>CAKMXY010000008.1:0-600000 GCA_928865425.1 Ustilago cynodontis
CTTCGTTCAGTTACGTATTGCTAAGGTTAAGTTCCTCGTGCAGTGTCAAGAGATCAACACCTACCTAACCTAACCTAACCCTAACCTAACCCTAACCCTAACTTCCCCCTAACCCTAACCTAACCTAACCTAACCCTAACCTAACCTAACCCTAACCTAACCTAACCTAACCTAACCCTAACCTAACCCTAACCCTAACCCTAACCCCTAACCCCTAACCCTAACCCCTAACCCTGAGGTGTCTGAGGTGCCAAAGAAGTCGTCGAGATAGTGAGACACAACAGAATGGTTTCCCAACATGGTGGAAGCTGACTGCAGGGTGAAGGAGGAAAGCCAGTGCAGGAACTCAGCAAAAAGATTGAAGAGAAATGGCAAGGAGCAGCCGCTGAAGGCTAGGGCACATTCCTTGTAATACACATTGTCAAAATGAATCCCCATGAGTCATGCATCACTGTCCATGACAATGTCATGTCTGAATGCATCTTCCAAGTTGTCCTTCCAGAGAGATGTGCTAGGGTGATCATGAATGAATGCCATGATGGCATCAAGGCTCTCATACCAAATGGCAACAAAGGCAGGGTCAATGCCTTTGTTGACCAAGGGAAGGCATTCACTCCAGCATGTGAGCACAAAATGGCACCCATGACAAATAAGAAAGAGGTTATAGGATTGCCTAACTCTGAGGAGTCACTTGCAAGCTCCCAGCCATGGCCATAAGGGGCATGGGTGGCTGAGCATCACGTGAAAGCAAGGCAAAATGCACATGAGGACAGGACATAAGAAAGAAGCTAAATCATGAAGAACATGGAACACGGGGCAGACAGAGCCCCAAACAGAGGGTGGGTGTGGTGGGTGAGTAGAAAAAACTGTCGACAATGTTGAGCAGTGATGAATGATGGTGGTGAGAGAACAATGGTGAGAGAAATGACAGAGTGAGACAAAGCCTGAGTCACCTTTGTTTGTGTGGATCAAAAAAGGAACATGTGTGTCCGATCATGTGCTCTAATGGCTGAGTGAAGGAAGCAACTGTCTCCATCAGATGCTCTCCACTCCCAGGCTTGCACAGGTGAGACAAGTGGTATATAGTACGCCTCTTGTCACTGTGTGGTTTTGGAACCACACCCACTGGCGAGCAAACGAGGCCAATGCTGGAAGGGTTGTTGACTTGGCAAAGGTGACCCTCTTGAAGGTGGGCCTGGATCTCACGATGCAGGTGGTCCACATCATTGGAGTCCATGGGCAAGTTGGCAACCTCCAGTCTTGGTGCATTGCACAGCAGGCCTGAGTAGCCCAGCTTGACACCGTGCTGGAGTGCTCCATGCAGTTGAGCTGCAAAGGCTTGGTTGGGATAAAGGTCAAGAAATTGGGACCAGTGTCGAATGTCGAGCATGCCTGTGGTTGCTGGAGTATCAGACACATTGAAGATAGGCCGCTCACACTGAGTGTTTGGGTGAGGTGGTGGAGGTGGACCTGTGAGGAGGGATGCCAGTAAAGTTGAAACAAGGTCAGGCAACATGTCGACAATACCAGCAGGGGCAAATAAGTCCAAGGTTGGACAGGTGAGTGTTGCGGTTGGCAGCTGCAGGGGCTGTGATGCAATTAGCAGTGGCATGAGCTGTGATGCTGTTGGAAGCCACATGTGCTGAAGTGAGGAGGGGGGGTTGGAGGGTTGGGACGCTGTTGGCAGTCACGTGTGCTGTGGTGTGATTGGCAGTGGTGCAAGCTGTGACACTATTGGCAGCCACATGTGCTGAAGGTCAGACATGTTGCCTGAGTGAGCAGGTGTACTCACCATTAGTTCACCCATTTGGAGGTGGAGTTGGAGTTGGTGTTGCTGCTAGTAGTCCTGGGTTGACAAGCAGCAGACGTGCACTGGTTGAAGGGGTGGGGGCCATGGCAAGTGAAGCAGATGTGATTGCGCAGGCAGCTCGAGTTGCAATTTCCTGTGTTGAATTTGATGCAGGGGTCAATGCTGTTGTTGCTATTGTTGCTGACTCGAGAAGCATGCTGGACCTGACCTGAGCTTGTGTGGCAGGAGGATCCTGAAGGGTCAGAGCACTGGGAGGCTGAAGAGATGCCAGACTTGATGTTGGGGAGGAGGATTCTTGACTGGAGCTGTTGGTTGGCATTTGCCCACTCATGTATGGCACCCATTCCAAACCAGTGTCAGCAGACTGCGAGATGGTAATCTACTACTGCCCTCCACTGGTACATACTCTCGAAGTCGATTAGATACTCAAGGTGAGCAAGAAGGGCCTCATTGAGCTCCAGGTCATGGGAATGACGGACCCAAATAGCTGTGTAGACCAACCAGACCTGAGCTAGGGTGGCAATGGTTGGTATAGCCTTAAGGAAGGCAGAGATGCAAGAGTCATTTGAGTCTTTGGCAACTGTGATTTGCCTGTTGGAGAGGACAAGGCCAGGTTGGTGAGCAAGTTCCTTCGACACACTGGACTCGGGGTTGCACAGCTTGACCAGCTCTTCCAGTTTGAGCTTGTCCAGGGCAACTTTCTCCATGATGTTGGCAGTGACCCAGGTGAAACAGTGGGAGGAGGGTAGGAGGCTCGACTCACCAGCTGCTGGTAGTGCCAGACCAAGTGTGGCAGGCGCAGGAGTGGAGAGTGTCTGAAGGAGACAGTCACTACCTTCACTCAGCCAATTGAGCACATGTCTGGATACATGTGTCTGTTTCCAAATCTCCTCCACTTGGCCGGAGGAGCACATGTCTGGACACACATGTCATTTGGCCAATCTCACACAAACAAAGGCAGCTCAGCCTTTGTCATTCCATCAATCTCTCCACCATCATCTTTTCCAAGCTGCTCGACACTGTCAACAGCTCTTTTTCGACACATTCGACATCTCTGATCATGACAAGCCATGACAGAGCCTCCTTCGGACAACCTCAAGACACACACTGTGGTCAACCACCACCATTTCATTGCTTGCCACCCAAGGCTTGAGCACATCAACTTCAACATTGTTCAACTCAATGACTCTGATCATGGCAAGACACATCAGAGTCCTCTTCACTGCAGCTGCACATGCAGTGCACAACACCAACTTCAAGATTGGAGAGCATCTGTTGGAGACAGTCGCTAGCTTCACTCGGCTGTTTGAGCATGTGATCAGACACACATGTTCTTTTTCTGATCCCACACAAACAAAGGTTGCTCAGCCTTTGTCTTGCTCTGTCATTTCTCTCACTGTCATTCTCTCACCACCATCATTCATCACTGCTCGACATTGTTGACAGCAATTTTTCAACTTACCTGCCACACCCACCCTCCGTTGAGGGCTCTGTTGGTCCTGTTTTCCCATGTCTGTCATGTTTAGCTTCTTTCTTATGTCCTGTCCTCATGTGCATTTTGCCTCGCTTTCATGCAATGCTTGGCCACTGGTGCCCTTACAGCCATGGCTGGGAGCTCGCAAGCGACTCCACAGAGTTAGGCAATCTCATAATCTTTCCTCATTTGTTATGTGTGACTGTCTGTGCTCTCATGCTGGAGTGATCTCTGAATGCAAGGTCTTGGCAAGACATGCCTCTGCTCACATTTGCTTGCCATCCAGGCTCGAGCACATCTGTTTCACAAGCAAGCCTCATTCAGCTGGTCAAGACTAGACCGACTTCAAGATCTCCAGCCATAGGTCTCAACAAGAGACAACCCACCCACAATTGCTTGCCATCCAGGCTTGAGCGCATCCTTCCTCCCTTTGTCAGTGGCACTCCCTGCCTCAATGTCTCCTTCCTGTCAGTGCCTTGTGCCTGATTTTTTGATTGTTCTCCCCCTCTTTCCTTCCATCAGTGGCACCCACAGCCTCGATGCCTACCACCTCCACCTCATATCACCAGATCAACATGGTCACAGGAGCTCGTGACTCCACCACAGGCAATTGACAGGCCCTTCCAACATTGAAGGGTAATGCAGTCTGGCTGGCCTAGCGAGCCACCTGAAATACTGCCGACCCGCAATCCCAGGAGTAGTGCCCTGGCAGCAGGCCCAGTTGGGTAACAGCCATCGCTGTGGGGTTGACCACCCACAGCCTTAGCCTTATCTCCATTCTTGTGGTGGCTCAGCATGGTTGACATGGTAATGAAACCATGCCCAACAGGCCTCGCAGCTTCTCGAGGCATCACTCCTCTGGCTGGCATGCTGGGAACACCCTTGTGTGGTGGCTTTTGCTGGTGCATGATTGGCTTGTGAGTTCAACCTGCCAACTGCCCTTTGACCCAGGCAGCAGCAGCACCACTGACTCTGTGGTGAACAACCATTGCTGGGGCCCAACAGCACCAAGACTTGGTCTGGTGGGCACAGCAAGCTCAAACTTGTTGTCTCATCTGTCAATTGGTCCCCAACAGCAGCAGCACCTCCAACTTTGAGGTGAACACCATCACTGCTCTGCCTGGCAGTGTCAAGACTTGGTCTTGGTGGGCAGATACATGCTCATCACCATTGACAGATGTGGCACCTTGGTCGAGGTCTGGTGCACCTGGCACAAGCTCTCCCATGGTCTTTCAATATCTCACAACTGCCTTGGTGAGTGTTGCGCCTGATCAGTTGGCAACCATCACACACACACACATCCAGAGCTCTACTCCTCTCATGGTGCCACACCAGTCTTGTATCCACTGCAAGAACTCCTTCCCCCCCAACCACTTCATTGGAGTTCAAGGCACAGTCAAGACTTGTGCTACCTGTCAAAAAAAGACAGTTCCCATGGCAGCACCCTTGGCATCTCAGCAAGTTGAGCACACACCCCCCCCCCCAGCTCCCCCTTCTCAATGCTTCCCCCAGGCTCACCCAGCCCAGCGGCAGAGGTCAGCCCAGTGTTTGCATCTTTTGCATCAGTCCAGGCCTTGCAAATGCAGTTTGGCCATCTCGAGCACAAGCTTGACAGCCAGTTCAGTCAAATTCTCGACCTCCTCCAATCACAGCACCAGCAAGCCCTCCCCTCGGGCTCCTCCACCTCCCTCCTGGCTCATCAGCCCCCAACCACTCCAGTGCTGGCACTCACGTCTGCTGGTTCACAATCTACTGCAGGTGAGTTGCCTTCTCTATCAATCAACTGCTGCTTCACCTGGGTCCCAGCAGATGTCGTCTCACTCATGGAACAAGACCAGCTCCATCCAGAGCACCTGGTCAAGTTACGAAATCCAGAGTCAAGAGTCTCGAAGGAGCCTCCCCAAGCAACACCTGTCACCATCAGCGATGGTGGTGCACTCACCTACCAACAGGAATCGGCAGAGTCTAGAGTCTCAACATTCGTCAAAGCCATTCCAAACATTGCTGCATTAACTCACATCTGGTTGGTATACATTGCCATCAGAGTATGACATACTGGCAACATCATGCTCAATGAGGCCTTGCTTGCCTATCTCGAGCACCTACTCAAGTGTGACCACCTCTACCAGTGGCAAGCCATTGCCGACTACCATCTTGTGGTCTGTTGATGATGTTTTGGCACCGGTGCCATCCATGAGTGGTCTTCCTATGACCCTCAACTCAGCAGCCAGCTCTTGTATCCCTGTATCAAGACTGGCTCCTCCTTCACCCACAACAAGTTGAGCTCTAGCACCAGGAAGCAGAGCTCCTTGTTGCAACAACCACAGAACCACATGGCTCGAGCTATTGCTGTGGCCAGTTCCTTTGACCCTTGCCGCAAATTCAACGCTGGCCTGTCATGCCTGGGTTGCAGTTGTCACCACACTTGCATCCATTGCCAGCAGAAGCACCCAATGATGCAGTGCCCATCACTTGTGGGCAAGACCAACTCCAACTCTGGCTCCCAGCCCAAGAAGGTTACCTAATGGTGAGTACACCTTCTCACTCAGGCGGCCTGCTCAATGCAGTGGCCCCCCAGTCAGAGCCTTCCTCTGCACTGTCAGTGATGCCTGGTCAGCAAAAAATAGTACCTCATAGGTTCGGGCAAACCTCAACACCTCCATCCCCACTTGGTCAGCAAAATGTACCTCATGGGTCCAAGTGCCCCTTGGCACCTCCCTCCCCACCTGGTCAGCACCCAATGGGACCAACACGGCTCATGGCACCACAATCCACACACCACAGGTCAGAGACACTCTCTGCACCTTCACCATTGCCTGGTCAGCATACAACTTGACCTTCCCAGCCTGGTCAGCCCAACACCACACCACACAGGTCTGCATGCCATGCAGCACCCTCGTCTCCCACCAAATGGGACCTCCTTCCCAAGGGCATCATCGACATGCCATCTGACCATGCCACCAACTTCATTCTGGCCTCATTAACAGGATCGCCACCACCACCAAGGCCCAATACCTTGTGTGAGCTTCCCATTTTCAATACCAACAACATGCCTGCCACCACTGGCTCCCTCAATCCCCACCACTGGGACCAGTTTCTAATCATGTATCCTGACCAAGCCTTCACCACACAGTTGCATGGAGCCTTGCACCATGGAGTTAAACTCGGATATGACAGACCTCTATGTAGCGCAACACATTTGGAGGTCACCAACCTGCCAATGGACAATGCCAACATCCACCACCTACACCACAAGATTGATGCATGCCTAGCAGAAGGCCACCTCTGTCTTGTCACTGAACCTGCCACCACCAAGCTGGTATGCTTGCCAGTGGGTGTGGTCCCAAAACCATGCAGTGACAAGTGGTGTACTATCTACCACTTGTCACACCCACAGAATCCAGGCTCATGACTGCCATTGGTCAACAAAGATATCCACCCTTCCTTTGTATCCATCCACTATGAGAGCCTCAATATCATTATCAAGTTCATCTGCAAGCACCCCCAGGCTGTGTTGTGGAAGGCAGATCTGGAGGATGCCTTCCAGCATGTCATTGTGGCTGAGTCTGATGCTAGACTCATGGGCATCAACTTTGACAGGTGGTTCTACCAGGAGTGTGCCTTAGTGTTTGGTGGCCGCTTGTCACCCTTCCTCTTTAATCTTTTCATGGAGTTCCTACACTGGCTGACTGCCTTCAGCCTTCAATCAGTCTTGACACCTTCTTCACACTCAAAGGTGTCGCACTACCTTGATGATATTTTTTGGCACTTTCAACTCCTCCGCCAATGCCGCCACCCCCATCCAAGTGCTCAGTCTGGCCACTGCAGCTCTTGGATTTAAGATCAGCCATAAGAAGATGTCCTGGGCCATGACTCAGCTTGAAATCCTTGGCATCAAGCTTGACTTCATGGCACAGACAGCTTCCATCACCTCAGAACACCAACAATGCATCCTGCAGTCATGCTCCCAGGTCCTACACCAAGGTCGTGCCTCCCTCCTGGAACTACAGCAGATTGCAGGTCATCTTCAGTTTGTCATGCATATTGCTCCACATGGCCATGCCTTCCTTCACTGACTATACAATGCTGTTCAAGCTCATTACAAGGCTCCCTTTGGCCGTTGCATAAGCAAACCCACTAGAGATGAGCTCTCTTGGTGGATCTCTACCCTGCAGTCATGGGATAGCATCTCCCTCCTCCAGCCCTCCCCTCTGCTAGTTGCTCACATCTGGACAGACACCTCCAAGCATTGCATTGGTGCTCACCTTGGCACCATGGATAACCCTGAGGCTGTTTTCTCACACGAGCTGGCTCGTCGTCATCACCACAAGGATATTCATTTCCTCAAAGCTCTGGCAGTCCTCGAGGTGTTGCAATGCTTCTCCCCACTCTGGACCAGCCCTCATTGTGTTGTTGTTCACGTCAACAACAAAAATGTCGAGTATGGTCTCAAAAAAGGCTCTATTCGCAATGCTCAGACCCAGGTGCTCTTCCAAGTGATCTTCTCCCTATGCTTACAGCACCACATCAACTTGATTCTGGTGTGAGTTAGCTCTGAAGCCAACATTCTCGCTGATGCCCTCTCCTGCCAACATTTCACCTTTATACAACAGTCCTTCCCCTGAGCCTTCTCCCTCCTGCAGTTCAGGAGCACGGTTCGCAACTGCCACCTAGCTTCACCAGTGCAGCAAACCTCTCCACCCAGGCAGCCTTCCTCCTGTGGAATGGCCTTGCCACCAGCACATGAGCCAAGTCCATGGCAGCTTGCTTTGACTTTGCTGCCTTTGCCACCAACAACCTTGGGGTCACCAACCCTTTCCCAGCCTCGACAACTGCTCTCATCAAGTGGGTGGCCCACCATCACATGGCCGGACAGATGTTCAACACCCTCAAGAGGGACCTTGCTGTCCTCAAATCCTGGCACATCAACCTCAGCCTCCCCACTTCAGCCTTCAACTCCAAGCATCTGGAGTGCATTGTGCGAGGATTCAAGAGAGTTGTCAGCACACACCTCCCTGTTGCAAAGCTGCCTATCACCCTCCCTCTCCTCCGACAGCTGGTATGTGCCCTCAAGACCATCTGTAGCTCTCCACATGACCGCCGCATGTACCAGGCAGCCTTCTGCCTTGCATTCGCCTGTTTTCTGCACTCCAGCAAACTCACATGGGAAATGGAAGGCCCCAATGTACTCGCAGTCTCCACTGTCACCTTTGCCACTGACTACTCCTATGCCACTGTCATGCTGCCAGCCAGCAAGACGGATCCTTTCAGGCAGGGTGCCATGCTCACTGCACCTGCAGTATCCCTCAGCACCTGTGCCGTGGCAGCTCTCTGCATCATCTGCTTCAACCAGCCCCCCCACGAGCCCCTCTTTGTGCTCGAAGGTGGTTGCCCCTTTGCTTGGTCAACCTTTGTCTCCTTGCTCCACTGCTGCCTTTCGGCCTGCAACATCTCGCTGTTGTCTTACTCAGGTCACTCCTTCTGTCGCAGCGCAGCAACCTGGGCAGCTGCAAACAGCATGGACACAGACACCATCCATGGGCTGGGACATTGGTGCAGTGACTGTTTCCAACAGTACGTCGACCATTCGGTTGCCAACAGCCTTGTACTCCAACTCGGCTGCCCCTTTGTCTCTCAATGCCATCACCTGGTGTGACTTGTGACCACACCTTGCCTTTCTCTTGGAGCTCGCCTGTCATTGCTCTCCAGCCTCAGCTCATGACCGTCTCACCATGCAGTACACCACTTGCACACCATGTGGCCATGGCTGGGAGCTCGCAAGCAACTCACTTGAGTTAGGCAATTCATGTTGTTCTGTTATGTCTCTTGTTCCATTTGCTCTCACTCTTTGGTGCATCCATCCGTGCTCTCATGTTGGAGTGATTAAACCCGAGTGCTGCCAAAGCAAGGCTGAGCATCTGGATTGGGATTGCAGGGTTGGAGATGTCAGATGCGCCAAAGAAATCATCGAGGTAGTGTGCCATGTTGGAAAGCACTATTGACAACAGCACCACAGACTGCATGGCAAAGGAAGTGAGCCAATGTAGAAACTCAGCAAAGAGGTTGGAAAGGAAGGGTGAGGAGTGTCCACCAAATGCTAGTGCACATTCCTGGTAGTGTTGTCTGTCAAATTGTATGCCCATAAGTCTGACATCAGACTTGGCAACAATGACATGTCGAAAGGCATCCTTGAGGTCTGCTTTCCAAAGAGAGGCACTAGGATGTTCACAGATGAAGTCCATAATGGTGTCGAGGCTCTCATAATGGATGGTGACAAAAGAGGAGTGTATGCCATCATTGACAGATGGCAGGCATGAGCCTGGTTTCCAGGGGTGTGAAAGATGGTAGATGGTCTGCCTCTTATCCAAGTGGGGCTTTGGGACCACACCAACTGGAGAACAGACAAGCTGTACATCACCAGGAGCTGTAATGAGACAGAGACAGCCTTCTTGCAAGCGAGTCTTGATCTTGTGGCAAAGGTGTTGAATGTTGTCCAAATCCACAGGCAAGTTGTTGACTTCAAGCCATGTGTGGTTATGCAGGGGGCCATTGTAGCCAAGCTTGACTCCATGTTGAAGGGTGCCTTGCAGTTGACTGGCAAAGGCTTGGTCTGGGTAGTGGTCCAAGAACTGAGACCAGTACCACAGTTGAAGTGTACCAGCCATTGCTGGAACATCAGTAGCATCAAAGATGGGCCATTCACATGACATGTTGACAATGCTGTTGGGGAGGAGGTCTAGAAGACAAGGTGCCGAGGTTGGCTTGGACCTTATTGGTGCTGTTGTGAGTGGCACGGGTGTGGGTGAAGGTGCTGGGGTTGGCCCAGACCTGAGTGGTGCTGTTAGAAGCAGCACAGGCGAGGAGGGGGCTGAGGATTGCTCAGGCCCTGGAGGTGGTGCTATTCAGAGCGGCATGGGCTGTGGGTGGGAGATGTCACCTGAGTGAGTAGGCATACCCACCATTAGCTCATCTTCCTGGCAGGGACGGAGTTGGTGGAGGTAGCCTTGTTGACAAATGATGGGCATTGCGTCAGAGGATGCCAACCTTGGCAGTGAAGACAAGTATGTTGTCAAGGACAACCGGGGCAGTGAGAACCAGAGTTGAACTTCTTGCAAGGATCGGAGACAGTGCCAGAGCCGGTGCAAGGGAGGTGTGTGGATCGCTGGTTTGAGGAGGGGTGGCAAGAGCTAGAGCTCAGATCTCTGCGAGTTGAGGCCAAAGAGTGGCTGTAGGACTTCTGGTAGGGGAGAAGTACCCTGCCTGCGATTTGGGGATCATAATGAGACCACTCGATGACAGCACTGGTCCCAAAGCGGAGTCTGCAGACAGTGAGGTGGTAGTCTGCTACTGCACACCACTGATACAGCTGGTTGTACTTGATGAGCTGCTCTAAGTGAGAGAGCAAGGCATCGTTGAGTGCCCAACTGTTGTTGTAGCGAGCACAAATGGCCACATACACCAGCCAGACTTGGGCCAGGGCAGCAATGGAAGGTATAGCCTTGACAAACATGGATGTGTGCAAATCGACAGACTCCTTGTATATCTTGAACTGTCCACCCTCGATGTTGATGCTGGTGGACTGGACAGACTCTTGAGAGACACGAGACTCTGGGTTATGGAGCTTGACCAACTGTTCTGGATGAAGCTGGTCACATTCCACGAGAGCCACTATGTTGGTGGGGACCCAGGGAAAACAGCACGAGACAGAGAGGAAGGGCAACTCACCTGTGGTTGTGTTATTGTTACCAGCAGAGGTGAGCGCCATCGATGTTGCTAGCTGAACTTGTGGGGGTGGTGGGTGGGCTTGCAGTGACAGCGAGGTCTGCAGGGCTGGCTCAGAAGTGGGTAGAGCTGAAGCGGAGCCCAGTGATGGCTGCGAGGCCTGGAGGGTGTTGAGGAGCTGAGATCACTCGATCACGAGAGCCCGAGATGGACACACAAGAACATGAGCAGTGAAAATGATTGAGATTGCCTAACTCACTAGGAGTCACTTGCAAGCTCCCAGCTGTGGCCGTAAGGGGCACGGTTGGTCGAGTGTCGCGTGAGAGCAAGGCAGAGAGTGCGGGAGACCATAACAAGGATGATAACTAACATGACAAACGTGATACGCAAGAGAAACGAGTGGGTGGGACAAGGTGGGTGTGTCGAAAGAATGCTGTTGGTGACATCAAACAGTGCAAAGTGAGTGATGGTGTGAATGATGAGAGATGGTGATGAAACGAGCACTAAAAACTGAGCTTTGTTGGAACACTTGGGAGACGGAAGGACACATGTCCGGTCACATGCTATCTTGGCCAAGTGAAATAAGTGACTGCCTTCAGCATTCACTCTCCATTGTGAGCCTGTTGGCTCTGCGAGTTTGATCTGCGAGTTCAATAGGCTGGCACACTGTATTGCCAGCCTGTTGGCTCTACAAGTTCAATAGGCTGGCACACCACATTGCCAGCCTGTTGGCTCTACAAGTTCAATAGGCTGGCACACCACATTGCCAGCCTGTTGTCGAGGGCTAGGGATGCTCTGGGCACCCCACAGCCATGCAGAGGTGCCTTAATTTCGCTTCAGTGGGCTCCAAAGTGTGACAACAGTGCATATGCAGCCAAAACACTTCATTTGACCCACTCTCCATGCATCTTGCACCACTTTTGGGGCCCTGACAACACTTCCACATGTTGCTATGATACTGTGCACACCCCTACAACGAGCTTGGGTGCTCACAGCCCACCAAAGCGAGTTTCCAGGGACTTCACTTAGTGACAACCCCCATTTTCAGCCCACAACCCTCGATTTTGGGGCCCTAGCAATGCCCCCACTGCCTCCCACCACCTCCCACACACCCTGAGCATGCCATCTAGGCCCTAGCAATGCTTAGGCACAGCCACAGGGCCCTGGAAAGCACCCAGAATTTTGTGACCACAATTAATTTGCACATTTTTGCACAGAGTAGTTCATATCACACTTTGCATATCAACTTTGCTTTTCTGGTCTCATCTGCATGCAGTGAGGCCAGCTATGGCTGTGCAGACACTTGCAACATGCCTCTAGAGCCTCTCCCATGCCCCACTGGTTGTCAGGCAGCCTCAGCTTTGAAATTAGGGGACTTCACTTAGTGACAACCCCCACTTTTCCCACCTGAGGGGCCACCCCACTGCTCTAGGGTCCCCTACAACACCATTGCTAGGTGTACACACTGTGCATAGGCCCTGCGCACGTCCCCTGCAAAGCACAGCCCTTCAAAGCAAAGTGCCAGTGACTTTGCTTAGTAGAGACTTGCCTCAGAGGTGGGTTTGGGCACTATACCAATGTCCCACTTCGCTTTTGGGCCTGTGTACTCGCTCTCCATGCTGTAGAGACTATGCTGACACAGTGGCAGCACTTCAGAGTGCCTGTAGGAGGTGCTGGAAAGTTAAATAGACACCCAAATTGATGCAATCCCCTGTTTTGGCACTTCTAGCTGCTATCACTTTGATTTCTCCAACACAACCTCCAAATCTGATTGCAGATTCGTGCTGGCCACCCCTGAATTAGTCTAGAACACCCATAGCAACATTGTTTAGGCGATTTTCTGGTGCCCTCAGTCAAGACTCACCCCTCCCAAGGCTTGTAGCAGTGAATTGGCTTGATCAACCTCTCAATTTTTTTGATATTTGAACTCCTGGACCCTGAATTAGTCAAGACAACAACCCACAAGGCTGTAGCACAGCCAAAACATCCCCTGGAAGCAAAGTGGTAAGTCATATACTTTGTTATATACTTTGTCTTTGGGTTACTTTCTTTTGACCATATCTCCTTTGTTTCTCAAGTGTTTGGACCGGTTTTAGGCTTGTTTTAATTGTCTCAGCAAGCTCTATCGACTCAGTAGCCCCTAAGGCAACTTGCTTTGCATTTGGTGCTTGTATTGCCTCTTGATAGGTGTCCTAGGCACCTTACAGAGTGTCAAACTCGCTTTCCAGCCCTGATTCAGCATTGTAGGACACTGTAGGCCTGGCCAGCCTCGTCTCACAATAGCTGTAAGGGTGATACTTAGCTGTATCTGCTCAGAAAGTCGCTTTTTGGAGTGTCTCTGTACTTCAATGCCTCACAAACACCCTCTAGGATTTTTCGATTGTGCTCTAATTCCGTGTAGACATACCCAAGGATAGTATGTATTGAAATCCCAAAGCATTTGGTTTCAAGTTTTTGTCAGAGTCTCAGCTGACTCTAGACTTTGCCCACTTGTTTCTCTATACACAGGCGTTGTTACACGTCAAGTCTTGGTGGACACACAGATATTGGTATTAGTTAGGTGGTTGCAAAGTTTCACAACGTTTGGAAAAGGTTTCAGTGCAATTTGGTCACTTTGGTTTTTTCACTTGGTGATTTTTGACATGTAAACTTGGTTTTTTCATCACAATGGCACCCAGGCAGCCCAGAAAGCATCCTAAGGAGCATGCTACACTCCAGAGGCTTTGAAAGCAAAAAGGAAAGGAAGAAAGCAGAGGAAATGGTCAAGTCTGACCTCAGCAAGCTCAGGGACAAGTTGGCAGAGTATAGTGACCCAAACTTGGTCAAGTACACTCCAAGTGCTGACACAGTCAAATTGGCTAAAGATGTAGCAAAGCTGGATGCTCCAAAGTGCCCTAGAAAGCAATCAAAGTGCCTTGTGAACCAGTACACCCCTCAGAGTGATGACTACATTGGTTGGGAATCAGCAGGACTTCAAGGTGGAGCTGCACTCCATGCAAAGCTACAGGATCACACCACCAGAGTTGTCACCACTCAATTCAACCTCAAGGAGTACTTTGACAAGGAGTATCAGCTTCCTAAGCTTGACATCCCTGCTGACACAGCAGCATTCCAGTCAGTCACTTTCCTTGGTCAAGAAGACACCATCCACTTGGTCAACAGCAATGGACTCCACTATGCCAGCATCATCAAGAAACCAGACTCTGCAGAGTTTGACACCATGTACAATGAGTTCAGGAAGCTGCAGGCTGACCTACCCAAGTCAGCTGGTGCCCCAGTGGAGGCTTTGTGTGGCAACTTCTTCACATTCCATCTCATGCTCAGTGGACAAGACACAGCACACATGGACCACCCATACTTCAATCAGGCCTTTGTCAAGAACTACCGCAAGATGATCAAATTCCTCTGGAACAAACACATCAAGGCACTCTGGGAGTATTGCAACACCAAGTTTTTCAAATGCTTCCCACAGCACACAGCCCACTACATGCACATTGGTGCCTCCAAGCACTACCATCCACATGGTGCATTCCTCTGGGCCCCTTGCTTCCCCTCCCTTGCCATCAACCAGGAAGGCAAAGTGTACAGCCTCCCACACCGGGATTGGAGGGATTATCTGCAAGGCTTGGCTGGTGTCTTTAGCTTTGGTGACTACACTGAGCTCAACATCAGCTTTGCCGAGGCCAAAGTCAGCCTGGACTTTCCTCCTGGTGCACTGTGCTTCTTCCCCTCTCACGTGCTGCATCACTTCAACTCTCCCATCCTGGAGGGAGAGACTCGAGGAAGCATGACCATGTTCATGTCAACCAATGTGCCAAAGTGGGTTGGCTATGATGGCAAGGCCTCTGATGCTTCCGAGGAGGTGAAGCAGGGATACCAAGAGCACTGCCTCTGTGCTTGGCAGCTGTTCCAGCCTCTGAGCCAGTAGTGTGATTGTGTCCATAATTGAATTTCAAGATTTCAACTTGACGTGTCTGTGAGCTACATGTGTGTGCAAAAAAGAAGACACAACTTTGTCCATGGCCCAGGTGACCTGACCATTTGCATCTGAATGCAGAAAAGCTAGTGACAGAGGATTAACAAATAAATTTGCAACACCACCAGGATTTGAACCCTGGTGTCTTGCA
This sequence comes from Ustilago cynodontis, assembly GCA_928865425.1. Taxonomy (NCBI): domain Eukaryota; kingdom Fungi; phylum Basidiomycota; class Ustilaginomycetes; order Ustilaginales; family Ustilaginaceae; genus Ustilago; species Ustilago cynodontis. The sequence continues at coordinate 15,134 of CAKMXY010000008.1, forward strand.
TGCCAGCAAGCCCCTTTTCCCAAAATTTGGGTTCTCAATGACTCAGCTGCAAGCAGAGAGATCAGCCACTAGACCATGAAGCCCATTGTTGTCTCACTCATGTCATTTTGAAATTACATAGAGCTGCTGGATACATTGAGATTGTGCACTTGTGCCAATTATGGCAACTACATACATTGGCAACAATCCATGTTTGGCTTCTACCACACATTATGTATCTGCTCTCTTATCATTTCTCTGTGCCATCTTGAGTGCTATTGGTCTTCTTCTGTCACTTCCAGTCCTGCTTCTTTGCTGCTGCTTCTGCTTCCTCAGCAAGATAGTGAATGCTTTTCTTTGTTGGCTCATGCTCATCAACAAGCCCTTGCCAAAAGAAACAAGTGATAGCCATACAGTCACCAACCTCACTCTTTGGATTGGCAACATGGGCTGCATGCTGGAGTGTATGGTGGTAGACACTGTTGGAGAGGAACACAACAACATCCAGTGGCTGCAAAACCAACTGCACATTGTAGTGACATAGCTCTAGGATAGCATGCTGACCAAGGTTGACCAGAATGGAGACATCTGCATCTTCATTGTCAACATGAGAGTTGTTGGAGAATCCTTGGAATGGTGAGATAGTGGCATAGAGCCAATGACAAACAGTGTTGAGGCCCTTCACCCGCTTGCATGCCCAAGGAAAGTGAACATCCCTGCATGCAACAAGCTCTGCCTGGAAGGTGTCGCACAACCCAGAGTCCTTGCTGTCAACTAGTGGCTGGATGTAGCTCTTGGCAAATCCTTTGAACCATGCGCAAAAGTCTACCACTGGCTGCTTGCCTTCTTCATTGCCCACCTGCAAAGTCTCACTGGTAAGAGTCAGGTTGGTCTTGAAGCAGTCGTACCAAGCACCAAAGTGGTAGTGTGGGAAAACTTGCTGTGTCTTGCTCTGTCGTGTGTCTGCTTTGAGCTTCTTGCATTGAGCCTTCTTGGTGACAAGTTCAAACAACTCCTTTCTGTGCACTGCAGAAGCCTTCATGTCATTGGCAGTGGCTGAGGAGGAGGGGCCAAAGTGTTGTAAGATCACCACATCATTGTTGTCATCCTTGAAAGTGATGTTGTGGACATAAGGCAAGTTCCTGTGGTCAGTGAACTTTGTCAAGGCTTCCCCAGTGTAGAATACTGGGTTGGTTAGCTGGATTGGTGCTGTTCTTGGTGGAAAGCCAGGTGTCTTCTTGGAGAAGAACTTCTTGATTGTGTGAGTTTCCACTTCAGTGATGGCCAAGGTTGCAAGCAATTGCTTATCACACTTGTGTTGTTGAGAAGAAGTTGCAGGAACAGGAATGAGCATTGCTGATGATGGCAAGAGTGCAAGAACAGAGACAGTGGAGTGACAAGACAAATGCTGGCTGAGAGAAGAGGAAGTGCTGAGATTGCGCAAAGCTTTGCAGGCAGGTGTGAGTACTGCTTCTGAGCAGAAATTCCAGGCAGGTCTGACTACCACCTCTGAGCAGAAATTCCAGGTGGGTCTGACTACTGCCTCTGACTGAAAATTCAACATTGGTCTGACTACCGAGTGTTTGAAACCAACTTATCATTGCTACAGCATGTGTACTACTACAACATGTGTGCATTCTCCATGGCAACAGCAAAGATGGCATAGGCCATAGCCACCCTCTCACCTTTGTAGTTGTATGCACTGCAGAGGTCCAGCTCAAAGCATGGCATGTCTGAGCAGTCCACCTTGAGTTCCTTGCAGATTGCCTCCCTGAACTCCTTGTGACACAGGACTACAGCTACTACTGGCAATATAATGTCAGCATACAACAGTGAGCAATGCTGCATTGGGCCTGACCTGCTGTTGTTGCAGATGTGGAGGGGAGCAAAGCAAGTGTAGCATGCAACACCTTGAGGCTTGTCCTTCCGCATCAGCCTCTTCACCTTACCAATATGAGTTGCATTGATTTGACCTTCATGCCACTGAGGCAGACGTGCCTCCATCTCTGGCCAGCACTTGCAAGACATAAAGTTGTGCTTGGCATTGTCATCATCAATGGAGCTCCAATGACCAAAGAGGTAGCAGAGGGAGCACTGGCCCTTGAGCTTCTGGAGGAGCTCCTCGGTGCTGAGAGCCAATTCAGCACAAGTGTTGTGTGCCACCAGAGGAGGGTTGGACAGCATGATGGTTGTGCTGTGCTGTGGCTGCTGTCTCTTGTGCAGAGATGGAGAAGGTGGAGAGAAGGTGGCATTGGCACTGCTGGTAGCAGGAGCAACAGCTGTGACTTTATGCTGAGGGTGTTGATAGGTGTGCTGAGGCTTGTTGGACTTGGGTGGTGTGTCGAGAGAGGTGTTTGGCTTTGGTGGTGTCTTTGCATCACTGCCAACATGCCGCTGGCAGAGGTCACAGAGAGCAAAGTCTGGCTGGCTGAGACAGGTCACTGGCATGTCATCCATGTAGCTAGAGAGTGCCACATGTCTGCACACTGTCTCCTTGACATACAGATCCACCTTCTCCTCCTTCAAGCATACACCTTCCTGAACCAGCATCACAGCCTTGGCTGGTTGACTGTTCCTGCCACCACACCCTGACTCCTGCACATAGCTGACCATGTCATAAGCTCTGCCAAGATGCACCACCAAGCTGACATGCTGAGGGTTGATGCCAGTGCCAATGGCAGTTGTGCCCACCAAGACATGCTTGCTGTTGTCTGTCTCTGCTGCTGAACAGGCAAGCCACAGCAAGAGAATAGCCTTCTTCTCTTCCTCTGCCATGTTGGAGCAGAAGTAGCAACAATGCAGCAACTGAGCTGTAGTCTCTGCCTGTGCTTTGGATCGACAGATGAGCATGACAGCACCATGTGGATGGGATCAGAGGAGTTGCTGCATGTAGAAGTCCATCAAGGCTGATGACGGTGCCCACTGGACAACATAGCTGATGTTCTTCCAGTTGGTGGCAGCACAGATGATGCCTGTACCATCTTGAGGGAGGCAGAGAGCAGCCTTGAAGGAGGAGAGCAGGCTTGGCAGAAGGGTGGCAGTGAGGAAGTACTGAGGAACACAGATGGTGGTGACCAGCTGCTTGATCTTTGCCATTGATGGACAGAAGTCCTCCTGCATGATGCAGACATGGCACTCATCAAAGAAGATGGCTGCCAAGTGCTCCTGCTCTGTCAAGTCCTGTGCCCAGTCACCAAACTGCTGGCTGTAGCAATTCTTGGCAGCAACCAATACCAGCTGACTTCTTTCCACCTTCTTGGCACAATTGTACCCAGACCACTTGCTTGCAGTGATGCTGACATGCTTGCACTGCTCCAGAAGATCCTCCACAAGTGCAACAAATGGCACAACCACCACCACCACCAATGTTGGCAGGAGCCAGAAAAGGGGCACCATGAAGAGAGCAGACTTGCCAGTGCCAGTGGCCATGACAATGATGAGAGGAGACTCCCTCCCGTGGATGGCATTGAGAGCAAACGCCTGCTCCACAGTCTTGGTGCAGTGGCTGCCGGTGACCTTGAAGAGAGCCTTGCTGACTGCTGGAGGGAGCACAGCAGAACGGTGGCTGCTGATGACCAAGGATGAGGTGGAGTGAGCAAGTGATGGAGACGGCTTCTCTTCCACCTTCCTCCTGATGTGATGGACATCTTCCTCCAACTGCTCCAGCTTCTGCTTGAGATCCAAAGGCATGATGTTGTTGATGGATGCTGTTGCTGAGCTAGCACAGGGAGGAACAGCTGTGCTGGTGCTGAAGGGCTGTGCCGAGTCTCCACACCAGGAAGCAAGACCCCAGAATGCATGCCACTGCTTGGAAACAACAAGCAGATGATCCATGCTCTCCTGTGTGAGCTGAAGCAGCATGCTGCTGTCAAGGCCATAGTGCTGCAGAGCCATGGAAGTGGTGTGACCTGCTTGCATGTCATGGGCATGGTCAGCATACTCCTCTGCTGGTTGACCAGGGTGGATGAGCTTCATGTCAATGCTGACTGATAGCTGATGCCAGTTGCGCATGTGGAGAGATGATGCTGAAGGACCAACAAACTCCACACAGAGACTCTGCATTGCCTTGCTGATGTTGTTGGTCTGCCATGGCTGACCCTTGTGATCAACAAGGAGCAGAGCACTTGGCTCCTGTGGACCTACCGCCGAGTTGAAGAGGAGGTGGAGGAAAGGTACAACCTCCATGACATAGAAGAGTACCAGCTGACCAACAGCATGAGGGAGGAAGCAGGGGATGAGCTTGGGAGGGCCTGTGCCTTTGTTGCTGGCCAGCACAGTGACAAAGTAGCCATCAGCCAGGAAGAGGTTGCACTGGCTGATGAGTGTGTTGGTGTGCTGGAGCTGAACCAACTCTGTACCTCTTGCAGGCAGACCACTGGTGAGCTCAATGAGCACAGCAAGGAGCTTGTTGAACTCATTGTGCAGTGCAAAGTAGGCATGAGCAGCATCAGTGTCAAACTCTGGCTCTGTTGAGCAGACATCAAGTAGAGGTTGATGCTGAGGGAAGCCTTTGATGGCCTGACAGAGGCAGAAGGTGCCAGTCTCTGACTCTGAGGCAGCAACAAAGTTGTAGCCTGGCTTGTGGTTGCAGAAGTTGTCCTGATATGTGGACAGATCCACCTGAGTTGACAGGGTGCCATCCTTCAGCAGCAGCTGCTCCAACATGGAGGTGGCATGGTCCAAGGTGCCTCGAACAAGAGCTTGAAGGCTGCTGACCTTGACTGTCTCTGTGCCATAGGTGACAGAAGCCCTATCCTCTGACCATCGGAAGTAGAGACTGCCACCATCATCCTTGGCAAGCTTCATACCATAGCAGAGGAGAGACTGCAGATGGGCACTTGCTGAGCAGCTGTTGTTGAACAGGTACTGCTTCATCAGTGCCTTGACCACCTTGTCAGTCTCCACCACTGACTTGTCCCTGAGAGTGCCATGCTCTGTGTCAAGGAGCTGCTGGTGCAAGACAGCACAGAAGGCAAACTCCAAGCTCACCAAGGTAGAGGTGGCAACATTGACTGGCTTGGAAGTGCCATCAGGAGAGAGGCAGAGGTGAAGGAAGGTGTGGACCAGAGGGAGGCGCTCCACTTCTCCATAGGCAGGAGGATCTTGCTTGATGAGGTGAACACTGACCAACAAGATGCTTTCAGCAGCTGCTTGAACTGTCTTGGTATCTGTGTAGACCTCATCACCAAGCTTGGGGTTGTGGAAGAGATCCTGCAAACTTTCGATGAGCTCGGCCATGATTGCATCCACACCAAGGTGCTCCTCCTGATTGTCATCCCCATAGTAGCCAAGAATCTTGCCATCTAGCATGACGTGAGCCAGCATGGTGATGAGCTTGGCCCAGCAATCAGCACGCTTGATGACAGTGGTCTTGTCCAAAGAGTATGGATGTCTGACCTGGTCATCAAAAGCATGGAAGGTCTGCTGGACCTGACGGCTAGATCGAAGGAAGGCAACCATCCACTGATGCGTACACTCTTCCGCCATGGTGAGGAGCCAGTGTAGGAAGCACTGGTGGTTGCCAGGCCACTGGTGAGGGCTAGCAGCAAGAGAGCCAATGGCAGCCACTGGCTTGCCTGCCCAGTACTCCTGCCAATGCAACTCCTTGAGCCAGGGACTGAGGTTGCCAGTCACAGTGCGTGGCTGAACACCCTCCATGTCCAGATCTGCCTTTGCCATGAGCTCAGCATCCTTAGTGAGGAAAGCATCCACCCGCTCCTTGCATGCTGCATCTGCATCCTTGTTGGTGTTGATGTTGAAGGTGACCTGAGGAGGTGTTGGCTCCAGCTTGTTGTTGAAGACCCACACATAGTGGTGGAAGGGACCAGAGTGGTAGATGAGCTGGACCAGGATGTTGGGGATGGTCCTAGCCTTGCCACCATGCTCAGTGCGGGTGTGCTTGTATGCTGAAGAGGGAGACTTGACAGCATACTTGCAGTCACTGCAATGGTAGCCAGCAACAACATCAAGCTCCTTGATGATGTTGATAGGGAGCAAGTCATTGTTGATGGTGGCAGTAGCAGGACTGGGCAGGTTGAGAGCACCAAGCATCTCCTCCAACAGCTTGACACCAGTCTTGGTGAGAGGGTGGTGGTGAGACTTGAGGTGCTCAGACACCTTGGCATAGGTTGGGATCAGAGGGAGATGGTGGGTGCAGTTGGGGTGGGTGCAAAGAAGTAGAGTTGGGTGCTGGAGGAGGCGGAGGTGGAAGCAGTGGAGCTTGGCAGCAAGCTTGAGGTTGACAGGAGAGGCAAGGGTGGTCTGGTTGGCAGCAGGGAGTTGCAGAGGACTGATGATGATGAAGAGCATGCCAAGTCAGTTGATGTTGACACAGAAGACATACAAGGATGGTGAGAAGGAATACATACATGTCATCATCATGGTTGATGGCATCATCAGCTTTGGCAGCTGGGAGAGTAGAGGTGGAGTTGGTAGAGTTGGAAGCAGCATCGGTGCTGTTGGCAAGGTGATTCTTGAGGGCAGCAAGAGGGACTTGGCTGTCGGAGAAGGAGTGGATGCTACTGCTGTGACAGCAAAAGCAGAGCTCAGTGAGAGACAGAGAGCAGTCAGAAACTGGTGTTGAGTGGCAAAGAGAGAGAAGGCAAGTACATACCTGAGCACAGCAGTGGTGTCAATGCCAGCATTGGCAGAGAAGGTGGAAGATTGAGACATGGTGAGCAGTGATGTTGCTGATGTAGTACAATGTTGAGAGTTGCAAGTGTTGGGTTGAACTTACCAGAGAGGGCAGAGAGCAGTGGTATATATGTATGATGGTGATGAGCTGAGATGCCGACAAGAGTTGAAGAGAGTAGAGACACACCAAGGCACACATGCTGATGACAATGGACAAAGTGATTTGATTGCTGATGATGTGCAGTGATGACTACAAAGGGATGAGTAACAGCAATGGTCAATAGTGGAAGAGAGATAGTGGAAGAGAGATAGTGGATGCAATGAGTGTGGCAATGACAGGGAGCATGGGAACATAAAGGACAAAGGCAGATAGTGTTGGCAAAAGTGCCACATAGTTGAGCAGGGATAACAAAGGCTGGTGATGTCGACAAAGGTGTAGCAAGGTGGAGCAGAAAGAACAAAGGCAGATGATGTTGGCAAAGATAAAGGTGGATGATAATGACTACAGTGTTGCAAAGTAGAGCAGAAAGGACAAAGGTGGATGGTGTCAACAAAGGTGTTGCAAGGCTGAGCAGTGGTGGGGTGTGAGCATGGTTGATGATGTTGAGTGTGGTGAATGGAGCAAGACAAAGCATTAAAGAAAGTGTTGTCAGTGAAGAGTGGTGAAGAGCTTGAGCAATGGTAGTGAGTGTGAGCAGGACAAAGAGTGTGAGCAGGAACAAAGAGGGTGAGTGGTGATGGACAAAGGTGATTGACAGAGACAGAAGTGTGGAGCATATCACAAAGGGTTGTATTCAAGTAGTGTGAACAAAGGGTTGTGCACTAAGGATCAAGTGTGAGAAAGTGTGCACAGTGTGTGCAGCTCAGTGCAATGGATTGTGCAATGAGTGCAAGGCACTGTGCATTGCGGCAAAGGACTGTGTGTTGCGGCAAAGACTTTGTGCAGTGATTGGCCTGTTGTTGGAACCGTGCTCTGCACACACCACATCCAGCATACTTGACTCTTACAGCTGGGGTGGAATTCCACCATGCTTGGTGCTCTGTACTTGATTGGCTCTCTGATCTGCCAATCTTCCAATTTTCATCCAGTGCCCTGACCGGCTGCAAGCTCAACAGATTCAAAGTCACACACATTCACTTGGCTGCAGAGACCAGACACATCAACTTGAATTTCATGGAATTTTCCAACACACAAGTGTGCTGACAGGCTGTGCATTGCTGAGCTGTGCGCTGCCCAGCCAGGAAAAATTTGATTATGCTGCGGCACTTGAGCAGTGTAAATGGCATGTGTGCTGGGGGTCAATGCACAATGTGTCCATGTGGGATTTGGTGGAGCACACTTGTGCACTCCCCGCCAACAATGCACACTGCCTAGGGCTAGGAAAAATTTGATTACACTGCAGCACTTGAGCAGTGTAAATGGCATGTGCACTGGGGGTCAATGCACAACATGTCCATGTGGGATTTGGTGGAGTGCACTTGTGCACTCCCCGCCAACAACGCACACTGCCTAGGGCTAGGGTTTTGACTCGATCTTTGTAGTGGTAGATCGATTGACCAAGTATACCATCCTAGCTCCAACACACAAGACCATAACATCAGAATGGACAGCCATGCTTCTCAAAGACCATGTCATGAGCCGATTTGGGGTACCCAACCACATTGTATCTGACCGCAGGAGACAGTTTGTGTCAGCAGTGTGGAAACAGTTCATGGAGAAGCTGGTTATCCACCACTCGCTCAGCACTGCCTACCATCCACAGACAGATGGGCAAACAGAGCGAGTTAACCAAGTAATCGAACAGTACCTCCATATGTACTGCAATTATGAGCAGGATGACTGGGTTTCATTGCTGCCAATGGCCAATGGCCAAGTTCATCTACAACAACACGGTCCATTGCAGCATAGGCATTTCGCCCTTTTTCGCCTGTTATGGGTGGAACCCAAAATCACACTCAGCCCTTCCGGAGCAACTCGGAGTGCTCGACCCAAAGCGGAAGGAGTTTGCCACTCAAAGGAAGGAGTTCATGGCATATTTGCAAGAGCAAATCAGGTATGTGCAGAGCCAGGCCATGGAGCAATATAACCACAAGCAGAAAGAAATTGAGTTCCAAGTGGGAGCCCTGGTGTACATCAACCAGAAGAACTGGAAGACAACAAGGCCTAGTCCCAAACTCAACACTCGGCTTGCAGGTCTGTTTCCCATCCTTGAACAGATTGGCAGAAGAGTGTATCAACTGCAGCTTCCTGCGAGCTTATGGGTCCACAATGTTTTCCATGTTTCAATGCTCGAGCCTATGAAGACTAGCTCACTACCACAGCACTTGGAACTCAAGATCACACTGCCACTACCAGACGAAGAGTTAGAGTTCGAGGTGGAGGCTATTGTTGGAAAGCGGGAGCACGGCCAGCAAACTCAGTACAGGGTTTTATGGCGAGGCTATCCAGAAGAAGCCATGTCATGGGAACCAGTCAAGTGTCTCAACTGCCCCGACCTCATCCAGGAGTATGAGGTGTCGGCAGGGGGAAGGAGACTCTAGCACATGGTGAGTGGTGGAAGAGAGTGGGAAAACATGTGGGAATTGAAATCTGGTTAGTGACATTGACTCAGGAGGTATCCATGAAAGCTGTTGAGCAGGTGGCCACTCAAGATGGAGGGGTCGCCTAGGAAGTTAAGTTGCATGGCAAAGTGAAATTCGGCAAGTTGATTTAATTTGAGGAATTTCCACGAGATCTGTCAAGTAATGCTGGATCCAACAGATTTCAAGTAAGTGGGTGATGCAAGTCAACAAGTATAACTCCCAGAGTCATAGGCACTGTACATGTCAACATAGCCAGTGGGCACAGAGGGCTCCACAGGCTTGATGGGGGGCACGGGCTCAGCAGCTGGGAGGATGGTACTGACAGGAGTGGGTCCAGCACCAGCTTTCACCAGGCTCTCAAAAGGGGTATGCAGGGACACCAGTTGAGCCCAATGATTGACATACTCCTTGATCACAGTCAAGACTGGGACCAGCACAGAGTGAGGTGAGGCATCCCAAATGATGCACATTATGTAATCCCAGTTCATGTCTTCCATAGGGTTCGAAAGGCAGTCAAACTTGCAAACCACCCCTGAACCCCTTCCTCCCGATCCTGTAAGATGGGCATGCTGAACACCATGCTCACCAGGACACAGGTGTTGAGGGGGGGGGCATCACTGAAATATACCATCGACAGCAGCGCACGCACAGCTCGAATGCACTTCTTGTGGCCACCAAGGTGGCAGTGCACACAAGCATGCAAGACATGGCTCCTGCCACCAGAAGAAAGTATATCAGCAAAAGCTGAAGGGAAACAACTATGAGAAGAGAAAGAAGTCAGCATCATGCACAATGAAGAAGGAAACAGAATAGGGGGTACTTACGGTAGACCAAGCTTGGCACAGCGCTCACACTGCCAACTTGGCCAGGGCATACAGCCCTCAGTTAATCGAAGGAGGACCAGACAATGAAGTCATCTGGCTGCCTGGGAACCCTCTGCCATGGTCCAGATGCTGGGCCATGCTTGGCACACCACCACAACCAGTAGCACCAGAGTGATGTACTGTTCTGCCCACAATGAGATCTCTCAATTGTCGGGCACATGATCCCCCCTGATGGAAGAACCAGAGGGTGGTGAACTAGGGTACACCACAGGCAGCAGTGTAACCCTGAGTGGCAACATGATGGCCACTGGAGTGTCCGTATGCCCCAGTACATGGTCCACCACCTCATCAGCGGCTGGAGGTGGGGTCATCAGAGCCTCCAGTCACCTCCAGTACTCTAACTTGTGCTCTTCCATCAGCAGTCTGGCACAACAGGCCATGATCTCCTCCTCACTCTCCCGAATCTCCCCTTCCTCCAACTCGTCCTCCTCCATTGGCACCGTTCCGTCCCTGGCACAAGCGACCAAATCCTCCTCCAAGTCTGGCCACATGATTAAGCCATCCTCCTCATTGACACCAAGGAACAGCAGTTCCAGACAAGGCTGCTCCTGCAACCACAGCACAAGAAGCTGCTCTGTGGCAAGTGTTTCCATTGGCTGCTTGCCAGCAGCAGGAGTCGTCAGAGCTGTGGCCTCAAGGCCAGCAATGGGGGTAGTGGGGGCTGCAGTCTCGGGACCAACAGCCAGAGGAGAGGTGCCCACAGGGGGTGCAGGATTTTTCAATTGAAGCCTGGTGCTGCAGTGCTCAGGTCCTTTGGCTGCGTTGGCAGATGTGTCATTGGACACTGGCTGTGAAGGTGCAGCGTTGTGGGTAGAAGCTGGAGCACTCGACATTTTGAGGGTCATATGAGAAAGTGCTATTGGAAGTAGATAGGATACCCTGATCAGTGACACCTAGCCTCAACAGAGCTCAGCTCTCGAGGAGGGGGTAGTGTTACAGGAATTGGGACCCCAAGATTAGGGCTGCGCAGTCTGTGCAGAGTTGATTGGGAAATTGGGTAAGTGAGCCTGACCCAACAGATTTCAGGGAAATTCATGGAGCATGGGCTGAATCTGAATTTGGGCAAGTAGACCCAACTCGGCAGATTTCAGGGAAATCCATTGAGTGGGCCTCACTCAACAGAACATAGGGCAATGGCGGTAACTATACCAGCAAGCCCATATAACTGCGGTAGAGCTGTGTCAGCCATGTGAAGGGAGGCCGACAGGGAGGTCAAGTCCAGCTGGCAGCTCAGGAGTTGCCAAGGCCAGTGGGAGCCAACTGTCACTGAAAGGGGTTCTATTTGAGTTGGAGGTTAATCGACTGTTAAGCTCACTTCAGCAGGTATTGGAGGGTAACTTGGTGATATCCCCGATCTCGTGCTGGATGTAGGTTAGTGGTGGGTAAGCATCCATATCAAGCTACACTGTCACCGGTGACATAGCCCACAGCTGCAATGGTCGCTACACACAGGCAAGTGGCAGTAGGTGCTTGTCACGATCAAGAGAATGTCAGTGAGGCTGCAGGGCAGCTGGTTCACTGTACCATGGGTTGGTCATTGTTAGGTAATCTCGCTCAGGCCTCTCGGGCACATGCAGGTCATGGGCAAGGGGACCGAGATATATATACACACACTCACTAGTCACAAGTGGTGAGGGAAGCTCATCCACTCTATACATAACTTACTCTACACATCGTACGATCTATATGTAACTAACATTATCAGCAACTGTCTCTTAGTATTCAGTCATTCAGTCTCTTGGTAGCAATCAATCCCCTTGCTACTTGACATCGTGTGCCTCCATTCAAGTTGGAGAACCATGTGACTACACTGTCAGTATTGCCTCCGTTCGAGTCAGAGCTTGTGACACATCGTACTAGCATCCTTGCAGTACATCGACCATTGACTTCGTCCCCCAGGAGTCACCATGACGCCAGCAACTAGGAGACACTATCCTAGCCACTCACGCACCGCAGTCGATAAGAATGCTCTCAACGCGGTGGCATCCAGCGTGACCAAGAGAACGTGCCGCACTACCTCTGGACGGAGCATTCAAGGGGTTTGTCGATATCGAGGTTAACAGGTGCTTAACGTCCATCTTGGATACAGTTGACTGTAACTTTCCATTAAAGCCCAACTTGACCGAAATAGGGGATAAGACGGTTCTAACCTCCGAGTCAACCCTCAACCGATATCAGGCGCACCACCCCTAACACCAACCAGAGGGCAGCTCCTACACATGCAGGTCATGTCACATGAGGAGCTCTGGGTAGGATACTCATGTTTGTATATAATGGTGCAGAAGTGATCCTAGTGGATGAGTGGGAATCATCCACTCTACTACTCATACTATCGATTGTACTGTACGTGCACTCTGTTCACACCCTCATTATACGTCTCTCATTGCAATACCAGTTATTGCAACCATTGTAGTCTGTGTCTCCGTTGGCGAACAGAGAGCCTTGCAAGAGACGTTGTCGAAACCTCAATCGACGCTGTAGCGCTTCAACTACAGGCGGAACCTCCACTGCTGGCCTGGAACCTCCACCAGTCCCAATAGCCCGCCACCACCTTCGACAACGACCACTGGCGAGCTAAACCAATTCCTACATACTTCGCGATGCTTAGACACTCGCGTCGACATTGTACAGCTATATTGCACGCCAGAACTTGCCGCGTTACCCCTGTACGGAGTGTCAACAGCGGTCTGTCGATATCCGCTGGACGACCCCCTGCTCACGGGATATCACTGATATCCATTGAGGCAAGCGCGATTCACCAGATCCCGCAGAGCCGTTGAGTTACGCCTCCCCACTGGATCTCACCAGGATCCGGCGTACTCGTACCCCTCACGGGATTTCGGACATCAGGCCCACGACCGCTGACAGGGGTGCGGAGGCGGCGACGAAGCTGGGAGGCACATTCGTGTTTTGGATCCACACGGGTTTGAGGTCATGCTGCGGCACACGCCTCTTGGTGCGAGGTGCCAGGGGTGCTCAGTCCCTATCTGGGAAAGGGGTGAAGGGGGGCGCGAGTGCCGGTAGTCATCGTGCCTCCGCTTGTCGATTGTATTCTATAACTCACGGAATAGCAGACTTCATCATTGATCACCACAAACTCTGCCTGGCATCCTAGTGTGCTAGACGATCCTGTGGCCATCCTGCAAACGCCACGTACACCCACGAGCACCAAGCCTCCCATGCCCAAGGTTCTCAGACCGTGGCGCAATCAACCTCTCTACCATCATGGAGAAGAAGTGTGCCTTGATCCCACACTGCTTCTGGCTCATCTTGCTGAGGAGGACAATGCATTCACACCCAAGATCTCCATTGCAACTGTTGTCAACAACGCAGACAGGAACTACTTTGACAAGCATGAGTTCCTGCACATTCTGATGCAAGAGGAAGCAAAGGGAAGGTACATCTTCCGAGCTTTTGAGCGCCAAGCGAATGCCAACTCTTTGCTGATCTGGACAGTTTCCGTCAGCAAGCTCTTGTCACAAAATGCCAATTGGGCGCGAATGCAAAAAGCAGCAGGGGCAGCAGGCATGGTATCATACACGCCTGCACTGAGGAGGCACGCCGTGAACGCCTTGGACTGTGAAGATCTGCCAAAGGGGGCAAAGAACCTTGCTGTTGGTCATGGTCCTTCCAGCTTGGGCATGCAGCATTCCTATCTGTCAAGGTGCACCACCTTGGACATGGACGGCAAGGAGAGTAGATCGACGATCGTGTGGCACGGCCTTTGTAGGCTGGAGCCAGGCTTGCTCGACCATCGAGCCTCTATCCAGAATAGGACAAACAAGATTGAGCAATTCCAAGATATCCTTGCCTTCTGCAGAAGTAGCAGAGACGTTCTGATGAGCGTCAGGCTCAAGGACAGACTCTTTGGCATTCTTCTGTTGCTCGGCCTCTCCAGCTTAGGAGTGTCAGCTGAGTGAGGTGGTGTCGAAGGCAGATCTGAGAGGGAGGATGAAGCTGTGGTATGGACGGAGACCAAAGACGGAAGCCATTACTCTTCCCTGAGGTTGGATGGTACGGAAGGGCTGCAAGTAGTGACACAGGTCAGAGGCTGCCATAATGGCATTCAGTCCAGATCAAGGTAGACGCTCATGCTTCTGACCAGCGACCAGCGACGAAGCCGCCGACAACCACATCTGACCCTATATCAAAGATCTGTGGATTGGCTCTGCGAAGTTCCAATTGTGACGGGGGCCAGGATGTGCAGACGAACCACTGTACAACACAGAAGCCGGATCAGGAAGCCGTCAGGAAGAGGGAGAGATGGTTGCGGCAGCTAGCCACGATTCAGAAGAAGCACCACACCCTTTCTTACTTACGCTTCTCCGCTTCTCTCATTTGAAGCTTGGGAGCTGTTTTGCTGCGAGGCTGGGTCACAGGCAGTACTTCTGATGTAGGCTTTGAGCTCCAAAGGAAAGGATATGCACGGCGCACATCTCTGCTGGCGAGACTGGCTTCCATGCTTGGCAAGATCATTAGGCAGAAGCCTGATCAAAGGGTCGAGGACTGTCATGCTGCATCAGGTTGTCGACAACAAGACAAAGACCCTAATCGACGGTGACACATCTGTTGGATACCGTTAACTGAGACTCGCGCCAAGGTGAATGGCAAAGTATTGGACTGATAAAACTTGCCGCCGCTTCGAAAGCAAGATCTCGCTAACAATAGACTTCTCGCAGGCGGGTAAATCCTGTACTAAGGACTGAGCTGATCGACTTGCTCTCGCGTCTTGTATGATTGGTATGCTCTTCTGCTGTTCTATCGGATGGATGCACGGTGCTCACGATAGCGAAGGAACCAAAAGCAAGAGCATCACAGAACGAGAAGGTGGTGCATGTGTGGGGAATCGCTTCGAGAAAACAGACCGCGTGACCTCACGGTTACCCGAATGCGCGAACAACAGAGCAATTTCTTTTTTGGCAAGCTCGTGCTTTCCTTTACCAGAAAGCCGGTTTCCGGACCCTCGCCCTGCAACAACCCGGCTTAGCGCTTCCGTTTGGACAGGAGCCACCCACTTCCGCCACCGCAAGGCAACCAGCAGATAATCTCCAATGGCCACTTCACATCATTCACGACATTGCTGTGTGATTCAAGATAACGACGACAAAGCCTTTCGTATTAAATCTGGTCAATGTTGTATCGGATGAAGGGATGTAAGCAAAGCGATGGATTGTCGGACGGCGAGGGCGATTTGCGGCAGACTGGCGCACCTCTGTGGACATCGTCTAGTGAGGGCTGGCTATGCCTGAAGTGGAGGGGAACCACTCAGAGCCGACCGAAGACCGCATGACCTCAAGGTCGAAAAAGCCGTTCGTGGCGTTGGCAGTGACAGTAGAATTGAGACTGTTCTCGTGCTGTGGTGTCTTGTTGCTCTGCCCAACGCTGCTCTGCTCTGCTCTGCTCTGCTCTGCTCTGCTCTGCTCTGCTCTGCTCTGCTCTGCTCTGCTCTGCTCTGCTCTGCTCTGCTCTGCTCTGCTCTGCTCTGCTCTGCTCTGCTCTGCTCTGCTCTGCTCTGCTCTGCTCTGCTCTGCTCCGTCTCTCTGACAAGTTGGAAAATGTCACATTTAGACTTCTGAGCGACGGTCGAGTCGGCTTGTCCCGCAACAGAGTGTGTGATTCTGAACCCTGTGTTCAGAGCGCAATACAATTGGCCGAAGAGCGCTAGAGCTGAGAGAAGAAGAAGAAGCAGCAGCAGCAGAAATAAAAAGCCGACAGCTCGCTCGTTTCTCTGCGGTTGGCCCGTTCGCTCGTGCTTGTCGTCTTCCTCATTCAATGACCGGCCATTGAACAAGTCCCACTGACTGCGGCTCTTGACCGACATTCCACTGTCACTGTCACAGTCACTCTCTCGCTCTCGCTCTCGCTCTCTCTCTGTCTCTGTGTGTCAAGTGGATCAAAGCGCGCGAGCTCCTTCTCTCTCTCTCTGCGGCCGCTGGTGCTGCTGGAGCTGCCGCTCCCGCAATTTCCAGGACAACGCCGCCAAGCGGTGTCGCTGGCACCAAAGCGTCCGCTCTTTGTGTGTGAGGCAGTTCGCAGTTCAAATGTGTGTGTGTCTGATGTGAGTCTGTGGAGCTCCACCTCGGATCCAGGTATTCAGCCGCTTCACTTTGCCCCGTAAGCTTGGACATTACTCGCGGCTGGCTTCTTTGCATCGGTCATATTTAAGCTTGAGTCTTCCTCGACTTCCACCTTCATGTCCCACCGTAAAGAATCGTCACCTTCTACCGATTCATCGATTCATCTCCCAACTTCATCTCCTTTTTGTTCTTCGACACCCACTTCAACTAGCCAATATGCCTACTCTCAACCTCGACCTCCCTAACGGGATCAAGTCCACCATCCAGTCCGACTTGTTCATCAACAACAAGTTCGTCCCTGCTCTTGACGGCAAGACCTTCGCCACCGTCAACCCTTCCACCGGAAAGGAGATCGGTCAGGTCGCCGAGGCTTCCGCCAAGGATGTTGATGTTGCCGTCAAGGCCGCCCGTGAGGCCTTCGAGACCGTCTGGGGTGAAAACACTCCTGGTGATGCTCGCGGCCATTTGCTGATCAAGCTCGCCGAGCTTGTTGAGGAGCACATTGACGAGCTTGCCGCTATCGAGTCGCTCGACAACGGTAAGGCCTTCTCCATCGCCAAGGGCTTCGACGTTGCTGCTGTCGCTGCCAACCTTCGCTACTACGGTGGCTGGGCCGACAAGAACCACGGAAAGGTTATTGAGGTCGACAACAAGCGTCTCAACTACACCCGTCACGAGCCCATCGGTGTTTGCGGTCAGATCATCCCTTGGAACTTCCCTCTTCTCATGTTTGCCTGGAAGATCGGCCCCGCGCTCGCTACTGGTAACACCATTGTTCTCAAGACCGCGGAGCAGACTCCTCTTTCGGCCATCAAGATGTGCGAGCTCATCGTCGAGGCTGGTTTCCCTCCTGGTGTCGTCAACGTCATCTCTGGTTTCGGTCCCGTCGCCGGTGCCGCCATCTCGCAGCACATGGACATTGACAAGATTGCCTTCACCGGTTCCACCCTTGTCGGTCGCAACATCATGAAGGCTGCTGCCTCCACCAACCTCAAGAAGGTCACACTCGAGCTCGGCGGCAAGTCGCCCAACATCATCTTCAAGGATGCCGACCTCGACCAGGCCGTCAAGTGGTCCGCCTTCGGTATCATGTTCAACCACGGTCAGTGCTGCTGTGCTGGTTCGCGTATCTACGTCGAAGAGGAGATCTACGATGCCTTCATGGAAAAGATGACCGCTCACTGCAAGGCGCTCCCCGTCGGAGACCCCTTCGCCGCCAACACTTTCCAGGGTCCTCAGGTCTCGCAGCTTCAGTACGACCGTATCATGGAGTACATCGAGTCTGGTAAGAAGGATGCCAACCTCCACCTCGGTGGTGTTCGCAAGGGTAACGAGGGTTACTTTATCGAACCCACCATCTTCACCGATGTTCCTCACGATGCCAAGATCGCCAAGGAGGAGATCTTCGGCCCTGTCGTCGTTGTTTCCAAGTTCAAGGACGAGAAGGACCTCATCCGCATTGCCAACGACTCGATCTATGGTCTTGCCGCCGCCGTCTTCAGCCGAGACATCAGTCGTGCGCTCGAGACTGCCCACAAGCTCAAGGCTGGTACCGTTTGGGTTAACAACTACAACCAGCTCAACCCCCAGGTTCCCTTCGGTGGTTACAAGGCTTCGGGTATTGGCCGAGAGCTTGGCGAGTACGCTCTTGCCAACTACACCAACGTCAAGGCCGTCCATGTCAACCTCAGCGTCCCTGCCCCCATCTAAGCGATACTTGTGGTCAAAATGTAACGAAAATGTGTCTTGCTCGATCCTATATTCCCGATGTAATGTCATCTTGTTCTCCGGATCATTCTATGAAGTGTTCTTGTGTAAATCTGATTTCGTGGAATGTTCCGCTCCCAGAAGCCTTGAGGTATGGGGCATGTTGCGATAGCATGATCTCGAGTGAGCGATGTCATTTGCTCATAGCGATTTGGGCGGGAGGATGACTACGTTTGCTTTCATCGGCTTGATCTGAATCCGATCCCGATGCCTATGGTCTCACTTCCATACAGTCGACTTGCGGTTATTGAATATTTTTTGAATTATTTATTTATGGAATAATTATTTCGATAATTTTGGCACCAAAAAGACAGCATTAATTATTTATTGGGCCTTGTTAGAGCAGATGTAAAGTAGGTCTAACATATAATGATTTTTCCAATGCACTCTAACATGTTTTTGAATACAAATTACGGGTCAAATTCAGATGTGGTATACAAAAAGTGTTATGTGACCTATTCAAATTGCGGTCTGGTAGATGCCATTCACTATGCGAACAGTGATCTCATTCAATTTGGCAGAGCCCAAATCTGTTTTGGCCATTTTTCATTCAAAATGTGAAATATTCACCCTTCGCGGTCATCCAACCGCGAGTTGACTGTATGACATGACGCGTTGGACCCTGAAAACGTGCCCAAAGAAATTGTAAAAAAGGTCGTTGTGGCAAAGAAAAGCTTCAATTTGAAAGCAACACAGCGGCCAGAGCAGCTGCACCCCGCAAAAGCCGAGAGCGAGCGAGACAGCTTCAGTGGCCGAGCCGAAAAAAAAATAATTCACAACAGAGATACAGTAACGCACGGAACCATGTCCACGTTCGCTCGTCTTGTGTTTCGTTGTGACACCTTTCACCACTGATCACTTTCACCTTGCCCTTCCCCTCCGACACTACCCTTGTGACGCCCTCTCTTGCCGTCATCAGCCTTGTTTGCCTCCACGACAGGGCTACCATCCGTAAACACCGTGGGCACGTCACTTGCCACCACTTCACCATCATCCTAGAGATTCTACCTTCCACACAGATTCCTAACCGCTTCGCACGCCCTCTTTGATGTTTGTCTAAGGGACTCTTCGCCATATCGCAGGCCTCTGCCTACGGCAACTACCAATAGAAAGCAAATCTGCTCCGTCTACGACATCTTCACACGCCACACCACGTGGCCATGACACAATTCGTCTTTGCAGACCGATTCGTTCTGCCTGACGGATCTGCCCTGGCCTCCAGTAGACTGCACACCATCTTCTACGCTTCTCTGGTAATCCAGCATGTCATCTTTCACGGCCTGTCCCACTCTTGGCTGAAAGGCGATAGTAACGAGATGCTCAAGAAGCGTTGCTGGATCCTCACCACCCTCGCCAGCTTCGTCATGTGTGTTGCCAGCTTGCCTTATCTGTACGACCTCATCCTCGGTGGCTTCGATCTCCACTCAATCCGACCTAGAACCAAGACGGTCGCCGAGCCCTTGGCTGCGTTCTTCGTCGCCTATCTCCTTTCGGACCTCACGCTCGGGTCTATCTACTATCGAAAGCTAATCAATCTTTCATCAGGTTGGATCCACCATGTTGCCTACACCTTCCTGTTCTCATTTTGGGTGCACAGAGGCTGGGGACATATTGCAGCGGCGGCGGCCATCTTCGAATTGCCTACTCTCATCATGGGCATGGCATCCATCCATCCTCCGCTTCGTTCCAACATGGCCTTCACCGTCACCTTCTTTGCTACCCGCGTCTTCTATCATCTTGCGTTGCTTCTTTCTAGTATCACTGAACACGGTCGCAGCGCTCCTGGCATCAACGGCAGCTGGGGTCCCACCATCAGCCTTGTCGCTACCTATCCTATGCATCTCTGGTGGGGCTACAAGTGTATTTGCAGCATTCGACGTAGGATGCACAAGAGGAAGCTCGAAGCAGCCCAGGTCGCCAAGGAGAAGGCTTCACTCGCATCGGCTGCAGGTCAACTCTTCAACGGCATGCCAGCCCCCGATACCAGCAGCGCCGTCAACACCCCTGCAATTACACCAGGCGCAGGTGCAACACCAGCAACAGCCAATTTTGGCGCCACAAGTCCCGTCCATGCCGCCTTCTCCCGCGCTGCGTCTGCCGCTCGACCTCCTGTCAACCTTCTCCTGCCGAATCGCCGTCGGGGTCAGCGTCGTGGTACCGATTCAAATTCGACCCACCCTCTTCTTACCAAAACGCTCAACTCGAACTACATCAACTCTAATTCGGTCTTTACTGCTCCCGTTGCGCCGGATGGTGCTGGACCGGACGATGTTGAGCCCTTCCTGGCAATTCGTTCTCCCGCAGAGGCCAGCGACCGAGCTCGTCGTTTGGTAGTTGATGCTGTTCGCAAGGTCTGGCTCAACGCTCCTGCCAGCTGGCGTCGTCAGTTCGAGGAAGAAGCTGGCGTGCGACCGAAAGGGTTGGGTGCTGCAGGTCACATCCCTTCGTACACCACGGACGAATCCTCGGAGGAGTACGAGGAGGCTGACTCGGACTCGATCGCTTCTTCCATCGCCCCAACTGGAATGTCGGAATCTCGTGCACGCCGCTACCTTCAAGCGCAGCGTTCGCGTATCCGTCGTGCGGTGCTTCGCGCTGTAAGGACGGCTATCAACGGTCGAGACGCTGACGGCCTCAAAGCTGTCACCTCGATCGACAGCAATCGAATTGACACTTTTGCCGACGGCGCTGTCGCCGGCGCCGGTGACATTCGACCCTCCGGCATTGATCGGACTCTGCTTTCGCTCGACTTCACCTCGCTCGTCAAGTACCTCCCTCCGGATTTCCTGGGTCAAGACTACGAGATTCGCGAGTTTCCGGTCGAGCAAGTGGCACAGGGCGGGCGTCACAGACGTATCGTCGGCCAAATTCGTCGGCGTATGGAAGTAGCCCGACGTGACTTTGTTGTGTTCGATTGATGCTTGGCGCAACCGCAACCGCAATCGCCTCAACGCTTCAACTTTGATGACTGTCTTGATGACCCTCATGTTGATCCGGACAATGACTTGATGTCTCGCTCGTACCTAGCAATATACCCCCTTTTTGGCATAGTACAACTCAGTGAATGAGTCTGAAGTTAGCTGACGCGACGATGTCTCACGCTTGAGGTCTGGCGATAGGGAGAGGGCCATACTTGCGCCCAAGATCTGGTGATCGAATAATGAGCACAAGCAGTCTTTCACTGAGCAGCGGGGTGGCAGACCTGTAACAACATTTGGTCTCTACACGAACTGCAGCTCTTACCGAGCTGCACAGATGCCATTTGGGAACGCATAAACAACGATGTGCATATTGGTGGCTAGCAGCAAACTTTATCAAGCCAGGTTGATGCGTCATTGCATCGCAGATCTACCAACAGTGTGGGGGACTTTTGGCATGAAGGCGCCACTCGAGTGACCCCCACAGCAAAGAATGACCGCTTTGCAGAGCTCATGTCGCGAAATGAGGTTGGCAATGAGCCTGAAGTACAGGCCTTCCCTATGCTTCGAAGCCAGAACATGTCCCGGATGAGCCTGTTCGTCACCGGATCGGAAGTCCGTGCTGCGGTTGTGCCGATGCGTTGCAGTAAATGAACCTTGTTGTCAAAGACTGTCAAACAACGTTTTGCTCCCACCCACCCGGACCCAAGATTGCCGAGATCTTCATCCTTCGAGGCCTGAGCTTAATGTTGTGCAACAGATCTTGTCAAGGGTCTGAGAGATGCGCCATCATCTAACTTATGTCGGCTTTTGCTGTTGCAGAACCACATGGAGCCATCTAGGTTTCACCACAAACGCGGACCAGCTTGACCCGATAATTTGGGCGCTAAGTCAGCTTCTTTTTCTTCATTTCGCCGGTATTGCAATTCGGTGACGTTCCGGAGCTGACTGTCAAGGCTACTCTGATCTCTTGCTTCGATGTATGCTCTGCAGAATCCGAGCACTGCAGTCGGTGGGAGGACAAGAGTAACTACAGGTAACTACCAAGACAACTGCAGTAGTCTCTGCAATCCTGTAGGCAGCAGCGTGCATGTTTCAGATGCTGCGTCAAGTGCCAACGTTGACACCGGCAATCAGGCGATGCTACTCCATTGGCAGAGTGCAACACGACTCCCCTCGGGACGGCAATGTTGCCATGCTGGTGCGTGCAGTCTCATTGCACTCTAGGCTGGCTGAAGTTGAGCCCCAGCCATGTCGATCTGCCCTATAACACTGTTCTTTGCTGTCCAGAGAATTGCTTCAGCTTCGCTGCGATCCAGTCAAAGGTGCTCTTGGACTGAGGAGAGGCAGAAAGCTTGGAGAAGCTCCTGGACAAAGAGCAGTCGGATCTAGACACATTCTGAGGCTGTTCGTCTGGCTATATAAGCATGTGAGAGCGTGATGGATGACGAAAGGGCATCTTCCACCAAGCAACTCCCGCCCACTGTCATCACCGTCCATGATCCCCTCCCGTCAGGATGGTTCAGGTGTCATTACTTTCAAGTCTGGGCGCAGCCCTTGTGGCTACGAGCGTCTCTGCATCAAGTTGCACATTCACTGATGCGGCCAGCGCCAAAGCTGGCAAAGGTGCCTGCAGCACGATCACACTGTCCAACATCAACGTCCCTGCGAAGCAGACGCTGAATTTGACAGGGCTCAAAAGCGGGACCAAGGTGGTCTTCTCTGGCACAACCACCTTTGGCTACGCTGAGTGGGCTGGACCGCTGATCAGTGTGTCGGGAGACAACGTCAGCATCACCGGGGCATCGGGCTCTTTGATCGATGGCGGAGGCTCGCGATGGTGGGATACAAAGGGGAGCAACGGGGGCAAGACCAAACCCAAGTTCTTTGCACACAATCTCAGCAACAGCAAGATCTCGGGACTCAATGTCAAGAATACACCGGTGCAAGGCTTTAGCATCAATCGATGCAACAATCTCGGACTGGACCGAGTGACGATCGACAGCTCGGCCGGCGACGCTGGTGATCTTGGACACAACACGGATGCATTCGATGTCGGAAGCTCGGATGGCGTGTTCATCACAGGTGCAGTCGTACACAATCAGGATGATTGCCTCGCCGTCAACTCTGGTACCAACATCTTGTTCTCCGGTGATTATTGCAGCGGAGGACATGGACTTTCGATCGGAAGTGTCGGAGGCCGCAGCGACAACACTGTGAATGGAGTCGTGATCCAGAACTCGCAGGTAGTGCAGAGCGACAATGGGGTCCGCATCAAGACCGTTGAGAGAGCCACAGGATTGGTGAGCAACGTGACGTTCTCCAACGTCAAGCTCTCTGGGATCTTCAAGTATGGAATCGATATTCAGCAGGACTATTTGAATGGAGGCCCGACAGGACAACCTAGCAACGGCGTCAAGGTGACCAACATCAACATGAACGGCGTCACAGGCACAGTTAGCTCGTCAGCGACGCCCATCTACCTGCTGTGTGGCAAAGGATCGTGTTCGAACTGGAAGTGGTCGGGTGTTTCGATTCAGGGTGGTAAGAGGAGCACCAAATGTATCAACTATCCTAGTCCTGCGGCCTGCTGAATTCAGCCACAACTAAGTGTGGGGCACAAAAAGGTACGGTAGGGCGATGGTAGCAGAACTCGCAGCTTGCTATTTCTACGCCGTCTTCTCTGTTCGTACAATGAAGGGTAAGATCGGCCGAACACAGCTCGCGGCTGTATGATCTCATTGTAACAAGGAACTTCTGGATCAAGCAATACAACGACATCTTCCTCTCTGTGTTGCTATGCGACTTGTCTTTTCCCAGACTCTTCTGAAGACTGATCAGACCATTTTGACAGTTCCAGCGACCCTTTTGTCTGTTCGATTACTTCGAACCCAAGCCGATAATAGGGGCATTGCAGTCACTCAACTAATGTTGCCGCCCTGTCCGAAACAGAGCCGCCGCTGGCTCGAGCAGCCATGATATCGTGTCTTGATGAGTGGCACGAGAAGGTTGAACAGATTATCCGCTCACAGCCCCAGCCACGTCTTCAGGGAAACGAGGTCCAGCCTCAAGATGGTCTTTCCGCGAGACCCGAAAGCCATCCAAGAAGTCGGAAGCTTGCCGTTTTAACCCTTGCCGATCTTGTGCACTGCCTTTGAGGTAGCCCCAGTTCGAGGCCCTCCAAGTTGCAGAGCTGTAAGTACAAGGCTTGAGATGTCCAAACAAAGGATTTTGTTGCCCTTACTCGCCGGGGAATGGGCCCAGGCGCGTGCAGAGCCCAAAAGTCAAATCTCGGCGTGTGTTTTGGCACTCCGCTTGAAAAATGAAAAAAAGCAGAAGCCTAGGGCTCTCGAACACAGCTAAAGTGGCTGGTCATTTTCTTTCCCTTTGTTTTTCGTTTTCGGTGAGACCTGCACGCCTGCCTTGTAGATCCGTGCAGCTTCACCGACGCAATGGTGCTGCAGCCAAAGGAATGCTAGACACCTCTTTCGAAAAATCAGACGGCAGCGACAAGCTGCACGCAGGCTTGTCAGGATAGCCTTGTGATTTTAATTTTGGCAACACATTTTGCTGATGTCTTGGTCTCATAGACAGCGTCGATCTGTCGCAGTCGTTCGAGGAGAGAATCTGTTTCGAGCTTTGTCTGTCGAGCACAGATCTCGAATGAGTTTGGGGCGTTGTCTCCAGATAGAGAATAGTAGAGACGCAGGTTCAGCATCATTGCCAACTGCAACAATGGCGGAACTCGAGCCCTTGTTTTGCCGGTGCACGGTGTCCTGTGCTTAGCCGATACTGTAGACCGGCGAGTAACGATGATTCCCTAGCAGATTGCAATGCCGTAAACACAGTTCAATGATTCGCCGTGTGGCACTACCGACCGATGCTGTCAATTTGGCTTCCGATAGATGAACGTGAGCGCAGTCGCAAGCTGACGGGCATCGTGAAAGCGATCGTGATCGATTTTCTATGACTATGATAGGGCGAGAGCTGATGAGAAGAAGGAAAGGACTTGCTGAAGATATGCAAACTAACGTGTGAAATGTGGTGCACCACAAGCACGTCGGCTGGTCGTGCATGCCTTTGCTCGGGGCTTCTTGGAGGCGAGCTGCAGCTGCCATTGACGTGGGATCTGGAACGCGAGTCGACCGCAAATCAATGTGACAACGCGCCAGGCACTTTGCCTGTCTTGTCTATACGCGTTATTTTCAACATGTCCAAAATATTGACACTACGGCATGGCTCTATGATTCTGCAGCACGTACGTTCAGCGGTAGAAGATCGACGAGATCATGCTGCCCTGCATAGGAATACTGCACGTCAGCGAGCTTCATTCGAGCATCAAGGAAGAAGCTGTCATGATGCCAGAACGAATGGACAATGGGAATGCGCTGATGTACTGTACATAAGCATGTGCGTTGCTTTGTTTCGCGGTCGGGGCTGTGCGGCATTAAAGCGAACGATGAGCGACACACACACACACACACACACACACACACACACAGAGAGAGAGAGAGAGAGAGAGAGAGAGAGAGAGAGAGAGAGAAAGAAATGACTTCACCGTGCACTTCATGCAAAATTTCCCGTCGGCCACCTATATCGCAAAAGCAAAAGCAAAAGCCAGAGCAAAACCCAAGTGCACCAACCCGCAACGGCAACGACAGACGTAGTGACACGCAGGGACAGGCGGAGAGGGAAAAGAGGAAAATTCCTGTTGCATCGTTCGGCAGCTGCTCGAGTCCTTCGGGCAGCCCGAGCAGAGCGTCAAATCGTAAACAACGGCGGAGAGAAAAGAGGTGGCCTCGGATCCCATGCATCATGGTTGCATCCAAAGCGAGAAAGCAACCAAACTGAAGTGACTGAGCACGTCGAGGCAGCTTCGGCGAGCCCCCTACATCATACCTTGCCTTCCTCTCTTGAGACAAAGGAGCCTTCGCAGCAGCAGCAGCAGCAGCAGCATCTAGCCCGCCTCGCTTCGGATCACAAGCCTAGTCTCAGTGACGGTCAAATCACACTCCGCGCTTGAGAATTTGACTGATTTTTTTTATCTTGCTTTTTCCTGTTGTCTTTTGATCTGTCCTCCATATCTTCGGCACTTCCGCCCTGTGTGACAGTCAAGCCACATGCCAAGGTTTATTGTATGACCAACCCACGCGTTGGCACGTCCACCTTTGTCGCTTCTGTCACTTGTACTGTATATAATACATCCAGGCTCGCCCTTCCAATTCAGAGGATCTTCCCCTTCTACGAAAGATCCAAATCCTCAACGGCGCTCACGTCGCAGTATCCCTCCTCACCTTTGCGCGTCGACCGCTACCAACGTCGTCGCACCGCGACTTCATCATGCCGCCGTTTAACCTTGTCTCTGGTCCGGCGAAGCTGGTGTTGGCCGCCTTGCTCGTCCAGCAGGCCGCCGCCCAGAAAGCCCAAAAATCGGGGGCTTCCACCTCGACCGTCATCTCGTCGATCGTGCTTAACGCAGTCATCTTTGCTATCATCTTCGCTGTTTTCCTTCTTGCCCGCCCTCGTTTCAAGCGTGTCTATGCCCCGCGAACCTATCTCGTTGTCCCCGAGGAGCAGATCTCGCCTCTCCCACAGTCGCTCTTCGGCTGGATCCCTGTGTGGCTCAAGACACCTACTTCTACGATTCTCGAGAAGAACGGTCTCGACGCCTACATGTTTGTCGAGTACCTCGAGATGATGCTCTGGGTCTTTGTTCCCATCTTCGTCCTCTCTTGGATCGTCCTCATGCCTACCTACGGCGCTCAGACTACCGGCGATGGTGACGGGTTCAACCGCTTCATCCTCAGTCGGGTTGGCGACAGCGCTCAGCAGCAGAAGCGCCTTGTTGCCCCTCTTCTTATTCAGTGGATCTTCACTTTCTGGCTTCTTTGGAACATTCGCTCTCGCATGGCGAAATTTATCAAGCTTCGACAGGACTTCCTTGTCTCGCCCCAGCACGCCTCTACTGCCCAGGCCAGGACCGTTTTAATCACCGGTATTCCCAACGAGCTTCTCAGTGAGAAAAAGCTTCGCGCCATGTACTCGCAACTCCCGGGTGGTGTTGCCAAGATCTGGCTCAACCGCAACCTCAAGGAGCTTCCAGACCTTTATGACGAGCGCGAGAAGTGGTGTAACAAGCTCGAGTCTGCCGAGACCAGCCTCATCAAGACCGCCTACAAGCTCGTCAAGAAAGGCAAGGCTCAGGACGCCAGCGGCTCGCTCCCCGACGCCGACGTCGAAATCAACGCCGAGGTTGCCGACCAGTACGTTCCCAAGAAGAAGCGCCCCACCCACAAGCTCGGTAAGGTGCCTTGCATGGGCGAAAAGGTCGACACTATTCACTGGTGCCAAGAGGAGATCGCTCGTCTCAACAAGGAGATCGAGAAGAAGCGTTCCGAGATTGCCGTCGACTACACGAATTACCCTCCTCAGAGCAGTGCCTTCATCCTGTTCAACAGCCAGATTGCCGCCCACATGGCCGCCAAGTCGCACGCTCACCACCAGCCTTACCGCATGACCAACCGATACGTCGAGGCTCACCCTGAGGACGTCGTCTGGGCCAACATGAACATGAACCCTTACGAGCGCAAGATCCGCACTGCCATTGGCTGGGCTATCACCATCGCACTCATCATTTTCTGGGCTGTTC
Source organism: Ustilago cynodontis (assembly GCA_928865425.1). Lineage (NCBI taxonomy): Eukaryota > Fungi > Basidiomycota > Ustilaginomycetes > Ustilaginales > Ustilaginaceae > Ustilago > Ustilago cynodontis. Next base: position 42,624 of record CAKMXY010000008.1, read on the forward strand.
CCGTGGCATTTGTCGGTATCATCTCCAACATCAAGGGTCTCGCCAACGATGTTCCCTTCCTCGGATGGCTCAACAGAATCCCTAACGTTGTCGTCGGTATCATCCAGGGTATCCTTCCCACCGTGCTGCTTGCCGTCCTCAACATGCTGCTCCCCATCTTCCTGCGTCTCCTCTCACGCCTCAGTGGTGTTCCCACTCGCAGCGGCATCGAGCTGGATCTGCAAGGTCGATTCGCCGCTTTCCAGATCGTACAGAACTTCCTATTCCTCACCTTGATCTCTAGTAACGCTTCTCAGATCGCTACATACGTTGCTCAGGTCGCTTCTCAGCCTACCACTTTCCCGGGTCTGCTGGCTAACGCCATTCCCAAGGGTTCGCTCTTCTTCCTCAGTTTCATCGCTCTCCAGGGTCTTTCGGGAGGTGCTGCGCTCTTCGGTCAGCTCCCGAGCCTTGCCGTCTACTACGCCAAGAAGTTCTTGCTTGCATCGACTCCCCGTAAGGTGTGGCACATCGACCACGATACTGGAGGACCCGCGTGGGGTACCCTTTTCCCTGCGATGACGCTGCTCACCGTGATCGGAACCGGTTATGTTGCCATTGCACCCATCATCAACGGATTCGTCGCTTTCACCTTCTTGATCTTCTTCTTTGGCTACAAGTACCTCTTCCTCTACGTTTACGACACCAAGCCCGCCAGCGAGACTTCGGGTCTCTTCTTCGGCAAGGCCATCCGCCACATCTTTGCTGGTCTCTACGTCGAGATGGTCATGCTCACTGCCATCTTCTTCCTGGCTCAATCCGTAGACGCCGCTGGCAATAAGACGCAGTCGGCCATTCCTGAAGGTGCCTTCATGGTGGTCTTGATCGTCATCGTGATCGGGTTCCACTACTTCCTCAACGACTCGTTCAAGGAGCTTGAGACCGTCTTGCCCCTCTCGCTCACCGTTGGCAGCAACAGTGATGCTCAGACCCACCTCGGCAACGACCGTACCTCGGGCGAGACCGCTTACAACGAGAAGAGGGCCCTTGGTCACGGTCAGGGCAGTTCGACTGTTGAGGCCGCCCCAGCCATCAAGGGTGGTGCTGCTAATGGCAACGGCTACGATGGCACTAATGACGATAAGCTTCAGCAGCAGAATACCACTGGTCTCACTCAGGAGCAGGAATCGGCCTTCTACCACCCCTCGCTCACTGGCGAGCAGAAGCCCATCTGGTTGCCTAACGACAAGTTCGGCATTGGTCGTGCTGGTGTCGCCTCGGCTCGCAAGGCCGGCCTCGACGCTACCTACGAGCACACCTCGGTCACTGACAAGGGCCAGGTCCAGACTGACGCCTACGAGCCCCCTGGTGAGCCTCTGGTCTAGATGCTTCCCCACATTCGTTTCCTACATAGTCTCTGAATAGACGACACGTCTGCTTCAGGACTGTATATCCAGATCCGTGTACTCCATACCCGCTTCCCTAATTCTTCACTTTCTTTCACACTGTTGTTTCTTCATACCCTTGCGTGCTTTGCAATGCGCGCTGTAATGTTGAATGAACCTCATACCCGGATTCTCTCCGCCGCTTGCTGCGTGTGTTGTCGTTGCTTGTCGACAGTCTGGGCTTGTCTTTCGTTCCTGCATCGTGAGTCTGAAACGCTCTGTCAGAGCCGCTTCCAGTTTCTCTTAGCAGGTCGATGGCCTCTACTCCATCAATTGAAAGTGTTCCGTCGACAGCTTATCGGCCCTGTGAGATCATTGAGTAGAATCTGACATTTACATACTTGAAGAGCAGCAGTCAGAACGACTTGCCGTGGCCTAGCATCCAGGTCATGAAATTCAAGTCGGCGAAAAGGAAGCAAAGGTCGGTCATTTAATCGGCTCCCCACGCCGACGAAGCCAAGTGGGGGAGCTCCGCAAACTATATTTTGATCTGCTTGCTCTACCGTCAACCTCTTGAGCTCCACAACAGACGGGTTATCTTAGGCTTCTCGAGCACAGACCCAAGCTCGTGATCTCTTGCCAACTACGTGATCCATATGCAAGCATGTCTGATTTCGATTCTTCATGTGTGCTTGCTCTCCACCATCATCAGCTGAGCTTTGTCGTACATCTGCCAAGATCCGTGCTTTGCAACCGAACCTCCTCGTCATCGTTTCGCTCAAGGAGAAAGCTCGTATGATCACCATGACTGCCTCCATAAGCAACGGACACACCAACGGTTCAGGTAGCTCCACCTCCGCTAGCTCTGTTCCAGACTTTGACGACATCCCCGTCGTCCCAGACATGCCTCATGGCTGCGCCTGGACGGTTTGGGGCGAAGGCGACCAACTTGGAACTCTCAACTTGCTAACATCAGAGGTAGTCGCTCGAGCAGCACAGGAAATGCGCACGGGGAACAGGGTGCAGATCGACTGGGGTCTCGACAGCGTCGATGTTCCCGCGAACCAGCGCAAACACTTCCATCATGAGCTCATCGATCTCAAGAAGAAGCTTGGTGTTTATGCCACCGACGATGAGCTCCATCTCAACACACAGACATCTTCGCAGTGGGATGGTTTCAACCACTTTGCTCACCAAGCAACGGGGCTTTATTACGGTGGGCTGAAGCACGATGATCTTCACTCTGGCGTGGTCGACAAGGCGGACAGGAACAGCATGCATTAGTGGTGTCTCAATGGCGGTATATCGCTGGACGAGGTGTTTTGGTTGATTGGGTGCATTGGTGGGAGTCGACCAAGACAGAGCCGATTCCTCCTGACAATTCGTCGTATCCGATTCCACTATCACAGATCAAGGAGGTCCTCGCATGGCAGAAGACAGAGCTACGCACAGGCGACATATTACTGTTGAGGACAGGAGTGGTCAGATGGTTCGAACAGGCGTCAGGTGAGGAAAAGATCAAAGGCATGATTGAGAACGACAATTTTCCTGGTCTCGAAGCGACAGATGAGTCCAAGCGATGGCTCTGGAACAATCACTTTGCTGCAGTCGCAAGTGACAATATGTCTTTCGAGTCCGGACCACACGGTGGTAAGTGCAACGCCTTCCGCTGCTCTCCGCTGCAGCAGCAATAGCTGATCGCCACGAAAACGTTTGCTGACGTGCATGAGCTCACGTGAATCTTCCTTTCTTGATACAGACTTGTGGCTTCACGAATGGCTGCTCCCTATGTGGGGGTGCCCCATTGGCGAACTCTTCGACCTTGGGCGTCTGTCCGAAACATGCAAAAAGCACGAACGCTGGATATTCTTCTTTACTTCAGCGCCATATCGAGCTGAGTTACGATTCATCAGCCTGTCCCCCTTGCCACACGAAGGCGATTCTGACGCAGAGGTCGCTTCTCTTCTTCCGAATCTACAGTCAAGGGAGGCGTCCCGTCTTCTCCAAATGCGATTTGCATCTTTTGAGGCGATTGTGTTCCCGCTTGACAGTTTTTGTGGTCACGATGCTTGCTCTCTGCATCTCTGTTTCTTATGTATCTTGTTCGTCCCGTCAATCCAGGAAATGCACCGAAATCAGGCAGAAAATCGTGACAAAAAAGAACGTGGAATTATTCAGGCTGCTTTTAAGGACTAACTTATGTTACAACTCAGCAAGAGCAGTGCGACCACCAAGCAACTCAACAAGCGCCTTGAGCTCGTGCCACCATGCTGTCTTACCACGTCTGTTCTTTATATCGGCGTGCTTGGCCATCTCGGTAGCCGAGGTGAAGCAAATGGTGGATCCCTGAATCGTAATCATGACAGCGGTGTCGTCCGAATACGACTTGTCAGCTGTGCCGATCTTGGAGGAGACGGACGATTGCGATGAGCTGCTGCGTTGCTTGAGGGCCTCAGATTCGAGGAACTCGCAGCACTTGAGCGCCAGACGAGTGGCACGTACACGATCCAGTGGCGAAGGTACACCTCCCTGGAGCGTGTGGCCAAGGCTGGCGGAACGAGCATCGAAGAGGCTGTCTCCCTCCTCTTTGAGGATCTTAGTGATGACTTCTGTAGTGAAGACGTCGGAGGATTTCTCGTTGCGGATGACGAGCCTACCCTCCGACTTACCCTTGACGTCAAGCAAGAAGCGTTTCTTGAGGAAAGCGACATCCTTGCCGAGTTGCTGAAGACCAATGCCGACCTCGGGCGTGTAGACGAGGACCGCACCGGCTGCCAAGGCGCCCATAACAGCAATGTATCCACACTTGCCTCCTTGCGTCTCGACAACAAAGACGCGGTTTCGCGAAGCCGAAGCGGACTGCTTGACTGCATCACAGGCATCCACCAGAGCGTTGAGAGAGGTATCGGAGCCGAGGGAGAACTCGTTCATAGGTACGTTGTTCGAGATGGTGGCAGGAAGACCGACGATGGGAATGCGGAAGGCGGAGTATCGTTCGCGGTTGTCGTTCAGAATCTTGACGGAGCTGAAAGCTTCGAAACCACCAACAATGAGAAGACCCTCGATCTTGTGCTCCTGCAACTTGGCAGCAACCGCACCAATGTCAATATCGGGAAGGTGACGGTTGACACCAAGCTCGGAACCACCTCTTGTCGCCCAATTGTCGACGCGGAGCCAGTTGAGCACGGAGACGTTATCTTCGAGCAGACCAGGGAAGCCGTTGTAGATCACGACAGCTTCGTGACCCTTGGCGAGACAGTAGCGGACAGCTGTACGTGTAGCAGCGTTCATACCTCCAGCAGGGGCGCCGACATGGATGATGCCTATCCGGAGACGCTTCCTTTCTGGTAACAGCTCGTCGTCGGTGATCTGACTGATGTACTTGAAGGCGCGGAGACCTTCGGCGAATTCGGGGTCGCGGAGCGCCAAGGCACCATCAAAGTCTTTGGACTCGATGAGCTTAGCAACTTTCTGTGTCTGCTCGACAGCGAACATGAGCGGAATGCGAGTGATCTTGTTCTCACTAATGCCGATGACGTAGGATGGCGTTTCGGGCGTAGCTTCGAGCACCGCATCGACGGCTTCAATACCTTGAAGAGTGGCGAGAATACGGTCGTTGGCGTCTGGCTTACCGCCTCGTTGGGTGTGACCGAGGGTAGTGACACGAGTATCGAGACCAAGATCGTCGGAAAGTACGTTCTTGATCATGTCAGGAGTGATATCGTTGAGTTCGCGGTCGATGGCACCTTCAGCCACAATGACGATCGACTTTCGCTTGCCGAGGTCTCTGTGCTTCTGGAGGACTTCGCACATCTCCGTGTGCCATTCCTGACCTTGGGGCGGACGCTCTGGGATGAAGACGTAGTCGGCACCAGTAGCAATGCCGGCCATCAAGGCGAGCCAACCGCAGTGCCTGCCCATCACTTCGACAACAAAGGCACGAGAGTGCGAGGCAGCGGTGGAGGAGATGGAGTCGACCGCCTCACAAATGCGCTGCAAAGCGGTCGAAGCACCGATGGTGATATCAGTGGTGGCCATGTCATTGTCGATAGAGCCTACGAGACCGACAATGTTGAGATGAGCGAACTTGGTAGCCTGCTCTTCGGTGATTCTGCTCTTAGCTTTGAGCGAAGCGACGAGGTCAGGCCACTCTGCTCGAAGCTTGTCGGCACCTGTGAGACTTCCATCACCTCCGCAGACAACTAGGGCGTCGATGCCGTTGATAATGAGGTTGTAGGCAGCTTGCTCGCGACCTTCTGGTGTGCGGAATGTTTTGGATCGTGCAGTACCGATCAGAGTGCCTCCCTGGTCCATCCAGCCTCGTACATCGTCCCATCCGACGCGGATAATGTAGCGTCCTCTCAAGCCTAGTTCCTGTGCCTCTCCTACACCTTCACGCAAGAGCTCACCCTCTCCATACGTTGGCACAAAATCGGTCTGTTCGGGTTGGCCGTCGAGATCGCCGGTCTTGCACTTGGCGCTGAGATCTTCGAAGAAAGTGGATGCGTTTCTGCTGATGGAAGGGGTTGCTGACGGGGTGTTTCCGGGAGAGTGGTTGCCGCGAACGAGCCCTTCCCACCCTTCTCGGATGACGAATGCTTCGCAACCACGGAAGATGGCCATCTTGACAACGGAACGAACGGCGGCATTCATACCTGCCGAGTCACCACCAGAGGTCATGACCGCAAGCCTTCGTGGCTGACCTCCATTGTTAGACGGAGCGAATTTTGAAGGGAAAGGCTTGGCGATTTGCGCCGCGAAGGTGTTCTCCGCACGGATGGCGGGAGCGAAGGGAGGCATTGTTGCGATATAAGCGCCTGTGCAAAGAGTCGTGGTGTGCTATGAGGAGTGATCCGGATGCGGGTTGAGGTAGACCCGGTAGTTTGAGTAGCAGCTCCTCGAGCTTGTGTGGAGGGCAGAAGCAAGGCTTCAGAGGGTTCGAAGGTGCCTCAGCTGTAAGGTTGGAGGCTGCCTTGGTGGTGAGAGCTCAGAGTAGTCGCAGTAGGATGATCACGGCAATCGAGATTTTGGTCAAGAAGAAGTGGTGATCAAGGAGATGATGGATGACAGTGTACTGACCCGAACTCGAGTGGAGAAGGTTCAGCAGAGAAAAGGATGACGCTCGGCTGCTGCTCTGTGCTGCTGCTGCTGCTGCTGTTGCTGTCGATGTGTTGCTCTTCTGCTGCTGAGAGGTGATTTCATATCGATTGCTGCTCTCGGCCAGTCCAAAACAAAAGTCAACAGCTCAGCAGCAGTCTCTGGCAAGGAAGTCGGAAAAAAGTGCGTATTAGAGTACTCGGCCGACACGACGCATTGAAGCAAATTGCATTCGCTTCCCCATTAACACTCGATTGAAAGCCACACAACTGTCCCAAGCTCGAGTCTGAGATCTTCGGTATTGGCGATGATTATGATTGCGGCTGATGAGTTGAGGCAGGAGGGTCTGACTACTGCCTGACAAGTGGAGAGACCAGGCGGGTCTGACTACCGCCTGGAAATTGGAATTTCAGGATCTAGCACTACCATCACATAGCAATCCTACACACCACAACTTGATGCTAAACATGGTCAAGTTGGAAAGAGTATGCTGCTGGTCACAAAGCTAGCCTGTGGTGGCTTCAAAGAGGTGTGCCTACGTCGAACTTAGCTTGGATATGGTCCAAATACTATCAATGTGCTTCTGGTTGCTACTTTTGCCTTTTATCAATATGTTTGCAAGGAGGAGAACTTGAGCTCAAAGTGGAGCCACACTGTGCCATGGTGCCAGAAGAAGACAATTTCATCAATGCACCCAAGTCAGCCTGGCTCCCAGTGGCAGGGCTCTTGGTGCTCAGAATTGAAGTCTTGCCTCACTTGACCTTGGCAGACAGAATCAACTCAAAGAGGTGAGCTGTGGCGTTGCCTTGTAAGACTCGAATCGTCTCTTTACATTCTGGGTTGTTTGTCCCAATGTGCATCATCAGTTTGTGTTCCTGTCCAATCTCAGAGTCGTCCAATCTGAATAGCATATTCAGATGGTTGTGCACTGCCTGATCCAAACATGTAATCACTGGGAGGACCACTCCACCCGAACTGCCAACTGTCAAGTGAAAACAATCGTTGGGATGCAATAGTGGTCCCTCGTCGACGACAATGCCTGAGGCCATTGTAAGATCTCTTTGGATTACATCATCACCATCACTACTCTTTGCACCTGTCTTGTCCAGTGTCTTGCCCTTCATCTGCTTTGTCTCCATGTGTCTCTGTCTGGTAAAGTGTCGGGGTATAAACATGTTGGCTGCACAAAGATCCATGAAGATCTCAAGGCAGACATTGAGTAGACGAGGCTTACTCACTCCAGGTCCATCATTGGCATTTCCCTCCTCCTCCTTTTCCCCCTCCTTCTCCCCCTCCTTGTTATAGTGGTAGCATGGGCCAAAATGGTCCATGGAAGTGACACATGTATCGCGATTCTTGACTTGGATCACTACATAAGAGAGCTGATCTTGATCAAATGTATCAGACATATGTGGTGGATGGTCCAGGCAATGATATATGGGAATCAAGAGATCCCAAGCACCCTGATTGCTGATGCTGCAAATGGCAGCTTGGCAAAGCCAGTACTCGAGAATCAAAGAAGGGTCCATCTTGCTGGGTGCAATCTGGGCATTGAGCCTCAGATAGTGAGTAAAGTTGAGATAGCACCCAGATGCCCAAGCAAGCAGCTCTGTCATCATGACTTGTTGGTCTGAGGTCAATTTAGAACTGGTGATGTTAAGATTGTCACCAAACAGCACAAGCAGCCATGTGTCAGTGGTCGGGAGCCTGAAACCCGAGATCCCGGAAGTAGTCAAGTCTTGCCAGATTCTGTTGAGATCCAGTGAGGGAGAGAGGACTGAGCAGATCTGGGGGATCCAGTGGAACAGGGTTGACTCTGCAGATATCAGTGATATCCTGCAAGTGGAGGGTCTTCTGATGGATTTCAATGGGCCACTGTTGACACTCCATACAGAGGTAACACAGCAAGTTCGGATTGGTGATGCTACTGTACAATGCCAATGCAAGTGTCCAGGTGTCGTGCTGTACAGAGTAGGGGTCAGATTACCCACTGGCTGTTGTCAGTGGTGGTGAACAGCTGTTAGGACTGGTGGCGGTTCCAGGCCCACGGTGGTGGTTCCACCTGTAGTTGAGGTGCTACAGCATTGATTGAGGTTTCGATGACATCTTTTTGCAATGCTCCCCATTTGCTAATGGAGACACAGACTGCAATGTTCACAATAACTGGTATTGCAGTTGAGATGTATAATGAAGGTGTAACAAGGTACACTACAGTATGATTGGTAATGTGACAAATAGAGTGGATGAGCCCTGCTCATCCAGTAAGGCCTAGTGACCCTATATATATATATATGCACCTGTACTCGGTGCTCGAGGCCTGTCAGCAGTACCCAGCCTGCATGTCCATGAATTTGCCTTTGATAGGCTCCCTTGACCTCAACTGCTCCTGAGCAGCTGCTTCGACCTAACCACCACTGAGCTTCCCCCTGTCTCATCTGGTCAACACTGCCCATGGCGGTTGTCCTGCATAGCCAGTGTGGTTTCCCACCATCGTACTGTGCCTCCATTGAATCACCCTCACTTAACGGATTTCAGGGAGGCTTATTCAATTTCAGTTGAGACTGAGTATCGCCCCACCAACTTCTTAGGTTTCGCCTCACCTGTAACACCATATTGATATAGTCATTGAGGCTGGTGATATAGTTGGTCAAGAGTCTTGGAGTGTATCTGCGAAAGGCTTTTGTGAAGTCGTCCTTGACCTGATCATGAGACACTGAGTCAGATGAGATGCCAGGCATAGGCTCGACTGGGGTATCTTGAAAGATGAGCTGTATGAGGCTGAACATGACCTCCTCCCTGTGATGCTCTGGAACAGCCAGCTTCCACATGACTTGGTCAGTGGATGCATCATCATCATCATCATCATCTGACAAGTCAGTGGCAGGCTCTGGCATTGGTTCTGTCAAAGAGTCAAAGTCAGATTGGCTTGCATGGATGCAGTCAACAAGTTGTTGGGCTATACAGCTCAATGCAGTCTTGCCATCACTGCCATCATGCCAAATGAGTTGAGACAGGCATGGAAACTCGGAAGGGCTTGATGTCAAGAGAGGAAGCAAGGCATGGGTACAGCGCTGTGAGGGTTTGACCTTGGTAAGTGCATTGGTGATGGCCACGATGAGGGCTTGTGCATTGGGTAGTGTCATACCGAAGGCACAGACTGTAGTGAGATGAGTAGATGATTGCATTGCAGAAAGGTGAGACAGGCATGCGGAGCAAGATTAGCTTGCTCAGCATGAGACAGATCAGATGAATCAAGAGGATTGGGAAGCAGATATAAAAGAGAGATCGAACAATCACAACATCCCCCCCTCCAAAGAGAGTGGAGATGCGAGATGTGAAACATGGAGCCTATGATGACATCTATCCAAGAATGATGCTTCTACTGTGTGGAGTGATGAGACTGTGTGTGCAAATGCAAAAATGTGAATGGAGACAAGGCTGAGGTGACTCTGGAGATGGAGCAAGGTATGGGTCAAGATGGAGGCAACCACATCTGTGTCCAACTTTTCTCTCCCAGTCTTGCCCTGGTTTGTACGACTTGGTGGGCTTGTTTGTCAAGGTGCACTCAAGTGTTCGACACATTTAAGGTGTGACAAGGCATCGACATTGGCATGGAGCTTGCCTTGCTTGTACTTAAACTCTATATTGCTGAGCAGCAGCATCAGATAGGCATGCAGTCTCTCTATCCGTGGTGTGAAGTGGCGCTGGCTGTGGGATTGCAACTTGAGTACCGCAGGAAGGGGTGCATGGTCAGTGATGACAATGATTTTTTGGGCACTGTCAAGGTAGTGCTGTAGACGGTTGAGTGCCCAGGCCAGGCATGAGATCTCGAGCTCAATCACAGCCATCTTCGACTCTGATGCAGATGTCATGGTCAAGATGAAAGCAATCAGCAGTTCCACCAGGTCATAGCTGTCGTTGGCAGTTGTTGAGTCAACAATGTGCTCATGGCACTCTGGTGGGGGCAGTGTCAAGGTGTCTTTGAGCTTCCATTCATTGATGGTGTCGAGACAGTGCCCATCATTGATTAGGTCATCTGCAAACTCCCAGGTAGGGCGAGGATCATCCTTCCACTTGACAAGGTATTGTAGGTAGCATTGTCTGAATAGCTGCTTGTTCACAATATGCTCAACTTTGTACTCTGGCTCCTCTGCTGGGGAATCATCTCTCATGAGCGGCTGGGCCTCCAGTGGTCATCCAAAGGGATTGGGCAACAGGGGGGCCAAGTCAAGCTGAGAGATATCGAAGAGAGGGTTGATGTTGGTGCTGGCAGGGAGTGAGAGCCGAACTCTGTGGTTGGACAAGATCTCGGCCACTGAGAAGGGGCCAGCCTTGGCTGGGTCGAGTTTGGGGCATCTGGCCAAGGCCAGCAAGGGTTGATCTTTGAGACACACAAAGACTTTATCTCCAACCTGGAGCTTGGGCAGTGGACAGTGGCGGCAGTTGTAAGTCTTCTCATTGACTGTTGCACTGTTGAGAGCTTGCTGCCATGCCATGTCGACTCTTGCCCATGCTATTGCCAGTTGATTGACGTGGTTTTGTGTTGAGATTGAGGGTAGGACAGGAGGTTCTGTCTTGACAATGTATATCAGGTCAAAGGGACTTTCGCCTGTGGCAATAGACAGTGTGTCATTGATGGCAAGCTCCGCTGCAGGTAGATAGGTAGTCCAGTCCTCAGGGTGGTCGATTGCAAGCACATGCAGGACATGTTGCAGTGTCTGGATGTGTCGTTCCACTGGGTTGGCTTGCTGGTGGTAAGGTGCGGATGGCTGTAGAGTTGCTCCAATTCAGCTTGTGAAGTCTTGGCCAACCCTGCCTGTGAAACATGTGTCTGAGTCGGTCATGATCACTTGAGGCTTCCATCCTCACTGCAGGACCATTGAGGTCAGCCTGTTGTAGAGGTCAGCTGCTGTGGTGCAGGCGGTGCAGGCCTGTGTCACCAGCATGCAAGAGAACAGATCGACCACAATGAGGATCGTGTCAAAGCTGTTGCATTCTGGCAGGCCCAAGACTAAGTCAGCTGAGATGGTGTGGAAGGGGTAAGAGGCTGCCAGGGCCTGCTCCATGCTGTACTTGCCAGTGTGTCTGTTGAGCTTGGTGCGAAGGCAGGTCAGGCAGTTGTCAATGTAGGCCTGTAGTTGTTTGGCCAAGTGTGGGTGGTGATGGTCCCTGAGATGTTGGTATGTCTTCTGGAACCCAAAGTGGCTGTTGTCATGGTGCTTGACAAACAGTCCCTTCATTTCATCCACTGGCATGCAGTGCTGCCACAGTGTGTGTTTCGGACCAATGTACACCAGTGTTTTATCTTGTATCACATACCCCAGCTTGGTCTCCCCCCATTCTAGAGCCAAGATGATCAGCTTGAGCATCAGATCAGCATGTTGTTTGTTGAGGTAGATGAGTGTGCCTGTGGTGGCACAGCACTCTGTGGTGCTGGCTGGATGTGGAAGTTTTTGGTGGAGAGTGGTGGCAAAAGCTTGTCCTGATGCATCGACATAGAGGTAGAATGGTCAACTGTAGTCAGGGTAGGCCAGCATGGGAGGGGAGGACAATGATAACTTGAGGGATTCGAGGGCATTGTGGTGTGTGGCATCCCAGGCAAGCTTGACTTGGCTGGCAGTGGTTCTCGTGTCATTCAAATCGACTAAGTACCACTTGTCGCTGAATTTCTTGTACCAATGACCTTTCAGGAGTGATGTTAGAGGGGCAGCCATGGCAGCATAGCCCAGGATGAAGTTGTGGTAGTAGTTGAAAAGGCCAAGGATGTGGTACAGTTGCTGCAAGGTCTGGGGTGGAGCCAGCTTGCAGACTGCAGCAGCTTGGTCTTGTAGGATCGAGATGCCAGTGGTGGAGACATGGCATCCAAGCAGTGAGAGCGAAGGTAAGGCAAAGTGGCACTTGGTGGGGGAGAACATGAGGCCCATGCACTGGGCTGCGGTCAGGAGCTTGTCCAGGGAAGCAATGTGCTGATCAAGTGTCAGCAAAAAGACAACAACATTGTCCAAGTATACTAGAGCCTCTGTCCAGCGCATGCTACTGAGAAGTTGGTCCATGAAGCATTGGAAGAAGGTGGGTGCATTCTTGAGACCAAAGGGTATTCTGTTGTATTGAAAGAGACCCTTGTGGCAGACAAAGGCCGTCTTCCATCTCTCCTCAGGATGGATGTCAATTTGGTGGTAGCCCCAGGTGGCATCCAGTCCAGAGAAGAATTGGTTGCCTGCGAGAGCCTCAAAGACGTCATCAATTCTTGGAAGAGGGTAGCGATTGGGAATGGTGGCTGTGTTGAGCCCATGGTAGTTGACACAGAAGCACCATTTCAATCCTTGTTTAACAAGCAGGACAGGGTAGGAAATGCTTGACAAAGATGGTTCTATGACATCCCAGTCGAGGAGCTGGTCAAGTGTTTCTTTGATCACATGTCGCCTGTCAGGGCTGACACAGTGAGGGGCTTCAGGCTTGAGCGATTTGGACTCCAGGAGGGGAATCCTCATTGCCGCACTGTGGACTCGTCCTGGTTTGCCATCCAAGGAGAAGGCATCGATGTGTTGATGCAGGACAGACACCACAGTCTCGTGAGGTTGGCCATTGGCATTGAGCCTGACCTGGAAGACATCATCAACAAGTTTGGTAGCCAAGGCATCGCACTGAGGGCAAGCTAGCTCATCTTCAGCAAAGTCAAGGGGTGCTGCTGAGATGGGGCCTGTGTTGCAAGTGAGGAAGGCAGAAGCTACACCATCAGGGATGGGGGCAATTTGGACAGATGCGTCCATGTGGAAGCATCCTGTCTTGGTCAAGAGATCATCCGGGCCTAGTGGGATGGCTTCACCAAGTTTGAACCCTTTGAGCAGGGTGTATGGCTCCAACCCAAGGTTGGTGACCAGGACTCATTGTGTGTGCTGGTCAATGACAGCAGCCAGGAGGGTCAGCTGTGTCCTTGAGTCATCCGTCATCCAGGCTGTGGTCCTGAGCATGTACGAGATCACATCGGAGACATGGTGGTCAATGGACACCCAGGCATGAGTTTGTGCTGGGATGGTGGTGTCAGACTCAACAGTCACAGGTTTGTTGATGATCTTGGGTGTGAGGGGTCATCCCTGCATGTCAAAGATGGGAAAAGAAACATCATTGACCCATGTTTGACCTGCCTGGACATCGATGATCATGCCTGCAGAGTGGATGACATTGAGTCCTAGGCAGACCCCAGGTGTGAAGCCATGCATGACATGGAAGTCAGTGGATGAGCAGAGCCGGATTGGAGTGTCCCCCCATTGTCCCTGGATGCTGAACGAGAGTGTGACAAACCCCAGTGAATGATCATTGCTGATCCCATTGATACCGACACCTGGGCCATTGAGGGGTCACACCCACAGCTCATCCATGAGACTGTTGTCAATGATGGACAGTGTAGAGCCCATGTCAACGAGTGAGAGTCGAGGTTTTGAGCCATGGATGCTGACAAAGGTGGCAGTGGGGAGGTGGCCAGCCCATGCCCAACCTGATCCCATTGCTTTGGCATAAGGGATGTCGATGTCAACAGCCTCGGGGTTGCTGTTGCATGTCTTCTGGCCAACGGTCAAAGTCATAAGACTGGGATCAATGAGCAGCATGCTGGCGCTTGCTCTAGGTGGTGGCAGGTGGCTGGTGTGGTCAGAGGGGGATGGTGTGATATGGGTGATGGCTGGGCTGTCACTGAGCTCCCGGAGTGCTGTGCCAGCACATGAGTGGTGCTGCATGTCTCTGTGACAACTGAGGTCGTCACCATCTAGTTTTGGTATCTGGTCTTCCCCCAACAGTGAGGGGCATGTATTGTGAGAACTGATGTCCAAGTTCTCCGAGGACCCAAAGGAGAGGTCTGGGCTAGGTGTAGAGTCATTGTCAGCGATGGCAATGGGTTCTTCATTGAAGAGAGGATACCCATAGGCCTGGACGAGATCCATTTCCACCTGAGCTCTGTAGTGTTGTGTGAGGTGTGTCTCGGCCTTGACCTGTTGGAAGACGTGGTTGTACTCGAAGTCGAAGTGTTGCTGGTTGCAGTGATGACATGGATGGCCAAGGTAGATGGTGTTGCCTGAGTCAGGCAAGCAGTAGGCTCTGACTTGACAACCATCATGCAAGATGAAGGATACATTCTCTGGGCAATATGTATTGGCCAGGGGTGTGCCCGATTGTCACTGTAGAGTGGACTGTCTGGGTGGATGGGATCGTGCGGGCATGCCTCGAGTGGATGGCTGCTGAGTTGGTGTGCTGTCCTGGGTGAAAACAACAGTGGGAGACACTACCGATGTGGATGATGAGGACTTGAGGGGGCAATGGTGGGCTGCATGCCAAGGCACCTCCAGTGACTTCATCTCAGTGAGGAGATCTTGCACATTGAGTGCTGGAGTCAGATGAGACCTCACAGAGAGTCGAAGGGAGTCTGGTAGGCCTAGGCGAATCTCTTGGCTGAGGTCGACTTGACTGTGGGTGGGGTAGGCGGCATGGAGCAGGGCCAGCTTACTGTAGAAGTACTGCTGTACAGTCTTAGTCTGCCACACCCACTTTCAGTTGTCAGCTACCTGTCAGGCTTCTCCATCATCCGGTTGGAAGGCGGTGCAGAGCTCATGTTCCCAAGTGGCCCAGCCTTTGTTGAGGCTCTGGTGGATGTCTGCCAACATCAGCTGGTACCACTGAGCTGCAGTATCACGAAGGCAGAGGGGTAGGGTCTGAACTACCGCTTGTTCCTATGCCAGATCACTATGGCTTTGAACGAGCACTGCCACATGGCTCCGGAAGAACTCCAGATGCTCTGGGGTGCTGTCGAAGTGGCCAATGTCATCAGGTTTGATGGTTGGTTGATGAGCATCACCTGAGAGGTCCGCAGCTGCCAGTTGATGCCAGTGCTGCAGTAGGTGTGGCAACTGGTCATGGTGGGGTTGTTGCTGCTGACAAGGTAGTGTTGGTTCTTCATTGTCCTGGGCAACAAATGGTCTCTCTGGTTGGCATGGTGATACTGGTTGGCATGGCAGTGCTGGTTGGCAGTGTTCGCTTGTCTTGAGTAGGCATGCAAGCAGTTCTGTGTTGGTTTCGGCCTGTTTCTGCATTGCTGCCTGGAACACCTGTTGTGACTGTTGCATGTTCTCGAGAATGCGAACCAACAGCAGTGTTGAATCGAGGGGTAGCTTGGCACTAGCAGTTGGAGCTGCTCTCGAAGTCTTGTTGGAAACCAAGGCTGACAATGAGTGTGCTTTTGCTTCCTCAGGCAACCCAGTGGCAGGAGTGCCTGTCGTCGAGACACCAGGACGTCTTGTGCCAGCCATCATGTTGCAACTGCTACTGAACCAGAAGAGAACTGGGTGTTGTTTTTTGATGTTGATGTTGTTGCTCTGTGGGGGTCAAGGCCACAGTTGAAGGGTCAACTGCTCTGCGTGCCACAAGCCAGTGGTGCCATCACTCGGGACGGATCCTAGCACTTCAAGCTAGGGGTGGGATACCTCTCGAGTGCTGGAGAGGCCTGTTGAATGCTGGCAAATCAGCAGCATGATCATGCTGCCCTCAAGAACAGTCAGCTACACAGTGATTGACTCTGTGTAGTGAGGGGGCCCTTGATGTGGCAAGGGTTGTTGGAGTTTGGGGCTGTAACCCTAGGTCGTGCTGCCTGTGTGATGAGACACTGCCAGGAGCAACCAACTCCACTGGTGACCGGGGGCCCTGTTGGTAAGGGTTGTTGGTCTTGGCAAGGGCATGCACCATTGAACCAAGATGTCTTTAACAACCCTGACTAATCAGGTTGCTGCAGCCAGTAGTTTGCAACTGAAGCTGCAGATCGTTTAATGTCTTGCTAGGCAAGACGGTCACTTGCATGTTGGCTTGAGTCAGTTGACAACAAGTCACAAACACTAGCAGAGCTGGCATCTGTGGTTGTGATGTCATGCTGCACACAACTCTGTGGGGTGGGTGCAGAAGAGAGTGGAAAATGGCAGGGATGGAGGGTGGACAAAGAAGGTCAATGATGGACCTGCAAGTCTTGAGACTGGAGAAGATGGAGTTGGTTGGTTGAGAGCAACCAGAGATGTTCGAGAGGCAGCAGTCAGGGGGGTGTGAGGCAGGATCTGCACCAGGGGTGGGGAGTCCATGTAGTGAACTACACATCAACACAAGTCTCACTTGCTCAGAGCAAGGTTAGGCACCCAGTGAAGACTGTTTGATGCAACTGTTGAGACTGCCTGCTGGTGGTGTTCTGCAGTGGCAAAGGAACTGATTGACTTATGTCGAAGGGATGTCAAAACTCCTCTCGGTCCCACCAAACTGCTGGTTGTCAATGAGGGATGTTGAACAAGGGGGTGGCGAAAATGTCAGATGTACGCTGGGAAAAATGGATGAGTGTCAAGGAGGATGGAATGGTGAAGAGGGGGGATGGCATGGTGAGGGTTTTAAGAGGAAAGTCGAGCAGGTCGCAAGACGAGGAGACGGTGCATGGCCAGTACAGTGCAGTGACTACTGGTCGACTTTGTTGTGTGGGTGTGCCAGTGTTTTGCACTCCTAAATGTGAGAGGTGTGGCTGATGAGAGTGCTGGCATGACTGGAAATGGTGCTCTAGCCAAGGCACTTCCCTGCCACGCATGATTGGTGTTGTCGAGAATGTGGGAGGTGTTGACAAGGAGTGGCTTGGCCAGAAGCTAGGTGGAGGTGTGATGTTTGAAGGTGGCAAAAAGCAAGGAGAGAGAGAAACCGAGAATGCATGACAGGAGTGCAGAAATGCCTCGAACGGTTGGTTGCGAGACTATGATATGAGGTTTGGTTTGCTGGCGAAGTTGAGCAAGTGGTGTAGTGGGTGAGAGTTGAGAAGAGAAATGGGCATACCACTCTTGTCACCATGTCATGCCGAAGGCACAGACTGTAGTGAGATGAGTAGATGACTGCATTGCGGAAAGGTGAGACAGGTGTGCAGAGTGAGATTAGCTCACTCAGCATGAGACAGATTGGATGAATCAAGAGGATTGGGAAGCAGATATAAAAGAGAGATTGAATGATCATGACAGGTAGCTGATTGACTTGATCTAGTCTGGTGACGAGACCTTCAGAGTGCACAACATTGAATTTGTCACAAAGAAGCTTTCATATGACCTTAAGTACTTGGCATCAACCATTGACCTTCATTGGTGGGCTTAGATCTGGCATCCACTATCATTGGTACCATTCGCTTGTCACAGACTGAAACCAGCTACACAGATGACCACCAAGAATGTATGCAATTTTGAGACCAAGTTTGGGGTGGTGGGGTTGTTGATGTCCATGCCAACCTCAGTGGTGGTGGTGGTGGTGGTGGTGGTGGTTGGCATCAGAGCAATGACAGTCCACGCCAGATTCACAAAGATGCTGACTGAGCCCAAGCCCTCTCACGCACATGGAGAGCATCTGCAGAGAGCAGTCCCTACCTTCACTTGGCCATTGGACTGGACACACGTGTCTTTTTCCATTGTTTTGTCCAAACAATGTTGTCTCACACTCTCATGCTGACATGAATGTAATTTTTTCAACATGTCGTGTTGGCTGAGTTTCCAGGACATGAGACCCCAGCCAAGGTTGAGCACACACACATGCAAAGGCTCAGTTAACTCACAAATGCACTCAAACCTCATCCTCTCTCACCAGCATCACAAACCAACACTGGCCTCAAAAGGCAGTGTTTTCTTTTACATATCAACTTTGCTGATTGTTGTTGGAAATCCTGTCAGGATCCAATAACTTATTCAACAACATAACCTAATACAAGTCACTGGTGATAGTTGGCAAATGCTGATGCATGTCAGCTATTGCCAGTCAAGACACCACAGTTGCTGACAACATGCAACTATTGCTGTCAATAGTTGCCAGACACCATGATGGACGAACTCTCAATGCTCCACCCATGAACCAACCACAGATCCCTTCCACATGCAACCAAATCACCTGATATACTACCACAATCACCGGCAATTGTGGTTTCCCTGTCAGTGACCCACCAAGGGCCAACAGCAACACAGGATTCCAGGTGCAGTGGGGTAACTATAAGTGGTGATTGCTGTTTCCCCACCAATGACACACTGAGGTGTCACAGGACTCTAAGCACAGTGGGGTAACTATGAGTGGGTGACCTACTTCCAAGAGGAACACAATAGCAAAAGTACAGTGACACTGTTGATATGCAAACTATCACTGATGATTATGGAGAAACAATGACAATTCACAGGGAGACATTAGTGACATGACATGGGTAGTCACAGGGATACATGAGACTTTGGATGGGGAAACCTCGAGTATGAACCATACACTCTGGTATATGAAAGACCACCATGTTAAGGGTCAACCCAAATGTCCAAGACTAACAGAGAACATGTATATAAGTTGACATTATCTTTGTACCTACCCATTGCACACTATCAAATCAACTAATTATCTCTCTTTACATATAGTACAACAATCAACAGCGATTGTTGTCAATCCATTCATATCCCTTTACAGATGACAGTGATCTGTCACCATCACCAATCGTCTCACCTGCACCAACCTTCAACTCTATACAAGATTGAGCTAAGTCATCAGTGACTTTGCCAGACACAATCTTCTCAAGGGGATACACTGACCAGTCGACAAGTAATTGCTATTATCACTACTGCTACTAGGCCACAGGTATAACAACTGTGAGGCAGTTTGCAACAATAGTTCAATATCAGATATTCAACTTGCAATCATTGATGGCAATAATTGCATATCGATATTGTCTAACACACCTGTCAATCAGCACAAAGAGGATTGGCAATTAATAGTCCCCAATCATCCAGCAAAACCAGTGATTCCCCTTTTCCAATACATGTCAACCATGTGGATGGAGGCCTAGTGGGGAGGTCAAGTCAAGCTGGTGGCTTGGGAGTCACCAAGGTTGGTGGGGGCCAATCAGAGGCCAGCTCCTACACATGCAGGTCATGTCACATGAGGAGCCCTGGGTACAATACTCACATATATATATGTGTGGTAGTTGACTCTATTAGATGAACAGGGGCTCATCCACTCTATCATATATCTTACCAGTCATAACAGTATGTTGCACCACTCATTGTACACACTTGTTTACACATCCCACCACAATACTAGTCCTTGTGGTAATTGTAGTCTGTGTCTCCATCAGTATACAGGGAGCATTGCATAAGATGTTGTCAAAACCTCAATCAACACTGTAGCACCACAACTACAGGCAGAACCTCCACCATGGGCCTGGAACCTCCACCAGACCTATACCAGCTCACTGCTGTCAACAATGACCAGTGGTTAGTGTGACCAACTACCTCAGTACTATATGATGTCTAGACACTTGTGTCAACATTGTACAACAGGGTTCACAAGCAGAACTTGCTGCATTACCTCTGTACAGAGTGTCAACAGCAGTCCATTGATATCCATTGGAAGCCCCCCACTCACCGGGTCTCACCAATATCTGCTGGGACAGGCCTGACTCACTGGATCTCACAGAACCACCAAGTACTGCCTCCTCACTGGATCTTGCTAGAATCTGGTGAGAACCAACCACTCACAGGATCTCAGGTATTAGGCCCACAACCACTGACAGAGCTCACAAGCAACTCCCTTGATTTAGGTAATCAAATCATTTTTCTTTCTGTTATTGTATGTGTAGCCATGATCATGACCAACCAGACATTGATGGAGTTGCAGAGGTCTTGTTGGTCAAAGAGGATAGGGCCACTGGCAGAGAGTGCCCAGCATCATTGGGATTGTGGATGGATTGGGGGGGCTTGAGAGTGTTGTGTTGAGGGCCAGACAACTTGCAGAGGCCCAACACAAGAGGAATTTGTTGTGCTCAACTTGTGAACAAGGTGTGGTCTCGATGACTGTGAGGAGCCATGAGGTGGCAAGGGCGATTGGATGTTGAGCAGCATGTGCAGCTGCAGGAGGTGAATGGCACCAATGTGGCTTGTCACAGTTGGTGGTGTCAAAATAGAGAAAGAAAAGCACTGCCTCTCAAGGCTAGTGCTGTTGTTGATGATGACAAAAAGAGAGAAAAGAGAGACAATGGCTGTGAGTGAGCTTCCAGCACACACATGTCCGCTTGCCTTTCCCAAAACTGGCTTGGTCGGATTTCGGATCAATTCTCCCACGCTGCAAGAGTTTGTTTGATACCGTAGCTTAGGCTCATGCGCCAATTCCAGGAAAAAGAGCGTTCAAATCATTGAAGCTGAGTGTGGAATGCCTGGAGGCTGTTTTCTTCCTAGTCATGTTGGCAGGCATCCGTGCTGCAACAGACAAAGAGAGGAGGTTGCCAAGCGCACTCAGAACACACCACGAAAACAAGACGCTTGTGCATCATGCGCCTCCACACTTGCTTCCATGCCCGCCTCTCTCTGTCGATATCGAAGTGGAGGTCGGAGGCCCCATCGGACTATCGGCATTTGGGAGCAAAGTGTATCGGCGATCTCTCAGTTCCATTCCATTCCACCTCTCGCTTAGTTGCTTGGTCCTACACCTTGTTCCCACGCTTGTTTCGAGTCACCCCTGTAAATGCTTTCCATGGGACTTTGCTCAGGAGCACAGGCAGTTCGAACAAATGTCTCGGAAGGACAGAGACCAGTTGACAGGCTGTCAGGTTCAGCGAAAGAATGCTCCGTCTTGGGACGGGAAGCATGGCTCCGTGTACCGGCGGGCAGGAGCGCTTGCGCAGAAGTCGAGTATATGAAGTCGACAAGAGACTCACCAGCATAATCGCATGGTGAAGGCTTTCCTTTCTCGAGGGAGAACTTAGTCGAGCAGAAAGTGGTGTAGACTCTCGACGAGCTGGCATAAGCACCGTGATTGAGATGCTGGCACATGACAACCGAGGTCAGACGTGGCTTTGCCAAGCGAGATCTGGCAGGGATTGCAGCTTTGCTAACTTGACCACTCACAAGTTGACGCGCGGTGATGCGACTACCAACTGCGAAGAAGACAGAAAGCGCGCTCCTCTGGTTTGTAAGCTCTTCGGCAATGCCGTCTGCTGTGTGCGAGGTTGGGAGGGCAACGGGAACCAAGACTTTGGAATTCGCCAAGACACATTCACATACATCTACATTTGAAGTTTGGTGTTGGTCACGACAACGAGGAAATGGTTGTCTCTCTCTCTCTCTCTCTCTCTCTCTCTCTCTCTCTCTAACATTGACGTTTGCACGCGATATCTAGCCTGCTGGACAGTTGCTACTGGACACGATAAGTGGCACGCCAAATCATGATGGACTCCTTCTCCTTCTTCTGAGCTGCAGGATGTGCCGATAGTAAAAGATTCGGACGGCGGAGTCCGGGCAACGCGCCATTACTCTGTGTGGTCTCTGCTGCATCACCTAGCCTTATACTACAAATCCTTGTTGCATCAGTCAGCCGCTTTGCTTATCAAAATAAGATTGCTTCTCAGCTCCGACCAAAGCACAGATGACTTGAGACAGAAGAACGTCCTTGGTGTGTGATCTTCGACAGGACAGGACCATCACGATATGGGTGTTGGCGCCTCCTTCCGATTGGAATTTGCGTACGTGCGTCGGCTCAGTGTGTGGGTATTCAAGGGTTTCGCGGTTCAGAGCGTGGCTCTCAGTCTGCCTGACTGACAGCGAGAGCATAGCAGAGCACGAGAGAGACTGCTTGCTGTCTTGGCTTGACCCTTCGATGAGCCCCTTGCTTCGATTCCTTTTTGTGTGTGTGGGTTTTTTGTGGATAAATCAATTCAACCAGAGCATGTTTCGCTTCTCTCTCTCACGCTGCTGCCGCTGTTGACATCACAGAAGAAAGAAAAAGAAAAAAAAAAAAAAAAAAAAAAAAAAAAAAAAAAAAAAAGAGGAAAAAAGGGGGGAAAAGGAAAAAAGAAAAAGACGGGGCGTCTGTTATAGAATCTGCCGCCCGCTCGCGCCTCACAGTGCTCAAGTGCGGGCATTGCTTTTCCTGCTTGTTTCGTCCTCCCGCACTTTTGAGGGCTTTCTTTTTGAGCACCCGCACCACGTCTAAATGCATTATTGGCAACACACACACCTCGCGCCTGATGCTGCTGCTACTGCTGCTGCACCACATCTCACTCTGAGACCCGCAATCAACGTTACGGTACGGCAACCTCAGCCCACACACACACACACACACACTGACACTCACTGACACTCACACAGACACACACGCACACTTTCTGTCACAGTCACATTTGATATCCACGCATCTTCAGCTTTCATCTTTCACATCTGCCTTCTCCTTCACCTCCTCTTCCACTCTCTCTGCGTCTCTCAATCTCATATTGTCACCACCACGCTCTCTACCTCTCTCTCTCTCTCGCCGCAGTCACCTTTGCGAATGCGAACGAACAGCTCCTCGTTTTGCTGACATTGACACTTTCTTCGACATTCTCAGTTCGTAAGCTCAGTCGCGTCGCTACTCAGCATCCTCACATTCGCGCTTGGTCCTCTTCGCATCTTCCGCACCGCTGTCTGTCTTTCACAGCCTCCAAGGAATCTCGAATCCGCTGCTGTGACGCCTCGCTGCTGCTGCTGCTCCTCCTTCTCGTCGCTCAACACCCTCGACTGGCTTTGCCCGCGGGACACAGAGCTGTAAAACTTCATCTTCTTGCTTCTTGTCGGCTTCGAGCGCCATAACCATTCATCTCGAACAGCCGCACTCTATCCTCTCCACCACAGCCCACCTGTCCCGACGCTCATCATCTTGCAGGTGTTCACCACCGTTATCTGAACCCGACCACAGCTATCTTATCCGCTTCGGCTCTTCCGACTCCGTTCCCACTCCATTGTGCGCGAAAACATAGGCAAAGAACAGCGATCGCAGGCTCAGCGCTCCTTCTGCGACCATAAGGTGAACTCGCCTCGGCAGGTCTTGCCGACAGCATCGTGGACGACCTGATACACTCCGACCACCATCATCGCGATCGCCATCGACCTGCGAATCATTCAGTCCCGCATCGTTCTGACGCACAACTGCAGAATCCTCCTCACGCTCGACCATGCCTTTGCGTACAATTAGCACATAAGCTATGGCCCAGGTTGCTCTTAGCTCCAATCTACCTCTTGCGCCTCCGCACCACGACCAACAATACCGCCATCCCATTCGAGCAAACGACGGGCACGGCCCTAACGGCGTCATGCACGCCTCGGCCTCAGCCCCCCCACATAGGGTGGCTGCTGATGGCGCTTCGGATTCCTACACGGTCTCTCATCCGTCAGCTTCAACGGCGCCCGCATCATCCTCGCTTCGTCCGCCAGATCAAGAGATGCCTACTACTGCCGCCTCTCTAATGCGCGAAGGTCCGAGGGACTTCACCGTTATCAAAGATGTTGGCGACGGCTCGTTTGGTACCGTCTGTCTAGCAGATTGGAAGAGCCCGTTACCGAGTGGCACCATGCTTTCACCGATGCAGCATCCCACCACACGTCCCGAGTACATTGGCAAGCGTCTCGTGGCCATCAAAAAGATGAAGAAGCCTTTCCCAAATTGGCAGGAATGCATGAAATTGAAGGAGCTCAAGTCGCTCCTCACGATCCCGCCGCATCCCAACATCATCCCACTTTACGATGCCTTCCTCATGCCGACGACAAAAGAGCTTCACTTTGTCTTCGAATGCATGGAAGGAAATCTCTACCAGCTCACAAAGTCACGCAAGGGCCGCCCACTCGCCGCCGGTCTCGTCGCCTCTATCTATGAACAGATCGTGCTTGGTCTCGAACACATTCATCAGCACGGCTACTTCCACCGTGACATGAAACCCGAGAACTTGCTCATCACCACCACGGGACTCGCCGATTATCCCAACATCCAGCCCGGCGCACCTCCAGAGAAGGATGTTCTCGTCATCGTCAAGTTGGCCGACTTTGGTCTGGCTCGCGAGACTCTCAGCAAGCCTCCCTATACCGAATATGTATCAACGCGTTGGTACCGTGCCCCGGAGGTCCTTCTGCGTTCTCGCGACTATAGCAACCCGGTTGACATGTGGGCGTTAGGCACCATCCTTGCCGAGCTTGTCAATCTCAAGCCGCTCTTCCCGGGTCACACAGAGGTCGACCAGGTCCTACAAATCTGCGAGGTGCTTGGTGATCCAAGTCATAGCTACGGCCACGATTCGCGGTCAAGGCGCAATGGCGGTGGCCCGTGGGACAAAGGCATTCGGATGGCAAGAAACGTAGGCTTTACGTTCCCTATTTGCAAGCCTGTCAAGTTCTCCCGCCTCTTCTCCGATCGCGTTCCTCAAAGTCTTATCGATTGTATCGAAGACTTGCTCCGCTACGATCCAAAGGCCCGGCTCACCAGCAAGGACTGCCTCGAGCACGAATACATGAAGAAGGAAGCGCCACGCCTTCGACCGCCACAAGCAAAGCCTGTCGTCAGCGCGACATCCCCAATACGCCCGCAGGGCGCCTTTGCTCCCAACAACGGCGCCTCACGGCCCGTTCCTTCATCCCACTCCGGACCCCTGTCTGCACAGACTACAAAGCCGCCATTCGGAGCCGCCGATTCCAACCTCAGGCCGCTTGCAATGCTTCGTCAACCCGATGGCTCGGCCGTTGTCATGGTCAACGGCAGCCGTGTGCCTGCCAATGCTTCCAGCCCTGCCACAAATAATGTTGCTGTTGCCAACGTGCACGGCTCTCCAGCATCTCCCATGCAAGAGGATGGCGCCGAAGTGCATTGGTCTCCGCCCGTGCCTTCTATGAATAGAGAGGTCTCTCTCTCAGGATACCCAGCCTTCCCCGACTCTGCCTCCGTTTATGCCCAAAGCAGCTCCGCTCACCACGATGGGCAGTCCTCCGGAGCTCCGTCCTTGGATGCTACCGTTGTCCTCGAGAATGCATCCATGGGGCCTTCCGACATGCAGCCGTCGGAAGTCACGCTGAAACACGGCAACTATCGCAATGGACAAGCTTTGCAAGCGCATCAGTACGAGCAGTACCACCGTCAGTATCGGCAGGACGCCGGTCAAGTGCAAAGGGGCAGCTACGAACCCCAT
Organism: Ustilago cynodontis; assembly: GCA_928865425.1. Lineage (NCBI taxonomy): Eukaryota > Fungi > Basidiomycota > Ustilaginomycetes > Ustilaginales > Ustilaginaceae > Ustilago > Ustilago cynodontis. Next base: position 68,073 of record CAKMXY010000008.1, read on the forward strand.
GCCAATGCCGCCTTCGATCGAGACCAAGCTGCTCAATCGAGCGCCTTTGTACCCTACGCTGCTCCTTACCCCGGTAGCGGCATGCAAGGCGCAATGTCAGGTGCCGCCTCGTCTGGCGATCTCTCGCAGAAGAACGACTCGAATGCGAGCAACGAGACCATTGGCTCACGAGACAAGGAGAGACGGAGGAGCAAGGCGTGGGGACTCAACATCTCGTCCGTATTCGGTGGTAGCGGCAGCAGCGGCATAGCTGGTGGCAGTGGCAGTGGTGGTGGTGGCGCGGGCGGTGCAGGGACGAGCGCGACTCATCAGTATGCCGTCGGCAACGCCGCTGCAGCTCGTCTGCCCTCCAATGCCATGGCTGCGAACGGATCCACGCCAGAGCTCAGAAGCTCGATGGAGCCTACGCCTGCCCAACGAATCGCAGCTGAGCATTCGAGCCCCGCCGGACAGCTCAATGGTGCGCCTGCTAAGCAGACGGATCCAAAGAAGGCAAAGAAGGAGGCCGAGAAAGCAGCGAGGGAAGCGGAGAAGGCAAAGCGTGAGGCACAACAGAAAGCAGCGCGTGATCGTGCGCGTGCCGTCATGCAGAAGCGTAATCAGCTGCTGGCCTCTTCGAACAACAAGGATTCGGTTGAATGGCTTGCCGGAACAATTCAGGCAGAAGAGCCCTATCGAAATGGACCCAGCGACAAGGCAAGAGGCAAGCAGCCAGCAGGGCCTGGCTCGCAGCTATCACCTTCTATGCCGAGCTTCCCCTCTGGCGAGTTCCCAAGATCGCCTCTTCAGCAGCCCATTCATGGGTTGGGTCCTGACTACGGCATGGCCACCAATGCCGCTATCACGGGTTCTATGGCGTGGCGAGGTGTCGGAGCTCGTGGATACAGCCGATCCAACAAAGCACGTCGACGAGAGCACGATGATGACCATTCGATGTCCAGTTTTGAAGATGCAATCGATCCGCGTAGGGCCTCGATGCAGTCGTATCAGACTGGCGACAGCGATCCTGGACCAGGGGCGGGATCGAATCAGCACATGCCGCAAGGCCATCATATCCAGCGAGCCAGCTCGTCGTCCTCGCTCGCCTCGGCACCCTCTCTCATCGACCAACGCCGCTTCGCTCCATCGCTGGAATCGCATCGAAGCTCGCAAGAGACACGTTCCATCAGCTCTCTGGATCATCAGCTCATCACCAACATGGAGAACATGACGGCTGCAGAAGCAAGAACGCTCACACCGGGCAATGTCTCTCCGGGTCCAGCACATCTCGTGGGCGCCCGTCAATCGCTCAGCCGTCAGAGTCGAGCCAACAGTCGTGCTTCGTCTGCCTCGGCACATCGACAGGGTTCCGCTTCGCCATTGCATCACGCTAGCGGTATCCCACGCTTCCATCCCTACTCACACGGCGGGCCTGTGACGCCCTCGACCGGCTACCATCCTAACTATCAGCTTCCACCGCTGCACCAAAGCCTGCATCAGGGCGGAGCGCCCCATCGAGGTGATACCGGAGGCGATGGATCCGTCCCGCCAGGTTTCCATGCCAACGCCAATCACGCTCAGCATCATGCGAATCAGCATCATATCAACCCGATCTTCCATGTGCCTGCTGGCAACACGGGTCATGGCACCACACTGCCGCCCTTCTCGTCGATCGCAGCCTCCATTGAAGTCCCTGCCATCGACGACAAGGCCACGCAACTGATGTATGCGCAGACGCGCTCTTCTGGGCCCTTACCGCAGAGCTGAACAGCACCACGAGAGCGATCGTCTTGAGTTCTCACTTAATCACAATTTCGGCATACGTTCATTCACTCTAGCTACCACTATCCTTTCTCGCGTAATTTCTGTAGTTGCATACCTTTGTTTGCCAATACCATTTGTTCGCAATCTCTACCGTTCTGTTCTCCTGCGTATCTTCGCGGGGGGGAAGTGTGCTCATTGAGTGATGATCATGATAATGCCATGACCTCGAAAGACCGCTGCATTGCCAATCTCGTGCCATGCGTTCCTCAAAAAAAGGGAGGCGAAGCAACAGTAAAAGCATCACGGTGAAATCGAGTGGGAAAAAAAAGTTTTTGACCCTCCGAATCCGGGAATTGAACCCGGGTCTGCGCCGTATTCTGCGCGGAGAGCGCTGGTCATTGAATGACAAGGCGCCGTCATAGCCACTAAACTAATTCGGATCGCTTTATGTTAACCAATCTCAACATTGCAAACATAAATACTTAACTTTTCGTTCAATCACGATAAATATCTACATTCAACATTGCACTCATATCGCAGCATCCTGAATTGCAGTGGAGGACCAGTGACTTCATCTAATTGCCGCATTCTAGATCCTGCACAACACTCGTTCTTGTGACTGTGTTGATTGAACAACAGAAAGCATCAGATGTCCACGTAGGTGATCCTGTTCGCAACTTGAATGCCGACACGCGCGGCCCAAGTGGGGGGTTGTTTGCGCAGTTGCGGACTCCACATTTTTTCTATATCGGTGACGATTCGGCTGAACTGAGAACCAAGCTGTCCTCGCTCGTCGGCTTGATTGGCATCATCAGTTGTCGTTTCCAGTAACGCTGTGCTGGCATGAAAGCGAGCCTCTTCATAGTATATCTTGGCGCGAAAGGCTCGTCGAAGTTCGTTGCTTAACGCCGTCGACAGCCTGTGAAACTGTTGAGGACGATCAGAATAGAACGGAGCAGAACAAGCCTTAGCGAGATGTTCACAAAGTAGCGGCGAGCCTAGTGTTTCGTCATAACATACCTTATCGCGTCCCGAGCCGACTTCGAGCACCATGAAATGCCTCGATCCATCATCGTTGCCCAGGTAGGCGATTCTCGAGAATGAGAAAGGGAAGCTACTTGACCGACATGAAACAAAAAGCAGCTGTGTCAGAGTCATGTCTCTCTCGTGGTGCATATAACATAAATCCTACGGGTACTTCTCACCTGCCGATCTCCGTTTTAAGCTTGTGGAGCTCTGCCCGGGCTATCTTGATGTACTCGTCGCGTTCCGAGCTTCTCACCGTGAAAGGACGGGTTAGTGAAACATGCAGATGTCTGTTGCCTGCAGCATTGTCGGCGTCATGAGCCTCGAAGTGTGCATCTGAGCGTCTGAGATCGAGCAAGCTGTGGGTCGCCCCAAGCCGACTCTGCAGATACGTGTGACTCTCTTCAATGAGTGCGCTCAAAGAGGAGTCTAAAGGGACTGTGTAGGAGCGCAGAGGGCCTGAGTATACAGTCTCGGCGTTGTCGTATTGTGAGAGCAGTCTCAGCGACTTACCATCAACAAAACAGTAGCACAGCCAGTCTCCTCGTGCGGCCTTCTTTGAGTCGTAACTGCCTGTCGCTGCTTCCAACTCGAAAGAGGCCTGGTCGCGGTCTTGATCCAGCCTGTCGGCATCGAGGGGCGGCAATTTCCTGTTTCATCACCAGCGAGATCACGAGAGGGATGCAAGGATCAGCAACTTGTCCCATATGATATAGGCATAGACATAGGCAGTTGCACAGAAGTTTGAGTCTCACCGTTTCGGTCGCCTAGAAGCAGGTGCGACTGGCACCTCACTTTTTGCAGGTCTTGTATTTGCTACCTTGCTGAAACCAAAGCCGTCAGAGGGGTTCGAGCTGCTTGAGCAAGCCTCATTTTTGGAAGCGAGCCCCTCATCTGAATCAGAGTCTGCGTATTGTGACAGACCAGTGAGGGCCTCGCTCATTGTTGCAAAGTGGACACATATCTAAACAGAGGGATGTGTTGCTTGGTCGGAACTTTATGCAGCGCCAGGGTCCAAGCGTAAACAAGCTGTCGGATTGTGCGCACTGCGCAAAATGCTTTGCACATCACTACAGTACCGACTCCCGAAAGAGTGCTAACTAGTATCGGTTTCGCAGAAGAGGCTGCACCCGATCGATCAATTGGTCCTCGCAGCGTCTGCGCGCTTTGCAGGTAGGAATCGAAAAATTCCCACGCTGGTCAAAATTCTTGCGGTGAAAACCGCAAAAATTTCTGCTCCTCCAAAGCTTTGGAATCTAGGGTGGGACAAGCTCAATGTCGCTGTCTGCTAGCCAGACAGACAGCAGGCAGGCAAGCACAGGATTTGCAGGCCAGTCTCAATTCGAGCTGTTTGAGTGTCAGAGAGGTTGGTGTGCGTGCGGGTGTGAGTGTGCAAGGCAGCAGAGTGTGTGTGTGTGCGGGTTGCTGCTAGGAAGAGCTCAACATCATCCTTTACTCCTCTTCGCTACCACCAAGAATTCGTCAAGATGGTGAGTACACCCTTACCATGGATAGAACCGACCTCGCCGAATCATCGATAACCTCCGACGCTGCTGCACCGCATTCCGACATACACTACGCATCGAAAACCAGCATTTTTCAACACCTAGCAAAGAGACCAGACGGAGCAAGTCCGTGTAGTGACCACATGTTAGTGGAGACAGCCGATGAACCAGACGAAGCAGCATGATCTTACCATCAGCAATGCGCCTCCGACACTCATAGACGTTCATCGGCGTCACAAGAACCATGTCTCATCAGTGACACCTTGCAGCGAGTAAGGGAGCTTTCGGGTTGACCCTGTGCCAGGGGCGTGAAGGTTAGATGGTCACGGTGGATCAATGTCGCCGACTGGGCTCACGAACACCAGTAGGAAGCATCAAAGTTTCGACGCGGATCGACTGGGGTCAGGCCCCGTTATTGTAGCATTGCGGGTGTCATACCCGGAAGGACACAGATCTCGTCGAGACAGTATCGAAATTGCGGAAGCTGCCATGGAATCCGCGAGGGTCATCGATAGTCGCTGGCGGCATCGAGGCGAGGCAAGAACGAGGTTCTGAACGGCCACGGACTGGACTCAAAAGCACGAAAGGAAAGTAGTATATTGGCAGCCTTCGGGATAATTCAACCTCGGATCCGACAGTCTTCGCAGAGTTCGTTTGCTTCTCAGATTTCAATCCAGCCGCGAGTTCGACCGCATTAGCCAGCTTCAACTGTGACACCACCTCGAACTATCACTCACTCCCAGCAGCGTCGGATTTGACCTCGATTCGGCCCTAGGTCCATCTTAACTCTTCAATTCAGCATCCAGTTTGACTAACTTTCTTGCGTATTCCGCCTACCGCCGCTGCTGTTCATCATGACCTCACAGGACTCCACTTCTCCCGTCACCCTCCGAACTCGCAAGTTCATCACCAACCGTCTGCTCCAGAGGAAGCAGATGGTTCTCGATGTCATCCACCCTGCTCGTCCCAACGTCTCCAAGGCTGAGCTCTCTGAGAAGCTCTCCGAGATGTACAAGACCCCCAAGGAGCAGTGCGTCGTTTTCGGTATGCGAACCGCCTTCGGTGGTGGACGCTCCACCGGTTTCGCTCTCATCTACGACTCGCGTGAGTCGATGAAGTTCGAGCCCAAGCACCGTCTCGTCCGCGTAAGTATAGCATGCACTCATGCGTCAGGCACGGGTATCGTAGCATCATTATCAACCGCATCCGATGCAGCCGGTAGCCTCGTCCTGTTCTCAGTCCAGTCAACGCGGAACAGCCATCCTGACCTCCATACTTCTGCCGTTCCGCTTTCATTCCTCACCAACAGATCGGCCTTGCCGAGAAGACCGAGAAGGCTTCGCGCAAGCTCCGCAAGGAGCGCAAGAACCGTGCCAAGAAGGTCCGTGGTACCAAGAAGACCAAGGCCGGCGAAGCTTCCAAGAAGAAGTAATTTGGTCTCTCCCTACACTTCTCGATTTCCCAGCACCCGCGCCTCCCGACTTTGGCCTGCAGCAGTTACTTCACACTATGGAATTGGATTCGAGACGTCGCATCTGTACGTCGCATTGCCGACGAGCTTTCGCCCCTTCTTTCGAAGTCGGTACATTCACAGCGTCGTTACAGGTGTAACATCTCCGACATTCGATCTCCTACCAAAAATGCACACTGCGTCAGCATGTCCCCACACATCATTTACATTGCAATTGTACCATCAACACGTTTCTTTTCCTTCTTATAACCCCCCAAAAACAACTCACGCACACACCCCGAAATATCGAAAGAAGGCGGTGTCACTCGTAAGACATGTTATGCTGTTCGTTTCAGTCGTGCTCGACGTCTTGTGTCTATTGTGGACAAATGCTTTTGATGTCTCAAATTGAGCTCAAGTGAGTCAAGATAATGACAATGCGGAACACTTCCATGAGATCTTGCAAACACGCAATCGGATCGTTGACTCGCAGCGTCTTCCGACACGCAGCCCCCTGTTCCGGTCTGCGAAATTACTTAGAGTATATGGGCACTGGCAAGAGAATGGCATGATGGCGGGCGCTCATGGAATTCGTGGATCATGCGATGAATTGAACTAAGTGATACTGTTACATGCTAATGAGTGAGAGGAAAGGAATCGGGTCTATATTTCTGCAGAGCATAGTTGGCTAGTTGGGTCGGAGCAAAATAGCTCATGCCTGCTGCCCTGACGTCGGTGATGTCGAGGACGGCTCGACGGACTCTTCGACCACAGCATCCTCAAAAAGGCTACCGCCCTGATCAGGTTTGGGAGTTGAAACCTGCTTTCCTCGGACCTGCTTTTGGGCCTCGATCAAGGCAAGACGACGCTCGTTGAGAACAAACTTGATGCGAGCCATGGATTTGCGGACCTACATTCAGAAAGGATTAGATGTTCGGAATCAGTAAATGAGGGTCTTGCTAGCGGCTGAATGCTCGTGCTCGGTGTGGAGCAAGATGATGCTACTTACCCTATGGTTCTTCTTGCCGAGATTCTCAGACCACATTCTAGCAGCCTGACGGGCACCAACACGGTTCAACTCCTCCCAAGCTGTCGCCAATCGATTACGCTCCATCAAGAGCACATACCACAAAGTGTGCAAGTCTTTGGAGCTCTTCAATCGTAACTCGCCAGCAAGCCATGACCTGCTACCGGCATCTCGACCGAAATCGTGCTGGTGGACGGCATGTGGCAGGTTGACAAAGTATTTAGGCGCGGAGAGCGAATCCTTGCTCGCCTCTTCGACGACAGCAGTGCCGCCCAGAGACTTGTCTGCAATTTCGTGGCGGTGTGTGCGGAAGAATTGGAGCAGTGGGTGTGCTGGATATTGTCGGATCTGTTCGAGCTGCGTCTTTGGTGTTGGTGGCAATGAGGGCTGAGACTGAGAGGCTGGCTTGGTGGGTTTAGGGACGGGGGCCTGCGATGAACGGGAAGATGACGAGAATGTGCGCGCAGTTGGAGCTGGAGCTCGCAAAGACTGTGAGAGTCGGCTGAAGACGGATCTTGTTGTCATGCTGAGCAAGATCTATGTTGATGTGCGCCGCAAAGTGTCAATATAATGGTCGCAGAAAGTTGTTCAGTGATAACAACGTCGAGATGTGGAATGGTGTCAGTAAGAAGACAAAAGTTGCAAGTGTAGGAAAGTGTCAGGCGTCTTCCAAATTTTACGCAATCGGCACCGAACCTTTAATTTTCATAGCGTTGTGAGATCCACCCAAAAGCACATTTGCAAGGGTTTTTCCTCTCAGTCTCAACCACCACTTACCAGAACGGAAGCATGATGTCGAAAGGTGGTTTTGTGGCTGACATTTTATGCGACAACCCTGACCGAACAACGGCGGAGTGTTGCTGGTAGCGGCCTTGGCAATACTGCAGGACGTGAAGCCTCTCAAAGCTTTCTGGATGGTAGCGAACCTCGGTCTCTCGAACGCCCTGGACAGCATCGTCCACGCGAGACCCCGACTGCTCCGCCGCAGTTTGAGCAACGTGGGTTTACCTTCGGCCCTTGCATCCTTCAACAGGACTTCGGCCTTTCTTCTCAATATTCAACCGTACTTGAATTGCTGAAAGCATGATTCTACAGCAGCTGCAAGCGGTGGCGGGCTCGCACGGCGAGAGGTGGACGAAGTTGGATGGCACAACACAAAAAGTCAGGGCCAACAACAGACATGGCCTGCTAGGGCCGTCCTCTTTCGCATTCTACTCCGCTCTGGGATCAATGCGGCTCACTCCTGATTTCGATTTCTGTGGATGTCGGAGTGGTTCACTGGCACAAGCGCGAGACTCGTCTGTTGAACGAGGAGGACCGTGTGTTCGGAAAGACTCGGCTATCACGGCGACCAACGAGCTGATGGCAGCGAGCGGTTCATGCGAACATCTGAAGGACTCAAAGGATGATTTGCCAGGGGAAGCATCGACGCTCAATAGGAAAGACAGCTGAACAAAATGGCAGTCCAATGTGCATGATAGCATGCATGGATACCAAATTTGGTTGCTCCATTGCAAGACAACCATGCAAACCTGATGGGAAAGTGACCCGATCTTCGACGCCGTCCGACTTCAGCCACGGCCTGATCGCAGCCCAGCCGGCGTCCGGAGCGGTATGGTATTGCAGGAACGAGAGCATAATGATATGCGGTGTAGCAATGAACAAAACAACAACTTGGGAGCCGGAGTGGCATAAAAAAGGGACGAGTTGGAAAAGGGTGACAACGACAGCGGCAGACGCCATGCAAACTTCGACGTTGCTGCTGTCTGCAACAACACTGTGGTTTACTGTAGTCATACAAGGGCATGTACCTTTTTGTGGCGCTTCACAGACGATCCATCCATTCTCACACTATTGCAAACTTGCAAGAAAGGCTGAGAGTGCGAGGCTCTCAAAGCTGCACAAGACTGCGTGTGCGAGGTTCTCTCTGCTCGCTAAGCGTTGCTCGCGTGCAGAAGAACAAAAGCAAAAAGAAAGGATGGAAGGCCCTTTGTTCGGCAAGCACGGTTCTGGGAGTGTGCACTCGCACCAACAAGACGAGATGCCGGTGATAGCAACTTTGGAAAGCCGAGAAGAGCGAAGATACAAGTCTCTGCATCGATTCTTGAGCTTGCTCATGCCTACACCATCCATCGTTCGATTGTTCAACGCACAAGACAATGAGGATTACAAAGGCACAGATGTGTGCTAGGCATGCAGTCGCCTTTGTCTGGTGCACAAAAGAGATCCGAGCCGTGCAGTAGCCCTGGGAACACAACAAAGGAAGCGCTGTTTGCCCCAGCATCCCGGTGCAGCGGCTCCCACAAGGTTGTGGTAGGAACAATGAGCATCGTATCCCAGTGCGCACGTCTATTGTGAGCGTCGTCCAAGCAACAACATCTTGCCGTTGAGGTTCTAATCTTGGGCCAAGATATTACAGTAAGAGGTTCTGTCATTCCATCACGCAGCGCACAGCTTTTGGATGAAATCTTCGTCTTCCTCCTCCTTTGCTCCCACGTTTCTAGCTTCCCTTCCCCCTTCGTACTTCGATCGTCGATCGGAAGCTGCCTCGTCAGTCGATACAGTACAGTACTGTACATTGCCCGCACTCTCCGAAGTCTCACTTGTGACTCGGAAGAGAATCCGTCTTGAACGTGCTTTTTTGTGGTTGGCAGCAGCGACATCGGCAGCAGCAGCAGTCAAAATGCCCAATTCTCACTCAGAAAAGAAATAAAGACGGAAAGGGTGAGATCCGCCACGAAGACGGAAATTCAAACTCCGACTTAGCGCCATCTTAGAGCTCGTCAGAAGAAAAGAGGAAAGCATCAGCATAGCCAAGCCGGGACAGACAAGGGTCGGATTCCCCACTTCGGCAGAGTCTCACTTCGGGAGACCTTTTCTTTCGGTGGGCAGCTTCAGCCCGCACTTTTGTGACTCTTTCATCTATTCAGTGTCCCCCGTCGACTCACACGCACAGATACGCGCACACGCTCACGCACAGCAACTCTTTCTGTCTGCTTTGTGCATTTGGCAGTTCACTCGGCTCGCTTCAGAAACCTTCTTTGGTTGCCTCAGTTGCGTCGTCTTGTGTGTCAGCTGTCACACACTCGTCCACAGATCACTAGGTTAACGCTGTGTGTTGCAACAAGCTCCAGACCATTCATTGGATTCGACAAACGCATTCGGACTCCTTCATCTCGAGACACCAACTCACCCCTAGCTCGTATCGCCCACTTTCATCTTCACCTCTCTTTCACTTGCCATTCCGTCTGCTGTTGTGTCAAGACGCAGCAGTCCCTTCAGCGTCTTGAGAAGCTTGATCTCGGTTGTCGCTACTGCTCAGCACCGCCTTTGATTCCGTTGCTTCCGATAGCGAGCGAGTCTCTTTGTGTCGCGCCTGTCAAAATCCAATCCCCCGCACACGCGCACCTATCTCCAATCTGCCAATTACGGCTCCACTTTCGATCCTCGTCCTCGTCCTCGTCCTCGTCCTCACCCTCACCTTGCTCCTTCTCGACCTTCCTCAAACTTCAAGCTCTCTCACTCGTCCCTACCTTCAACATCGGCATCCATCAGCTAAGACTGTGCCTCTTCTGTCCCTCTCAAGAAACCTCTAATCGCAAGATCTGTTCCGACCTCCGTGTCGCTCGCATAGAATCGTCGGCCCAGCTCCGACTCCTCACCTCAAGCATCCCTGTCGGTCCCTCCGATTTAGTTGCATCAGCATACCCACGCCACCCTCAACCGCGCCGGCTGTGCTCCACACCCTCAGCTTTTCACAGCCAGATCCGTAGTAGACCGCACACCACCTCAGAAACGCCGCCAAGATGGGTGCATGCTTGTCTGCTGAGCAGACGCAAGATACGCCCGAGTTCAAGAAATCTAGAGCGCTCGACCGCCAGATCAAAGAAGATGAGAAGAACCTCTCGCGCGAAGTCAAGCTTCTCCTTCTCGGCGCCGGTGAAAGTGGCAAGTCCACCATCCTCAAATCAATGCGTATCATCCATCACATCCCCTTCACCGATGAGGAACGCGAAAACTACCGTCGACTCGTCTTCCTCAATCTCGTCCAGGGAATGAAGACCATTCTCGACGTCATGGAAGAATGGACAGTAGACTTCCAACATGATGCCAACATCGACCATCTCTCGCTCTTCGTATCCTATCCCGATATCTCTGAAGACGAGCCCTTCCCAAGCAACTACCTCGTTGCGCTCAAGGATCTTTGGTCCGACCAAGGCGTCCAATCCGTATATCGCAGAGGCAACGAAGCAGCAGTACCAGATAACATGTCCTACTACTACTCCGACCTCGATCGCCTCTTCCACCCTACTTATACCCCAACCGAGTCTGACATCTTGCGGTGTCGTAACAAGACAACCGGTATCATCGAGACCACTTTCCCCCTGCAAGACCGTGTCTATCGCATCTTCGACGTCGGTGGACAGCGCAGTGAGCGTAAGAAATGGATTCACTGCTTCGAAAACGTCACTGCTGTCCTCTTCTGTGTCGCTCTCTCCGGCTACGACAGCTGTCTTGTAGAAGACAAAGACTCGAACCAGATGCAAGAAGCCCTCATGCTTTTCGATTCCATCTGCAACAGCAAATGGTTCACACGCACTTCGATGATTCTCTTCTTGAACAAGGTAGATGTGTTTAGACAGAAAATCGCGTATAGTAGCATCAAGCATTATTTCCCAGACTACGATGGCGATGATCAGGACTTTAATGCTGCGAGAAGCTACTTCAAGGCGAGGTTCTGCAGATTGAACAGGAGTCCGACCAAGGAGATCTATCCAAGTTTCACAAATGCGACAGACGTGTCGTTGTTGAAGATCGTCATGGCGTCGGTGACTGATATCATTTTGACCAACAACCTGAGGGACATCGTGCTGTAAGAAGCTATGGCGGGCAAAAGTTTCTTTACATCTGTCTCTGCTGCATCTGTATACCCTTCACTGCAAGCGCTTCTTCATCGCACTGCGCACATACCTTTCCGCTACTCATCTTTGCTGTCGGCTCCGTGCTCGATCACACACACACTCACTAGATTCACTTCCTCTCTCACCCCTCATCACTCACTCCTTTCATGCTTTTGATCCGGCTCAAATGTATTTTTATCACAATCTTTTCACGCAGCCTGTAGCTTACATTGCTAATGATTTGGCTTGCAATTATACTGTCACCACCAATTTGCGATGGTGTGCAAACTTAGTTGCCCGGCTGGACGATGCTTCTGATCTGGCTCTTTGGCTCTGCCGCGGGATAGGGTTTCCTTCCCCACCTGACCTGAGTCGCCTGCTCATAGGCATATGCGATCTCCAACAGCAACGGCTCTGTCCACTTTCCAGCAGTGAAACTGATTCCTGTAGGTGCATCTGGATAGGGGAAGTACGGGAACTCATCACCCACTTTCGTGTTGTTGGCATAGAATCCCATCGGAACGCTGATCACCGGGTATTGAGCTCGATCGGCAATCGGGTACAAAGGCCAGTCTCCACCCGAAGGTGAAACGATCGCCTGTACACCGAACTTATTCAGCGCCGAATCGATGCCTAGATCGCGCGAGAGATGGAAACCGTCCTCGCGGTAGGAGTCGACGGTGGAGTTGGGGCGAGTCTGGAGTGCTTCGATGAGGTATCCTTGGTCAGTCTGGTTTCCCGGGAGTTCAAGTTCAGGGTGAGAGATGGCAAAGTAGATGACGCCGCCGAGATCGTACACCGCTGAGGGAACTTCCTTGAGGTTCGAGATGTACGAAGCAAGACCGGTGCGCATCTCAGTCTGCCAGAGAACAGTCTGAGTGTTGTCGGTAGCATTGTAGCATGCGGTGAGGCTTGGATCGCTTTCGTTGCCGATACAGTCGAGATTGACTTCGATCATGTCAGTCCCAAGGTTGCGAAGGGTGTCGATGGATCGCCAGTATGCGTTTGTGACCTCCTTCGGAAGGTTCTGGGTTGTTGCGTTGACGAAGAAGCTTTCTCCTGTGTATCCGAGCCTCTTACCCGCCAATGGGCGATCCGTCTTGTGATGGAAGTATTTGGCATTGGCATAGTCAATCCCCTTCGAAACATAATTAGGTTGCGCCCAGGTAGCTTCATCTCCCTCATCCCTTCCCTTGTACGCCATCGAAGTCAACAGAAGCGCAACATCCTTCACCGTCCTTCCGAACGGTCCGGCCGAATCTTGAGTAGCACTGATTGGAATCACACCATTCCTGCTCACCAACCCAATAGTAGGCTTGAGCCCAACAATGTTGTTGTAAGAAGCAGGACAGATGATAGACCCTGAGGTTTGACTTCCAACCGAAGCCACAGATAGACCTGCAGCTACAGCCACTGCTGAACCGGAAGAACTCGAGCAAGGGTTACCGCCTGGAAAGTAAGCGCTTGTACCAAATCCTCCCCGTGGACTCCAACCCTGAGTCTGATTGACCAAACCACGTGCTTGAGCCCAAACACTCATGTTTGCCTTGCCCAGAATGACCGCGCCTGCCTTGCGGAGGGTGGAGATAGAAGGCGAGTCACCAGGAACAATAGAGTTGAGGAGGGAGTAGCTTCCCGCGGTGGTGTTCATACCCAACGAAGCATCGGTAGCAACATTGTCCTTGACGAGGATCGGAATACCGTGAAGCGGACCTCGAATCTTGCCCTTTGCTCGCTCGGCATCGAGCTTGGCAGCTTCCTTGAGTGCAATGGGGCTAGTCTCGATCACAGCCCTCAACCCAGGACCTTTGATGTTGACTTCCTCGATACGAGCAAGGTAAGCCTGCACAAGGTCAACAGCGGAGAACTTGCCATTGGATAGCCCAGATTGGAGCTCTTCAACCCCGGCATTGAGGAGGTCTGGATAGGAGCTGCCATTGTTGCGGCTGCCGAGGTTCGATTCGGTGTAGTACTGTGCAGCAGCGGTGACGGATTGGAAGGGTACTTCTTCGCTGCTGCTTGCGCTTGATACATAGGCTAGGAGCGTGGCGAGCACTATGACCAAAAGACTGGAAAAGGTGAACTTGGACATGGTCGAGAAGCCCTTCGCAGTGTTGTTGGCGTTGAGGCCGGTCGAGGTGATTTGGTGAGAATCTTTTGTCTGTGTCTTCGTGTTGTGTGGTGGGAAAGGAGGCATGACCAGGAGAGTCTCGACCGCCTATATCAATCAACGCCAAGCGTGACGCTGTTATGAAGAGAGCAGTCGGCTACGTTCACGTTGCGATAAGGGACGATGATAGCCGCACTCCAAGCATCCTTCTTGAGTGAAAGTCACGGCTATACACCGTATCCCTGATATGCCTCGCTCCGAACCCTGTCGGCCTCTTCAGGCAGATGCAGTCTTACGATAAGACCACCGACTGTACCTCAGTAGTCGCCATGGAGCCGTAATCGAAGGGGCAGAACTTGCGGAGCAGCTTCTTCCGACGTCGTAGCATTCGAGTTCGGCAAGCGAGACCGAATGTCGCTAATACAGTGCTGTATTGTACATGACTCGCACATGTGGGAAAACCAAAGTTGATGTGTGGATTGCCGACGTCAAAAAAGAGGACATCAAATTAAGGCCCAATTATTCGAGCAGATCGGCTTGAAATTAATCGCATCGGGACCAGGACCAGCGGTAAGCAGCTCATGCATCTGACAGCCTCTTTCTGTCGGTTCCAACAAGCATCCTCATCTCAACAGCCTAAATCCATCATTGCTTTCACACGGACAGGAGAAGCGGAGGTAGAGACGTGAGAATCTGCGCACCTATTGCAGTATGCGCTAGTTCATATTTTGGTTAGCGCAGGTGTGTACGCTGAATGCGAGTATGTGTGTGCGTGTGAAGGGGTAAGACTTGTGTACAAAGCGACATCACAGTATGTGTGTGTGGTGGTTGAATGGGTGTAGAGATGTCACGAAGCGAGACCGAAACGAATATAAGAGAGCGAAGCACGGAAAGACAAAAGCGAATGAGAGAAACGCTTAGGCCTCAGTGAGCTCACGGAGACGTCGGATGGTACTGTTGCGAGTGGAACAAGTGGATAGGAGAGGCAAGGAAAGTCAGGATTTTGCATCTTTGAAGGCCAAAAAGCACGCCATCAATGGGAGAGCGAGATTGCGACGATGGCACATGTGTCTCCATCTTGAGATCCTAACTGGGCCTGTCATGACCCTGGTCAAAACCAGGTCTGGCACCTGCCAACCTTTGCTTTCGTCAGGTATGGTGATCCCCGTGTTGCGTTTGAAATCGACGCCTCCGTCCCATCCGGCATGCGATCCTACCATGAAGTACTACTGCATTGCTGCTGTGTCCAATCTTTGTGTTTTGGATATGTGCTTCTGATGACCCCGTGCAAGCTTCTCTGCTCTCCCCTTGGATGACTGGCAATAACGGCTGTGTTGGGCAATACTTACGATCGGACGGTGGCAGCAGCCGAGGTGCTGAGGGTCCAGGCACCACCAGCCATGACCTTCTTGCAGGCACGGCACTCCCAGATGCCGACAGCCTTGCGCTTAACGGAGTCCTTGCCGCAGAAAGTGCAGGTGTACTTGGAGTGCTGCGAGATTTCGATCTTCTTGATCTGTCGTCGGAGCGAGGCACCGTAACGGGTACCGTACTTTCCGGTGATTCCAACCTTGACAGTGCGCTTCGACTGTTGTAGTGGTGAGGCGGCAGTGAGAATGATGCGAGATATGTATTAGTCGATCGGGTTCTGAATGCTGACTGTAATGCTGAATTGGCGTCACGGCTTCGAATCAAACAGTGAACGTGATGATCTGGTGCTGAGTGTAATGCTGGGGACGAGCGCATGAGAGGTGCGGAATGTGCGGGTCACCTGCGACGGTCGGCAGCAGCGAGTGACTAGAAGGATCCGACACCAAGCTTCAACTTGATCTCGAGCTTGCTACTGCAAGTGTGATGGTGTCTGCGCTGACTGTGCAGGGCGATGCTCGAGGGAAATGATGTATGACGATGATATGACATGATGCCCACACGCTCTGATGTCCATTGATGCTACAGCAGTTGCTTCTACTGATGCTCCTAATTGCTGTTTCCGTTGCGAGACTGGCTGATGCTTCTTTCATGACTAGGAAACATGCCATCTTTGCTGCTGTCTGCTGATGGACCGAGCCATACGTTGCGAAGACGGCCCCTGGGATTGTTGTCACGATCAATCATGCTAAGATCGTACTCGATATCGTATGCTTTTCCTGTGCATTTGTTGACTGTCTTTACTATTCGTACGGTGCGGTGCTGATTGCGGATATTGCTGATGTATGCCGTGTGTATCACTGTTGATCGATCCGTTGCCGTTGACAATGTCAACACTTACCATCTTGACTATGTGATATGTGTGGGGTTGGTCTAGAGGGAAAGGATGACGATGATGACGAGCGCCAACTACACTTGCTGCTTGCACTTCTCAGTCGGAGACGCACACACACACACACACGCACACTCTCGAGACACTTTCGAGGTCCTCGCCTGCCTGCCTGTCAGTCTCTGGAGAGCTCAACTCGACATCCGGCAAAATTCCTGGCTCAGCAGGCTGGCTCTCTCTTCGCATCTGCCAGACTTCTCAAGAGTCACTCTGCCAAAATCCAAGATACAGGCTCTGCTGTTGCGTTTGTCCAGTCCTTCACCGCTTTGGCTTCGAGCTGGCGACCAAAATTCCAAGACTTCCCTTCGCTTTGAGATCGACGACCTTCAGCGAATCTTGGCTGAGGAAGGACAAAATCAAAGGAACAGCAGAGCGCGCAGTGGATTCCAAGAAAGGACAAATCGTGGGAATTTTTCGGAATGGCGTCCCTTTGGTACGGCTCCGAGATTACTGAGCCAGATCAATCGGAGATCGGGTCAAAAACGCGCATCCATTTTCGATACAAGCTCGTCTCTTTGTGCAAACGCTTCACTCTGACACTTTGCAGCGAAAAAAAAGAAAAAGAAAAAAGAAAAAAAAGAAAAAAGAAAAAAAAGAAAAAAGAAAAAAAAAGAAAAAAAGAAAAAGAAAAAAAGAAAAAGAAAAAAGAAAAAAAAAAAGGGTTACCGGAACGCGTTGCGGCGGATGTGTTGCCGATGAGAGCCGAGTTGGATTGTGCTGTCGATCCGGCAGAGAGAGTCAAGTTAGAGAGCGAGCGCGCTTGAGCCAAACCAACACTTTCAGAGACTCGCGTTTCCAAACAATCAACCCCGCATAAGCACGGAGGAGATCTCTGTGTTGCTGCTTTCGAGTTTCAAGCTTCAAGCATCATCCCGGTACCTTTCGGAACTTGTCACATCCGTTCATTACCACCACCACGACATCTCCAATGGACACGCTGTACGTCCTCTAGAAGCTGGCTCAGCCAATTCAGCTGGCACTCATAGCGCTGCACATTCAATCACATTCCTTTCAAGAGGAACAACGCCATGTCGGACGCCTTCACATCCTGGCAAGAGAGGCCAGAGAAGCTTCTACCTTCTCGCAGCCGGAGCGCCATCAGCAGCTTTGGTGAGGGTGTTCCACAGGATGCCTCGGTGACACCACACCCAACTGAAAAGCGGATTCAGCATCAAAACAGAATCAACAGCGACGCTGCTCGTACCGATGAGCTCGACCAGTTCGGAATCCCTGTCCATCCTCATCATTCCAGGTCATCACGCAACGGCGCCCAAGCCACTTCTCCGAGGGACAATGCCTCTGCTGCCTTGCCACCTTCTGCATCCTCCTCGGCGTTCAAGCCGTCATCTTCTTCACGGCATCTTCTCTCCACGACATCCGCCAACCACGGGAGGTCGGATACTCAAGCCTCGCCTTCCCCTTCTTCGCAAGTGTTGCCCGCAGATCCTTTGCCCTCCGCCTCTCGCATCGTCCCACAGGCTGAAGAGGCCGAGGAGGACGAGAATGTAGGTCTTCTGCTTGGTCAGTCCAAACGTCGAAGACGCAAGGACTCTTACTCTTCCTTTGGCAGTAGCGTCCTTCCCGCCCCACTATTCGCTTCTGGCACCCGCTACAACGCGCACGGAGGCAGCAACAATGGTCTCACAGCATCCGGACTGCCCATGCCCGCCAAACAGGGTCGGTCCACATATCCGCCCAGCAACCACTCGGGTGCAGCCCCGGCCTCACGTCATCTCGCGCCTTCCAACGACGCTTTCGCCCAACAGCAGTCACAGTTAGATTCTCATTACTCGCGTCAACGGCATCAGTCCAGCGCCATGGCTTCGCGTCCTTCCGGCTTTGATCTCGACGACTGGCTCAGAACATCTCAGGCTCCAGCTGGACTCCGAACCTCTCCCAGCCTAGGTACACTTGCGACGTTTGACCGTCCCGAGCGTCGGAGTACAGCATTGAGCGAGGCGGGTCAACGTCGTCGACGTCCACGAGGGGATTCAACATCTGGACTCAGTGCAGGCGTGCTCAGTGCCGGTCCTGAGTCCCCTCGAAGCCGTAGGAAGGCAAGTGCATCCGCATCGCGCCGAGAAGCAAGTGGCTACTCTTCTCTATCTCCCGACCATCCAGCCTTCATGGCCTCGCAGGAGCTAAGCAGAGAGGCCGAGAGCCGCACCATCGACACCATCGAGGAATGGCGCGCCAAAGCAGATCCACAGGCATCCACCACCACAATCGAAACCGCCTTGTCTTCAGCACAGCAGCGTCCGACTACCGCGGAGTTGCCCGAGTCAGCTACACGTCGAAGACACAAGAGCTCAGTCAAAGAGAGCTCACGTCCCGTCTCGATGGATGGTCCTGCTCCACCGCTTCCATCTATCCCTGCTGTATTCACCGCTGAGTCAATCACTTCTAAGACCAGTCGACGCAGGAGGAAGAACACCGAAACCTCACTGGCTGGTCTCTTGTCTAAAGACAGGGCGTCGACATCTCATCGCAAGCCAGGGACGGCAGCAACACCAGCACTACCGACTCCCCCGCCAGCATTGCGCGATCTATACGCACTTTCTGGCTTGGGCTCGCAGGCAGAGACTCCCGTGCGCCGCTTGATTCGCTGGCTCGCCAAGGAACAGCTCAAAGGTATCATCTTGCCTGTTGTGCTGTTGACGGCCTTCTTGGTCCGCTGGATGGTGGCGACTGGCGACTGGAGTGGACGCAGCATTGAGCCCATGCACGGTGATTTTGAAGCACAACGCCACTGGATCGAACTCACACTTCACCTTCCAACATCGAAGTGGTACTTCTACGACTTGCAGTACTGGGGTCTGGACTATCCTCCACTCACCGCCTGGGTTAGTCTGGCCTGTGGATATGCTAGCCGACTCTTTCCATCAACAAAGGCCGGCTTTGCATTCGAGACGTCAAGAGGCAATGAAAGTGCAGCAACAGTAGCCTTCATGCGCGCGACAGTAACTGTAGGCGACGTGCTTGTCTATCTACCTGCTATCGCTCTCTTCATCATACGCAAGCTCCAAGGACGTGGTAAGCGCACCCAGGCCATCGCCTTGTTCTCAATCCTACTCCAGCCCGCACTCATCTTAATCGACCATGGCCACTTTCAGTACAACAGCATTATGCTTGGCTTCAGCGCTGCATGCTTTGCACTTCTCCACACCACCTTGCCGAACCCAGATGCTTCCACCTCGTCCCAGTCTGCGCGTAACCGCAGTCAAGCAGTCGCCGACCTTTCCCGCCGCCTCAGCTATGAATACATCGCTGCCGCCGTCTTGTTCTGCCTCAGCCTTTCATTCAAGCAGATGGCACTTTACTACGCGCCCGCGGTCTTCGCCGTCATGCTTGGCCGTTGCATCGGTCTAGCCCGCATCGATCCGGAACGAGGACTCACGCTGTTTATCGGGCTCGGTCTCGCAGTAGTCCTCACCTTTGGCATCATCTTCGCGCCGTGGTTGACAAGTCTTGAGCAGATCGGACAGCTGGTGCATCGCATCTTCCCGCTGGCACGCGGGCTGTTCGAGGACAAGGTCGCCAACGTGTGGTGCTTCCTCTCTGTGCTACCCCTGCCGGCGCGGTTCAAGCTCAAAAACATGATGGCGGCGACTGCGCTTGCTAGGTTGAGCTTGATGGTCACCTTGGTAGCGATCTTGCCTGGGTGCTGTTTGTTATTCTGGGCCAGTATTCAGACAGCAAAGATGGAGATGATGGTCGCTCAGGAGACTGTGTCGAAGCGCACACCTGGCGGTACCGCGGACAAGTCGACTGCTGTGAGCGCGGCAGGCAGCGTCAAAGCACCCACTGTTGCAGCATCGCAGCACTCTGTTAACACACACAACCATCGTTCACCCTCTGTCATCGGATCAGCCGCTGGTGCTCCAGCACGGTCTGAAATCGAATCCCTCCTCGCCGGATCCGTCTCCAGATCTCTCAGCGGGAGAGTCAGCCATGTCGGACCAACTACCGACGCACTTGATCGCCAGAACCTCATCTCACGCGATTCCGACTACTACCACCTCAACAATTCTAGACCAGTCGCATCATCACTGCCCTCTCCCGCAGCACAGATGCTGCCCTACGGTCTGACCAGCGTCTCCTGCGCGTTTTTCCTATTCGGCTTTCAAACGCATGAAAAGTCCATTCTCCTTCCTCTTCTCCCCCTGACCCTCATCCTTGGCGCAAAGGGAGATACGTGGGGAGGAAACATCACCAGCGCCCGAGACTGGGAGTGGACAGTGTGGTTCAACAACATTGCCACTTTCTCACTCTTCCCCTTGCTCAAGAAGGATGGGCAGGCATTGCAGTACGCGGTTCTAGTGCTGGGGTGGAATTGGTTTGTCGGAAACCTTGCTGTCCCATTGCAGCCGCTCAACAGCGTCAAGGGTGCAGTGAAGGGTGGATCGTTCTTCAGGAGGTTGAGCACGCTGACCTGCTTAGCGGCGGTGGGGTTGCATGTCGTGGAGTTGGTTGTGCCGAGATTGCTGCCTGATTTGCAGAGCAGAGTGTGGGCTAGGTATCCAGATATCTATCCTGTTCTCAATGTGCTGCTGACCACGCCCTGCTTCATGATTGTGTTCATTTGGGCGCTGATACGGCAGATTCAGGTCGCTTTTGCCAATGGTCTCGATCTTTCAATCAGCACCAGCAAGAGCAAAAGCTCGTCAAAGAGCACAAAATCATCGTAGCCTCTTTCTCACACACATACAAAACAGCCGCTCTTTGAACTATGGCATCATGTACAATTACCTCGCGATGCCAAAGATACCCTATTACAGCCTTCAGGTCATGCAGCGAGTGTATCATCCAACCTCGCGCGTGCCTCAGCTCTCTCCCTCTGAACTCGTTCAGCAAAGTATCCGCTATAATCCAACCTCAACAGCAATTGCTCCAAGTGTCTTCTTGCCGAACCCATACTACCGCTTACGTCCATCCTGCCTCCCGCTTCTTTGGTACCGGAGGAGAGATTTAGGTGAGCCACAGAGATAGACATTGATCCGATACCTGTTGCGCTCTCGTCTCCTGCTCCTGGCCCTGCGGCTGACGAAGGGGAAGACGAGGAAGAGAGAAGTTTGAAGAACCTCATCAACTCTCCGTCCAGCTCTGTGGTTGTTTGATCGACGATCTGCTGTCGGTCTTGCACGAGCTTGCTTGTTTCCGCAGCTGAATCGGGAGTAGAAGCCTCCCCCAGAAGCGGCGGAAGAACGTCTCCACCCCATCGTTCAACTACACCAACAAAGCGATCGCAAATGTCCAGAACAGATCGGACCAAGCTCGATGCAACCGGAGAGGAGAGAAGTAGACCGTCCTGGACAAATGCGAGGAAAGTAGTGTGAGAGGCGCGGAGAGAGGCAAAGTCAAGGACGGCTTCGTGGTCTTTCTCCGCTTCATCGATGGCGCCGTCAGGACGAATCGTTTCTACGCCATCGACGATGGACGATGGGGGGCGAGTGGAGGATGAGACGAAACGACGACCTGCTCGACCGCCACCGGTGACGGAAGCTGGAGGAGCGGGAGCTGGACCCGAGACCGGGAATGCTAGACGTCGATGCGGTGCCCTTCCTCCGGCGCCACCAATGACGGTAGGAGCACGCGATGTACCCGCGATCGTGCTTCCACTGACTCTCCTCTGCCTTCCTTCTTCTCTGTACGCTTCGCTTGGTGCTGCAGGATCCATCATCGGAGACGAGCACCGCTGCTGTAGCTGCTCTGAATCTTTCCTCGTCCTGACTCCCGCTTTTCCCAATGCCGGGTTGAATCCCAGCGCCGGTTCTAGACTAACTCTGAGCTGCTCTGTCAGCCCCCCGAACTGCGCATCAATCACATCTGTCTGGAAGTGTCCCAGTAGCGTATCCAGGAACCACTTCATACTCCTCACCACTCCCCAACTGCATCTCAACAACCTTGCTCGTTGATTTTCTTCCCTTGCATCGACACCTCCCTCTCCTGTACCAGTGAACTTTCTCCTCCCACGTTGATTCTTACTGAGTGCGACCCAGCAATCGAGCACGCGCGATTGGACTTTCTTGATCGCAATCAGATACGAAAAGATGCGAGAATACGCTGCGAGGTCCGAAGCGGACAAGAAGAGGTCGAGCGGGAATACGGCCGTGTAGTGAAGCTGTGCCGGAACGCCGATCAGATAGTCATCGAATCTTGCTGCTCCTGTGGAGCTCGACGCACCTATGGTCGTTGTCGTATCGGCAGTGGCAGCAGCAGCAGCAGTGCCTCGCACTTTCGCATTCCTCGCACCGACCAAGCTGGGTCTGTATCCACCTTTCGGCAGAACAAAACGCAATCTTTGCAGCGAAGGATCGTCCTCAGCCCAAGTACCTACAGTGGCTCTGCGGAGGGAGAGCTCGAGATCGCTAGCTCGGATCATACTGGCTGCGGCCGACCTTGCACGGTAGAGCTTGTTCTTCCGCATTGTCTCGACTTCTTCGAGTAGCGAGAGAATGTAGGGTCCATTGCGGTGCAAGAAGTAGTCTCCGAGACATTGTAGGGAGGTGTGAACGACAGAGGTGGTGAGAATGTTGCGGAAGATCCATTCTGAAACGTCGTTGCGAAGTGATTGAATGGCGCGGTCGAGATCGGATGGTCGGCTGGGACGAACGCTTGAGCTGGCCAGCGCTGATTCGTGAATCTGCATCGTCGTAGATGGAGGGCCGGAGAGCCCTGAATGCCGGGTGCGAGCATTTTCAAGATGTGCTGAGGAAGCATTGGCATAGCGGATGGTGTAGAGAGCTCGACCGACATAGAGGATCGAATCGGCTGTGGACTCTGACACTGAAGCAGGCAAGGCGTTAGGTCGAAAAGCCCAAGTGTTGCCTGACGACGAAGCTGCCCAGTCTGCTAGTCCGTCGCCCTGGGATGCAGCGAGATCTGGCTGCGCATCGTTGTCGGTACTATCGATCCAATGCACGAGTTGATCGCGGCAGATCAAAGCACGTTTGGAAGCGTGTGGATCAGCGATACCTCCGGGACGATGAATCTCACCTCTGCAGACCCACGCCGTGAGATGTTGCGTCCAGCTATCTTCCACAGCGTTACGGAGGCGTGACATGTGCTTTGCCACCCGCTCGACACCAGTCGATGCTTTCAAGCTGAGCAAATCGATCAGCAGACCACCTGTCCATTCTGCTGGGAAGGATGCCTCTTCGTCTGATTTCCCTTCCTGCGCTGCTGGGTCGGTGCTGGGATCCTTGGCAAACGCAACATCTCTTCCCTTATTCGGACCTCGCAGCAGCAGCGTCACGAGATCGTCCAGTGCAGTAAGTGGAGCATCCCACATTTCGAATCGAGCTCTCAAATTGGCTAGACTGACGAAGCCTGTTCCTGCAACAAGCTCAACATCCTTATCCAGCACCAATCTCTCCGTCTGCAGAACAAGTGCATGGTACTCTGTCAATATTGAAAGGAGCGTGGAGCATAAAGGAACGAGGTGAAGAGTCGGCTGCTGCTCGAGCTCCTTTTGTGCATCTTTGCTGTTGGTTGAACGACTGCTGGCGAGAGAGTTGGCACAGAGGGCGGAGCGAACAGCACGTTGTCGAGCAGCTTCGATTTGAAATTCGGCGAAAGTTTTAATGCGAGTGTAGCGGGAATAGAAGGTGGCGAGGTGGTTGAGGATCTCGACTTCGGATGGGTGGAGGAAGTTGAGGTCGTCTCGTACTTTGAAGGCGGCTGACGGCGAGGCGGTGGAGGATGATGCGAAGAGACTCGATGGGTGGCCAGCCAGCATGGCCAGCAGCTCGGCGATCATGGTGGCGGACTGACTTGATCTACTGCATCGATGAGTGAATGTCGACGTTTTGAGAGGCTATGGTGATCAGGGACGATGGTGGAGAAGGTGGAGAATGTGTCACTGGTTGATGATGATCAGGGTCGCACGAACAAAGTGTTGGTCTTTGCTTTCTCAAGCTCAAGACAGCTCAGTTACCGCGACGCGTCTCAAATTATTTTTGTTTTGTTACATCGCAAGCAACAACAAAGCTGCTTTTTGGCTGCGTGGAGGCGAAGCGGGCTTTATGCGGTCATATGCACGATGATCAAGGGTTTTGGTGCGAGTGTGGGGATGTTCCTAACTTTGGAGCATTGTAGTCAGCAATAGCGCCTTTCAATGTCGTACAAGAAAGTCAACTCTCACTGACCGATCTATACCTTCTTCACCCCCACCACGATACCCATAGAGCCTCCAGCGAACACCAATCATGTCTTCGATGTCTTCGCTGTACCAAAGGATTCGCTCTGTACCCTTTGACGTGCTTTGGCGTACCGCATTGGTGCGACTTCCCCGAGCCGTGCCACTCTCTACACTAAAATGGACATCACCAGAAGGACCTCATCCCTTCGTCTTCCACATGCCGTCTCGCTCCAAGGAGTACACAATTCCGCTGCACATCTTCATCCCCACGAGCTTGTACGATGATCCGCCAGCCGACGGAGCTCCTGTTCTCGTCGATTTCCACGGAGGAGGCTTCTATCTGGGTTCATGCTTAGAGCAAACACCTTTCTGTGCATACATGGCAAGAGAGCTCGACTGCATCGTCATCAGTGTGGATTACCGTATGGGACCCTTTCATCGCTTCCCTGCGGCCATCGAAGATGGAGAAGACGTACTCAGCGCCATCCTCGACACCGACTTCCCAGGCTACGAGCCTCTGCGCCGTGCCATCGTCGCTAGAATACAGTCAGAACGTGCCAAGATCGCCAAAAGGGGCGAAGCAGCAGTCAACAAGCAGCACAAAGATGAGCTGCAACAAGGCAAGATCGATCAGGTTTCAGTGCCGTCCTCGTCTTCCTCTTCCACATCCTCGCCATCGTTTGATTTCGACTCTGCCAAAGTAGCAGTCTCAGGCTTCAGCTCGGGCGGCAACCTTGCTCTCAACCTCGCTCTTCATATCAAACCTCCCGAGCTCGACATTGAATGGCCAAGTCGATTTGCTCAGAATCATCCTACTCCCATCCCTCTGCTCCTCTTCTACCCCTCCTTCGACCTGCGTCAACTTCCGTCCGAACGCTCACGACCGCAACACATGGGTCTACCTTCTCCATTCTGGACACAAGTCGCTGACTCGCTCGCACCAACCTATGCAGAACGAGACCAAACCACTCACCCACGCGTATCGCCAGGCTTGGCATCATTAGAATCGCTCCATCCCGCCGCACGAATGTTTTTAGTGCTCTGCGAACTAGACACACTAGCCGAACAGTCCAAAGCATGGGTAAGCAAAGTTCAAGCGCACGAGCGTACGGAGCATCTTGTCGTCGAAGACGTTGCGAACATGAAACACGGCTGGACACAAATGCCAGATGGATGGCTTTCAGAAGAAGAGAAGCAGGCGAAGGAAGTTGTCTTTGCGAAAGCCACTGCATTTGTAGAATGGGCTTGGAACGGCTCAAAGAAGGCTGACAAGCCAGAGTCGGAAATTGTCGTGCCACAAAAGGACACCGGCGAAGCACAGACCGCAGAGATCAGCCCTTAGAACCACTATACTGTTTAGATCAGAACTGCGATCCGAAGAGAGTGTGCGGTGTGGGTATCAAGAACAAGAAACATGCAGCGACGAACACATTTAGAGACGAAGAGAGCCAGGGTTAGCGTGCACAATCACTGCTTCACCAGCTCGGCGCTTAGGCTTGGACTGAGGAGTAGCGCCGAGAAGACCGTCCATAGCACTGATCCATTCCTCGGGAGTGCAGTGAGGACGAGGACCTTGCTTGCGATCGTTGACGTCGATCCCCACTTTGGCCCATGCTTCGGCAATCTCGGCTTCACGGTAGCTAGGCAGAGTTTCCTGCTTAGGAGTTGCGGTCTTCTTGCTGCGAGAGAAGATGCGGGTAAAGAGGTTCTTTTTGGTAGAAGTGAGTGCGGGAGTAGCAGGTGCTTCGGAGGACTCGTACGCAGGAGGGTTGCGCTGAGTCTCCATGGAAGACTGTGAAGGTCGAAGACTCAAGCAATGGTCAGCTGAAGTGTGAGAGGATGGTGCGGAGTGGAGTGTGTCGGGACTTACCTTGGTGCTAGAGGTCTCACTAGTAACGGAGGACACACCCTCGCAGAAGCGAACTTGGTATTGCTTAGGCATGGTGCTGGAAGAGGGCTGGGAGTTGACAGAGAGCTCGTCAAAGATGCACATTTTGCGGTATTGCGGAAATCTGTTTGTGGAGTGTGAAGAGGAGAAAGATTGTTGTGAAGAAAGTATTGTAGCGGACGTTGACTGATGGAAAGGAGAGGGGGCACGATCGTTGACAGGCCTGTATATATCCCTTTCCATTTCCACTACATTATGAGCAACACAGACCAAGCTCTTGTACGACAACATGCAACTCAGCCCGAGCTTGATGTTGATGAGTGGAGTGACACGGAGGGTACAAGCGCGGGAACGATCAGCGCATTGACAGGTGTCAAGATCCCAATCGTGCAGTTGATCAGGATGAGGCAGTTGACACTTGGTGGGAACAGTCGAAATTCGCAGTGAAATTGTAGCTTGGATCTGCAGCGCACTCGCACTGTTTTGGCGGCGTGTGTCAAGACCCTGATCCGCGATAAAGTTGGAGGAGAACAATAGCGACCCACACACTTCATTTGTGAAAGGGCTTTTGTCGCAGTTCGCCACCTCATCTGTCACATGTCTCATCGCTCACTGTGCTCGTCACTCGGCGCTCGACTTTGCATATGCACGGCAAGACAGAATGGTCGAGCATCGCCGAATTTCCAGGTTGCAGACGTTGATGCCCAACGGGCATTTTTAAGAGGTCACTGGCAAACAAGTTGTCTCTCTGCGGTGTTCGACGGCATCCAAGTAGCGGGACCTCTGCAATGCACAAACACGTTCAAGGAAATACACGCACAGCTCTGAACGGAGAGAGGACGTGTTGATTGATGATGCAATACAAGCTGCACAAAAGCCGAGGTGAGGGACAGACAAGGGAAGCAATACAATCCGAGTCGCTAAGCATCGCATGCAGCAGAGTCCCTCTAGGGGTGGTGACGGTTGTGATGAAGTCCGTGAGCAACGTAAGCGTGGCCTGTCGACCTGCTTGAGCTGCCAATGCCACATACAGCAGCGTTGGGAGTGTAACCCTCAGGAGCAGGGTCAGCATCACCACCATGACAACCGGTGAATGCTGGGTAGTTACCGTCATCCTTCCTCTGACAGCCGGTCCTGTCAATATGAGCCTTGGAGCACTTGACCCTCTTAGGTCTACCGTTCATGTTGACCGAGTTGCCCCAGTCGTCCATCCTCCACAAACAACCGTGCTGAAGGTCCTTTGGCAGGTTGTAACATCCGGCCCTGTTGGTGTCGAGACCGCCGTACTGCTTGCCCCATTTGCTGATGTCATAACCCTTCCACTGAGCAGAGCAGCCCTGGGTCATGGCACCCACACCCATACCGGGAACAAGAATGTCGAGACCGTCACTGGTAACGTCGCCACCAACGTTGATGACCTGGTAGAAGAGGGTGTTGATCTTTCCGGCCTTGGCTCCGGCGAACTCGGCAACATAACAGGCACATTCGCTGTCCTTCTCGTTGGTACTTGTCACGGCAGCGAAAGCATACCCGAGTGTAGGATTTTTAGAATCGGTCCAAGGCTGCTGGCAGCTGCACTGGAACTGAGAACCGCCGCCGCAACCGGACGAGTTAGAGTCATCGCGTTTAGGACCAGTGACGATGGTTTTGCCGTCAGCTTGGCAAACAGCAACTGGGTTATACACCGGCGCCTTGCCATTCCAGCTACCCGATGGCTTGCAGCAATCGTAGTACATGGTGGCAGCGGTGGACTCGACGACCGGCGCAAAGAGTCCAACGGTTGCCACCATGACGGCGAGGAGAAGGGTCGATTTGTAGAACACCATCTTGACGAAAGATTAATCGGGTCGAAAAAGAAAAAGAATAACGATGGAAAAGGAAATTGGGAGAAGGCGATTTGGCCTGTAGGAAGGAGTAGAAGAAACTCGACCTTATTTGGATGATGAGCAAAAGGATCGATCGTTGCCTATCAAAGGAACGAAGGAGCAAGAAGAGTTATGGAGATGCACGAATGCCTGAGTGTGGCCGATTAGTGTGAGAAAGAAGTGAGGCGGATCTAGCGTCTAGAAGCAGTCGACTCGCACAGCAAGTCGCCGGTGTATGAAGAGTGAGAATGAGGAACGAACCAGGGTTGAGGGGAGAGAGATTAGGGGGAGAAACTTGCAGGGTTTATATCCCTGCGTGGACCGCTGCTTTCGTCGACCCGTGCAGGTACAGTACAACAACGCATAGCTTTCGCATCGTGACCTGTTCCTGTTGATAGTTTCTGTGAAATGGAACCTCATGTGACGACGAGACGCAGGGCGGTTGCTAGGTCTTCACGCACAGTTGTTGCCCTCTTCTGATTCAAAGGCGTTGCAGCGGTGCTCTCGCTCAGAGGTGAAACAATGAACGAGCTTCGGAGTTCCCTATTCCTACCCCTGAATGCAACAATTGGTCATTCGTTGGTGAATCTTGCGGATCATGGTGGGCTTGGCGCCTCGTAGGTGGGCGTGTGACCTGACAACCAGCCCAGAATGGCCACTTACTGAGATGAAGTTTCAGCCCCGATCGGTCTTCTCGACATCAGTCACGGCAATCACCGTCGGCTTCGATTGGCTTTGGCTCAAAGTCGATGTTGCTGTCCGAGCAAGCAGGCAAGCAAAGCATCGACCGGTGAAAGCCACGTGGAGACTTGCGAAAGGGAGAGATCTCCGAAGCTGTCAAGAAAAGAAAAACAGAAAATTCGGCTTCCAAAAAGGGGCTGAGAAATTTGCCAAAAAAAAAAAAGCAGCGATCGGGATAGAACAGGCCGATTTAGTGTTGCGATCGATCATCAACTCCACTCTGTCCGTGCTCTGTCCGTTTGGGCGGCTTGCAACTTAACTTTTTCGTGACGCGGATCTTCTTGTTGATGTTGTTCTTTCTTCTTCCCCTGCCATCACTACCTCATCCTCTCTCGGCTTCGTTGAGCGTCATCGTCAATCATCAATCCGCATTCAACGAAAGCTGCAGAGCAACTACCATCATCACGCATCTGTCCGCAGTCAGCTGCGCTGTGCCCGACTCGGATGCTTGTCCAAGCACAGGCCTAAAACATCCCGACATCTCGCAAACCCGAACAACATCTGCTGAGCACAGTCTCGTAGCATCCAACCTGGGCTGTCCATACCACTGCCACGCACGCTCACATCATCATAATGCCTGCTCTTCCGACCACCTCGACTTCCAGTGGTGGAAGCGGCATTGCTGTGTTCGAATCTGCACGCTTCGAGCGCCTCCACCGCATCATCAACGAGGCTGCTTCCAACCCTGTCCGCCTCTCCCGTTCCAATGACTGGTTCGTCACCATTGACAGGAATCGCTCCGACCTAGCCGACCTCGGCAAAGTTCGTCCGCCGTCTAGTAACGAGCGTAGAGAAATCGAGTCTGGTAAGTACTTATGTCGTTCAACCAAGCCACGAACAAGGCTTTCCATGGACGCTGAACGCACAACTTACGCACTTTACTTGATCTCCTTGCAGGCAAAATCACAATCAATGGCAACACTCAGAACATCAACCCCGACTTTGCTCAGCAATCGCTCTTGCTGGCGAGCGAACTGCTTGTCTCGGAACATTATGCAGCCTCTTTACTACAACAAGGTCTCGCAGGCCGTGCAAAGTGGGGTCGTCCCGCAGTGGAAGTAGCATGCATTCTCCACCACCGTGAACGTCTCGCGCTTCTGGCCTGTCTCAAAGAACTCCTCCGCAATGCGCTCACTATGCCTTTCGAAGAGGACGTCGAAGCACAACGCGTCGGTATGAAGATGGAGCAGCTTGTCGAATCGCTCGTCTCCATAGAGACATCCGTCACCTCCGGTACTCCCACCCCTTCGCAGCGCAAAGTCACCCTTGCTGAGAGGGTCCTCGTTGAGATTGACAATGTCAAGCGATCCGCCGCAAGCGTCAAGGCTTCGCTCGAGTCGCCCAACTCGAACACTGCGAACCAAGGTATCCAGACACAGACCTCCAACTTCCTCGGCCTCGGCACCAGCCAATCTGCAGCACAGCTAGCATCCACGTCCACACTTAGAAGTGGCAGGCTTAGCGACCAGATCCAGCTCGACCGTCTCGGCTGGCTGCGCGAAGAGCGTCGCGAGCTCGGTCACATCCTCTACTTGCTCTCCATCTCTTCTTTGTTGACACCTTCTAACATCTCAGCCATCCTTCGCCATCTCGCTGCCGTCTCTGCAGAGACGTACGACGAGATGACCATCTACATTCTGACCGCGCTGCTTGGTGCCATCGATGCTACTCCAGACGCTCGAGCTGCCATGGCCGATCGAGCCAGCAGAGGTACCCTGCGCAAGACCGTCGAGTCTCTGCTTGACGACGAATCTTTCATCACATCCACCCATGCTGAAATCACACGCAAGAAGTGGGCCCTCGGCGAGCTTAACAGTGCTGTCGCCCTTCAATGGTCTATCTTCCTCGTCGAAGCCTTCTCACGCAACCCAACCTACCGCAATCAGCTGTCCATCTCGGAGGAGCAGATCCAGGACCTCGTGCTCCAGTCTATCACCGGCTCATCTCTCTCCAAAGATTCCAAGTCGGCAGCTGGTGCCGAGGGCCCCACGGGAGGTGCTTTCATCTTCCTGGTAGTGCGGATCCTCGCCTTCCGTCAAAAGACCGTCGATGCGCTCTTCGGTGAGGAGGAGGGTGCTGTCGCCGCCGAGGCGGATGCGGCTGCTGGCGATGTCGCCGACACCAACGCATGGGATGACGAGGTCGACACCGAGTTCCGCGAGTACGTTGTCCAGCAGATCCACAACCTTGCTGTCGGCACCACATCCGTCATGCTTCCTATGCTTCGACGAATTCAGCGATCAGAAGAGGATGCCGCCTTCGCTATCTCGAGAGGTGTAAGCGCACGCGGAGGTGGATCAGCACCACCAGAGCGCAGGTACGACATCGAAGCTCTCTTCGATCTCATCGCCCTCCTTTGTCGTGGTCGACCCGAAGCCGGTCTACCTTTCTGGGTTGGACCAGACAATCGCACAACACGTTTCCTCGCCTGGGCCATCGATGTACGCGAGCCAGGTCATCAGCGAGCATTACTCAACATGCTTGCCGCCATGTCGTCTGGACCTTCCAGTGCCAGTCAAGCTTATGCGCTGCTCGATCAGGAAAGCGGAGCGAATGGAGCTGCCGGCGAAGGCCGCCTCGTTTCATGGAGTCGATTCTTCGAGTGGA
This sequence comes from Ustilago cynodontis, assembly GCA_928865425.1. NCBI lineage: Eukaryota > Fungi > Basidiomycota > Ustilaginomycetes > Ustilaginales > Ustilaginaceae > Ustilago > Ustilago cynodontis. Next base: position 99,393 of record CAKMXY010000008.1, read on the forward strand.
TCACCTACTACATTGACACCTTCCACCAGGCTGTCAACTCGTCCTCCTTCCACCCTTCCAGCTACCAGACTCTCGCGATGCCAAAGAACGAGGAGACACTCCTCATCGGCTTTGTCCGTCTCTTCCGCAACGTTGTCTACTTCTCTCATCCAGCCCGCGATGCTCTGCTGCAAAACTCGACTTACAATGCTCTCGACAAGCTCTTCTCGCTTCTCACATGCCCAGTGCCTGTAGAGCTCAAAGCTAGCATTCTTGATGCGCTTTCAGCCTTTCTGCATCACTCGTCCAGCAACCCCGCCAACAGAGCTCGCTTCTCGACCATCGCCACACAGCTCTGGGACCGCTTCGACGAGTGCGGCCTGCTTCCTTCTGACAATGCCGCAGCCAAGTCCCGCCTCAACGGTCAGCCGACGCCATCGACTTCGTTCGGCCCTTCGTTCAAGCCGCTTGCTTCCAAAGGTGTCTTGTATGAGCTCGAGAACTTCGAGGTGCCGCTGCGCACCTATCCCGGCTCCACCAGCTTCGTCAACTTCCTCAAGGCGCTCGTCCAGTTGCCGCCCAGTGCGCTCGCAGCAGGCTCCAACGCGCTTGCCGACACTGCATCGTCTTCAGCGACAGATGCCAACCCCTTCAGCACCATCGTTGCCTACGATCAGCAGTCGCAGCAGCAGATTCAGACACAGGGACAGCAGGGCTACCAACAGCACCACGCAGGCCAGCGTAGGCAATTCCGATCCGTTGAGCCATATGTCGACTTTGTCATCGACCACGTCTTCCTCAAGGCCCGTACTCGTGACTATGTCGAGCCCGCCGAGCAATGGCGAGTCGTTGCATCATGTCTCGACTTTGTCGATCGCTCGCTGCGATCTTATGATATGGCTGCTCTGCTTCGCAGCAGTGAAGGCGCCGACGCCGTCTCAGACCCTGCTTTGCTCACACAGCTCGCCTCGCACCCCGGGTTCTTCTTGATGCGCCGCATCCTCACTGGCTCCAAGATGGTCGGCGAGATGCTCGGTATTCTCGTCCCTGGCTCTGGTCTCGCTGCGTTCGAGGCAATCAACCAGAACCGCGCTAGCACGTTCTTCTACGGCAGCTCGGTACGACACGTCCTCAGCATTCTCGACCGCGTGCTGCGATACCAGGACCTCTTCGTGCAAGTATTGATCCCTTCACTCGTCGATGCCAACCTCAACGGTGTTCAGCTGCCCTTCGACGTCTCGGCGCGTGTCGGCAACTCGGGCTCCTACAGCAGCTTCGACATTCAGCTTCTCCACGCCTACGAGTCCGTGGTGCAGATCGCTCTACTCATCAACTGTGTCCGGGACGATGTAGCCTTGCTCTCTGTTCGTCTCCTCGGCCTCATCGCTCGCACCGCTGCTTTCAGCGCTGTCGACCGCTTTGGCGAGATGGGCTACCGACGCAAGATGAACCGCCTTGTTGGCTTGCTCGAGATGAGCGACGAGGCTGGGCGTGTCAAGGCGGGTTATGTTGGCCGACTCGAGGCCGAGTCTTCCGGCGAGTCTGGTAGTGCCAAGATCCTCGAGACTCTCAACGCTCTCGCAGGCGGAGATGATATCGAAGACGACGAGGATGCAGATCTGCAAGTATCCACCGGCAAGTTGGATGCCACAGCGGCTTTGACGTCAGGCGACGCAGTCGAGGCCATCCAAATTGCAATTGTTAACATGTTGCTCGCCGGCACAGAGCTCAACCAGCCCGCGCCCAATGTCGCTCATCTCTTGCTCGGCTACGACTTGCGTGCAGTGCGTCCTGAGGAGCAAGTCATCATTGACCCTGATGCACAGACGGTTCCACCCAGCGCCATCCATGCCATTCTTGCGCTCCTGCGACCCGAGTCCGATGGCGAAGGTGCTACTTTCCTCAGCTTGGCAGAACGATCTCCTAGCTTTGCGGAAAAAAGTTGTGCCCTCATCTTGCGCCTCTGCACACATCCTTTCACCAGTGCTGCGACGTTGCGATACCTGCGAACCAAGGAGGACTTTGTCGTCCAGCAGCTGCGCAGTCTGGCTCTCGTGCCAGCTGAGCGAGCCACCCTGACATCCAGCTCGGCTGCACTGGGTGTGGTGCAGTTTGCGGACGGTCAAGCTATCGAGACGACCGTCGACCGAGTCACTGCTTCGTTACGCATGCGCGCTTCTCTGCTTGAGCTCACTGCTCTCGAGCTGCACTCGCTGCTCAACGCTGGTATGCAGTCTAAAGCTGCGCGCGTCATTGCTGCTCTCTTCGGCTCTAATGCTATTGTAGGCGGCAGTGGACTTGATGCTGACGACAGCATTGACGAAGATGATCTGCTTCTCGGCACCGAGCGTGACTTCCGCTTGGGTGCCGGAGGCGCTGAGGTACGCACCTTTGGCGGTGTTCGCTTCCTCGAGATCCTCCAAAGCCTCGACTTTGAATGGTACGACGACAGAGAGGCTCTGGGTCAGAACATCACCGTCATCTCTCCAGAGCAGCTCGAGCTCGCCAAACGACCTGATGCTGCCGTTGGACCTCGTCTGTACGACCTCGGCGCTATCCTGGCCATCCTCATCCGCGAGAAGACGATTCTGCAGCAGAAGAGCAGTCTGCGCGATGCTGGTCAAGCCAACCCCTTCCTTGAGCAAGCTGCCTTTGTGCTTCAGTGGGCCTCGGCTCAGAATGCCAAGAAGGCTGTCGCGTTCTCTCGCAGACGCGTGCTGCAAGCTTGGCGACACACGCTCGACATGGTGTTGGCACGAGCTGCAGGTTTGTTGCGCACCGAGGTCCGCTCGGGTCTCATGTTTGACTGCCTTTTGGAGCTACTACCACGCATCTCGGCGCCATCAACTGACTCGGGTGGCCTTGACGTGCCTTCTGCTGACCTTGTTGCCGGCGCTGTGCTCTCGCTACTCACCTCGCTTCGACAGCACCGCGTGGAGCTGACCACAGGCGCACTCGACCTCGAGAGCGTGGATGCTTTACCCGTTGATCGTCTACTTACGACCTTGCGCGCCCTTATTGACTCGGTTCTCCGACTCGAGACGACAACGTTGGCTCGTGGCAACCTCTACTCGGCACTCATCAACCTTCTTCAGCTTGTAAAGTCCGGCAATGGCGGCGATGCGAGCGGCGAAGCAGGTGCCAACGACAGTGCATCGATCATTGCAACCGACCTGGATGAGACCATGTCGGTTGGCGGCGTCTCGACTACCACTACCAACATCTTTGGCGGACGCGCTCAGACTAGTAGCGTGGAGGCACGAACACGCACCCTTCTCCTGTCGCATGCCGAACGCTTGATGGACGTGCTCGGCCGTGACGCACTCGACGCCAGCGATCTGTCCAAGACGATCGCTTTCACTCTGCTCGACAAGCTCTGCGCTCTCGATGCTCCTTCGTCGTCCAGCGCTTCTTCGCGTCGCGGTGGCTCGAGGTGCCTCGACCTACTCGATCGCAAGGGCTACATCAAGAGCTTCGTCACCGCCCTCCGAGACTCGGATCTGGCTTTGCAAGAGACGCTGCGACCGGACCCTGCCAGCCTCAACGCCATTTATGTCTACGAAGCACGCCTGGCATTCTTCAACCGCATGGCACAAACTCGTGACGGTGCCGAGCGACTGCTCAACGCCAAGATCTTTGACGTGCTCGCTCAGTCCGACTACCTGGCTGCTCGACCGGATCAGGACCAGGAGTTCGTCGACTTGGACAGCTTCCTTCCCGCAGCTACGGAGCGATACAATGCACTGCTGACGCCGGTGTTGCAGCTGACCACAAGCATTCTTGCCAGCACATCTGCTGCTTCCGCTCTCGGTGGTGGATCGAGCCAGGGCACATTCGGTATCTCCAAGGTGCTGGTTCCCACTTCGGCCTCGGCAGCTCCTCGCCACGCGCTTGCGCTGTTGACCGCTCACCGTGATGCTCTGTTGACTGTGCTTCGTGCACCGCTGCAGGAGTTCTGCTCCTTTGCTCAGCTCGGACAGGCTCACCTCGTCGTGGCCATCTTTGTGCTCATCATGTCTTCGCTCGACGACGATGCTCAGCAGGCACCTAGCCCACTTGCACCCTTCCACTCTGCCATCCTTGCATTTGCTGCTGTCTATCTACACAGCGCTTCATGGCGATCGCGCGTTGTGCCTTACAACGAAGCCGAGCGGGAAGAAGCTCGTGTCCCGACTGCATCGTTGGGCGCCCTTCGAGCTTCGAGCGAAGCACCCAACGGCGGCAATGTCGGAGTTGAAGAGGAGAACGCTTTCAGTGCCAAAGTTGGTGCGATGGTAGTCAGGCTCCAGATGACCTTGTTGTCGTACCTCGAGGCAGCCAGCGATGCACGTGGTAGCAACGCTCGTATCCGCCCCGTACTCATTCCTTCGTTGGCAGCCAACCGGGAGCGATCGCGCACTCCATATGGCGGAGCTGATGACGACAGTGATTCTTCACGAGTCGGCTTTCTCCGCTCGCAACGCGCAAACGCAGCATCTTCCACCGTCCCCAGCATCGGCAGTCTCGTCGCCGCACTGGACGAGTACGCCGATTCGGTCTCGAAAGAACTCAGCGGACTCGAGAACATCGACACTCTTCTCGAAAACGTCGACTCGGTCCGTCAAGACGAACTCGACGAAATCGCACGCGATGCACTCGGCGAGATCTCCGCCGGCGAACTCTCACCTGCTCAACGTCGTTCTGTCGCTCTTCGACAGCTTCGCATTCGCAAATCAACCCTTCGCGCCTCGTCCACCTCGAAACTGGACGCTGTTGAACTCATCATCGTCCTGCTTATTCGACATATTGAGTTCTTCCGCACACTCAGCACGGATCGCAACCAGCTTAGTGCAGGTGTAAGGGGATCACCCGCTCCAGGAGGCCACTTTGATCGCAACAACCTGATGCAGGGTCTGGCTGAGTCGTTGATGCCCGTTGTAGAGGACAAGATCGGATATTTGTCGCTGCCACCTAGTCTTGTGGCTAATGCGAGGGAGAGACAGAGCTTTTTGCAGATGGCCGGACGACGCCTTGCTAGTTTCTTTACTGATGCCGAGTGAAACACGGTGCTCATCCAGTCCTGTATTCACCTGTTTTCTTTCTGTACTACCCTTCATCGAAATTGAATGCTAGAACGACTTTGTTTTAATCGAAGTTTCTGCTACGTGAACATTCCGAGCTGATTGAGCATCAATGCGAGGCCCCTCTGATATCTGACTGGAACATGCAACACTGGAAATGTATACAATGTGAAGTGAACCGGACACGAAGCGGTCCGAATTAGTTTAGTGGCTATGACGGCGCCTTGTCAAACAATTCTCCGCGTTTAATACGGCGCAGACCCGGGTTCAATTCCCGGATTCGGAGGATTTCGACCTTTATAGTTTTTTTCTGCTTCTTTTTTGCACGTTCCACAAATCTGACCTCGATCATGAGCAGATGTTCAAGCCACGGCGTCTATCTCTTGCTGTATCCGTAAGCGACTCATACAGCGACGCAAGAGAATAGATATAGAGGGAAATAACAAGAATATTGCTGGGTATATTGTACTGTATTGTACAGGGTAGAGAAAGCATCGTTAAAGAAAAGTACCTTAGATGGATACGGAGTTGATCTGCTTCTTTGACTGTGCAAGGAGTGCTTGTGTCTCGGGATCTAATGTTGAGCTTGATGAAGCTTTGTCGGACGCCTTTGCACCTGCTTCCGCATCTGCTAGCGGCGCAGTAGTGTCAGCTGCCAGAGTGCTATCTGGGTCGAGGGCCTCGCCGAGATCCTCATCATCATCCATCTCTGCGATTAGTGCCGCTGCGACCGTTGCCGTTTTGTCTTGACCTGTTGATGCTGCCGTTGACTTGATCTCCCAGGTACTTGCATTCGTCGCTGCAAGCTTCTTCTGCCTGGTCCTGAGCCGCATGATCAGCTTCCTGTCCAACTCGATTGCTTTGTTCTGGACCTTTTTGATCGTACCTCCGCAGTGAATCACTCTTATCCTCAACGAAGCCGGTTTCGCTGAACTACCTGCTTCTTCTCCGAGTACCATATCCATAGGGCTCGAAATCAACGTCGCGCTGGCCCAGACCAGTCTCGCAGCGTCACGCGAGCATCGTACAATCGCTGTGCCTGTATGTGTGCTATAGTACTTGCATGTAAGGACACCGCCGAACGCGCCGGAAGCTACGTCGCCAAAGTTGTAGACCAATGATGCTCGCAATAGTCGTGTGATGAGCTGTGGGGTGAGAGCGGTTGCTGCGTTTGCTTCTGGGCGAGATGACTGTGCTGTGGAAAGAAGCTTTGCCGAGGTGGATGCTTGTGATGACTCGTCGAGCGTAGATGGGCAAGGAGAGGTGGTGGCTAGTGGCTTATCATCAATTGCCAGGAGCAGCCAGCGGGTCTTGAAGCGCACCATGTTCAGCAGCGGGTCGTTGGAGGTAAGAAGATGGAAGGACGATGGATGGTGAAGAGACGGAAGGATGTGTTGTTGCAGTTCTTGTCGCGAAGAGTTGGACCCTTCTTCTGAGAAGTCACACGGCCTAAATTTTCTAAAATCACCTCCACCTTTGTGTGTGCTCTGCTGCCTCAACCTTAATCAGCGCGGTTTCGGCAATCAAAACGCTCTTCCAAGCTGAGTTGTTGAAAGTGGCGAGAAACACCTTTCCTTTCGTTGCTCACCATCATTTCCACCTTCTTCCACAGTCACCCCTGCCGCTCAGCACCGAAGCAAATGAAGAGCATCTGGCTTCACACGAGTGCTCCTGCACACTTATAGCCTACCAAGATGGACAAAGTGCTCGAAGAATGTCGTCAGCGGCAGGAGGACGAGATGGTCGCCTTGGAGTCCATATTTGCTCCTCCTGAAGACGTTCCCGACGGCGAAGCTTCGGGATCGCGACCAGCAGAGCCAAGAGTCAAGCTCATGCACAAGGAGCCATCGCCAGTCCTAGAATTGCATCTTCCGATTACATTGCCACGACCTACTCGAATACTCGTGGACACATACGCACACGATACACACAGCAACTCCGCGGAAGCGTCTTCTTCGACATGCAACAGACATCACAACACCACAGCACCGAAAAAGTCAAGAGCTCCGCCAAAAGATGAAGCAGAAACTACCCAGACGAGGGGCAAGCAGCGTTACGGGAGAGGTCAGAAGCACAAGCCTGGCCACCTAAATGCAAGCGCAAATGCATTTCAACCGAGCACATCAGCATCAGCGACAAGCACAAATATAGCTCGAACTGCTACCTCGCCGTCTCAAGCACTTGTTGCTTCACCCGAGGAAGCGGTCGAAGCTTTTGGACGACTCAGCCTTCGATCTGAGCCCGCCGCCGACCCATCGATTCCAAATGCATCTGCAGCACATCAGCCTCAACTGCGCTCAACCAAGCAAATGCCAGCCCTTGCCCACCTAGCACCTATCACATTGCGTATACGTCTACCACCGATGTATCCAGCAGAGCAAGCACCTATCATAGAGTCTCTTACAGCACCATGGCTACCCGCACATGCAGATCGTAAAGACGCATCCCACTCCTGGATCCTGCAACAGCTCGACGAGCAATACCGCGAGACGAACGGCATGGAAGTGCTCTACATTTGGGCCACGTATTTGACCGAAGGAATGTGGATCCAGCTCCTCGAAGATCAGCCTTCATCGACAGAGGCACCACCTTTCTTGCAGCTGCCAAAGGACACAGCAGCAGCATCCGACGCAGCTGAGGCGAAGCTGCAATTCGACGAACATCTCGCCTCATCAGAGGATCAGCCACGACTGGCAGCTCAACTTCTAGCACACTCACGACTGTGCACTCGTGCAACTTTCGACGCCTCATCATTCGACTGCGCCATTTGTCTCGAGACGCGCAAAGGCCGCGCCTGCACTCGGCTAGCTGGCTGCGGTCATGTGTTTTGCTCTGAATGCTTAGCAGGCTATCTCTCGAGCTTGGTTGATGATGGGTTCCATCGTCAAGCGAAGCGGTGTCCTGACCCTGAATGCGTCACATTGTGGAGTGAGAGGGAGAAGCAGAATCTCGTCGACCAGGAAGGGAACCTGTTTGCAAGTCCTGCAGGCAAGGCTAAAGATCCATCTCCCCAGCTCGCTTCCAATGGCAGAAAGGCTGCTTCGAACGGAGAAACGGGAGCGGATTCTGATCCACCTGTAGTGATCGGTCTAGTTACCAGAGACGAACTGCACTCGATCCTCGGTTCAGCTCGGCTAGCACGTCTCGACGAGCTCACGATCAAAGCCAAGATGGAAGCCGATCCTTCCGTATCTTACTGTCCGCGTTCTGGCTGTCAAGCAGCCGTAGTCCGACTTGCTACAGACGAGAATTCGGGTCACTGGGAAAGATTCCGCGAATGTCTTTCCTGCGGGTTTGCCTTCTGTGCTTGGTGTTCACGTTCCTGGCACGGCCCCACCTCTTGTCCTGTTTCATTCCAATCCGAGCTCATCCGTCGCTACCTTTCCCTTGCCGCAACTTCACCGGAACGAGGGGTAATGGAACAAAAATTCGGTCGCAAAACGCTCGAAACCATGGTTCGCAAATACGAAGAAGAACAACAAACCCAACAATGGCTCAGTGACTACACCACTCCATGTCCCACTTGTGGTATTGCGATCGAAAAGAGCTACGGTTGCAACCATATGACTTGCAAAAGTTGTCAGACGCATTACTGCTATTTGTGCGGGAAAGCGATTTCGGCTCAGAATCCGTATCAGCATTTCAATACTCCGGGTTACGAGTGCTATCATAGACTGTTTGATGGGTTGTTGGGTGATCAGGCTCAGCGACAGGAGCAGCATGAACAGCAGCCGGAGGGAAGAAGGGAGCAAGAGGGGGGAAGGGTGAACAATCAAGATGGCCGACCTGGATTTGCTCTGTTGGTTGATGAGAATGGGATACCTATTCACCTGTTGGAAGAGGAAGAACAGATGGATCTCTTGGCTTGGCAACAATTTCAATAATACCTACACACCTTCGTTGTTGTATTCATAGACCACTTACTACAATCATCACAAAACAGACTCCATTCGCACAGCTCGTCTCACCAACACAGCATCTTCGTTGTTCATTCCTGTCCAAAAGAGAACGAGTGGTTTGATAACTATACAGGTGCAACAGAGGGAACATCAAACATCGTTCGGATCCGGATTAGTTTAGTGGCTATGACGGCGCCTTGTCAGTATCCTGATCAACGTATCTCCGCGCAGAAAACGGCGCAGACCCGGGTTCAATTCCCGGATTCGGAGTGATTCCTTTTCTTTTTTTTCCTCTTTTTTTTGTGCTCTCCTTCGTTGGTTGCGAATAGACCTTCATTTTGGTATTCCTTCAGGCTTATGATCCTCATCATTGAGTATCTAGGCTTGAATGGTACAGTAGCGCTGCAATGTCGCTCCGAAATCGTGCGGAAGCAGGAACAAACGTCAAACCTACTCCTTGGTGTGAAACGGTACACCCAGTAAAACCCTTTTTGTGCCTGCTTTCTAACCAGTTTTTTCCCTTTCTTCGAAGTGTCGCAATGAGCAGAGTCAGTCATTTCCCTGTCACATAGCCTGTTCTTCACCGGCCCAAGTACCCGTATCCACACGCGAAAATTGCTTCCCTCCATACTCGAGAAGTATCCTATATCGAAGCTCTTCCCACATGCCTGCAGGGCCTCTGAGACGACCCAAAAAGAGAATCCCGTGGAAAGGTTAAAAAAGCTAGCAAAAAGAAGGGATCTTCTTATATTTCTCCGAATCCGGGAATTGAACCCGGGTCTGCGCCGTTTTCTGCGCGGAGATACGTTGATCAGGATACTGACAAGGCGCCGTCATAGCCACTAAACTAATTCGGACACGATATGGCGGACCTCCAGACTGTTGCATATATAGATCCACACATGATCGTCAGGGAGACAGAGCAATCTTTCTCGCTCGACTCTCGCCTATCGTTGCCCCTGATATGACGGTTGCATGGTCATCTACAACAAGCAGCAAGATTGATCGTATGCTGAAAGCGAGAAGAAGCTGCTCTCTCACTCCATTCCGAGTGCCAGAACACGCTGTTTTGTTACTCAGGGACAACTCCAAAGGACATGCCTGGATCCATTTTGAGCTAGTCAAAAGACGTCCACGGGAGATGGCTTCTGATGCCATCTTGCCGCCGCAGGTTTGTCATCGGGAAAGCATCGGCCCGGCGGAACATGGACGCAATCCCGAGCGATGCATACATACGTCTCCAAGTTGCAGCAAGGGAGAAGATGTAAGCTTGATGACGATGCTCACGCGCAATGATGCCGACGTTTTCGTTTTCGTGCCAATCACAATTGGACCCTTACGCGTTCGCGCACTCAAGCGTCCAAAGGAAAGATAGAGCCGAGCAAGAGAGAAGCTAAATTACCGGACTTGCTTACTGTATCCGGGGACTACAGTACAATCAACGGAGAGAAGGCTGCGAGACTAGGCAATCTGGAGCATTGTCCGCAACTTTGGAGCAGAGATGATGTATTGAACAATACAGCAGAGGGAGGGCTTCTCGCCAAGGCTCGGATACAACTAAAATAGCTTTGCTGAGCGAGTGTCGTCGGTTACGCCGAATCTTTGCAGAAGAGACTGCTTTCATGCTGTCGCTGGTGCATGCGCTGTTGTTGCTGCTGCACGCACGGTTCAAGGGCTGAGTTTACTACCCTTGCCCTTCTCTCTCTCTCTCTCTCTCAGCATCCATACCTTTTGTCATCCTTCGGTTCCATCCGACAAGCTCTTTCTCTCTTGACCTCCATCTCCCACCGACCTGGAGAGAAGCACATAGACAGCTTGGCTTAGCATAGACGAGCACCCGATACCTCCTGCTCAGCAGAACAACTAGAACCGAGCAACGGTCCACTTGTCCAACATGGTGGGCCTCCGCCCCCTGTTCGGCTCACGCGCGAGCGTCGAAAACGTACACGACAGCTTCGGACACACTGTAGAGCTCGTCAAGACAAGCGAGAGCGAACATGCTGATCCTCTAGACAAGCAGCAGCTGCAGCAAACATCCGCTGCTCCTCCCATCTCCGAGACACCCATCCCACACAACCAAACAGACAAAGCCGGGATAGAGAAGCATCAAAAGGAACAGGCAGAGCAGCATCGTGGTGGAAATTCTCTTGCTGGCTTGCTCAATGGTGCCGCCTTGATGTCACCTCAAGATGACCACTCACAGCCCGAGGATCATCACCACGACCACAGCTTCGATTCTGCACGCGCTACTGCGGCGAATGTAACCACATCCGATTCCAAGCACACCCAACAATCTTCGCACGATTCTGCTGCTGCATGGGAACAATCCGCCAATGAAGCGGAATCTTCCGACCAGCACCAGTCGAACCGTGCTCGAAGTCGATTTGGGCAGACCCTCAAGAAGTTCGATGCAAAGATCCGCACCACGCTTGGTGTCAATCCCCCGCCTACAGCACACGAGATGCGAAGTCCCTACTCGATCGGCACTGATGATCACCTCGCCAGTCGTACTAGTCTCGGTGCTGTCGAGTTCCTCAACGATGCCAGTATTGAGACTATGCAGCAACTCACGGATGACGAAGATGATGACGACGACGACGACGAGCTAGATGCTGATCATGACGATGACGGCCAAGAAGACGATGACGACAAGACTATTGCCGACCATCACAAGTCCAAGCCCGACTTTGCCAAGATGCAAAAGGATGTTGATGAGCTCAACCGTGTCAAGGGCGAGGCTGAACAGCGTCGCTCCGGCTCCAAGGATGAAGCTCAGCCCGGCGACAGCATCCGCACCAAAGCTCCCGTCCAGGTATCGCAGGAGGAAAAGATCAAGGCCATCATCGACGAGTTCGGCGAGTGTCCATCTCTCTCAAGACCCAACCAGCCCGAAAAGCTTATCGTAGATCTCTCGGCTGTTCTCGTCAAGACCGTCCTCATCAAAGGCAACATGTTCTTGACCAACCGTCGTGTCTGCTTCCTTGCTTACATTCCCAATGCTCAATCTGGTCCCGAACAATCGGCTAGCTTCACTGGCGAGAAGCACGCTGACACCGACTCTTCTGGTGTCCAAGCTCCGTTGGATCCAAATGTGCAGAACCCCATCCTCAAGTCCGGTCCTGCTATCATCCATCGTCCTGGCAAGATGCGTCCCAAGCGTCGAGTCTGGATTGAACTCCGTAGACACTCTTTCAACGCTTATTCGGCCAGCAACAAGCTCTATAAGCCTCTCATGGCTGCGCGCCTCTCCAATCTTCATGCGGTCTTGCCTATCGATTGGTCTCAACCGCACATCATTCGCTTTGTCCAAGGTCTCAAGTACAGCTCCATCGAGTTCAAGACACAAGAAGCTGCCCTCGACTGGCGCAAGGAGCTCGAAGCTGCCGCTTTCCACGCCCGCAACACTGCCGAGAAGGTACGCATTAGCGTCCCGCTCGAACGTGTCGTCGGTATGGACGCAGCTCCTTTCATGCAGGTAGCCAAGATTGTCCATCTCGACGTCCTTGTTGATTCTGTCAACGACCAAGAGGTCGCTGCAGCTCAAAAGGAGCGCAAGCAGCGTGAAGAGCGTCACCAACTCGTCCAACACAGCTGGTCCACCAACAACGTCTTCATCAACTGTCCAAAGAATCCTGGCTTCAAGTGCCACATCACTCAACTCGCTTTCGGTGTCACCCACAACCGTGCCGCCTTCATCGATCTCCTTAGAGAAGCGCTCAAAGTGCCCAGATCGTTGCACGATCCTCTCGGTTTCCAGGAACTTTTGAGCAACGTGCCCCCTCCTTTGCTTGATCTCGAAGGCGAACCGGATGTCGAGGATCCAGCCAGTGATGGCCAAGACTCATCCGACGATCAACACAAAGCGACACTTGCAGACAAGTTCTGCCATGCCTTTGGTCTTCCCTCTCTTCCCGAAGAGCTCAAGCTGGTCAAGTGCGAGCTTGTGCGTACTCTGCATACCCACGGAACCATGGCTATCGGGTTGAACTACTTGCTCTTCTGGCGCAGAGCTGTAGGCAGAGACCTCAAGATCAAGCTTCCTCTTAACGACATTCAAGGCGTCGACACCTATCGATCCATGCTCTGGCACCATCATGGCCTCGTTATTCACGTTCGTGCGCACTCGGACATGTACTTTGACTTCATCTCTAAAAGCAACCGCGATATGGTGCTCTCTACACTCAAGCGTATCGTGCAGGCCAAGGACGACAACAAGAAGGATGCGGAACGTGCTGCCCTTGCTAGCCTCACTTCGCACCATGGTTCCCAAGACACTCACGCCACCAGGATCGACGGCGAGTTCTCCGGCGACTCCCAACAGGCATCCAAAAACAGCGCGAGTGAGGCGCTCTTGCGCAATGCCGAGAGCGATGTGCCGGTATTCGAGCCCGAGATGCTAGCCTATCTCCCCAAGGTGGTCAACATAGACAGCGCTTTGATGCGCAACAGTCTCCGTATTTTGCCCATGCGCATCTACTGCCTCACTATTGGATCGCGTGGTGATGTTCAGCCCTACATCGCGCTTTGCAAAGCGCTCAAGGAGCATGGCCATACCCCCGTCATCGTCTCACATCCCGAGTACCGAAGCTGGGTAGAGGGGCATGGCATCGAGTACCGTGGTGTGGGTGGAGACCCCGCAGCGTTGATGAAGCTCAGTGTTGAGCACCGCATCTTTTCGCCCGCCTTCTTCCGCGAGAGTATCGGCAAGTTCCGTGTCTGGCTCGACGAGTTGCTGCGAGAGTGCTGGGAAGAATGTCAGGGTGCTGATCTGCTCATTGAGTCGCCGTCCACTATGGCAGGTATCCATGTGGCGGAAGGACTTGGTATCCCGTATTTTCGCGCCTTCACCATGCCTTGGACCAAGACCTCTGCTTACCCACAAGCCTTCAGCGTTCCTTCGATCGAGATGGGCCCTTCGTACAACTCTTCATCCTATGTGCTCTTCGACCAGATCATGTGGGTCGCCACCAGCGGCCAGATCAATAGATGGCGCAAGCATATGGTCGGTATCGGTCCCACCGACTGGTCAAAGCTTGATGCGGATTCAGTACCATTCATTTACAACTTTTCTCCAGCTGTAGTGCCTATGCCCAACGACTGGGGTGACCGAGTCAAGATCTCTGGTTACTGGTTCCTCGACAATCCTGAATCCAATTGGTCACCGCCCAAGGAGATGGCTGATTTCCTAGAACGTGCCAAGAAGGACGGCAAGAAGATCGCCTACATTGGTTTCGGTTCGATCACCATCGAGAACGCAGAAGAGGTATCGGCAAACATCATGAAGGCGGTACGTCAGGCTGATGTTCGTGCCATCGTAGCCAAGGGTTGGAGCGGTCGAGGTGGATCCAAACCAAAGAAAAAGAAGAAGCAGCCTCAATCTCAGCAGAAACTACAACTGCAGCATTCGAACTCTCACAACGACAGTGAAGACACAGCTACCGAAGAAGAGCACGAGCCAGAAATTGAGATCCCCGATGATGTCTTCGTTGTCGACTCGGTCCCTCATGACTGGTTGTTCCCTCAGATTGATATCGCTATGCACCACGGAGGAGCCGGTACAACCGGTGCCTCGTTACGCGCTGGTCTCGTTACACTCATCAAACCTTTCTTCGGCGATCAGTTCTTCTGGGCCAATCGTGTACAGAAGCTCGGTGCTGGTGCACGCGTCAATGGTCTCAGCGTGAACGATCTTGCGGAAGCGCTGAAGAACGCCGCTTCAGATCGAGTCATGGTCGAAAAAGCCCAAGGTGTAGGCGAACTTATTCGGTCTGAAGACGGTGTAGCAACAGCTATTGAGTTTTTGTACAAGAACATTCCATTGGCAAAGAGAAGGACGCAAAGAAAGATGGATCGTGAAGCGTCGCAACATTCGCCTGCTGGCACTCCATCGGGATCCGTGTTTAGTAACCCGCTTGCAAGGTTCTCGCCGCATGGAAGGCAAGCTAGTACAGGAAGTAAGGCTGAACTCGCCTCTTCTGCCTCTACACCTGCGGGAGAGAAAGGGAGGGAGAGAGCACAGCATCGATCAGCAACTCTTCCCCCTCCTACCTCTGCTCTTTCCCCCGCTACCGAAGATGATGTCATCCATCGGTCTGCTTCGACAATAGTTGAATCGCCCGAATCAGAGAAAGCTTGCTCACCAACCGTGTCTTCTGGTTCCTCGCTATTCTCCTCCTCCCTCCTCCCCTCTCTTTCTTCGCTGAACACATTGCCTTCTAGCATGGCTTTGACGTTGAAAGAAATGGTTACGCTCCAATCGAACACTACCGATACCACCGCCGACGGAGAAGAAGCCACAGGATTGGGCGAACGATCCGCCCCAACCCCTGCAGCAGCGAATGGAGGAGAAGAAACAGAAGAACAAAAAATGGCCCGTTTGAAAGGTTACAAGAATGCAAAAGCAGAAGATGTTCGCAGGAGGAAATTGCTACAAGAAAGACTAGCCAGAGAAAAGGCGGAGAAAGAAGAGAAGAAATTGGACGATGTTAGGGAGAGTGAGGAATTGAACGGAATCTCAAGTCATAGATGAAAGACGGCTGTAGGGATCACAACCCCCGGGCTTGAGACCGAATGGATTATGGATAAATGTACCAATATACACGTAGCGGAAGCAAGATGATCAGGAATCCAAGATACCATTGGAACCGAGAACCAAGCTGTGACTTGGCTCGGATTGTGCTTGAGCTGTAGCATCCATGTTTGAACGTGTGCGAACCTGCGACAATTCGGTTGATCACGTTACATTCGTTCAATTCATAACCACCAACCTCGCACTCGAAAACGTTGCACTGTATGTACATAATGCACGAGCATCCAACTATTGCCTCGCGTCTAAAACTCAAATCCTTCCCCCCTAAACTGATCCAAGCTACTGCCCACATGAGCTTTTTGAGCTAGATCCATTCTATCCATCACCAAAAAAATCCTCCTCAAAGTCGACCAAAGATTATGACTCTCCCCTGCTTCCGCCAACAGAGTAGGAGCAGGTTGTTCTCCCTCCGGTACATCAGGCAAAGTATGAGTTTGTTGTAAACTCAAAGCTGCCAAAACATGTTCTGCTGCTTCATGATGAGCTCCCAAATTCAAACACGACACCGAGAGGTTATAAATAGCTCTGGTGAAGGTGGGACGAAGTTCCAACGCCTTATGATAAGCCGCAATCGCTTCTTCCGGTTTACCCCCGTTAGCTAGGGTTGCACCAAGACGATTCCAAAGCAAGAAATCATTCGGTCTAGCACTTAACGCAGTATTGAAACAATCTTGTGCCTGTTCATAGGCAGATTGAGTATAGAACAACACCCCCAACCCCACTTGAACTTCTGGATCAATTTGCCCTGCCGAATTACCTTGCCTTGCAGCTTGCAAAAACATATCAGTAACCCTATTCAAACTTGCCCAAGGATTTCCTGGTGTTCCTTGCATCGGATCTTTCGAACCGGAAATCTCGGCAGGCAAGGGACCAGCTTTAATGTTGGGATAGGCCCGATTGATATACCTCTCGAGCGTCTGATGCGCTGCAGTATCATATCCTTCATTGGTGTAGGAAATGGCAAGAGACATATAGGCTTCGAGATTGTTTTCGTCGATCTTGATGGCTTCTTCCAATGCACGAATGGCTTGAGCTTCTTTTTCGTTCATTGCTTGACATTCGCCTAGTCTTCTCCATGCTTCGGAACGTTGACGACGAGAACGATCAACTTCACCACGTTCAACTTCACCTCCTGTACCACCTCGAGTTTCTCGCTGGGTAGCAGCTTCGAAGAGCAGCGCTGCGTCGGAAAGGTTGCCACCGTTAGCAAGCAATCGAAGGCCTTCTGAAAGGGGATCGGGGTGCGTCTGGAAAGGGTTCTGCTGACTCATCCTGTATTGACCCAATCGAGGGTATCCATCAGGACCAACGACACCAAACCCATCCAAAAGCGCATCCTCTGTACCATCCAAAGCTCCCATCTCATCCAGCCCTGCGCGACCAGCACCAAGTCCACCCGAAGGATGAGCATAACCAAACTGCTCATCGTCCTCCTCTCTAGCTCGCATCATCTCTTCCTCCCACTTGGCCAACTCTGCATCCGCAGCAGAAGGTGGGACACGATTACGTGCATTCATGGATCGCCAAAGATCTTCAAAGCGCGAGTTAGCCTCTTGACCGTCAGCGGTGAGTTCTTGCTCAATGGCATCGAGTTCGCGACGAATAGCATCGGCTTGTTCAGCTTCGGAAGGGAGAAGGCCGGCTTCGGATTCCCTGGCTTTGCCTTTCCCCTTGGATTCGGCCTCGGCCTGTTCGGCATCGAGCTTCTTGAACTGCTCTTCCCACTTAGCGTCGTCGAGTTCGGTGAAGCGAGATTGAGAGGATTGTGGTTGCTGTGGTTGCTGTTGCTGCGAAAGACCGATAGATGCCATTCCCGCACCCATCATGCCCATTGACATTCCACTCATGCCCATTCCTCCCATGCCCATTCCACCATAGGAGCTCATCATGGGACGAGATGCATATGCTCCAGAAGAGCCGGAACCATCACCACCACCAGGCATCCGTTGCATTGCTGGTTGCTGATGCTGAGGTGAGCCAAACTGCTGAGCCCAGGCAGACGAAGCTGTAGGAGGCTGCATCTGTCGAGCAGGTGCGCCGCCCCTGGCAAACGCAGCTTCCATATCTGCACTAGAAGGAGTGCCCGTACGTGGCATCTGATTCGCCCACGCCGCGCCTGCATTGGGTCTCTGGAAAGCAGGCATAGTGCTGTTGAGCTCGTTCCTCATTGCTTGCAGATCAAACGCTGCCGAAGAAGGAGCAGCTGGGATGGAAGCACCTTGTTGTTGACGAAAGAAGGCTTCTGCGTCCGAGCTAGGGCCAGCTTGATGCTGCTGTCGCATACCAGCGGGAGCCATGTGTGGTTGAGCTGCAAAAGTACGGTCGCCATGTTGAATCGATCGATCTTGCTGAGTATGTTTGAGCATCTGAGCAAGCCCATTGTTGCCGGTAGAGCACTCGGCTCCGTTGAGCATGGATTGGAATGCCATGTTTTTGTGCGTGTAGTGAATGGGCTGATTGCTCGAGTGCAAGTGAGCGCGATGTGTTGATGATGGTGGGAAAGGAAGGAAGCGGATGTGGAAAGCGCAAAGACAAGAAGAGTGGCGCTGTGCGCTGTGCGCGCTGCTGCGCTTTCGGTTTGTTGAGTTGAATGTGATTGTGTGATTCGACAGAGTGCGGAGTGGAGACCGGCGTGGAGAGAGAGACAGAGAGTGCTTCTGCAGTGTCACATTTTGGGCGCGCTTCGGCTTTCAACCTCGCTCAGGCACATGGACTCGGCCGACAGCTAGACCCTGTTGCTTTGGACCCTGTTCAGACCGCCCCTTGCCCCACGCCCTTCGAACAACGCGTCTCTCCCCCCACCCTCAACTCCTGCCAATTATGGCCGGTCATCCTTGGTACCATGCTCTGGTCAGGCAACATGCCGTTTGCTTCACACCGCCCTGGCTTGGCCGGAGCATAGATGAGCATGCTTCCGGCATCCAACTGATACATAAAGACACGGCTTGAACTCAGCGACCATGCTGTTCCGACTTCTCCATAGACACCTCTTTGAATCCCTGGATCCCCCTCCCCTCCTGTATCCCTAGACTTCCGTTCCTCCGGTGCTGGTCACCCACTCTTAAATCTATCATGGTCAAGCTGTCAGGCATTGCCGCTGCTGCAGCAGGTTTTCTTTCCAGTGTCAGCGCCCTTCCTTCCTCCGCCGGATCGAGCACAACCCCTTTCGGAATCGAACAGCTCTTGGATGTCCGTTCCAACGCAGACAACAATGCCAGCGACTTCCTCTCCACCCTCTCGCCCGGTCAGCGTCGTGTCTTCTCCACTTCCCTCTCGATGCTAGATGCCAACTTCCAGCCACCGTACATCTTTGGTTCTTCGCGATACACGGCTTACTATGCCGTCTCGCTCCTGGCGCGCAATGGTCCTGGAGATGCTGCCCTGGCAAAGCAGCTGATCCACAATGCCATCGCCGCTCAATGGAACAACTCGTCCGACATCTGGTACGGCGCTTTCCTCGATCCGGCCCAACCTCCACCTGGCAAGCTCAACACTCCCACCATCTACGGCTCGTACGATGCCAACTCGAACCTGTTCGTCGCTACTGCCTTCATGCTGGCGATTTCGGACTTCAGCCACCTCATGGATCAAGAGACCAAAACTGCAGTCATCGAGTCAGGCTACCGTGCTGTTGTGGGCGACACCTGCCGTGTATTCGGCATCGAAGGCGACAACCTCACACCTACCTACTCGAACCCTTGGCTAATGAGGTGCATGGCCATGTCGTACTACGGCAACCTCAAGAACGACGCCAACATGTCCATGTCCGCTGAAAAGTACGCCGCTGAATTCTACTCGCTTTTCGACATGTACGGCACGCTCAGCGAGTTCAATTCGCCCACCTACACCGGTGTCTCTCTGTGGGCATTAAGCTTGGCTGGCTACCTTGCTTCGAACACCACGTTTGCTCAGCGCGCGGGAGATACGATCACCAAGATCTGGACCAAGACTGCTCAGCTATGGCAACCCCAGCTGAACAGCCTTGGCGGGTCTTGGGATCGAACGTACGGTTTTGGTCTTTCAGACTACGTGAGCTTGCTTGCTTTCTCCGTTGCTGGTCTGTTTGACGCTCATGTAAAGAGCTGGCCTGTACCTTGGAAGCTTTCGGGCTCTCCTCACGTCAGCGATGCTGCCTTTGCCCCACTGATGGCTATCACCAGCAAGTATCACGACAAGTACATTTCTCAAGAGTCGCATGACCTGCTTCAACCATGCATTGCTAATAACAAGCCTGGCCGTCTTGTCAAGTCGCACGCTTGGTCGCCTCCCTTTGATGCCGATGTCAACCAGTACGGTCCTCGCAACTACACCGCATGGATCGCACCGAACATTACTGTCGGTGGTACAGAGATCGATCAAGCTGTCATTGGTGGTCCTGCCAAGAACCCCACAGCATTCACTCCTGCTGTGATCATGTGGCCAACACCCGACACACACTCGCTTCACTACGCTCAACCAAAAGTATCCTGGATGTCGCTCTATCCAACTACCCAGACCATCTCTGCCAGTGCTTCTTCGACCAATCTCACTGTCCGTTTCCCACCTTCGAAAGCGTTTGCAGCCAACTACACTGCGCCGACACAGATGACACTCATGTTCGGTATCAGCCCGCTCACTTGGTTGCCCGACCATTTTTTGCTCGCTTCGAACAAGACCGAGGGCAAGCTGCCAGGTATGGAGCTCGAGCTAGGCGGAAATGTCGCTTCGAGCGCAGTCCAGCGTTCCTTGACGTACGACAGCTCAAAGAACATCAATGGCTTCTACTACTACAGTCTCACATTTGCGCTCGGAGGATTGTCACAGAACACCGTTCCTGAGCTCGTAGTGTCTTACAAGCTTGCTTAAAAGAATCAAACCCACCTGGAACAGGCAAGGAATAGGAACGGAATCATGGAAATTCTCATGTATGGAAGCAAGGAATCATTGATAGATCAGAATACAAGTCCGCAATGTTTGTCTGAGCACAGTGTCGGCGCGAAAGGACGCGACGCGTGTTTCTGTTGATCATCATGCAAAAAAAAAAGAAGCGCGTAAAGAGCTGAGAGTGCATTTGAGTGAGACCTTTTGCAAACCAAACCAACACTTTTCACTCAGCTTGCCCTTTCATTCTTTTATCCTCCACACTCCATCATCTCCAACTCGCATTCATATTTGCGTCAAGATGGCATTCAACGAACAGCCCTCGAATCCAAAAGCTGATGCTTCCGCCGACCAAGGTGCCGCTGCCACCAACGATACGACCTCGGCACGCCAGCTGTTCGATGAATCCAAACGTCACTTTGCACTCAAAGAATACGCCGCCTCGATCGATAAGGTCGCTCACGCTTTGGAACAGCTCAGCTCAGAATACGCAGAGGATGCCAATGAGCTCGCTCCTGTCCTTCATCACTATGGTCGTAGCTTGCTTGAGAACTTCATCATCAACTCGGCCGCGCTTGGTGGAGGTGGTGGATCCGCGCCCCTTCCTGCACCCTCGGCACCCTCTGCGTCTGCTGCGTCCGGCTCTTCGTCCAAACCTTCTGGCTCTGCCTCCGGCTCATCTTCCTCCGCAGCAGCAGCAGTGAAGAGCGATCCTCGTTTCAGCTTTACCGGCGATGCCGAGGACGACGACGATGACGAAGAGGAACAAGGTGCTCCCGGTGCTGCAGGTGCAGAAGATGATGACGACGACCTCCAAGTCGCATTCTCTGTCCTTGACCTCGCACGGGTCATCTACCAACGCATTCTCGACTCCGAATCCCCCAAACTCACAACACTTCACGGCCAAGAGTGGGACAAAACCCGCATTCAAGCCGAACTAGCAGAAGTCATGAACGACCTAGGCGATGTCGGTCTCGAAGCCGAAAACTTCTCCCAAGCTTCCGCAGACTACCGTTCCAGTCTCGAGATCCTCACTCCTCTCCTTCTGCCTCATTCTCGCCGTCTTGCCGATGCACACCTTCGTTTGGGTCTCGCACTCGAATTCCACCCCGAAATCGACCAACGAAAAGGAGCCAAATCTCACGTCCAATCTGCATCCGATGTCCTTGGCAAGCGCATTACCGCTATCCAATCTCGCATCGACAATTCCGCTCCCGAAACTGCCGAAACCGCAGCAGAAAATAAAGAGAAGGACGATCTTGCCGATCTCTCCGAGCCAGCATTGCAGAAGCAGTTGGAGGAAATGCAAGGAATGAAGAAGGAAATCGATACCAAGCTCGAAGAGTACGACACAGAAGATGGACAGGCTCAGTTGAACGGAGAGCCCGACCTGACAGGTGTGTTGGGGCTGCCAGCTGATGCGGCAGCAAAGGCGAAAGGTGGAATGACGACAAAAGATGCTCTGCAGCAAGCGATTAAGGATGCTTTTCTCGGTGCTCAGGCGGAGGATGGTGGAGACGGGTTGAATCCGTTCACAGGTGCAGCGGCTAAGAGCAGTGATGCGCCAGTCAACAACCTCAGTTCGATGGTTAAGAGGAAGAAGAAGCCCGAGGCTGAAGCCGAGACCGAGGCTAATGGAGAGGCTGAAGCGAAGAAGGCTCGTACTGAAGCCTAACCCTCTCACAGACCCAAAGTGTTTATTCACGCTTCAGCATATTCAATGTACAACCATTAACCCATGTCTATGCAAGTGGGCGTCTACAGACCATCTCTAAGGTGCGAATCCCAAAACGACCAGGTTCCATTGTTGGGCGCTCTCCTGCTCTCTGGAACGCCCAGAATGCGCAAGACGAGATTGTGCACTTCAACATTCCTAAACCCGTCCATGTTGCATCCTTTTCCTTCATCCTTATCTTTCCTCTTCCCGTCGAGCGGAGTGAACGAAGGGCCACTAGCGACAAAAATCGCGTGCATATCTTCTTGCTCATTATCGTATCCGTGATTTCCTATTGGCGCATACACACCATCCGTAAAAGTAGACATCTCGTGATGAGTCGTAATCGACCATCCCGATTTGGGGATCATCCACAACGGTGCTAATCTATCCTGCACCACTTGAGACTGCAAATGAAAGCGTTCAGGTAGATCTTTTCTCCAATACACGTCAAACCCTGCTCCGGCCTCCTTTGCAGTGGAAGACAGAACCTCGTATGCTCTCTTTTCACTAACCCGCTTCTGTTGTTCTGTTTGACCGCGGAACCGCAACCCAGCAAGCGGCCATCCATCTCTACTCTCCACTCTTGCCAATAACTCCCTCCCGAGCACCGTGTCCAGGAAGATGAGTTTATCATTGCTGGTCTCTGTCATCCCATGATCGCTGACAACTACAACATCGACCACTTCACCCAAGCCTCTCTCCTCAATCAACTCCCGGTGAAGCTCGCCCAGAAAAGCATCTACCCTTTTCACCGCACTCAGTGCCTCCCTGCTTTGCGGGCCAAACCTATGCGCAGCCTGATCTATGTCCGGTACATATGCACAGATTAAACTCGGCCTTTCCTCCACCCCTCGTTCGATATCAATCCATTTTAAGACTTGTTTCAATCTCGCTTCCAGCCCCCATCCACTCTCATACTTTTGAAAATAACTCGGTTTCACTCCTACACTAGTGACGGGTGGACCAGGCCACATTAGCACCGCGCTTTTCAATCCCGCATTTTGGGCTGTGGCCCAGATCGGTTCACCTAACCACCAAGAACTGTTCCAAGATCGAGCTGGGTCGGTGTAGTAAAACTGTTCTTTGGTGGAAGTTTTGGTGAAGTCGTTAGCTACAATGCCGTGAGAGGAGGCGTGGAGACCGGTAAGAAGAGACCAGTGATTGGGGAACGTAAGAGTTGGGAATATGGGTTGGAGGTATTCTGCTTGTCTATGCCCAGGCTGAGAACGGGTGGTGAGATTAGTAAGAAGTCCGGAGTTGAGGTAGGTAGGTTTTGCACCGTCGAGAGAGATGAGGATGACTGTACGACGAAAGGTGTGCGTACCGTTGGAAAGTTGTGCTTCGGGGAGTAGTGAGGTTGCTTTATCGAATACGGGGGTGTGCCATGGCATACGGTCGCTGCACAAACCTAGCAATATCGCAATGAGGAGTAAGGGGAGCAGTAGGAGGCAGTACGAAGAGCGTTTTCTCCTTTGAACCGATGGTGGAGACTGCCCAGGCCGTGTGAGGAGAGGTGTGGTTGCATCTGCATCTGCGATAGCTGGGGATGGTCGAGAAGGTGCTGATTGTTGAGCCTGTCGACCTGAACGACCAGGGACGGTGTCGCTCATCTCTGCCCACCGATGCTCGATGATGTCGGAGAGCGGACACTGAAGGAGATATAAGGATCCTGTATGTTTCTATGTGGTCAAGAGCATCACTACGACAGGTACTGTGACACAAGGATGTGTCACTTTCGGCTCAATCGCACCGTTTTCCATTTTGCCGAGGTAAAGGTGTGTTAAGCCGGATCGCTGCACACATTCGGAAATGAATGCACGCACCGCATCCTGCCACGCTGTGACATGCAGGGTTCTCTTGCTTTCACGCGTTCTCCTGTCCAACAAGGCCGGCGGTAACCACCTTTGCTCACCCTCACCTGACTCTTGATCCTTCGCCCCTACCACCACCATTCTCCAGCAAGATGACCTTCGCCAACACCACTCCCAACGAAATCTCCAACTCGGGCTTCTGCGTCCACTGCTTCACCGGATTTCGCATCCCCGGTGAACCCAAAGGCAAAATCGAACCTCTCCATGGTTACAACACTTACATCGCTACCCCCACAAACCCTTCTCCCGACAGCTCCACCAAAGCCATCATCTATTTCTACGATGCATTTGGACTCAAACTTGAAAACAACAAGGTCATTCCTGATAAAATTGCTGATGCCACAGGGTTGACCGTTTATGTTCCTGATGTAAGCAACCCCGCTCTCTCCCTTCTATCTATTCTCTAGTGTTCCCGTACTGACACTTTTGCTCTCCTTGGTGCGGAATAGATTTTTAACGGAGGTGGAATATCCGAATCCTCTCTCTCATCCGCCCCAACCACTACTGTCGAACTCCAACAATCCTCTCTTTTCGCCAAACTCAAAGTGGGCATCGCTTTCGCCCTTGCCACTCCTTTCTTTCTCCGCAACCTTCCCCAGTCCAAGATTGCACCGGTCAGAAAATGGATTGAATCCCTCAAAACCTCGCACGGCTACACCCGAATCGGAGGTGTAGGTTATTGTTACGGCGGAAAACTAGTCATCGCACTCAATGCAACCGATCATATCAATGTTAGTGTGGCTAATCACCCTTCATTCATCACCAAAGCAGATATGGCAGCGATCAAGAATCCAGTCCTGTTCAACTGCGCGGAACAAGATCCAATCTTTGCCAAAGACTATGCGAAACAGGTAGAGAAGGATTGGCAGGGAAACCAAGGAAGAGTGTATAAGTTTAATTATTACGAGAATACCGTACATGGGTTTGCGGCGAGACCCAATTTGGCTGATGAAAAGGTCAAACGGGCGTTCGAAAAGGCGTTTGAGGAGGGCGTGGATTGGTGGAAGGCTCATCTTTGAGTCTCTTCTCTTTCCCTTCTTCCTTCCTCAATTCATCAGTGTTTGTATGTAATGTGAAATACAATCAAGGTCTGATAACATCTCGAAGGATACGATCATGTGCAGCAGTCCACAAAGAAACCAAAACATTCGCCGCTACTTTCTCTTCCCTTCCTGCCAACCTTATCACCTCTCCCACTTCCTCTCCCCTTAGTGCTTGAGCTATCTTCTTCTGCGCCTCAAAAGCTTCCACCCCCACACTTTTTCTAAATCCTCCCTCTTGCCACGGAGCCAACAACAGTCCAGATCCATGTTCTTTCACCCATTCTTTCCACTCTTGACTCGTATACAATGGTAATTCTCCTCTCGATTCAATCACTTTCCGAATCTGATCCGCTTCCCGATCGTACATCTTTAACACCTCTCTAGCTTTTCTGGCCTTTTCATCGGGAGTGTGTGAAGTTCGACCTAGAGCAATACGATAAGCTTCCTCTCGCTCCTGAGGTTGAGGAAAAGTCCAGCGAACGTCTTGAGGTAATAAAACCTTGGCGAATCCTTCCCCCGCCGAACTGACAGGAAGAGAGAGATGAGAGGGTGGAATAGCTCCATAACGTAAACCATCACGATAAAAGTGTCCGGGATTGACGTAGTGCTTGAAAATGTCTGTTAGAGGTCGTTCTGCAGCGGTAGGGTTTTGTGAAGCAATCCTGATGGGAGGACGAGGGTGGATAGCTGCTCTTCCACGAGCAGGTCGACCCGATAATTCAACGCGTTGCCATTTCTTTCTCGAACCTTCTTCCTCTCCAGCTCCGAGCTTGAGCCCGTCCGAGCCTGCACCACCCGAAGAGGAGGGTTGGAGAAGGTTTAAAGGCTGCTTTCGAGCTGCTTCTTGTTCCCTCAATCCTGCAAGGGCAGGATGGGGCGCAGGAATAGTGTCAAGGTGTAGTGAAGGTTCGGTCAGGTCGTGGTGCAAGGTATCAGGAGTCAAATCTCGGGCTAATTGGAGAGGGGAATGAGGCGGATCGGAGGTGATAGGCTCATCATCACCCGCTTGAGCTAGGCGAGCAAAAGCGAAGAGGAAGAGAAAGATGTGAACGAAACAAGTGATTTGCATCTTGAGTAAGCGCTTTGAGTGGGAAAGTTTCGGTTGTTGGTCGATCTCGGGAGTTGATGGTTTTAGAGACTGCACTATATAACCTTTTCGAGACTCCACCTCTTGACAGATCGCTGAGGTCGGATTTTACTCTAAGCATCGAATCTCGCAGTCTCGACAAAGTCAAGGAGCTCTATGAACTCTGTCTTATCTTCAAGGGTTCCAGCTGGAATGAATATCGGCCCTCAACCCGTCCTCACCTTGTTTCTGCAGACACCACAAGTCCCTTCACCTCTTTTCCAATCGTTCTACACATCGACCTTCGAACCTTCTTTTCCACACTTCATAGAACAACAAACTTCAGCCACCATTCAGGAACAGATTAGATTTAAGATTAACCGGCTGTCGAATGCCTTCTGCGATTGATTGGTGTACAGTAAAGTAAGGACGGAAATGATTCCTTTTTGTAAGAATTGAAGTCGGTTGTGAGCGAGTGAAGATTTGGAAGCTTGAAATGCCAAGAACTAGTGAGCGATCGGAACGAATCGACCGTCTACACTGTTTTTATGAGCTGCGAGAGGAAGATGAGGTGCAAGTGTTGTTTGACGCCACTTATCGCAGCATGCTGTCCAAAATGAGCAGCTGAAGCTAGAAGAGTTCTACCTTCCCGAGAAAGTAAATATCATTACAATACTCGTCCGGCCCCCCTCACCCAATCCTCACCTCAACAACTCCAACAATGTCTCCATATTCTAACCTCCTACCTTTGATCCTTGTCTTCTCTGCCCTAACCCTCCACTGCCCCGCCATCCCTCCAACCCCCACCCCACCACCTTCCGTAGTAGAAGGGGGAAGGGCAATCCTTCATCTCTATGAATCTGCACTCTCCGGAGTCTTCCATCCCATCCTTCCGCCTGAATTACGTCACCCTGTTCAACCAGCCTGGACAGCATTTTTGAACACAGAGGGTGAGAAAATTGTGGATAAGTTCTATACGTAAGCCTCCCTCCTCTCCCTTCCTTTGCAAAACTTGAAAGCTCCATCCTGACGTTTGTTTCGGCGATTGTAGAAAAAACTTTGGTGATTACGAGTAAGTCCCTCCCCTCCCTTTTCCTCCCTTGCCTCCTCTATTTCTTCTCTGATCCACATCTGAATCGGTACGATCGCTTTTGAAAGGAACCCTGCGAAATATCACGGCAAAAACAGGTACCCATCCCTCTCTTTTCCCTTCCGTTGGCCAGTACAGAGTAACTGACATTCAATCTTGTATTCGAGCCGAGGTTAGATTTATCCAAATAGTAACCTTCAAAGAAAAAGGACCGTATGCATTCAATGCGCGTCGTTCTCCTCTGCGTCAACAAGTTTCTCTTTTGCTGGTAGAACGGTTTGCAGAAGAAATAGCAAAGTATAGGACTATTGTAGCAGAAGAGCGAGCGAACAGAGTCACGGACGAGAGAAAACAGTGGGGTGCTGAGCTCACTCTTGGAAGAGATGGAAGTGGTGGGGAGGGGAGTAGCAATGATGCTTGAATGTGTCGGAGCGAGGAAGATGAAGGTGAAGAGTTTTCCGGTTTTGCCGTCGTCATGTGTGCGCGGGTGTATGGTTCACCTTTCGACCTCGACACAAATGCTTGTACATTGATCGTTTTTGTCATTCCATTGTTGTTTTCCTGCGTACGAGGCATGTGGCTTGATCCTACATAAGCATACCAGCCATACCCAACCCTCTACCCCTTTTTACACATTTCTCCCGTGCCGATGTGACGACGATGAACCCTTTCTACCCCCCTTTTACCCTCATCACCTTCCTGCTCGCACTGGGCACTTTCGCAGCGCTAACCCCCCCAATCCCCATCCCACCGCCTATCGTAACTAACGCAGAAGAAGGCATTCACCATCTCTGGCAATCAGCACTCCACGGTTCATTCTCCAACCGCCTTCCACTGCAACATCACCACCTTCAATCATCCTGGAGAGAGTTTTTGCTTCATAGAGGACCAGGTATAATCGAAGATTTTTACCTAAAGACTTTTGGTGACGACTTTAACAGAGCCAAAACTTATGGTAGAGGGCGGTAAGTCATCCCTCGCTTTCCCTCGCTTTCCTTTCATCTTTGTTTTGAATCACTAACAAATTTGGGGATCGGAGGTGTAGGTTTCTAAAACAAGCTCGACTTCAAACGAAGATTCCGTTCACATTCGACCCAAAGCGATGGCACATCAAACGAAGTATGGCGTTAAGATTGGTTGAGAAATTCGCTGAAGAACAGCAAGCAAAAGTGCTACAAGAAGAGAAGAGGAGAGTGGAAGAGGTAAGGGAGGCTGCGAAGGGAGCTAGAGGGGAAAGAATAAGACGACAATGGGGAAGAAAGTTGCGGATCGGAATTGGGGAAGGGGATCGGCTAGGGCAGAAGGCGGATTAGAACGAGGTTTCGGCCGCAGGTGCTGAGGTTCGTTCGAATGCCTTCCGAGCTTGCCAAGTGTCATCAAGTCTCTTTTGTATTCAGTCAGGGTGTGGTTCAAATTCGGCTCTTTGCTGTGAAGTCGTTTGCTGTCAGTCTGCTGGTTATGGCGGATGGTGGTTCTTGCGTTCGTGAGAACATATGTGTTTGGCAGCTTGAGAAATTTGTCGAGTCTTGCTCAAACAGACTGTCTCCGCAGCTCAGCATTGACGTAGGCTAGTCGAATGATGCATGTCGCCCTTAGCCGGGACAAAAATGGGCGGAAGCGTGAGCGGCTTCAGAGGTCGTGAAACGCTACGATGGTCAGGCACAGTACAGCTAGCCATGAAAGGTGACTGTGAATGTACTGTGTGATGGACAGTCAGTGAGATGAGCATGATGACATGGTGCAAAAGTACAGTTGAAGTCAAATCAATGCAAGCGCACGAGTTGCAGAAGTCACACCACCGGTTCCCACAGTTGCTGTGATTACAGAGCGCAACAAATTGGTGCTGTCTTCATAGTGGGCATGAACCTTTTTCAATCTTAACTCGTTGCTTGTCCTCCTCGACTGTAGGTTTGAGATTGCTTTCTGTTTGATCACACACACCATTCATACCGCTACGGCCGGACAGGGAGCTGGTATCTCTCTTCCAGAAGACGCTCCTGCAATTTGATAGAAATTTTGACCTTTCCATGAAGCCTAGGTAACTGTATCAGTTTGCTGTCTACGAGATGATAGTCGAGGCTATTATCTGCACATGAACTGTGCTATGAACACTCGATACGGTTCGGGAGCCGAGAACAGCGGCTATATCCAGTCCAGCAGATGTGCAAGTCTCAGCTCAGCATCGCCGCATGTTTCGAACTGGTGATAACACTGGATTGCAGCTAGACTAGTGGGGGGTATCGATTGAGCGCAAGAGCGGGATCGATTGAGTGGGTGCAAATGGTAAAATATCTGACGAGTGGGCGGTAATATGCGGTGACAATGGATGGAAACACCAGAGTCGTTGCAAATTTTTTTCGGCTTCCCAGCTCAGCATTGACGCATATTGACATAAATAATGGAACAATTGGATTGATTGCGGCTAGACCAGTGAGGCCTGAAGCTCAATGAGGTTCCCAGCCCGCCATAGAGGCTGCAGCACCAGTGCAGCTGAGAGTGATTGCAGCACCAGGAGCAGGTGAGCCGGAGGTGAGCAGGTGGCCCATTGAACTAGAGAACTGGGTCACACCAGGAGAGACTGCTGGGGACAAGTGGACCGGTTCTGACTGAGTAGAGTGAAGATGCAACCAGGGAGCATTGCTCCACTGCTGTGCAGTCAATGTACCAGTGGTAGCAATCAGATGACCATTGACCAAGGAGTTTGATGGTCTCTTGGTCAACTCCACATGACACTGCCCATGTGGCAGCCCCTCTGCAGAAGGAGTGACCCACATATTGTGATGGAGCAAGACCAAGTCTTTTGAGGGCAATGCGGAGGTGATTGAGGAAGAATGAGCATGTAAGGGGTTGGTAGCCATTGTTGAGGCCAAGGACTGGTGCAGCAGCTGGTTGCTGAGGTGAGCAGATTGCTTGCAGAGCTGTATATGGGCACTCTGGCCCCCCAACTTTGGGTACAACAAGTGGTGCCCCCAAGCAGAATGGGTCTGTCTTTGATGCTGGGAGAAGAAGGATGGCATATTCCTCATACCAGGTGATGCCTCCAATCATGACAACCAACTGGTCCAACACTTCCCAAGTGATTTCTCCACATCTGAGGAAGCAGGCAAAGGACATGGTGAAGGCTGCTGCAAGCACATGTCTGTCCCAGGCGCTGAGGGATGGAATGAGGTGCAGCTGTTCAAGGATGGCATGGAGGAGGGGTAGTGTGATTGGCAACTTGGCTGTTGCTGGTTTGAGACTGTAGATGTGCTTGACCCCTCAGAGGGCTCTCTCAAGGCAGCCACACTTGAAACCTGATGGGTCAAGGCCAAGGTCTGTGTGCCATGAATGGAGAGCATTGATCTTGTGCTTGACACTGTGGTAGGAATGCTGCTTGACCATGTTGGCAAGCCACTTGACCAGCAGGTGACCAGAGGCTGGGAGAGGCTTGCAGTTTGGGCCATAGCAACGTAGGATGAAGGTTTGATACCTGTTGATGCTTTCTGTGCCACAAGCCCAGGTTGAGGAGGCAAGTCCATGCCAGATGAGCTTAGCTGCAGCTGGGGAGCATCCTGTGGCTTTGACAAAGTCTGGAGGTGGGCTTGCATGGTGGAGGCATCTTCCTTGTGGGAGAAGAGCAACTGATGAGCTCTTGGGAACTGTGACTTGATGTTGGCAAATTGACATCGAGAGAGTAGGTCAGCAAGATGATTATCCTTAGATGAGACTTGCACTTTGCAAAGGGTGATGCCCTTGGTAAAGCACAGCTCAAAGATAGCATGGAGCAGGGTCTGTGTGAGGTGGTCCTGTGAGCTTCCTGACTGTAGGCCATGCTCAACATTGGTGTTGTCGACATGGATGACTACCAACCAGGGACCTGTCCAATCTTTGCTGAAGATGCACAGAGCTTCCAGTACTGCAAGTGCTTCAAGGAACCTGATGTCCTTGGACTGATGTCTTCTGCTGATTTCCTTAGAGAAGACTCCTGTAGGCTGATCCATTAGACCAAGATGGCCACCATAAGCACATTTGGAAGCATCAGTCCATATGTGCTCTATCATCAAAGGCGATGGCTGGAGGAGAGTCTGACCTGGCCAGCTGTTCAGTACTTGCTTCCACCAGCCTAGCTCTGCAACTGCTGGGCATGGCAGATGGCGAAGTTGCTGAGGATGTCTATGTGCAAGTTGCACTGCATCATAGAGCCTTCAAAGATAGGCCTTTGCATGAGGTATGACCTGGGAAACAAACTGCAGAAGGCCAGAGATGTGTTGCCAGTCCAGCAGAGATGCAGACCGACATGAAAGCAAGTGATCTATAGAGGCAAGGATTCTCTCCTTACATTCGGCTGTTATGCCAACAGTCTGCTTAACTGTGTCAACCTCTATGCCAAGAATCTCTAAGTGAGTGTGCCCACTAGATGTCTTGGTTGGCAATGGCTGAAGTCCCAGTGCTGTACAGGCTAAGGCCAAACTATGAAGTGGTCCTCCTGGATTCTTGCCTGCAGGTACTGCACCAAAGAAGTCATCTAAATAGTGGTCTACCAGATGAGGTGTTGTTGTGCTGACTAGCCAATTGACAATCTCTGCAAAGAGGTTAGATGGTGAATGGTGCAAAGTTTTGTGGAGTGAGGTTTTGGAACTGTACCAATGGGAGAGCAGACAAGTTGGTGCTCAGCTGGGTCTACCTGAAGCAGTCTACCCTCATCCAGCCTTGCTGCAATCTCCATATCAACATGTTGATGTGCTGCTTGGTCCATTGGTAGGTTTTTGATAGCTAAGAAATGGGGCTGCTGATGCAGAACACCAGAGTAGCCTATCTTGATACCATGCTGAATGGCGCCCAGAAGCTGCCTGGTGACATCTTGATCAGGATAGAGTGCCAAAGCTTGTTGCCATGCCTCCTGTGCCAGTTGCATAGAACCTTGACAAGCAGGAGTATCATCTGCACTGAACAATGGTTGGGAGATGTTGGTGTTAGGACGGAGAGGTGGAAGCTGAATCTGTCTGCCAAGAAGGGCTGAAAGGCAGAGGTCAGCTGCAGGAACATTGAGAGCCTGAAGAGTATCTTGAGAAATGTCCACTTGGCAAGACCAGGGTGCAAGGGCACTGGCTTGGGTCTGCAGGGAGCTGGAAGGAAGAGTGTAGGCATTCATCTTGGGCTCCAAAGCGAGGATTGCTGATTGTGGAAGCCAGGAACCAAAAGAAATGTCACTTTGCATCAACAGGTTGCTGACATGGGACAATTGCTGCACTGATGTTGACATATACAAGGCCACTTGTCTGTCCCAGAACACTTGCCGTTGTTCCAAGAGAAACAGACCTGGCCATGTTGGGGATCGTTGTCTTTAGGAGCCAGGTGTTTGTTGGTTGAGCCACCAGTTGGGTTGCATCCCTGCACACCTTGGAAGCTAGCAAAGTGTGCCTCTGTGTCTACTCGCAGCCAATCAGCAGATGAGGAGTGTCCAAATCTCTTAATGCAGACTGTGAGGATATAGTCAACCACTCTAGACCAGGGAAAGACCTGGTTTAGTTCCTGAATGTGGATGAGGAAGGTAGCAAGCACAATACCAAGGGCTCAGTCTGAAGAGACTGAGGAGCAAAGTTGCATATACACTACCCACACTTGCCAGATTGCAGTGAAGTTGGGTAGTGCCTTGGCAAATTGACAGCCAACTGCAGCTGCAGAGACCTTCTTTTCAACAAGGAATCCATTGATGGTAAAGCCCCCAGTGTCCTCTGGCTCTTGCAACCAAGAAGGGCTGGCAAGATGTGGAAGCTTGTGTGCAGGTAGTGTATCATTTGAGACTTTTTGTACTAAGTCAGGTGTAACCCATGGGAAGCCTGCCTGTTGGACAAGAGACTCACCGGGTGGCAAAGGAACTGCTGCTGGTGCAAGAAGAGGAGCAGACTGTGTTGACAAGGCTGGTTGGAGGCCAGGGGTAGCCTCCTGACTTGCAGTGGCTGGCTGGGCAAGGTGCTGAGCAAGAAGGTCATGAAGAGCCTCTGTAAGATTGTCCTGAAGCATCTGTTGAAGCTCTGCAAGGTTGGCGTGAGTAACAGCTGGCTCAGTGTGTGTTGGAGCTGGTTGGTGGTGTTGATGTGCGGTGATGCCAAGTCCAGGTGCAGAGGTTGGACTGGGAGCCTGGGTTGCTGCTGGCTGGCATACTGTGTTGGCTGTGTTTGCTGGCAAGGGGAACAAAGGATGTGTGGTGACACCAATAGCTGGCATGGGCTGAGTTGCCTGTGGGGTGCTGACTGGATGCTGCACTGCTCTCTGGCGGTTGGAGGGTGGTGGGATGTGGGTGGAGACTGGTGCTGCATGTGGAGCAGCAGGCACAACTGGCCTGCGGGAGCTTGAGGCTAGAGGTGTAGGGTTAGGAGTCACCAGTGACTGGCAAGACAGACAAGTGACCACTGTCTTGTTAGGAAAGCACTGGTGAACATACTGGGAGGCTGGCTGAGACCACTTGCATGCTCTGCAGGCAATGAGCTGCAGTGCAGACTCAGACAGTCCGTCAGTGTCAGATGAGATTGAAGAGACCACTTCTTGATTGTCGGTAGGGCTCACTGCCAGTAGCTCAGGCTGTGATAGGATTGCTGACAATTCCATAGGTAGAGTCAAAAAGCTATGAGAGCTAGGCATGCGCCTAGCAATGAGTGATGAAGATGATGGTAAGAAGAGAAGAACATAGACAAGCAAAAACATAGAACATAATGAAGTGGGCGTCAATGCCAGCTCAGACGCTCTCGCCCTTTCGCACGAGTTGCATTCATCTAGGCCCATCAAGCTCTACAAGGATGTAAGGTTGAGCGTATTTAAGGCGGTCAGTCTGTCTCAAAGTACATTTTCTACCTATGCCTTGCCTTCAGTTAAACTACTTTCCGTGTCATACTTCGAACCTCGACAATATCGAAGAGATATCTCGTACCGCAACGATGAAGCTTCTCCTGCCGCTCACTCTTGCAGCTTCGCTGACGCTGCTACCTGCAGTCGTCCACAGTGTTCCGGGCCAAACAGCAATGCCCGAGAACATCTTGCAGGGCGGTGAAGCCCTTCAATACCTCTGGCACAACGTCCAAGTGGGCATCTTGCAGAAGTCGATGCCAGAAAGCCTCGTGGACTGGCAAAGTGAATGGAGAGACTTCCTGCATCATGATGCAGAGTTTATCATCGAGGATATGTATCGGTAAGTGCTATTACTGCTTTAGTCCAATGAACCAGAATAAGCCATGCTCGACTAACTCTGCTTACTGTCCATCGACTCTGAATTGCATCACTCGATTCCCTCATCGTAGCGAAGCGTGAGTTGTGAGCGTGTCACAGGAAGCTCTGGCAGCTGATCACCCTAACTGAGATTGGCTGACGGTCTTCCCTCCCAACATGATTCATCATTTGACAGCAATGCCGCCGATCGCGCCGCATACCAAGAGTAAGCAATCCTTACGTCAAAGTCTCTCTCCACTCTCGGGACTGTACTGACACCACACACTCTTACAGTTTCCTCGCTCTGACAAACCCCAACGGAGTGAACATGTACACGGTCGGTAAGAACAGCATAAAACGTGAAATTGCTGAAAAGCTTGTCCAAGAGTTCGCACGAAAGCAGACGAAGAAACCTAGGGACTGGCCCGAGGTGCAGTCGCGTTATCAGGATCCACCGGTCGAAGCTTGGCCGGTTTCAAACGAACGAAAAAAATGGGGTAAATTGCTCAGGCTTGGAGGATCCAGCACCAGTCGTGAGTGACATTGGCGAAGGGTATCGAGTTAGAAGGGCAGTAGTATCAGACAATGAGGCTGTGAGGATCCGGCAAAGATCTGACCGGACGTACGATTCCATCTGGCGGAGATGCTCGAAGTGCAGCCGGAGACGATGATCGAAACGAATGGCGGAGCTGGCCTAGCATGGGTTCCGACCATCAAGGTCTCCAACCAGAGATCACGCAACCGAAAGCGCATCATCACGTGTCGAACGATGCTTGTTGACAAAGAAGATTTTTCCCATCCTTGCCTGCGTCTTTTGTGATTGAAGCCTCGGAGCGATCGAGTCTCGAACAATTGCTTCTAGCTCGGTGTGACCCGAGCATTTCCGTGAGCATTCTTGCTTGGCTTGTACAATTGGCTTGCTCGTTTCCTCTGCTGGTCGTGCTCAAGACGAGTGCGGTCTCATGCGGTGAGGCCCACCAAACACGAACCTTGGCACTGCGATGTGGCGTCCGCCAACAGCCGATTCTACGAGTGAGTGTCGTCAAACTGTTTCTCAGATTTATTCGACGCTGGACTTTTGGAATCTAACGCAACTTCACCGATCTCAACAAACGTACCACCGTCAAACCTCATCAACAATCAACCGCCGATACAGCGGAAACAGGTAAGTTGGGTGTAAGCAACTGCGGTCTTTTCTGGTCACTCATCAAGCATTGATTCTCCTGCATGCCGTCTCAACAGGGATAGAGCTATGCAATATGGTCTTCAAACGTAAGTTCATCGAACATTGTGCATCCTTCCGAGCAGCGCGATCTCATCACTTCCCCATCGGCGTTCTTATAGCTTCGTCAACTTCCTACATCCCCCCGATCCGTTGCTCCCCGTACCCGTTCGATACAAGGCCGACCTACACGAGCTGTCTCAAGTGTTCGTACAAGAATTCGCAGCTCGTCAGAATCAAGTGAAACATATCGAAAAGCTCGAAATCTCGGCGAAACGGAAAGCTGCTGAACTAGATGAAGCACAGCGACAGCTCGAAGCCGCACGAATATATCACCAGAAGTTTCGGACCGGCGTGGGCGCTCTCAGAGAGGAGGTCGCAGAGAATGAACCTGATCTGAGAGAGTGGGGCAAATCATTGCGTCTCTTGACTGGCGCCGAGGATGGACAGAGCAATGCCAGCTAAATGTGCCCACGTACTTCAGCCCACACATTATTGTTTCAATGTTGTCTCTGCATTGTGGCATCGAAGTCGAAGTGGATGCAGCGTCGTTGTAAATCATGACCCCTGGGACGAATCAACGCATGCAATTTGGGCGAAAGCGTCAGAACCACCGTCAACGCCCACTTCATCTTTCTCTCACTTTACGAACATCACAATGCGCCATCATGCTCGTGTATGTGTCTTTTTCTCCTCATTGCTTAGTTATCGCACTGAACTGCGTTAATCTCGATCTGGTCCGATAGCAAGATGCCAAGACCGATGGTTGTAAAGCAAGACAACCCGCAACGCAACAGCCGAGGTATATTTATGCATAGTACTCTCTTTTGCAATAGAACTCGTCGTAGGCCAGTGCTTCCAATCGAGAGTGCTGCTGGAAGGCGACTATAGCTTTGCGACTGACCGCAAATTGTCGCGTTGTTTCTCTTAATGATCCTTTGTAACAGCAATCGAGCTAATAGATACAGCAAAATCAAGTAAGTAACGTCCGCCACAGATTCAGAAACATCTTATGATCTAGTCGTGCTTTCGAAAGGACACAAAACTTGAGAGTTCTAAAAGCTGGTCGCTGCTGTGCTCTTTGCTGGCCAACTTATAACGTTCTTATATCTCGCAACAGGTTATTGTAGCTGGCCAAGCAGAAGCAACCTGGAATCTACAACTTCGGCGAGAAGCCTTCCCAGCAACCGATTCTGAAGGAGTTGGTGGAGAAGTTTGTGGAGAAGCAAGAGAAGAACGCCCGGGGTGATCAGCTGTGCCTCGGCTCTCTTGCCGGCTCTAGCCGCGCTTGAAAGAGAGCCCGCCACAATGCTTTTGTGTCAGCGAAGGACAGCGTACGACCTTGCTTGAACCGCTTCCATCGCACATCGACCGATTAGCTTCAAGATACGGCAGTCATAATTCGGCCCGCCTACCAGATCAATGGTCGGAACATTGTCGGATGATGCCGGCCATCTCCTAGAGTCTGTTTCATCCAGCCACCATCGGTCTCGCTTAAGCATCTCTACCCTCTGGAGACTCACATCCAAATGAATCCCTTTCGAGCACAGAATACTTCAACGTCCGCCAAGTTATGAAGCGCTACTCACAAACTTTATGTGAACGAAAGTTCTACTATGAGAACAAGATGAAGCTGCCACTCTGAGGAGCATGTCACCTGATCGCGGAAGGCAACATGAGTATTAATTAGGTCAGTTTACCCTCTCGCCTTCTGGATCCTCAGCTTCGGGATTTGTGAATGCATGGAGAGGAGTGGTCACAGGGCCTTGAGTAACACAGATTGCATTCTTCTTCGGAAGAGTATCGGCCCTATTATGTGCCTTCGGTGATCTCGGTGCCAGTCCCATGAAGCCTAAGCCTATATGAAACCTTTTACGAAGGAGTCTGAGTACTGTCCGCTCCTCCGAGCGAGTCGTGCTGCTCGACCGCTTCTGGAACAAGCGTCAAAGACTGCTACAATGACGAGGATGGTATCGGCGATAGGCTTGATCATTCTTATCCTAGCGACTGCCTTCTGCCTCGGGCAGTCAACACGTCCTGCACTCATCACCAAAAGTGAAGATGGCATCAAGTTTCTTTGGGATTCGGTGGACCAGGGTCGATTCTGGAACGTTATTCCAGAATATCAGTCTACGACAGCAGCCTGGTCCAGGTTTTTGGGAGCAGAGGGTGAGAGGGAAATCCGCGAATACTATCAGAGGCATTTCCAGAACAATGAGCCAGTATCTCTCATTCGAGCCGCTAAACGTTCAGAGCTATACTCTCATCGCACTCGCACTCGAGCTGACCAAATCCACATCTTCTCCAAAACAGAGGATCCGCAAGATGGCACGGAAAGTACATGTAAGTCCGACACAAAGCTTCGGATTGTTTGTTCACGATCTTCTGACCGATATATCCTTGCATGCAACTCCTCCGGTCGAACAGCTTTCTCGTCATGGTCAAATACGGCTTTGAACCTGTCTATGTCTTCAAGGTAGGAAGATCGCAACATGTGTCGGCTTTGGCCAAGCTTCTCATCCTCAAATTTGCTCGGAAACGCAACGAGGAAGCCACGCTTGTCCAAGCTCGTCAACATGCCAAAGATCTGGATAGAATTAGACGGGCTGAAGAGGCAGCCTCGTTGATAGCAAGGAAGAGGGAATGGGGCAAGGATTTGAGTCTTTCTCCGTCTGCTACTAGCCACCAAGCGTCACCTGCTTCGTGATGGTGCTGAGGGTCAAACCACCGACACCTACCATTGACAGTGATATCAGAAGGACAGATTCTCCCTCCGTGGGCGGTATGTTCATCAGTACCCTGCTCATTGTGTTGGCTTTGTGACGTTGTCTTGGTGCTGCAATCGCAACAACTCTCAGTGCCTTCCTACGTCCTAATATAATATGATCAAAAGAACATACAGCACTGGCTACCTTTTTCATAAGACCTGGATGTCTGGTCTGAAAGCTTCTCGACCATGCGTCTAGCCGAAACCCAATGTGAATGGTGGCGATGGCAGTGCGGTTCGCTTGTTCACACGCCTCGCCTAAAAATACTTCATCTCACAGAAGCTATCGAGCTTCGTCTCAGCCGGGTATCTGACAACAGCCGGAAATGGAGAGGCTTGTCGAGCTTCGAATGGGATTCTCGGCGGAGAACCGGGCTCAGCACCTTCACAAAGCTACATAAGCTGGGAGCAGAAACGCTGTCGCAAAGCGCTGCAACGTTTTCAGGCCCTTGGAGCTAGTCTATACTCCCCTCACTTGGACGCTTCTCCGCTTCTTCTAGCCATGAGAATCATTCCCACGCTCCTTTTCTTTCTGTCATTGAATGTTGCAAGCATTTTGGGAGGTCCTCTGTGGCGTCCACAGATACCGGACGTTGTCAGGCAGAGCGAAGAAGGCGTTCAAAGCCTGTGGTCCTACGTGCAAGCGGGCATGCTTCCAAACCACGTGGATCGACACGAAAGCGTTTCGAGCGCGTGGAGGACCTTCTTGCGGACAGATGGAAGAGTGTGGCTTCTCAACTTTTACAAGTTCCCACCATTTACATTGACGTTGGCTTGAAAGCGCACTGAGCTGTGTGATACTGACCCTTCTACCATATGATGATCAGCTATCGCCCTCCGTCCTGGGAGTAAGTGGGCTTCAGCAAGCCGTTTCCTTCACAGCTATTTACTGCGCTTGGAAAGCACCCTGCTGACACATATCCCAAATTCAAACTCATCACTGTCGTAGTCGAGCTGCTGCAGCAAAAGCCAAAGACAAGTGAGTATGCCGCTTCAAGCTTCATCCATTCGTTCGATACATGCTGACACATTGATACCATTGGCATCCGGCAGCAAAGCTGACTGTTTATAGGCGACCACTCAATAGGCGTCAGTCTTGCTTTCCGCTCTCTTATGGTCTTGCGATTGGTCGTAAGAGCTCAATAGCAACGTCGTGAGAAGTTGTCTTCAACTTGAGCAAAGTCACAGTTGCTATGAGCCCAATGTAGAGCAAAGGTTTCGACGGTCGCAAGCTTGGAAGGGTGTGCTCCTCACACATGCAACCAGTAACAGCTTCCGCGACCCGCAACGCTGAACATTGCTCAGTAGCCTTGCAAAGTATCGAAGAGACTGCGAGTCTTCCCAAACGCAACCCTATACTTGACAGATAGTAAGGAAGAAGCATAAATAGACTGCACTTTGCTGTCATCGCCCCTCTCTTGCACCATAGCATCCCACACTACCCTTCTTTGCGAACAAGTCATCAAACTTCGAAGCCTTCCATCCATATTCTCAATCAGCTCCTAGCCATGAAAAATTTCCGAGCTCTCTCTTTCGCGATCTTTGCTGCACTTGTCCATGTTGCTGGTGCTGTTTATCCGGACGTGATCAAGTCAAGCGAATGGGGTATCCAGTGGCTTTGGGATGAGGCCGCTCAGGGTCGCTTCATATACGACCTCAAGAGAGACTGGCCTCCTGGCAAGGCTTCCTGGCCTGCGTTCCTGAAGGACCAGGGAACTAGCATTGTCGAGGATCACTAGTGAGTCTATTGCAAGCTTCGCATCAATCAAAAATACCTGGCACCCTTCGCTGATCGACCAAGTGGATCCTATCTTTTCGTGTATAACCCTAAGTCGACAGCATCCTGCTACGTATGTCCAGAATCTTCCTCTCATCTCCCGTATTCCCATCCCCCTTCCAATGCAAAGCGATCTGGATTTTGAAACCTTAACCTCTGACCAAACATGTTCTTCCTCTTGCGCCTATTTGACACGACGCATCTTCGTACTTAAGTTAGGCCCGCCAATGTGGCCGAGAAAGCAGCGTGGGTACACGAACCTTAGGCTTCGGCTACCTATAGCGTAGGCATGACTAGTACGCAGGTTACTGACCCTTTCCTCTCCATTCGACTGCCTCGGAAAGATAGCATCCTCTCGCGCGTCCAGGGAACAGACCGCACTAACTTCAGACTCGTTGGCGACCGCCCCGTCGCTAAAGAGGCACTTACCAAGCTGGTTGAGCGCTTCGCTGAACACCGTCGTGCCGGTGCCGGGCTTTCTCTTGGAGGTCCTAGCAACAGAGGCTAGATGCGGCCCCACGCTTGCGGATGGTTTTGCAGTCCACTGCGGTCTACCTCACCATTTGCTTCCATGATTTCGCCGTTGAGCATGCCGTCATCGCCCGTTCTTGTTGCGCGTTTCGTGTTCGCCTCCGTCTATGTCATTTCAAGTCTCCAGTCCCACGTTTGAGAGCCGGTCTCTCGAGCCAAAATCTCAGTCTTGTTTCCGTACCTTTGCCCTGTTCTCGATAACGGTGTGTCGATCACAAGCGATGTACTGACAGCAAGGCCTGGCGAATCGACGGTGAGAAGTGAACGATGTGAAATGCAGTATACAACGGTCTCGTCCCACGTTTTGCAGCTCTAAATTTCAGAGAAAATGACGGCAGTCGTCATTGCTGCATTGATATAGTCCCATCGAGTTGCATACTCGTGGACGAGAAGACATCTCTACTATCGACTGAGCAAAAGTACTAGTTCGAATGCTGGGCAGAAGGCGACATAAAATGAAGTCCGTGACAAACAAAAGGAAACTGC
This sequence comes from Ustilago cynodontis, assembly GCA_928865425.1. NCBI lineage: Eukaryota > Fungi > Basidiomycota > Ustilaginomycetes > Ustilaginales > Ustilaginaceae > Ustilago > Ustilago cynodontis. Next base: position 140,532 of record CAKMXY010000008.1, read on the forward strand.
TCCTCATCTTGAGAACCTTGGCATGCAAGGTTGTTATGGCTTCTCTGCTTTGCATGATGAGGCCACTTGTATTCGCGACCGGATGTCGAAAGTGCGTGACGCTTTACGTTGGCCCACCAACCGTTTCACGAAATCTCTCGCTCTCATTTGCCTCCTGTATGAAACTGTATCACGGTGGACGAGGCAACCACAATCAGAACTTCGCATCGTCTTCGACTGTTGAAAGGTACAAATACTGAAAGGTGGGCATGCATTGACTTTCCTTCCCAACCTAATTCCTCCAGCACAATCATCCAAGAGCCTCGAGATCGGAAACATGAGGTGCGGGCTGTACTCTGTCCTGATCATGTCTGTCGCCGTACTGGTGCAGGCTCCGAATCCTGCAAATATGCCGAAAATCGTTCAGCAATTTGAAGAAACGAAAGACATGTGGCTCGGCGTCTGGGAGCGGGATCGTCTGCCAGGCTACCATAACGAGGCATCCGGAACTCCACCATCATCTATGTGGCTCGGTTTCGTGGAGAAACACGGTGGCAAAGCCGTCTATGATGCGTAAGCATGCCCTTGTCCATTCGGTCACAAGAAGTAAAGGTTTACGTTGACATTCTTAAAGCTCCTAAATCGCCTTTGCATTCACCCATTTCCTGTGTCCTCGTCATGAAGATACAAAAGAATACCCAAGGAGTACGTTATCATACAATACACCATAATCGTCGCGAGAGCTCACACAACTTACTTCCTTGGGTCATGATTGCTCTTCTATCCATCTTCGCTCATGCTGGGAATGACAGTCGTCGGCCACATCTTTCCATCTATCATCGGTGAGTGTCGAAGATTCAGTTGCAAAGCAATTTAGACTTGACACTAACCGGGGGACTGCCCTCTTATTATCACAGCTTATTCAAATATACTGAAGACCCCTTGCTCCATAGGGAACTTTTGCTCACTCAACTGCGAGCGAAGATATTAGCCGGCAAACTCATTCGGTCGTATGCCGTGCATCTCCAGAAAATCCCCGAGTCGGCCAAAATTTACGAAGCGCTAAAGAAACCCAAGCTGATGAGAGAGGGCCTGCTCTCTGCGGAAGTAGTTCCGAGCTCTCCTGGTGATGCGTTGTCAACCTCGCCTCATTCGGCCCAATATAGCTCAAACAGCTATGAATCAGCCGACCTGAGCTCTAGAAAGCGACTGCTGACAGACCTAGAGGACTTTCGAGTGGTTCGAGGTCGAGGGCAATGAAGTCGGCAAACGGTGTGCCGAGAACCCGGCCATTAGCAAAGCTTATGTTCGAGGAGCTTTCGCAGCCTCGTGACCTTGTATGAAAGTCGGTGGCTGTACAGCTGCATGGCCAACGGTGTCGTCGAACCTCATCCAAACTATCAAAACTAAGGCAGCATAGTGAACAAAGATTCAGATTAGCGTATTGTCTGAAAACCCTCATACATTTGCAATCACTGCTTACAGTCGCTTCCTGTGAAGATTGCGGCGAAGAAACATGTGTCTTGGTCAGCAGTGTCCGTGCCATGGGGTCATGAGATGTCTGGTGCAATCATAAAAGTTCGGCCCATGGTTGGAGTTCAAGCGCCCATCCCCCACGCTCCTTCCTTGCCGTGCTCTCCAGACAGCAACAAGACGATACTTTCCCGATACTATACCCTGTTTTTGGTCGTTCTGCTCACCATCCCGCCAATGGTAAACGGTATGGAGATGCCCGACATCGTGAACCAGTTCGAAGAGACTCGAGACCTCTGGAACAGTCTTTGCCAGGAATGGACTGTGCCAGGAACCCACTTCGAAGCGAGCGGAACACCACCCACAAACAGCTGGACTGCCTTTGTCCAAACCAATGGAGACGCCATCATTACCAGAGCGTAAGCTTGCCAGAAAGCAATCTACTCTGATTTCTCGATCTGATACGATGTTGTTTTAGTATCCTCTCTGACTGCATTAGATGGAAATCGCTCAAACCAGGGTATGTTTGCACTCTTCTTGCCTTTATATGACCATCTCTGAGGTGAAATCTCACCTTTTGATACCAAAAAGACCGGTCAAACAGTTCAGCATATTGCTAAGTACACTCCCGCTTTCACCGGAGAGATAGAAGATAGTTTCTGACAAACAGGAAAACTGCTGTAGTCTGAAGAGATACGCCCAAGACCCCCTCGCACAGAAGTCGTACTATATCGAGCGCGAAAAAACCCGTGAGATCGTAGGAGAGATGATCACAAAGTACGGAGAAGAGCTTCAGAAGGATCCGATCAAGTTGAAGATCTATGAAGCTATGAAGCGACCTAAGAAGATGAAGGAGGCGGCGTTGCAAGGGTTGGACGTATCAAACTCGCACTTGCAAGAGGGACCGGCGATAGTGGCTCCCACAAATGAACCCGAGAGCTCGGAGTCTACGGCACAGAGGGACCTGTCTTCATCAAGCTAAGCTTGATTTGGGGACGTCCTCATGTGATCTTGACCGTCTTGGAAAGATGATGTGGCCGAACCGGACCGGTGGTTGTGGCGATCCGCATGCGACATGTGACACCAATATTTCAAGCCGTCGACGGCAAAATATCGTCAAGAACCGAAGGTTGACATCCTTTTCGTGGCTGAAACAACTTCCGACCTTCATCCGTATCGTCCCCCGAGGTTGATAAAAGCAGACCTCGTCTCCGCTACACCACTTCAATCCCTATCCTCACTTCCCTCTTGCAACCATGCGTCCGCTCTTCTTCCATACGTTCATCTTCCTCATTACCACCTGTTGCCATGTGCTATGTGCAGTCGAAGCCCCCATCATGCCTTCGATCGTGTCCGAGTTCCAAGAAACGCAAGACATCTGGAACGCTCTCTTCAAGCACAGCGTCCTACCTGGCAGATATTGGCAACCTTTGCATGGCAGAGCCTCCGACAGCTGGTTGGAGTTCCTCGACAAACATGGCGAAGAGAGTCTAAGTGAAGGGTGAGTTCTACCTAACACTAATTCGTAAACTCCCTGCCTTTGCTTGACTTTCTCACCCTCACCGTTTTCCTTCGCGTCGAATCGCTCAGTTGGGCGAAAGTCCCTTCAGGGTGAGTGGAATACAGCACAACATCTTTGATCTCACTGACCACCGTTGACGATAAGTTTGGGTGAGATATGGAACAGAAGATCCAAATCGGTAGCTAACAAAACTTTTGCGAGGTAAGCAAATCCCGCCTCGGAATCCAGGACAGAGAAGAACGATCACTGATAGTCAACTGAGGTTGAGGGATGACGCAGTCTTTACTCGTACCTAAAGCGACCGCTACATAGCAAGTCCTTCCGCGTCAAGCCTATGGTTGCAAAGCTCGCAGCTGGTCATTTGATCACCAAGTACGCAGAGCATTTGCAGGCTAATCCGCACAAAGCGGCTCTGTACGAGTTTTTTACCATTTTCCCGAGGGAGCAGTGAGGGAGTACTTCTCTGTTGAGGGCCGAGTAGAGATTTTTTTTCGCCTTGTTTGGTATGCTCGTGCATTCCTGTAGTTCAAGCCAGCACAATGTAGCGTACTGCAACTCGTATATCTTCGCTCTGTTGTGCATCCGTCAAGCTCATAGTAACCTCATGGAGCGTTGCTCCTTCATCTCTGCGTAAAGCCAATATGAATATATGACGGAAACTGTCGTCCCACATCGTCAATCTTCTCACGAACGAATGCAAAGCAATGCACAACCACCGCCACCATTCATCATACTTCGGCTTCTCTCTGGATGTTGCCGGTTATCTTTCATAGCTGCCAATCGCAAATCTTCCTTCCGCTAACATACTATAAAGCATGTCTCAAAACCCAATTCGTTTCTACCGGTACCACCAACATCAATCTCCACTCGACAAGAACGACAATGAATCTCCGCCTCCTACAAGCAAACCTCTTCCTCGCTTTCTCCCTTGCCTTTTATGCTTTGGTCCAAGAGATGCCATCAGCAGTCATTCAATTCCACGAAACCCAAGAACTATGGCACAAACTTTTTCGAGCTCAACACTTGAGTGGGAGTCACGTCACGCCTTTGAACGGTCCTTCTTTCGGTTGGCAGGAATTCCTGCGTTCTCGTGGCTCGAGGATCATCGAGCATGAGTAAGTACCTTCTTTTCCGCCATCCTTCTTCCACTGTCATATCACTAGAGCTCGTCTAAGTATCAAAGAATAAGTTCCCCCCCATCCCCTCTCCATCTTCAACAGTTCAACCTCTCTAACATACCCTCGTGCTTCGCACAGGAGTCGAAACATCTATCAATTGGTCCAAAGGTAAGTCCTCTCATCCCCAAGCGAGAAAACAGTGCTGGAGAGAAGATGATGCTGAGATAAACTGGCATGGGATTAGAATGCAACGTTTCGTTCTCAACCCGGAAAAAGTTAGCTTTCTAGAACTCACACACGAAAGGAGCCAAAAAGATTGCTTCAAAACTCATCACTGGTTACGCAGAACATCTACAGCGAAACCCCCATTCGTTCGCGGTAAACGCTCATATGGTCCAACCTGATGATTTCAGACTTTTGCTTGAGTGAACGCAAGCTTGCCCAGCAAGATAGGCGCTCAGATCCATGCCGAGAACCAATCACCTCTCCTCTCAAGCACATATCCTAATCGTGCTAGGTACCCGGCCAACATACGGGAAAGGATCGATAATGTACCACCGTTGCATGCAATACCAGTTTCCGTATCTCATGGTGCCTGTATATTCTTCGCGTACATGCGCCTTTGGTGCATTGAAAGTCTTGCAGCATCCCAACCCTGCCCGTAAGTGTGATACTGTCACTGTTTAGCTCCCGGTCAATTGTCCTCAAGATCGGCTCGGTCCACACTTTGAGCACGCACCGAAAACTTTGTACGGAGCAGTTCTTTTCTAATTGGCTAGACGATCACAGCGAAAAACAAGGTACAAGAGTGAAAGTTGACCGGGCAAAGCCACATTGACGATGGTAGGCCTTCTAACTAATAGCGTGTAAATTTATCGAGGTGCTGCTTGCGAACGTTTGGGAATTGATGCTTGTCTTTGTTCACCTCGGCATCAGAGTTGACGCGAGCGCGATGAATTGCAACTGCCCTATGGAAGGTAAGGTCAGGCGTGTAATTGCCGAGCACCATCAGTTTGACTTGGACATTGCAACAAATTTGGGGATTGGTCGGAGGCCAATACTCATTCATGATACGTCGCAAGTCGTACTCATTCATATAGTCAGCAAGGACGTGAAACGTGGCCGTCACGGAGGTTGGCAGCAGCTCTACGGCCAATCGCAGCACCGGCATGACCCAGTTGCAGAACCAGGCTTCTGGGGATGAGTGAGTTGCAAAGCGGCGAGGATCGAAGCGAAGGCGGCGTGAGATGAGATCCAGCTTCTCCAGCTTGGGATGGTGTTGGCAGAGATGCGCCAAAGCGTGGATGAAGGAGTTGTCAATGTACAGATTAGAGTACCAAAGCACCAGAGTAAGCGACTTAAGCGATGGGCATGCACTCGTCAATCGACAAACGTCACTCGAAACTGTTGTTGGAGGGTCGGATGTGGATGAGCCTATATTGGACGGGTCGGAGAATGGCAGCAGACGCGACGAGGCCGAGCAGAAGACGTGTTGTTCAGCAGGGATGCTGCACTTGTTGGCCGGGACCAGCAAGATGTTGGCGTAGTGCTCGTGGGTTATGCCGGCATTACCGTCCATGAAGAAGGCATGCTTGAGATGAGGGAAGCCAACGGTGTCAAACAACTTGTACTGTTTAACCAGTTGCTCAAGACCGGGTTTTCCCCACATGTCATGATCGGTAAAGCTGAAGATTTTGGGCAGAGCTTCGATCAATTTGGAGCAGGTGAGATCGAACTGCAACGGCAATGCATCTCTGAAGAGTTTGAATTCTACGTCAGGTGCAATCAAGGTTATGTATGAATCGTCTTCGATACTAAGAATGAGGTCGCTCATCTCCAGCGATTCAAGCCGATGTGCGCCAAGACAGACTCGGAAAAGGTGTGCAACCCAGCGAGAGGGCCTAAAAGGATTTGAAGAACGGGTCTTGTACAAGTTGCGCCAATGAATACGGATGTGCCCAATGTGCGCAACGACAGGTGCAAAGAGAGTCGATGTTAGTATGGCGACATTTTCGTCGGTAAGGTTCTCGAGGTAAGGACCATAAGTAGGAGGGAGGGACAGACAATAGCGCAAGGCAGGGGCCATGATGCTGAACAGGCGTGAATTGACGAGAGGTAGTTCGGTCATGAACCATTTGCGCCCAGCAACAAGACACTTGGAAGCAAGGCAATGTGCGTCGTGGAGGTATTTTGTGCACAGCTGTTGTTGATCAGGACCAAACAGCTGAAGCTCGAGATGCTGAACGATGAGTATGAGGACCTCGTCTGGAAGCAAGGGCTGGGAGCGTTGAAGGGAAAGGGCATTGTCAGCCATGTCGTCATTGTTGGTGACAGCTACACCACTGTTTGCCGCCCCGACATCGGTCGTATCTTTGTCGTCGCCGTCGCCGCTTGTGTCAAGGTTGTTGTTGTTGACAAGTTTGGGTGCAGGATCGGGATTGACTTCGTACCCAAGTTTGGGCTTCTTGAGGAGTGGCAAAGACGATGATGTCTGTTTGTCGTCCGCCATGGCTGCTGAAGTTGGCTCAGGAAGGTGGGACCAAAGATGGAGGATGGAAGGGATCCAAGTCGAATACCGGCTGGTGAGTGCAAGTTGCAAGAAGAGAAAAAATCGAGTTGAGCCGAGCTGTGCGGATTATGCAAGCCGACTGCGCCATTTCCTATCGAGATACAAGATTTGGATCAACACAATGCCGATCGGGAGACTAGCAACTTTTCGTGCGAAAGGCCAAGAGCATGACGGGCTGGCATTGACACTCAGGGCTAATTTTCGAATTGGCTGTCAAATGAAATACAGGGTACAGTCGAACCTCTCAAAATGACACATTTCACTTCCATAAAAAAACGCGTATTTTTTGTTTTAAATTAAAGAAAAAAAAGAAAAACAGCCTGAACATCTGTGTGCCACATCAATGTGTGCACAGACCCCTTCATCATATACACCGTTTTTCAGCTACAGAGCTTGCAAGGACAACAGATGCAATCTCTCCTTCCTACCACCACTCCTCTCCAACACACTCACTCTCAAGATGCCCAAATCACCAAGAACACCTGCTTCAACAAGCCAGAACCTTACACAGGCACAAAAACAGCAGCTTCTCACTTACTACAGCTCTCAGATAGCCAGCAAGCCATTACAGCCCAAAGACCTTGCAGAGTGGGCCAAGGAAACCTTCAATCTCACATATCTACCAAGCAGGTCAACCATATACAGAATCCTCCATTCAGCCTCTTCTACACCATCAGATCAATCCCCCTCTTCCAGCAAAAAGAGATTAACAGGCAAAGCAGAGGAATTGGATGCACTTCTTGCAGAATGGGTAGTGGAGCAGCAAACTAGGGGGGTAATGATCAATGGTCAACTGGTCAAACAGCAGGGGCAGATTCTTCAAACCAGACTCAATCTCAGCACTCCAATAGACCAACAGCTTTGCCTCAAGTTCTCTAATGGCTGGCTAGAGAAGTTTTGCAATAGGCACTCATTCAAGTAGCAGATAGCCCATGGAGAAGCAGGCAGTATACAACAGGATATCATTGATAGGGAACTGCCAATCATCAAACAGGTCTTAAAACAATATCAGCCTCAGGATATCTTTAATGCAGATGAGACTGGCCTCTTCTACAACATGCCACCCACCAAAACTTTAGGCTCAACACCAGCAGCAGTTGGTCTCAAAAAGAACAAGGCAAGAATCACCATCCTACTAGCATGCAACTCAACAGGCACAGAGAAGTTGGAACCCTTGTTCATTGGACATTCTCAGCAGCCTCAGGCCTTCAGGAAGGGAAGCCCGGAACAGTTGGAAGTGCAGTTATTTGGCCAACAAGAAAGCTTGGATGACCTCAGACATCTTTACAGATTGGCTTGCCTCAGATGACAAGTATGTAGGAGGGACCCCTGGGAGGAAAATCCTGCTTCTTTTGGACAATTTCAGTGGCCACACTTTGCTTCAGGATGCTCAGGAGCTACAGCACAACCAGCTTCACTTCCTACCCCCCAACACAACTTCAAGGATACAACCTTTTTTAAGAAGCAGTACAGGGCTAGGCAATACTCTATGGCCCTCCTAGAGGCAGAGCTTGGAAGCAAGGATATCTACAAGATTGACATCCTAACTGCAATGAGGATCAGCCAACAAATCTGGAGGGAGTTCAGTAGCATCACTATAAGGAATTGCTGGAGACATACAGGTTTGGTGGAGTGGGAGCAAGAGGATCAGGCTGATGATGGAAGCATGGATGTTGAGCTGGAAGAGACCCTCAGGAAGCTTACACAAGTGTCAGTTCAAGATGTAGTGGAACCCCCAGGTGAGAAAGAGGAGTGTATATTGGAGACTGAGGAGGACCAGGACCTGGAAGACATCTCAACACCTCCCTTGAGCCCCTTGGGGCATGAAACAGGGCTAGAAACAGCCATGATGATGCCTCAAGCACAGATTCAGGCTCTCAAAGTGGCTCAAGACCTCTTAGCAAGTCACAACCTTCTGTCACCAAAAGTTCTTGAGGCACTTGTCACATGTAGCAATCAAATTGTGTTGAATTAGTTCCAGAGTGAGAAGTTATGGCAAACAAAAGTTACTGCATCTTTCTAGCATGTCTGGTTGCTGAGATACATGAATATGGGTCTTTGAAGACATGTTCATATTTTTCCGAATTTTAAAAAAATAAAATGTGTCATTTTGAGAGGTTTGACTGTAACAGCTTCAGAAACCCTCATCACTTCCTTCTCCACACTGGGAAGGTTAATGCTCCCAGGTTTATATCCTTCGACAGAGTGAAATTGCATTATACTGAACTGAACTGAACTGAACATTGGAAATCACCTTCATGGGAGCCAACGACACAGGACTGGCCACAGAACAGTTGTCAAAAGAGCATCTTGATTGAGAGCAGCATCAACCTCCCACACATCATAGCATGAACATAGTTGAGGCAGGCAGGTCTGACAACTGCCTGGAAATTGGAATTTCAGGAGGGAGTTGAAATTCAAGGAAAATATTTTCCACACACACCTGTATCTAGTACCACCATCATACAGCAATTCTACACACTACAACTAACATTGAGCCTCTGTTAGAATATACGGTCCTTGTTACAGGAATTGGGAGCCCATTATGAAGTCTGCGCCATCTGCACAGACAATTGGGACGAGATCAGGTTGAAGAGGCCCAACCAATGGATGTCATGAAGATCTGTTGAAAAGGACCAATTCCAAATTGGAAATTGAAATCAGGTAAGCTATTGGAAGTTGGCATCGCCAAGGGAGCTACCATTGGTGGCAGGCAGCCAGGTTGAAAAGGACTAGGTTTGATCAGTGGACTAAAAGCAAGTAGCAAGTTTGCTAGAGGTCCCATGATGGTGGAGTGGCTTGTAGAGCTAGTGCTGTTGTTATGTCAGACTAGATACACTCCTTACCAAAGGTGGACAATTAAGTATAGTCAGCAGTTACAAAGGGGAGACTTGCAATGTTGATACAGAGTAAATGAAGTTGTGAGAGATTGGTAAGAGTAATGAGCAGATGATATGATATGGAGGAGTTGATAGTTTCTTGATTATCATGTCATCAATGGGGTACTCAAAGTGTACCACTATATATATACACATTGTGTGGACTACTGCTCACTGTTATGACTATTGTGTGAGACAGGTACCAGGTGTAGACATCCATATGGGATCAGTGATGCCCTAGTGTGAGAGACATTGTGGTGTTTACTATCCCTATGTTGTGATCATGGTGACAGGTGTAGGGAAGGTCCCTAGTGCCATGGAGTGTTGCTTGCTGGGCTAACCATTGCAGATGCATGTTGATTGGGTCATATCGACAGTTGGACATAGATCAATCATTGGCAGGATAGCACATACCTTCCAATGTATGTGCTTGATGCATTAGAGTTATGGGGCTCACCGTATGCATTGGCTCCTGAGATCTGGGAATGCACGGTGGTACCCTTTAGGCGTTATCCCTTTTTACTGAAGCAGCGAGGGTCCATACTGATGCCTGTGGCATCGATGCTAGCTAACAGTTCAACATAGTAGGTGACTGTATATTCCAACATAAGCAAGCCCAACTCAATGGATTTCAGGGAAATCCATCAAGTGGATCAGTTGTCACATCGGGATCGGAGTTCGAGTGAGTGTACGAGACTTGGCAGATGTCCCTGACATCTGCCGGGTGGGGGGTGACTCAACGGAAGCACAGTACAACAGCTGAAACCACACTGACCACAACATGACAACCGCTGTGGGCAGTATTGATCATGTGGACAGGGGTCAATGGAGAGTAAGTCAAACTGGTGGTTCAGGGGGGGGCACCAGGGTCAGTGTGGTCAATTAGAGGCCAGCCCAGAGACATGCAGGCCATGTACAGCTGACAGGCCTCAAGCACCACATGCAAGTGTTTACATATATATGTGGTTGCTCGGCCCTATTGGATGAGCAGGGCTCATCCACTCTACCTTACATATCACCAGTCATTAGTATGTTGTACTCCAAGTACACTCATTACATGTCCTGTATTGCAATACCAGTTATTGTGACACTGCAGTCTGTGACTTTGTCAGCATACAAAGAGCATTGCATAAGATGTTGTCAACACCTACATCAATGCTGTAGCACCTCCACTACAGGTGGAACCTCCACTGCAGGCCTGGAACCACCACCAGTCCTACACCTGCTCACCACCATTGACAATGACCACTGGCAAGTTAAACCAATCCCTACATACTTTGTGATGCTTAGACACTCACATTGACATCATACAGCTATATTGCATGCCAGAACTTGCTGCATTACCCCTGTATGGAGTGTCAACAGCAGTCTGTCAATATCCACTGGATGACCCCCTGCTCACAGGATATCACTGATATCCATTGAGGCAAGCACAATTCACCAGATCCTGCAGAGCCATTGAGTTATGCCTCTCCACCGGAACTCACCAGGATCTGGCATACTTGTACCCCTCATGGGATTTTGGACATCAGGCCCACAACTGCTGACAGTCCTTTTCACTGTTGCAGAGATCACCTGATGGTCTCCCATTGCCAACAGGATTGGCAATGTGTTTATCAAACATGGCCAGCCTCACACCTCCTCATGTGCACATTGCCACGCATGTGAGGGTGACACACAATACCAGCAATCCCCTGTTAGCACCAAGGGTCTGGGGAACCTCAGGTGGGAGAGGCTTGGGGCTCATGGGGTATGTGGTGTTAGTGATACAGCCACAGTGTTGTCTAGCATGCTGGGGTGTTGGGCAGTGCTTGTGGTGATCATGGTGAGGTCTACTATTCTGTGAGATATAGAATACAATCAATGAGGGGAAGCATAAGTGGCTACTGGCACTCACACCCTCCTTCCTTCCCTGAATAGAGACTGGTTGCCTGGCACCCCTGCACCAGGGCCTGTGCTGCAGCACAGTCTTGGGCCAGTGTGGATCTGAAGCACCTATGTGCCCTGTGGTCACCCTCCGTGGCTGCTCCCTTGGAACTGTGCCCCTGTGCCTCCTGTGGTGGCTCCAAATTCTGCGGGGCACTCATGGCACTCGCGGCCCTCTGGGCACACACCCTCCCAGTGTCACGCCCCCACATGTGTAACATCCCCAAAGGGGATTGCCAACTTTTCCTTGTTTTGGTCCATATGCTGTTCACTAGGTTCTCTAGTGATGTAGATATGTTCACTTCCTATATATGTGCACCACACACACATGTGTAGTGAGAACCTTCCCTTAATCAAATTATTCCTGACTACTTCATACCACTAAGTCTGCCTTACCTCTGTTTCATTACCTTCTTTTCATCTTCTTGACTATGCGACCCATTGTCCTGACATCAGTAACCTCACTTCACACTTCTGCTGACTCCTTCACCATCCACTGTGGCTACAGGAAGTAACTGGCCTAGGAAACTCCTAGTAGTCAGCTCTACTCGCCATCCCACCATTGTGAGGCTTGTAGTGACTTAGCTACTTGCTATGCAGCCTTTGATAGATCAAGGAACTTATTCACCTGGCTATTCTACCAACACTGGTCACCCCCTTGCTGGTACAGTTTCCAATAGCTTCAAAGAGTGAATGTCTGTAACTACAGTTCATGTGGAAACTGTCCCGCAAAAATCAATGTCAGTATAAATCACACCATTACTCAACAATGATCATCACAACACTATGCTTGATATATACTGTTGGAAAGCTCTGCTTCTCCTCTTTCTGTCTGTGTGCTTTGATGGTGCAAACAATGAAATTATAAAAAGTCAAAAAAAGCAAATTTATTTTTTTATAATGGGACACTTTTTGGAGCTGTGTTTTACATCACATCAGTACTTGGTATGACCACCTTTGGCCTTAATAACAGCCTCGATTCTTGCATACTCTCTATGAGGTCTCGACATGTCTGGGTAGTGATAATGGCCTATTCTGTCTCAACATGATGGAGCAACTTGCTGTGTGACTTTGGTATAGTATTATACTTTGAAAGTTTGGTTTTCAGGTGGTACCAGAGGTGTTCAATTGGATTTAAGTCGGGAGACTGTGCTGGCCATTGCAGTACCTTAATATCATTGTGCTTAAACCATTCCTTTGTTGCTTTAGCTGTGTGTTTAGGGTCATTGTCCTGCTGAAAAATAAGTTCTTTATACCCATGATTGCAATGCATATCTTGCATTGTTTTCTTGAGTTGTGCCTTAAGAATGTCAATATACTGAGCCTTGTCCATGATCCCAGCTGCTGTTGGAAATCCGACAGATGACCAATAAACCTTTACAGCTTTGCACTCTAACATAGACATTATCAACAGTGTATTATTGGCGGCGACTGCTGACTCTCAATGTGATTAATGTGGAAATGCCACTCACATACAACTATTGCCAGTGATAGTTGTGTGTCAGTGTGGTTACCATAAAGTCCTCACAGATACCACACAAGTCCTCATGAACTGTGAGTTACCAATGATGACACACCAATATCATCACAACATTGTCAGCCTCCCACCAATCACTGACAGGGACACAGGATACCCCTTGTGTATGTGACATGGGATACCCCTTGCATATGGACCACTATTGATGGCAACACATGACCAATCACTGAGGTACACATGGTGTGTCACATGATAAGTAACCTAGTGACACATCCATGGTCTCCCCATGTGGCTGCAAGTCATTACAGATGGTGATTGAGGCACACAAGGATGTACAGGGAACATGAGTTGTAGGAGGCATGGTATGAGTGCTGAATATGGTTCATCATGACCACTCAACCACAGATGAACCATCACACATTCACAATGGCACAATGCTCATGGCAAATACCACTCCTCAACACTGATGCAGTAAGAGAAGCAAACACTGTACCAAGTGCACAAAGGAGGAGGTATAACATATATAAGCACCCAGTATCCATGTATCTATCCACATTTAGAACTATTGAATCAATACTTTACTTCTCCTACCCAATAGTCCAACAATCAACAGCAATTGTTACCTATACATTACCAATAGCCACCTCTCATACACAGACCCTCAAGAGTCATTGGCTATAACAAAGAATTGACATCTGACATTAGCAAATCCACAAAGCACAGCCACCCTAGAGCACAAATAATTGATAGTCATCACTACTCATGTAGTCACTGCTGTTACCAAGGCCACAGGTATAATAACTGTGATACAGCCCCTGACAAAGGAATAGTTGTGACTGCTGATACTCAACAATCAATGGCAATTGTCAGTTAGTGTGAGCATTTGGTAAAGGTATCAACTGTAAGTCCCAATATTGGTGGTCTCACTTCCCAATAGTCACAGACAGGTACCAATACCAGGACACCTCACTGTCAATTTCAATAGCCACCAGCTGCATGCCTCCAATGCCTTCCCATGTCATAGAGCCCCATATCATAATACCACTGCTGCCAAACTTGACAGTATTCTTTATAACCCTAGTATCCAATCCAGCAGTTTTAACCCAAAGCAAATCATTTACCATCAGGCCCATATTTGTTGATCTTTGTCTTGTCAGACCAGATGACATTCTTCCAGTCCTCAACTGTCCAATCCCTATGCCTAAAAGCAAAGTCCAAGTGAGCTTTGCAAAGATTTGATTTCAATAAAGGTTTTTTTTAATTCTTTTCCTTGCCTTATAGCAAAAATATCAAAAGTGCTTTCTTAACAGTGGTTGCACTGATAGCAACTTGAAAGATATCCTTGAGCTCCTTGCATGCCTTCATAACTGTAGTATAACAATCCAGCTCAAAGTAGTGGTCTAAAAAGCAAAGATGGCAAGGTTGAAGTTTTTTTGGATGGCCTCCTTTATTTTTTGGAAGATTACCAGGAGTCCTTTTTTGAATGTGATGCACTGTAGATTTGCTCAGGGCAAGCAGCTGAGCTACTGAGCAGACTGACAGGCCATTTTGAAGGTGATACAATGCAGTATGGCACTTCTCTGGACTGGTTTTGGTCATGATGAGGAGGTTTTTATGGTGGTTGCTCAGAAATGCCACTGCATCACTCAAACTCTTTTGTTTGATCTCAAACCTTCCACACACCTCCTATGTATGTATATGAAGTAGTCCCCTGAGTTACAGGTCAATCAAATGTTGATAAGTAGGGTAATGAAGAGATGGCACTATTTGGTGGCATGCAAAATATACTGTCCCAGGGAGAAAAAAAAAAAATCGCAGCACAGACCTTTTTTCTACCATCGCATTTTTGGCATTTCTGTTGGCACAGTCTTGTAGAGCTCATTGAGGGCTTTCTAATGATATAAGGCAGTCATACATTTGATGTGGTGAACAATGAGCATTGCAATTATTTGTGGTGTTTTTCGGGACAGTATGCGCGCTAGCTGTAAGTAGGTTAGATCACTATCAAAGCATCGGCGATCTTGCCTCCAATGTTGGATTGCGCCCTTGTTACGGTGATTTCAACAAAGGCATCTAGAGATGACGTCTCCCCCGAGAAATGACGGTGTTTCCCCCTGTGAGAGTATGTTCAAGGACCCCGAGTCGAGCAGCAAAGGCGTATCTGAAAAAGTATTAAGCCCTCCTTTGCACCCGAAGGGAAGCTGCAGTGAGCACCACAATGATGCCAGCCACTTGCTGTACGAATAGTCAAGGTGCTTCCTTCTCGGCGATTGCCGCGACTTCGCTGAGAATGGCTCAGAGATCAGTCCGATTTTCTGGGCAGAATGCTGACGTTCATCTGACAGATGGCCCGGACGCAAACGGCATCCCACCGCGCACCTGCAGGCCAGTCGAGTGGCTTCGAACCAATATTTACAATGCAAGCCTTTCCATCTCTTTGATTTGTTGTTCAAATTGTGTGTGTGCCTGCGTTGCCTGCTAGTGAGATCATATCAGGCAAGTGAGGATCGTGTTCAGAGTCGACCGGAGATTCAAAGCCACGTTAAAGGTCAATCCGCCTTCTCTTGGCGTAACACCTTCATGTGGCACCGTTTCTGCAGGACTCGGTGCTGTCTCGGTGAGTTGAGGCGGCCGAACGTCGACAAGCATCGTGAGCATCGATGAGCCGAGCATCTCGGGTCGCGGTGCCGGTCAGGACCGGTTTGCCAAACAGAAAAGAGTTGTGGCAGATTCCGAAGGTCGAATCTCAATGCAGTGCAGTGTTTTGAGTGCAACGGTCCTTGCTTCATTCCAAGTCGGACAAAGTTGACTTCCGTGGTGCGGTCACTGGCATGTACGACTGAGATTGCCGCTCAACGCTTCCGAATTGCTGTGCATGGCGACTTGCGAAAGGTTAAAAGTAGGCCTCCCTCTTCCCATTCCGCCATCATCACCGTCACTTTCGCAAGATGCTCCAGATGATTAAATTTGCGATCGCCTTTGTGGTATTCTTGTGCTTAACGGCACGAAACCTGGGAGCTATGCTTGACCTTGCGCCCCATCGTAACATCGACTACATCCTTGACGGCAAATTTCTGTGGCATACGGTCGCAAACATGAAGATGTTACCCGGTACCAAGCATACCATCAACGAGGAACTTGGCGTCACCGAGAGGTGGGAGGACTTTCTGCGACAACATGGAGGCGACGAGTACCGAAACGCTATGCAAAGAGTAGCGGACGCGGACCGGATCATGTGAGGTCTAAACAACAGCTGACAGCTTTCCTCTTTCGTTGACGTCCTTGTTTGCATGGCCCATGCAACTTGGTAGCGATCTAAAGATTCTGACGTGAGTACATGGACGCTCGTGCTCGCTTGCAATGACGGAGATTGACGCCCTTCTATCCATTAGCCTCGAACGGCGTTCATCTGGAAAGAGGGGCAAGCTCACTTAGGCTGTGATACTTTGGCACGCAGATTGCGTCTTTTTTTGAGCCCGGTTGGGAGTTGCAGAGGAGACGGATAAAGGGCGCTCGCAAAGCCTAAAGTCCGCAAGCTGAAAAGGCGCAAGGCTGTCATCTTTTCGTCCGTCACTGGCATCTGAAAAGCATCGAGATCGAAACAAGAGAGACGAAAGAAGAATCGAGCCTGCTCTTAACGATGCCATTCAATATAGTGCAGGCAGATTGTTACAGTCAGATCATTCCACCTTCGGGCCGACGAGCTGTCGCGGAGTGTGATTATGAGATTGCGAGCAATAAGAGGGGCATAGGAAATGCGATGCGAGCGAGTGAATGCGGGAGAAGAGCCAGATGGCGATGAGAAGTGATCACCATTTGCGAGTGACTGTGAGATCGACGAGAAGGTTGATGAGGATGTAGATGAGTAGAGCGTTAAGTAAGGCGAGGCAGAAGCGTGGCTTTGCTCTTGGCACTCGTCGTTCGGTCTCCCTTGTGGTAGGATGAGGTAGGAGAGGCTCGTTGGCTGCGTGGCCTGTGTGAATGTGAGGATGTTGTTGGAGGTGAGGGTGGTGGAAGTGAGAGGCAGGTACGATTACGATTCGAGCTGTGCCGTGTGGTGTGTATGGTGAGCAGCCGTAGGAAGGGTGAAAGGGTCGAGGTGGTTGAGCAGGGGGTACTGCTGACGAGGATGAGGAGGAGGGTCCAGCGCCGATGCCGCCTCCTGCGCCTTCACGAATTGCGGTTTCGTAGCAAGGAACGGGATCATCCTTGTAGGGCTGCGAAGAGCCGTCGGTGGGATCCGAGTTGAAGGTCTGTGGCTTTGATGGTGCCATTGCGTATGGATCGGCAGATCCGTCGTCGGTGAGGGGGAAGAGTATGATGGTGGTGAGATAGTGAGCTGAGTGTTGAGAATAATGTTGCTGCGCCATGACGGGATGCAGGGTTCAGCCGCCTTGCAGTTTCGTTGACACAGCCTTTCGGCAAGTCCGTGGAATTTCTCACGGGTTTATGTTATAGCGACAGTGCCGACGGACCAGCCGACACTCTTACTTTCTTTCGTCTCATACAAAGGACAATGGACAATATAGGGACGAATGAAACAACATATTGCGTAGCATGAACGGCGTAGCTTGATCATACATGGATAAACAGCGAGAGTGCGGGAAACGTGAGATTGAAAGAGGGGAAAGAATGTATGGGAAAAGCGAAGCTCGGATGGCCACTGAAGAAAAGACCAGCGAGCATTATAATTCCCGCTGTGGGTTGATCGAGGCACCTCCTCATGGCAGCATGACTGTTGCCAGATCCAAGCACGCAAACGCTCGGATCGACTGGAATCAATGAGCTTTGGTAATGGAGGTGCCGTACGTTTCTTTATAGTAGGTTAAGGAAAAGAAGAAAGGAAGATCGTCCATCGAGACAGGCTTCTTGTTCTTCCAAATTTGCTTGCTTGCTTTGCTTTGCTTGCTTGCTTGCTTGTTCGCAACACGTGACCCTTTGGAAGCTTTCCGCAAGCAAGACGCTTCCCTTTGTCGCTCCTCCACCGCATGGAAAGTGTGTGTTGAGAACCTTAACGCTCGAGCCTCTACAGCATTCTTCCCTTTGTCTGCAAGGATCATCTCACCTTCGCAAGTCACTGCATACAGCACAGAACAGGTGTCGGCTCCTTCCGAAGCTGTTCAAACGACAATGGAGCCGACAAGTGTTTCTAGATCAAACAGCCAATCCAGATACTCGCAGCTGTCACAGCCCTGATCAACCCACCGCACGGCACGGCCAACGCTCAGCTTTCATTTAAACTTTCAAGACAGATCTTCCAAGGTCTTGGCCATGGCTTTCTTCTTCGTCTCGGCTTTGCTTTGATCTCCAGCTCCGACGCTTCTTCCCTATGATAAGGCAAGGTTGCTAGCAATGCCGACCTACGCCGACCTCTACAACGAAAAACTGCGAGCCTTGGGTCAGTCTGGACCCTCGAACCCTGTCCGCCTCACCATCTCCAAAGGTGGCTATGTCTGGGATCCAGAATCCGGTCGCTATCGCTACGAAGAGCAATGGGAAGAAGAACACTTGATGGAAGATGAAGAGCTTATCGACCATGATCACCTCACTGCTCCTTCATCCAACGGCAACGCCGATAGCCGCGAACCATCGCCTCCTCCGATGACAGCTTTGCAACCCACGCCACTGATTGGACAAGCCGAGAACTTGACTCATCGGCCTTCGCTCTGGGTGCTTGATACCAACACACTCATGTCGTGTCTCGACTTGCTCAAAGCGCTCTTTGCTGCGCTCTTGACTCGAAATGTGGCTTACGCAGCTGCGATCAGGCAGCAGACTCAGCACTCGGCTGTTCCGGCGTTTCCGTCGCCCATCAAGCTGGTTCTCCCTTACGTCGTCCTATCCGAGCTCGACGGTCTCAAGATCACAAGTCGCAAGAACGAATCAGGTCGACCTGTGGCATCACAAGCAAGAGAAGCCAATCATTGGCTCTTCTCAGCTTTACAAAAGCAGAAAAGAGTGCCAATCGACGCAGCCGGTGCTCATCTTGCAGACACCCTTTGGCCTCTATACGCACAGCCATCCGCCCACTACAATGGATCGAAGCGCAACAAAGGTTCCAACTCGCGATACACCTTCGAGGACACCCTCTCCTGTGATGACGAGATCATCAAGTTCTGCGTCGATCTCAAGAAGGAGACGCCTTCCAGCGTTTCATTCTGCTCGGACGACATCAACGCACGCACCAAGGCTGAGCTAGATGAGATTGACTCTCTGGGGATGCGAGAGCTGGCGAATGCATTGAAAAGCAAACTTGGGGATGTGCAGAGCACAGAGAGCAAGTGGGAGCTTGTGGCCGATGCGCTGATCGAACAGTGGGAGTATCAGAACGGGACTGTGCATCAGCAAGATCCGCATGACCAGCAGCAGCAGCAGCAGCAGCAAGTACAGCATCACATTGACCAATACTCTGTGCAAGATCCCGCATGGCAGCCCGCTGCCCTTCTGCATGATAGCCAATCATTTCAGAACAGCCCATATTCTCACCAATTCCCAGACGGCTCCGGTCCAAGCGCAAACTCTCAGAATGTGATCACCACCGAAACTCTCGATATGGACATGGACACAGAGGACAATCAGCCTCCTGCCTATGCTACACAGTCAGTTCCGACTCCGATACCCCTCACAGCTGCTCACTCTGCTCGTCCTTCCATACGCTTATCATCTGAAGGCCGTGGCACGAACGACAGCATACATAGCCCGCAGAACAAACAACGACCCAGTAAGACGAAGCCACGTCGTTCGCCCATCAGCAAGTCATCGCACACAACAACACCTGCAGCTCCCTTTGCTCCAACAGAGGAAGAATCCAACGGCGAAGCTCTCAACCCGCAGGTCAACTGGGAAGACCTCGTCAAGCGGTTCGGAAAGCCGGTCAAGAAACAACATAATACCCGATGGTAGACAGTTTTGGCATTTGTACCTTTCAGCATTCCTTCAGCATACATACACATCATCGTTCTCGGTACTAGAATCCACGCGAAGCAGGGTTTATTCTGTAAAGTGTCGAGTGAAGTGAGGTGAAGTGAGGGGAAGTGAGGGGAAGCGAGTTGAGGCCAGATATGAACGAGCGCGTGTTGGTGTGTCAAATTCGGAAGTCGGAAAATACTCACCTTCAACGGCAGGCGAGCAATGAAGCTGCGAACCTCTTGCTTGCTGTTGATACCCACCAATCTATCCGGCGCATTGATTGGCGTCCTTCCTCTCATACTCGCTCCGGGTTGCACATACGTCTCTCTATCACATCGTTGCAGACCAAGGCCTCAGTTGCACCAGGTCCTCGGCTCGTCCGACCATCAATTTGACGGCATTCATCTCCGCAATCAACCACCACAACTCACCAACGACAGCACCCATCTGAGCACACCCTTCAGCAGCCGTCTTCGCCCAACATGGCCCGTCAACCAACAAAACGTCGCAAAATCACCCAAGACCTCGACGCAGAAGGCGATGAAGATTGGCAATCCGACGAGCTCTCTTCCCTCCCCGCAACCGATGATGAAGAAGACTCTGCGTCCGGTTCCGGCTCCGACTCCGGTTCAGCTTCTGGCTCCTCCGACGAAGAAGATGTAATCGACATGCTCAAAGATCCCTCTTCCTCCTCTTCCAAGGACAAAGCCAAGGCGAGTAACGTCGAAGTAGTCATCCCTCTCACCACCCCTGACGGCGAACCAGCGAAACGAAAGCGCGGTCGACCACCCAAAGCACCCGAACCCAAAGAACCCAAGAAACGAGGTCGTCCACGCAAGTATGCCCCTGGCGAGAAACGTCCACGTCGTTCGCGTAGGAAGCTCAATCCTGATGGAAGCTTCAAAAAACGTGGAAGGCCAAAGAAAGTAGTGGATGCAGATGCGGTAATGATGAAGGTTCCAAAACGCAGAGGGCGGCCGCCGAAACCTGTGGAAGAGGGAGCAGAGGATGCAAAACGTAGAAAGAGCGAAGGCGGGAGGAAGAAGAAGAAGCGAGAATTCGATCTACTTGCAGGGCTAGATCTGGAGTTCGATGACGAAGATGGAGCAGGTATCGTACCAGGTGTGGGTGGGGAAGGGGAGGATGAAGAATGGAAAGATGAAACGGATTCACCGAGGAAACAAGATGATCTGCTTGCAAAGCTCAGGAGGAGGATATTGTATAGACAGGCGGACGCTGAGTTACAGGACTTTGTGGATAGTTTGGGGCCTGATGGTGAACCTATTCCATCAACCTCAAAGGCTAGTACGAATGGTGCGACAGCAGAGGATCAGGAAAAGATCGACGAAGGTCCAAGAGCAGGTCTTCCACTCACGACCAAGTTCACCTCCGACAACACCATCGCATCCTCCGAAAAGCGCAAAGAACGACAACCCTTCGAGCCAACCAACGGAGCCATGTCAGCACTCGCCGAAGCCGCCGCTTCCGCTTCCGCCGCCGAAACGGAAGAACAAGCCAAACTCGCAGCCTCTAAACCTAAAGGTCGTCCAGTCGGCTCGAAAAACCGCAAACCAGATTGGGAAAACAACCCTCTCCTCCTTGCTTCCCGAGACCATGGCTCTTCTATCTCGCTCTACGGCGCTCCCTCCACCACTGCTACCACCAACAACACCAACGGAAGCTCAAGCTTGGTGAAACCGACATCATCAGACGCATACTTCCTCTTCAACACCTCCAAGCGCGCAAGAGGATTGGCAGGAATGTCCATTTCGACCTCTTCCTCTCTCATCTCCTCCAAGCTCCCTGCGCTCGATTCTAGGAATTTGCAACGCGTCATTCTCTCGCAAACCCTGCCCGACACAACCCTTTCAGATTTGGCGGTCAAGATGTACCGTCGTCTGCTCCCCGTTTATCTTGCGCAGTTGCTAGCTGGGTATGCGATCATATTCCATGGTGTTGGGAGCAAGACTAGGCTGCTGGTCGAGCTGGTGGAGAAGAGGATTGAAGCGGAGGGAGATGCGGTTGGAGTGGTGGCTCAGGGAGCGATGAAAGGTTTTAAAGTGGAAGATATGCTGGGGGAGATAGAAAGAGCGGTGGGATTGGGTGGGTTGACAATGAGTGCGGTTGCTGGGAGGGAGGAGCAAGGGAAAGCAACGGTGGTTTCGACACTCACCGCAGCGAGAGCAGAGAGGATCGTGCGAAGGTTCTCACACAACCCGACTGCAAGTTCTGCAGGACCGACAAAGTTGTTTTTGATACTGGAAACGTTTGATGCACCTGGGATGCAGTCTCTTCGATTCAAGAGTGTGCTGGAGATACTCGCGATGAGTGGGAATATACATATTATGGCGACGACCGAGCACGTTAATTCTGGGTTTATTGCTTCGAGCACTGGTCAACAGTCTTCGGTTTCTTCTCTTAACGTCGCCGAGATTGAAGGAGACAATCCCGCTGCAGGTGGAAGAAGAGAAGGGGGAGGGGGGAGATTATGCTGGATCTGGCAAAACATGTCCACCTTCATCCCTAGCTTAGACGAGATGTTGATTATGCGTTCCAATCCCGCATTTGCATCTTGGATGCCCTCCCTTCCCCCTGCATTAGACCTTATCGGTTCTGCTGCTTCCCTTTCCTCCCGTCCCACACAACCCTCTTCCGCCTCCAATTCCACTTCAGACGGATCAGGCGGTGTGTCCTTCTACAACGGCCTCCAGGTATCCGACACATTCCGTACCGTCTCTGAAACTTCCGCCATCTCCATCCTTAAATCTGTCACCACCAAAGCTAGAGCCCTGTTCAATCTCTTAGCCAAGCAAACACTTTCCTCAGAATTAGGAGAAGGAGGGGTGGGGGGTGTAGCATATGCAGAATTGCTAAACAAAGCAAAGAGATCATTCTTGGTCTCGAACGAGGCAGATTTCAAATCGCTCCTTATCGAGTTTAAGGATCATCATCTTTGTCATATCTCGAAACAAGGGGTGATAGCGATTGGGTTGACGGATAAGAAGGTTTTGCAGAACGTGTTGGATAGATTGAAGAGCATTTAATTGCAATCCCATCCTGAGTCTGTTCGAGCAAAGATGCTGGTTGCGTGTGAAGAGCTTGCGTGTGTGTTGGGTATACTGAGCTATGCATTAGATGCTGCCTTTGACTTTGACGAGATGAAGTGTACCTGTGGTGAGATCTACTTGTCCTTCTTTCCCTCCCCTTCTCTCTTCTCCTTCTCTCCTTTGGCTGGGGGTGGGAGATCAGAATCGTCCTCCAAAAACGCAGCTACGACATACGCAGCCAAGACCAAGTTCGCTACTAGTGCTGCTAGTCCTCCTGCACACGTCGCATTTCCTAACCAGCCACATCACCAAGGATCAAAGTCAGTGTCAGCTCATCACTCTCTCTTGTTCCTCCTACCTCTCCCAAAAGGGTTGGGTTTTGGAGCGCTTACCATCGAGATATCGGTCCTTAGCAAAGTAATAAGCACTAATCGGAGCCGCAAACAACGCCACGCTAAAGAATGCTAGCTTGTAGTACACTCCTCTTGCTGGGTCTCGTCCCCTTGGGGCTACTCTTGACGGTGTTGGATCCAAGTTCGACATCTTTGACTCTTGGTTCCCTCGTCGTTGTGTTGTTGGATTGTAGAAGTGTGAATGAAGGACGGAAGGAGGAGGAAGATGGTCAAAGCACAACAAACGCGAGAAGAAAAACGCGGAATTCGGGGTTGTGGAGAATGTTTTTCTTCCTCGCCCTTGCCTCGCACGACACTCTTTCTTCCCATCCACAACCTTCTACCCATCATAACCATAACGAAAGGAGAGGAGGGATGCCGGAGAAGATCCTCGTCCTAGGTCCCGTCAATGGGCGCTTCCAGGAGCTGGTAGCAAAAGTGTCGGCTATACAGTCCAAGCATGGCCCTTTTTCCGCCTTGTTTGTTGTCGGTGACTTGTTTCACCCCCACCCTACCGAGGGGATTCTTCAACAACAGAACGACCTTCTCGACGGCAAATTCTCCTTACCTATCGCTACCTATTTCTACCTCGGGATTTCTTCGCTTCCTTCTCAAATAGCGGAAAAGGTGGAAGAAGCAAGGAACAAAAGCAGCAACGATGCACCAGAAGGACTGGTAACAGTGGTGGAGAATCTGTACTACGCAACAGGCAAAAGCGGCATCTATGCCCTTCCCTCGGGTTTCCGCGTTGCATTCGTCGGCGGAAGATGGGACTCTAAAGCATATGCGGAGGCAGCAGAAGGAACGGAAGAGTTTGATGCTGAAGAATGGTACGAATCCCCAACTCAGCGAAAACAGGATGAAGAATTGCCGTATATCACTCCCGCGACTGTATATCGGTTACTTGCACTCTCTTCCTTCCGTCTCCCCTCCAACACCTCACCCTCTACAAGCTCCGGTGCGGGGAAAAGGGGAGGGGCGAAAGCAGGAACTCTAGCAGCAGCCCGTGCTTCAGCTTCCCTAGAAGCTTCCCGCACCAACGCCCAATCCTCCGCCCTATCCTTGCTTCACAACCGCCCGCCAATCGATCTTTTGCTTACCAACGTGTGGCCAAGTGGTGTAACCCTTTTCTCCACCCCCACTCCCTCCTCCACTACTAGTGCTGGGGATGGGAATGGGCGTTTGCCGGATGCAACGGCCAGAATGTGGGGTTCTCCAGCTATCGCCCGACTCGCCTCGCACGGCTGTCCTCGATATCACTTTGCTCTCGCACCCTCACCCTCACCATCCTCCTCGGGCCAGGAAGATAGCGATCTCCCTGTGGGGATATCTCAGGATACTCTAGACATGGGAGCGTTCTGGGAACGTCCACCCTACGTCACCGATTTGACCTCGTACCTTCCTACCCCGCTTGATCTTAGCCAGCCAAGTCAGAGGAGAGAAGGGGAGAGATTGAAGAGTGTAACGCGATTTGTATCATTAGCGAAATTTGCGAATGAGAAAAAGAGGAGGTGGTTCTTGGCGTTAAATCTTACACCCGCATCTCAGCAGGAAGGTGGGGTGGTGCCAGGGAACGCTACTCAGACGCCTTACTTCACTCCCGCTTCGAATAGGTCGGGTGTGAAGAGGTCACAACCAGTATCAGGAGGAGGAGGGCAAGAGGAAGAAGGAGTGAACTACAGGTTTGCAGAACAACGAAAACGACAACGCCCCGAAGGTGGAGCAGAGGGCGGTGAAAGAGGGGAGGTTCCACCCAAAGGATACATTTGTAGAATATGTGGTATTGAAGGACACTATATCCGCCTTTGCCCTTCCAAGTCTACTCCTTCTACTTCTAACACTTCTCACTCCGCTCCTCCCTCCGCATCCACCGACAATCACGAAAGTAAAGGATGGAGCAAAAGCACAATGCCTCTACCCCCCGGTCTTCCCTCCAAACCCTCCTTCTCCCACCCCTCCTCCACCTCTCACCTTGCTCGAAGGCAGTTAATCCCAGTCGGACCTTCCAACTGCTGGTTTTGCCTTTCCAATCCTAACGTGGCTAAACAATTGATTATAACTATCAATTCCGATTCCTATCTTGTTTTTCCTAAAGGTCCGTTTTCTCATCCATCTATCAATTCGGTGCCGTATGGTGCAAATCATTTATTGATGGTGCCGCTAGGACATAGTTCGAACTTTCTACCTCCTTTGCATCCTGTTCTTAACGATGGGATCGGGGAGGAGGAAGAGGAAGAGAGAAAAAGGGTAAGGATGGAGATGGAAGAAACAAAGCAAACTGTTCGAAAAGTATGGAGTAAAGAAAACCACGCTTTGCTAGAATGGACACTAGTTAGAGCAAGGACGAGCTCTAGGATGACGCATTTTCAAACTCAACTTCTGGCATTACTTTGTTCTGTTATCGACAAGTACGATCTTTTGAAGTCGCTGGATGACGCCCTACTTGCCACTACCAACAGCAGCGCTAGCAAGATTTTGCGCAATGCTAGCGACATCCAATCCTACTTCGGTGGAACATATCGAACCGAGCGAGAACAAGGCGCGGAGGAGGACGGGTATTTCCATATGGCACTACACCCCATCAACCGAGAGAAGAAAGAATGGTTACTTCCCCTAACAACATCAACCAGGTTTCCAGTGCAGTTCGTTAGACATACTTTGGCGAAGCTATTTGGACTTGACGAGTTGGCTGATTGGAAAACCAGCCTCGCCTCAAACCGAGAGAATCAAGAGAAGGGGGAGGAAGAGGTGATAGAAGAGGAAAAAATGAATTCGACCGGATTTAGAGCTATGATCCTATCTCAATCCTCATAACGTTCATCATGCAATGCTAATCTCGAACGAGGAAAGTAACTTTAGATGTGTGATATTGCATGCGGTGCGAACAAGGACGGTCAGAAAGCTTCTCGTCGACGCCTCTTGTGCCTGTGCGAACTATGGACGGCTTCGTCTTGCCTTTTGCGTCGACCTCGCTTTGTTTGCTGCCTACCCTCCGTTTGCCTCCTCCCATCCCCTCTTACACGTTCGTCCTGACGGGAAGGACCATCTTCGAACAAAATCCGTCGTAAGCGCAACTCAGCTTCTACTTGTGTCAATCCTCGCCCCTCTTCTTGCTCTGCGTCTGTGAAAAAGGGAGAACTTAATTCGACCGATTGGCCTAGTTTTCTTTTCTTCTTTTCCCCCGCTCCTTGTCTTTGGGTTTGGGAAGCGTTGTGGGGGGTAAGTAGAGACAAGAACTGTTTGGCGAATAAGACGGATGGTGGTGGGGTAGGTGTCCAGATACGTGCTATTTCTGGCCAGGATTTGGACCATGCTCGGGGGCCGTGCTTGGGTGTCGGCTCCTCGTCGTTGTGAGTTGCATCCTCTGGCGGGGGAGATGAAGGGATGTGGGGGGTGCGGATGCGAGTTCGACCCCTCCTCTCTTCTTCGTCCTCATCCTCGGTTGAAGAGGGGGAAGGAGAGAGGGAGTACACCGAGCCAGAAGCAGAACTTTCGCCTTCCACCTCGTCCTCCCCACCTCCACCTTGTAACTCTCTTTCTTCCTCTTGATCATCTTGTGCTCCTCCTTCCAACCTGCGTCTTACTTTATCAAGATCCGAATGTTCTTCCACCTCCCATCCGTCCGCTTCCATCGGATTCAAACCCCACAAAACCCCCCGTTTGCCCAATCTTGTTCTATCTTGTTCACTCTCCCTCTTTCTCACACCCCAAATTCTCTGCCTTTTTGCCGTTTCTGTTCTAATCCAGGTCTCTGAGACTTGTAAGGTGGTTTCAAAACATAACCTGGCCTTTTGTTTCGTTGTGCGATCTAGTTTTCGCAACTCCACACCCTCCCCTCCTTCTCGGTGACTATTCAAAAGTGTTTGTATGCCAACAAAAACATACAACATCCCCAACAAGCAGTGCAGTTGCGGTTGCGCCTTGTACGGATGAATATTGACTCGTTGCTCGAGTAACTCTATCGCGTCACTCAAGCGTCCTGTTGCTATGTATTCCTCTATTAAAACGGGTGTGATGTGGGTTGCTTTGAATGTGCTACTCGACTCTAAATCCATCATCTGCAAAAAGGCTACCTTCCCTTTCCCTTCCCCTTCACCCATTTCTCCATCTTCTACTGAGAGAGATAGCAACAAAAGACAGAGACGGAACATCTCATCACTAGTCCACTCATGAGCTGAAAGTAGAACCTTCAAAAACCTTGTCGCTAAGCCCAACTGTCTCCGTTGAATACAGATGTGGAGCAAATCGTAGCACTTTCTTACATGCTTACGGCGGTGTGAGGTGAGGTTTGAACGGGAAAAGTTGCTTCCAAGTGCTGTTCCACGTGTCGTAAGCAGGGTTAAAGAAGGTGAAGTGTGAGATGAAGAGGGTCGAAGGGAGCGATGAGAGCTAAGGATAGGGTATGAGTTTGTTTTGAGCGCGCGTATTTGATGGTTTTGACGAAAACCTGAGCCCAGGAATGCAGGAGGGGTGAGGAGCGAATTGCTTTCCATCGCGGATAGTTGGAAGAATGGTGCTGTGATATGGTGGTGCAAGACCAAAACAGACAAGGAGGCGCTTGAGATGTCGTATATGCAGACAAACGGCGAGCGAGCGTACAGCGCTACGATGTAAGGCAGTGATCTGCTGTCCAGCTCTCCACTGCGTTTTATGATGGTGGTACACAGTCAAAAGCAGAAACAGGAAGCATTTAATGGTGGGGGAAACTTTGGCTTTTGGACCCTGAACACTCTACACGCCGAGATCCGAATTCTCCCCCATCACACTTGAGCTCATACACCACCGCAACAACAACTTGATGTACTCAAATCGTCTCGCTTTCGCACAAACAGAGCTCTGAATAGAATCTCATATAGTATTACACCAACATGACACTGAAAGCGCTCAACAAACGCAAGAGGCTCAGAGAATCATGCCTCACTAGCAACCGAAATCTGTCGACTGCCCCTCGTTGCTCTCTTTGCAGCCGCACCTGCCCCTGCACCACTCGTCTTGCCCCTCCCACCTCTCCCTTTCGTCATCTTGGCCACCTTCGCCTGAGCAGCACCTTCAAATGCTTCATCCTGTTCACCCTTCGCAGCAGCCTGTGCCAGAATCTCCTCAAACTCTTTCAAATCACCCGCCCCCTCCCCACCTGCCCCACCCGCACCACCTGCACCTCCTCCACCTCTACCCGCACCACCAGCACCTGGAGTCTTATTCGCTCTCGCCTTTGCCAAAATCTCCTGGAACCGCTTGTACACTTCGGCATGGAAAAGTTTATCCTGATAGAAAGGCAAACCTTCAATAAGCTTCTTAACCGAACGTTCGCTCTTGTACGGCAACAGCGACAAGCAGAATGCAATGTCTCGCCATTGTCGTTCCGAATTCGTAAGCCTAAATCGTTGGCAGAGCTTCTCAACAACGTTCTCGGCTTGCTTCTCTTTATCGATAAAGGTAAAGATAAATTTCATCGTGCGTGCAAAGGTCTCCTCGTCAACAGCGTGTTTGCCGATGGAGAGATGCGAGATGATGTCCGGTAAATTGTTGTAGACCGCATTCTCCTTTGTCGCTAGTTCGCTGAAGAAGAGTTTGGCGAGATCAGATACTCGCGGTTCAGGATCTTCGAGACATTTAGCCATCTCTCCGAGTTGTCCCTTGACCTTGATCATACCGTTGAGGATAAGATGCGTCAACACCATGAGAGTGTGCTTTTTGACCGAAAGATCCGGATCACCGAGACCAGCATAGAGACGGTCCGAATTCTCGTCGACAAGCGAACCGAAGCATACGGCAATATCACCAAGCGCGATAACGACATTGCTTCGAATCACCGCATCTTTCGAAGTGGTAAGAATGTGAAGCAGCAAAGCCAGGTTGGCTTCGCAAAAGGTCGAAGAAACGCACATGAACTTGCAGAGCGTCAAGACAGCAGCTCGACGCACCAGCTCGTTCGGGTACGACTTGGGGCTGCTGCAAATGTGGGTGATGATGGGACCAAACATGGCCAAGACACTTTGACTGCCATAGAGCAACTCCTTCTCGCGAACACTGGCAATGACTTCACCAATCTCGTCTTCGGCATTACCAGCGACTTGATCCAGTTCCTCCACCGCAGCAGCAGCGGCAGCAGCACGACTAGCTTTGCCTTCAGAGACTGCTTTAGCAACTGCCTTCTCCTTGTCAGCCTCAGCTTTGCGTCGCTTGTACTCTCGCTCGACCAGCTCGAGATAGACAATGTGCTTGAGAGCGACGTGTCCGACAACAAAGAGCAACTGTGCAAGCTGGAAGGCATCCCCCATCACAGGTGCGTCACCGCTGGTGGAAGAAGCCTCCTGAGCATCGGGCATCGACACATCACTGGCAGCATCGTCATCATTAGCGCCGTTAAGGGATTGCAGCTGCGATGCTGTCTTGCTGCCGAATACGCGCAAAGTCATG
This sequence comes from Ustilago cynodontis, assembly GCA_928865425.1. Classification (NCBI taxonomy): domain Eukaryota; kingdom Fungi; phylum Basidiomycota; class Ustilaginomycetes; order Ustilaginales; family Ustilaginaceae; genus Ustilago; species Ustilago cynodontis. The sequence goes on from CAKMXY010000008.1 coordinate 170,243, forward strand.
CTGCGAATGATGTCCGTGCAGAGTGCATCAGGCTGCTCACCGAGCAAGTAGATGGTGTTCAAGGCATTCTCAGCCAAGCTGAACCACTCGCCTCGGCTAGCACCCTTGAGCACATCTCCAGACATCTGGACGGCAGCACGCAATCGTGCAAACATAGGATGCGTCATGGGGTAACGAACACTCTCGTCGCTGAGAGCACCTTTGACCTTCTTAACGCTGCCTCCAAGTCGCTGCAGTGCGACACAAGTGTACTTGGCCAGCACAACATCGCGTGCACCGAGAGGACCGAGTCCAACGCGCAAAAGCACGTCGATCTGCTCCGAGATGACCTCGCGCCTTGCTGTAGCAAGCATGCCAAGCACGATGATCGCACCACGTCGCTGAGCAGCCGAGATAGCACGAGGAGCCGAGTAGACGGCCCAAAGCTTGTTGACCACTTCCGGATGGACGAGATTCTCGACCTGCATGGTTTTTAGCATCTCTTCGAGCGAGGTCAGTTCTGCCAGAGTAGCACCGAAAGTGCGCTCGATCATGTTTTTGGCGATACGAGCCACGTTGTCTTTGGCGTTCAGATCGGCACGTGCATCAAAGTAGAGCGCACGGTAGACTTCGATGAGACGCGATCGAACACCTTTGAGCTGACTTCCGTCTTCCATGACGAGGGTGTTGTCTTTGGTCCAGATGAGGTGGACCATCTTGCGAACACCAGCAGCGGCACCCGAGAGCTTGTACTCGTAAGCGACGCGGAAGAACTCCATGCTCTCGAGAACTTCGGCCTTGTTGGTGGAAGCGAGAAGCAGTGTCAAGTTGGGCATGGCAGTCTCGAGTTGTGTGATGAAAGCGATGGCATCGGCATAGTAGCGCTTTGTGAGACGGAGACGCATCACCTTCTCAGCATCGACTGGTTCCATCTCAGCTTGAGCAGCGGCAAGAGCTTGAAGATCGACACCGGATCGGCGACCCTTTTTGGCCTTAGCTTTGGACTTGACCTTTATGAACTTGCTGTTCTTGCGGCTTCGAGAGGGTGGCGCATCCTCATCCTCATCGTCCTCGTCTTGCATGACAGTGTCGTCCCCATCCTGCTCGTCGTCCTCGTCCTCATCTTGATCCTCGTCATCCATCTCTTCATGCTCATGCTCATCCTCGTCAGCCTGGGACTCGCCATCCTGATCGACCGTGTTTTCGCCAGGCAAGTTGAGCGAGCCCTCGGTCTCCTCAAGCTCCTTGGAAACAATGTCAAAACGCTTCTGCCACTCTTGGAGCGAAAGCTCACCACCGTGAAGCATACCGAAGGGATGAGTGAGGATGAGCTTTGTGAGCAAAGCGATCGCATTCCTGCGGACCCCGCTAGACTTGTCCTCGAGGTGACGGATGACCATGTCAGTGATCTCGGTCCGCTGCTTGGGGAACTTGGTGGGGAGATCGAGAAGTCGAGAGCAGACGGTGATGAGCTTGCTTCGCACATACGAGTTGAGATCGAGGAAACGTTCGATGAGAAGATCGAAGAAGGTCTCGATCTGTTTCTTGCGAGCTTCGGCGCTGCCGCGGTTCTCGTCTGCCATGGTTTCGTCGCCGCCGTTGTTGTCATCGGCATTGAGAGAGTCATCGGTCAAAGCGAGCTCCTTGATGAGCAGACCGAGCGTCTCGATGAGAGCATTGCGCATGGGGTAGGATTCGGAGTCGAGATGTTTTTGAAGAAGACTGATCTGCTTGAGGACGCTGCGTGGGCTGAGTTCGGCCATTCGGACTAGGAAACGAGCAAAAGAGCGTGGACTCTTTGTGTCTATGACGCCAAAGTTCTTGGCAGCGACTTCGCGGAGGACTTCTTCACCGAGACGCTCGTAATCGAACTCGAGACGCATGACGGCGAGCAACTCTGCCATGGGCTCAGCAAGGTGCTCGTAGTACTGAAGACTCTGCATGATACTGGTTTGAGCACTGAAAGCTTGGCCATGTGCTTTAACGGCTTGACAGATGACTTTGAAGATGCCGAGCTTGATGGCTTGCACTTTGAGGTACGACTCGTTTTCTTGCAAGAGGAGTGCAGGTCGAAGAAGACACCCGGAGACGAAAGAGTCACGCGCAGCAGAGACGGTCCACATACGCTCGCTTCGAACACGTGCTGCTTTGGACATGAGTGTGAGGACCGCAGGAATCGAGTTGGACCAGGCCCAGGCATGCGCTTTGGCAGAACCCGACTTGGCTGCGGCTGCGGCTGACTTGGCACCGGCACCACGACGACCGCCCCGTGCAGCAACAATGGCAGCTGCCGAGCCTGCATTGTCTGACCTCGCACCGCTGTGCTTCTCTGCTACCGAAACGAGCGACTGCAAAAGGAAGGCGTATCGTTCGAGTGTCTCTGCATGAGAAGAATATGCGTTGGGGTCGTCACCTTCGAGTTGACGCTGTGCTTGGTCGAGAGCATTGGACATGCCGGAAGCGATCACATCGAGGAGCTTGCTGCAAGCATTAGGACAGAGGTTGGCGAAATGTTTGAGATAGGATCGAATCAGATCGTAGATCTCTGGTGTAGCGACATTGTCAGGACTGGATGTGATGGCATCGATGGCTGTGTCGAGGGTCGAGATCTGTTCGGAGGCGCTCATGTCGTCGACAGGGACCTCCTGTGGGATGATGTAGGGTTCATCTTGCAGGAGAAGGAGTTCGTCGGCGAGGTTGTATCGACCACTCGAGCCTTGGCCATTCTCGTGCTGTGACGACATTGTTGCCACGCTCCCGGCTAGTAAGAGGTCGCAGCCCACCTGCGTGCTAGGAATGTGGATGGTCGAAGTTTGGACGATCGTACCAGCGGGAGGTTGGTGATTTGTTTGTAGTACACAGTTGTCGTGGTCGTGGTCGTGGTCGTGGTCGTGGTCGTATTCGTGGCCTTGATCTTGTCGCCGACGATGGAGGTCGGATGGATACGAAGCGGCTCAGCAATGGAAATGTGTGTGTGTGTTGCTCTTGCCCTTTCGTGGCTCAGTTGCTCGACCCTTTCCTCTTCTGTGTTGCTCTCGGACGCGCGTATTTTTTGGCTCTTCTAAATGTTACATTTCGGAAGGCCGCGCAGTTTGCACGTGATCAAACCTGGCGCTAAATCGGCCAATCTCCAGTCAGTTTAATCAATGCCATCGGGTGATCCACTTGCCAACGCATCAGCGTCGCTCGAGCCTTGCAATTCGGGCAATCCCAATCTGAATCAAGCAGCAACAGCGCACGCACCGTCTTTCTCCTTACTTTTGTCAACACACTCAATACAGTACTGTACACTTCGACAGTCGATCGGTTCCACTTTGGACCGGCAACTCTTTTGCACTTGACCTCTTGACCATCACGTCGATTGCTGCTCAGCACACTTGGTAGCTCGACTACTTGCCACCATCATCGCTTCGCAAGTGTCTTGGGCATCTTCCGACGAAACAGCATTTGAACCTCAATTGCACTCGCTCTTGCTCCTCCCAATTCAATTAGCACCGACTTCATTTAACACACGCAAGCACTGCTTTCCCACGCCAGCGACCAAGCCTCTCTCTCCCCCTTTTTGAAGCTGGCCTTCATCTCTGTATAGCCCACAATGGTAAGTTTGAATTGAGCCAGCCAAAGCGATACAGCACATCTGCATCCCTCCGACAAAGCCCAGCACTACACTCGCGTGTCTTACCCTCATCCACCATCACATTCGGTAGGAGCCGCACAGTAGCTCTTCTCACCAGCAACAATGACCAAAGCTCGTAGACGCAACCTCCGCGCGACCTCTTCCGCACCACCCTCTTCCCCCTTCACCACGCGATCACAACAACGTCGCAAACCTTCCGACTCACCCAACCAACCCTCCGACAGCGACGCCGCGATCAAATCAGCCAACCAATCCTTCGACGGTGTCTACCTCGACTCGGATGCAGATGTCGCCGATTCCAATGGCGACCAACTCGATCTCAAATCATTTATTGACATGGCTTCGCATTCTTCCCATTTCACTCCCCTTGTTCGCCCCTCTACCCGATCGCGTGCTTCTAAATGCTGTTCCGCCGATCCCGTCTCTTTTGCGTTGGACCAACTTTCACAGGAACAACAATCCAGTGCGCCTCTTCCCGCACGCAACGTCGTCAACTTCCTCCGCAACAGATCCGGTATCAAGACTCGTGTTGGTGCGCTTAACGGTAAACGTGTCGATTACTTTAAAGGGTCTGCCGCTGTTAAGGCGCTTCTCTCTCCTGCTTATGCTAAGCTTAAAGATGTTCCTAAAGTCAGTACCAAGGAGGAAGCGGAGGAAGCACTTCACAACATCATCCCCTACGCTTTCTTCCTCCGTGTCGATCGCGGCCCCTCCACTGGTGGTAAAGACTCGCCTAAAGTTGTCGAGATCAACCAACAACAGATGTTCAAATCCGACCAGTACTACGTTTGGCTCTTTGAAGGTTCCCAACTCGGCCTAAAGCTCGCGGGGCTCGGCATGGTTGGTGTGATGTTGGCAGGCGTAATGTTCCCGCTTTGGCCACCGACAATGAGGCTCGGTGTTTGGTATTTGAGTATAGCAGCGTTGGGATTGATCGGATTGTTCTTTGTGATCGCGATCATTAGGTTGATTTTCTGGCTGATCACGCTTGTGGTAGCAAAGCCAGGTATTTGGATTTTCCCGAATCTGTTTGAAGATGTTGGATTTGTCGACTCGTTCATTCCACTTTGGGCTTGGGATGTTCCTCCACCGCCTAAGAAGAAGTCTAAGTCGACTTCCTCTGGTGCTGGGGCGGGTATAGGGCAGAAAAAGAAATCAACGGCAAGCCGAGGCGCAGGGGCAAGACAACAAGCTTTGTCCGGTTTGGCCGGTACAGCCCCCACCGCTGCTCCGCCTAGCCCTCCTAAGGCTCCTCAACAGGCTCAGTCAACTCCAGCTAACAACCAGAGCAACGGTGGTGGTCCTGGAGCAGGTGATAGTTTGGATGACATCAACTGAGATTTCACTCATATCGAACTTGTTGAAGCGCAACCTTTTCCTCTGAACCTAATCATATTCATCTCACCAAAAACATTGCATACGACTTGGTCTCTTGCTGTAATCTCGTCTTGCTCTCAAATTTCAATGCATTCTCAGTTCTCCTTGCTTCTCTTCTGAGCTGGTTACTACTTGAGTCGACGCTGAGTGCAGAGGTCATGATGAGTCGTGCTCTATTCGAGGCTGGGTCAGAGGAGATTTAATCTGTTTTCTTTTCTTGGCCTCAATTTCCTGCCCCTTTTTGTTTTGTTTTTTTCCCTTTCCTTCCATTTCGTCTCCACCGCTTTTACCGCGGGTTTCTAACCGACCACAGAGATTCCCGAATGTCAACCCCGCTAAGTTGGACAAGCCTTGCTTTTCGGTAGGGTGCGGGATTGGTCGGATATCGGGTGATCTTGCGGTGTGTAGGGGAATTGGGGTAAGTGATGTTCGATGATAGAAGCTTCGGGGTTTGATCTCCGCCCCCTTTCCCCCCGGTGTGTGTCCGTCAAACAGTGCACGTTTCCCGATGCAGGAACTCGATACTTTTCCGACACTAGTCCTTTCCTAGTTTGCGGCTATGTATAAATCCTCTTCCCCTTCTTTCTTTGTTGAAAGGAGTAGACTTTCTGCATACTGTACGGAGATCTGGGGAAAGGGGTGGGAGGAGGACCGAGTTGACCGATCGGCTAAGTGTTTGGCTTCCAGCTTGCGATGTGCGGGGAAAGAGCGGGCGGTTAAGAGAAGACCGAGGGATCCGGGGAACCCCGCATCCGCTTTCCAATATGGCAAGGTTGAACAGCGTACAGGGTGTGCGGGGTATCAGTCTTCACCATAGCGCTGGATGACGCTGTACCATTTTCCTTCTCGCACCATTACCACACCCTGTACATATAAGCAGCCATCATCCGCCCCTTTCCTCCTCGACATCACTTCATCGTACCTCTCTCAGGGAAGTTCGCAACAATGTTCAAACGCAACCTCTTCACCACTCTTTCCACCCTCGCCCTCACCTTTTTTACCTCCACCCTTGCCGCCGAGAAATACGTCGTCTCCGGAGATCGTTGGCGTGACACATCCTCCAACTTCATCAACGCCCATGGAGCTGGTCTTCTCCACGATTCCACCGCTAACCTCTGGTACTGGGTAGGAGAATTCAAAAACTCCGGTAACGGTTTCCAAGGCTTTTCTCTCTACTCCTCTTCCGATCTTATCAACTGGGACTCTCACGGACTTATCGTCCCACCCTCTTCTTCTCTTCCGTTCCAAGTTGGTGAACGACCCAAACTTATCAAAAATCCAAAAACGGGCGAATGTGTACTTTGGTTCCATGCTGATAGCTCCAATTACTCCCTTGCAAAGGTCGGCGTCTGCTATGCCAATAGTGTAACCGGACCTTATACTTGTCCCGAAAATGGAGTTTTTAGCCCGTTGGGTATGGAGAGTAGAGATATGAACGTATACGTTGATAGCTACAATGGGGATCAAGCGTATCTTTTGTTCGCGACCAATGGAAACGCTGATGTAGGGATTGCGAAAATGACAGACGATTATAAGAATGTTACAAGTTTGGTGGGCACTATAAATTCCAGGTTGGAAGGTTTCGGGGTTTTCAGGGATGATCAAGGCCTGTATAATATGGTAGTTAGTAATCAGAGTGGTTGGCAACCTAATGCTAACTCCCTCTACACCACCCCTAACCTTGGGACTGCTGTCCCGACATATTCGAACTACATTGCGCCGAATGCGTATAACACGTATAACAGCCAGAACACGTTCGAGATCAGTCCGAATGATAATTTGGAGGTGTACTTGGGGGATAGATGGTGGGTCACTGATTTGGAACAGTCTAGTTATGTTTGGTATCCGCTGGTCAATCGACAGCTGGTACATGCACCACTTTGGAAACCTGACTCTTCCAACCCCCGAGGTTACTCCGTGCCCGACAACCGAACTTACCCTCTCTCCCCAACCACAACCACCATTTCGGGAAACAACCAAGCAGTCTTCGCCTCTTGCTCCGCTTGTCCTTCAGGACAAATAGCAACTTATGTAGGCAACAGCAACACTTTTACACTAAACAACGTTTCCACACCCTCCGGTAATGAGGGGAATGTTTGGATCAGTGTTTATTACTCTAATCAAAACGCTTATCCTTCTTGGCGTTTCGGTACAGTCTCAGTAAATGGAGGTAGCAAACAAACTGTTACTTACCCAACCGGTGGTAGTCCCGACGGTGTACTACAGGATACACCCGTGAAAGTGCAGTTGCAGGCGGGGAGTGGGAACACGATCACGTTCGGGGCTGAGGGCGGAGATTATGCTGCTGATATAAGTCATGTGATTGTTTGGCAGAGTGATCAGTGATTTCCCCGCCCCCTCTTCCAACTCTCTCTTTTGATGCGATCTTGTTGTTGCGAAGATGAATAATCAATGGTTTTGGAACATCAGTAGTGTGTGAACAGCACCTGCGCTGAGTGGTGGAAAGCGAGAGCATGAGTAGAAAGCCGTCTTTGTTCTGTGAGCCAGTGTCAATTAGTGCGACACTCCCAGGTTCATTTACGTGATATCGGCGCACAGAAAGGTGCTGTAGTAACAACAACCACTGATGCGAGTTTCAAAAAGATCACTCTCTGTTTCTCACTGAAACCGCCAAACTGCTACAGACAGCTTCCTGTCCTTTGCAACGTCTTCAAGTCTCCAAAGCTGTTCAAATGAGGAATGAACAGCCCTGAATAGCTGAAAAAACAAATGTAACATGAAAAGAACAACGACCAAGCTGACAGGGGGATCTCTAGCTACGCTCTAGGCATCAGCTCTAGCACACACACACAACTTCTCACTTGTATTGCCACAATCTGCAAAATCGCTCAAGTAAGAGCATCTGCAACTCTCATACGTACAATGCTTGAAGTTTCAAAACAAATACGGCCCTAGGCTCCCTTCTGAAGAGTACATCGGAGGAGACTACACGGACTGGCAGCATCCGTGGACACAGCTACGTAGTCATTCGTACCAGCAAGGATATCTTGAGTATATTGCACCGATTTCCTCTCTAGAGCTCGTCGGACGAAAGTTACCTCCAAATCGCGCCAAAATAAGACCCCGACTTCCTCCCATCTCCCCCATCCCTCCCCACCCCAACATCCCCCTGCTCCTCCACCCCCATACTCGCCGGTCTAATCACTCCCCCAGCCCCTCCTGTCGCTTGAGCAATCAAACCCCCTACTCTTCCCAGTCCCACTCCGCTCCCCGGCGCAGCACTTGGCATCAGTAGCGGCGGGATTGGCTTCTTCGCTCTCCCCAATTCAGCCTGATACCTACTAGGCAGTATATGCATTCCTTCCTCTCTCTCATAATATTCCTCTTCATAATGCAATCTCGCCGCTTTAAGCTGCTCCAGTATCGATTCATAGAGTTCGATCTCCCCATCTAGCAAGGCTCGACCCAGGGCATGGTAATCTTGAACTCGTTCGGTATGAAGACGGTCCATTTCAGAAAGGGTTACGTTGAGGACTGTTTCGCATCTTGAAGCCATTTTCTCCGCTTCTGCTGGTGAGAGGTTTGCGCTGCCTCGCTGATTTTCGGCAGGATCAACTTCTCCAGTCGCCTCCCGATACCGCGCTAAAGTGGTTCGATGAGTCTCAAGCAAAGCTTGAGCAGAAGTGTGCGGTCGTGAAAGCTCTTTAAACCGTTCATGTTGACGTAAGAGAGTTTCGCGAGAATGATGCTCGTAAATATCAGCAACGGTCTGCATAGTTTCAGCAGTGTTCTGAAGAGCAGAGGTAAGATTGAGACATTCTTGACAATCTTCTCTCCAACACCAGACGCCGTGTTCATTGGTAGCACCTGTTGAGGAGCGTTTACCGATATTTCCCATGGGTGGACCATGGAGTCTGTGCGCATCGTCTCCTCCTCCTCCTCCCATTGCATGCGCGTGGCCGTCGGAAGGACCAGCTCCTGCACCAGTCAATGTCCGCAACAACGTATACGAAAGATCGCGATACGTGCTAGAACTAGCAACATGCCCCTCCCGATGACCCTTGTAAGCAGCTAGCACACCGTGCTTGCCTGCATTGTGTCCACCTACACCATTGATCGTCTTCTCAAGCGTTTTGAGGAATGCATCCATCCTTTCAGCCTCCACTTCTGCCTCAGTAGAGTCAAAGTTGAAATCAGGATGCCAAGTTTGTGCAAACACACCTCTCTTCCCTGCTTCATCACCGCTTCGCAGCAGTGTAGCAGCCGTGCTACGCCACTCGACTTCATCCTCGCAACTGAGGAAGAAACGGATAGGTTCCGAATATCGTAGAACCGGATGCCTGACCAACCTCGAGATCCACATTTCGAGATCGGCACGACGAGTCTCGATAAAGTCCGAAGCAAAGCGACCCGAATACTGCTTCTCGGGTAGAGGAGGAATGAGCAGCGCAGAGTAATGCTTGGCAAGTACCTGGTGAAGCCATTCGAATTGAGTGAAACGACGCAAAACGGTGACTTGGGCTCCTGGCGGGTAAGGTCCACCAAGTGGGTCGTAGGGAATGCAGCCTGTTCTTCCCGATAGGGAGTCCAAATCGTCTTCGGCTTCACCGTCATCGCCCCGCTCGACAGGATACGTGCTCGTGACGTGATAGACAGTGTACTCTTGCATGCCGTTCAGCTTCGTCCTTTTCTGTGGATGATGGACCTGAACCAGGAATGGCGAACATTTGCTTTGCCACTTGGGACCGGCAGGACCGGCAATGACAAAGTGGTGATTCGGGTTTGCTGCACTTCCGGCTGCGTCCTTTGCTGGCGCCTCTGTCGCAACGCAAGCGTCATCATGCCTCTCAGCAGGGATACTAGCGTGACGAGTCTCTGCGCCTTCGTCCTCTTCAGCGACCTCTGTCAGCGCAAGTGCACCAACAGGCTTACCTCCAGACACCTTACGAGCGACCATCCTCGAGTTTTCATCCTCAGCGTGATCCGAGTTAGAGAGAACATAATCTTCGGCACCGCTAGTAACGAAGCTGGCGAATCGATTGAAAGTCTTCTTGCCAAAGATGCTGCCTTTCCAGTCCGAACCAGTGGTCGTAGTAGACTCGGTCTCTGGCGGCGCTGCAATTTGCTCGGGCCTTTCGCTGCTGTGCCCTGCCGACCCGTTCGCCAAAGTCGGCTGATAGTCCACTGTTGTCGGCGGCTGAGCAGCAGCGACAGCAGACCAGTCGATTGGGTTGGCTTCGTCAGACGCAGCAGGCATGCCATCGATGGCGGTACTTGCACCGGCAAGAGCATCCCCTTCGGGCTCATGCACGATGATGCTGGCAGTCTTAATCTTGGCATCTGCCTGTTCGACTTGCTGCCACTGTGCAGCCTCTTCACCGATGTTGAGGAAGGCACTGACAGAAATGGGCGGCGTCTGTGGCTCGAGTTCAGCCGGCCCCTCTGACAAAGGCGTCGAAGCTGAAGTATTACGACCTTGGCTGTCAAGAGAGCCTTGCGACGGCGTCCTCTCCTGTTCTACTGTCTGAGCTGAGGTCCTATTGACGGTGGAGGAGAGCACGCGAGATTGTGACTTTCCAACAGACCCCATCTGCCGACTGTGACTGCCCGCTTTCAGCTTAGAGCCTGGTGAATCCTTTACCTGCCCTCTTTCTGGCGAGACAGCAGCAGAAGGCAGCTTGAGCTTACCATCCCCGCCATCCTCGCCTGTACATTCGAACGCGACCGGCGGCTCAACACCACTGCTCGCCGGTGGAGAACGAGTAAAATCTTGTATCAGGCAGTACCATCCTTGCGGAATAAGACCTCGTGTTGGAACACCATTCTCATCCCATACCACGCCAAGACTCCAACCGCCAGCTAGAGACTCATTGACGATATCGAACGGCTGTCCAGCACGAATGATGAGCTCATTGAAAGCTGCTTCACCTTCAAAGTCGTACAGCGCGCGTGCAGGCTTGCCGATGCCAGGCCGAAGCATCTGACCACTAATGGGTCGCGATGCATGTAGCGTGGACGCCGTGGCAGGCTTCAAAGAGGAGCCAGCTCCCTGCGTCGATGCTTCGGTGACAGCGACTGGATCGGGCTTCTGAGTGTCGCTGTCCCCAGTCTTGAGGTCAAGGACGATGGACGGAGGGCGGAGCGGGCTTGAGCTGGCTTTGGACGAGACAGCCTCTTCACTGACGCGCGGGCTTCGACAAAGGTTGGCATCGATGGTAGCTTCCTCCGCGATCTCTTCAGCAGTTGTTGACGCCGCTACAATGTTGTTGTTGTTGTTGTTGTTGTTGTTGTTGTTGTTGTTGTTGTTGTTGTTGTTGTTGTTGTTGTTGTTGTTGTTGTTGTTGTTGTTGTTGTTGTTGTTGTTGTTGTTGTTGTTGTTGTTGTTGTTGTTGTTGTTGTTGTTGTTGTTGTTGTTGTTGTTGTTGTTGTTGTTGCTGCTGCTGCTGCTGCTGACGCTATCACCGAGTGCATTTGCCCCCTTACCAGCAGTATTGCCGCGCAGCGCTTTCCGCACACTCGCAGCTTTCGTCGGACTTGCATTGCTTCCCCAATCAAGGTCAAAGCAGCTTCCATCATTCGCACGGAGATGGTGACTTGACCTAGAGAAGCTGATATCATCATCCTCCGCCAGCAGCATCGATGGCTCCCTCGACCTTTCCGTGTCTGCCTCTGACTCGGCCTCAGACGCTGAGCGACTTGCGATCGATGCGGCTGAAGGCGAAGGCGAGATGCCATTGACTTCTCCGCTGCGATCTGAAGACTGCGGACTAGCAGTAAAGATGGAACTGAGGCGACCTTTCTTGCCATGACTGGTCATGCGTGTAGAGCGACGACATGCGGTACCCGCGATCGTTCCGTTGCTAGAGAAAGTAGAAGGCGTAGCTACATCTTGATTCGAGTTGCTCGGTCGAATTGTGGCTGAGCTATCGTCACGATCATGCTTAGACGCAAGGTGGAGGATCTTGGACGATGTAAGAACGTTCTTGGCCGAGGTAGAGCGTGAGATGGTAGCATCCGTATCCATTGTTGCTGGCTCTTCGGTGACAGCTTTTGCACCGAAAGCATCAGAAAGAGAAGGATAGGAGCTGGAAGGAGAGGGTCTGAGCGTGTCGCTGTTCGAATTCGGCGGGATGACAACCGCGTCCATCTTGAGGGCATCTCCGAGTAGATCTTGCGTTGCTGTTCGATAGATGGATGTGTCCTCGCTCTGATCGGTACCATTGCGCTGGTGGCCGTTTACGCTAGATGGCCGTTCAACAATGACAGAGGAGCGAGGGTCGGCTACATTGAAGGCACCGGCAATACCATTGAAGCGATCGCCTGTGATTTGGGGCTGAAGCATTCGGACCTGGTTGCTGATCCTTGGCTTTGCCTTTGCACCGGTGTTCTGTTGTTGGATTCCCGTGTTCTGCCTGGACAATGCCACCGGAGTTGACGTAGAAGGAACACCGGCTTCGAACATGCTACGCAAGTTGCCAACACGCGAAGGACCCGTGCCATTGATAGCGATGGGCTCGTTTCGGATCAGACGAGTTGTACCTTGGCCTGCGTCTTGATCGTCTGAGCTGACGCTGAAAAGTCGGCTGACGGAAGGCGCAGTGTAGGTTCGACCTCGTGCTGGAGGTCTGGTAGTAGAACGGTCTACATGGTTTTCATCTTGGCTTGATATGTCGAATGCATCGACAAAGTGGTCGACTGAGGAAGTGTCGTAGCCATGGCCGAGATGTGCTCGACTGATGGTGGCTGTGGAGGGCGAGTGTTCAGTGAATGAGCCACCAGTTGTATGAGTCTGGATGTAGTGTCGAAGAGCGATCGAGTTGCAGGTGCCGGTGAATGCAGAAGAGAGATGCGATGGCTTGGTTGGAGGTGGTGGACGAGACAGGGTGCCTGAACGACTGGAAGCGATGGAGCGGACTGAGCCTGTGGGTGAGATGTCCTTTGCCATTGTGTTGCTATGCTATATTTGATGCAGGGACTGATGCGAGGTGGAAACAAGAGGAAGACCAGTTTCAAGATTTCTGAGATGCTGTGTTGTGTAGAGCGAGAGCGTGTTCGTGACTTTGTTTGAGAAGAGACCCGGGCAACGTTGCACAAGGGAGACGTTGGCGCTACAAGAGGCAGAGAAACGAGACGAGATGAGATCGATGGACCGTATGTACGAAAGCTTTGTGTGCTAGCAAAACCGAGCTTTGTGTGAAGTGATGAGACCCTGATCCGAATGCTAGCCAGCGAAGTCGTCCGTGGTCGAAAGTGGGTTGGTTGATGGCGACTCGAGCCCTTGGCAAGACCACCGCAAGCTGCCAAATCCAGTATGAATGGCCGACTCAGCCTCGGAAGGTGTTGGTCGGAAAGCAAGCAATGATATCGAAGCTGAGCAGACAACCACACGCTGCTGCCGCACATTTCTCCTATCCCACTCACCTCTTTCGGGATAGCCGACATTGATGATGCATTCCACTTGGAGAGGAGCATCAACCTGCATCAATTTTGTATTGCAATCCGCACTCAATTTTCAAGTGAACAATACAGTATTTCAAATCGAGCCAAAACCAACACTTGGCGTTTCAAAAGTGTTGTTCTCTTTTGACGCCACTTGGATTCCATTCTCAAACTCTGAAATGATGGTCGATAACTACGAAGAGGAGGCAATCCAAAGTAGGGGGGGCACTCGACATCATCAAGAACGGGAAAAATCAACTAGCCAACATATGGAATCGATTGCAGTGGGACGAGGAAAACTTGTACAAGACATGAGAGAGCTTGGTCTATGATTGCGGCTACTACAAGGAGAATCTGACTAACTTGAAGCAGAAGGAGCATACTTTGATTGGATTGGTATGGGTCACATTGATGCCTGAAAGGTTCTATGAGAGGTGAATATCCGCTCCAAGCATGGAAAGCATTGTTGCGGGATCGTCCGGACAGCAACAAGCTCGGAGAGCTCATCCCGCGACAAAGAGGCATGATGGACACCAGGATGTCTTGCTTAGGCGAGAAACCTCACCATTCAACAACTTGTCAAGCGACTGACAACAGACTCGTTCTCAAGCTGGGCTGCTTCGAAGCGTCTACCAGCTATGTCTACTACCCCGACGACCATCACCCCCGACAGTCGAAGTGCTCGAAGTGTACCCGTTGCTACTCTCCTTCAAATATGGATCGATAGGTTCGCCATCACGCCCCTCCATATCTTCTTGGCTCCTCAACTCGCGATCAACACCGCCGTTGCTTGCACGAGCATAGCTTCGAGGAGAGGCGTTGCCCGTCACCTCTGTCAGCGGAGAGCCCGTATCGAAGGTCTCGGATGCATTCATCTCCGAGTGCAAGCCAGGCTTTCCGTCGGGAGGATACGACAAAGAGCGATGCTCGGATACGTGCATCGAATTCATACCTGCACCGAGGTAGTGCGAGGGAGAAGGGAAGAGGTTACCATTGGCGGCGTGAGGAGAGGAGTGGTGCATTGCTGGAAGTCGGTCGACGTTTCCACTAATACCACCACATGTGCCGTTGCTGTTGCTGAAGGTCGACGAGGGGACGATGCCGATAGGTCCAGAACTGTTACCGTGGGACTGATGGAAAAGCCCGAGACCAACGACACCAGATTCGTTGTGCGGCTCTGGCTTGCTGGCGGTGGCGTGTCCGTTCGATCCGACTCCATCAGCGTAGTCGTCGTGTACGTGCATCATCGATAGACGTCGTCGAGGCTCGTGATTAGGACTGCGGTGCATTGACGGATGTTTCGATTCGCCGCTGCCGTTGAGCAAAGGAGAGCCGTGTTGATGTTGCTGCGTATGGTGCTGTTGCCAGCGAGCACCGGCAAGATCCATCGACAACTGCCTGTTGGACAATCCTGATGGCGTGCCATTCAGTGAGCCGGCACCTTCTCGTCGCATCAGCTCTGCCTTCTGACTCCAGGCGGGAGAGGCAAACGTGTGCGTGCTTGGACCCGACGGACTCTGCTCGCTCCACTCTGACTCGGAAGCACCCATGTGAACACCGCCATGAGGCGCGAACGAGTAGCCACCATGCCAGCTCTGAGCATAAGGCGCTGCATCGTGACCTGCGTGTATCTTTGTCTCGTACTCGACAACAGGAGGCAGAGTCGACATGCCAAAGTGGGGCCTAGCTAGTTGCACACCACCCAAGTGACCAGGCTCGAAAGCAACAGGCGCGAACCCAGTAGCGGGAGAAGGGAAGAACGGTGGCGGTGGCGACAAAGATGAAGATCCCATTCGACTGTTGTAGTCTGCAGCCATTCCAGGCTCTACCCATCGAGGATGAGGTCCCTCCCCCATTTCACCGATCTGCACGTTGACAGGGTAAGAAGGATAGCTGTAGCGAGGCTGATTGCAAGCGCTGTACAACTGAGCTGCTGCAATCTGGTGATCCTCATTGTGGCGTACCGAAGTGGGCGTCGCCGGATACTCTGACAGTCCCACCCGCAAAAGTGGGTCTTCGAGCATCTCTGATTGACTCATGCCGGGTGGACCGTTGGGATGGTACTGACCGTGGTGCAGGCTATAGTCTGGATCGCGCTTTCGAACTCCACCACCGATTTGGCCTTGATCAACCTCTCTCCTGTTCGTGCTAGAGCGATTTGTGTTGCCAGAGGATGATGCCGAAGTAGAAGCAGTGGCGCGCATCTTACTCTGCAGACGACTGCGACTGGTGTGTGTCATGGTGTGACGGTGCATGACGTCTTGACGACGGAAGCACTTGCCACAGATGTGACATTCGTACTTGATAGAGTCATCGTGCGTGGCTCGATGGCGCAACATGTGCTCGTGACGTTTAAACACCTTGCCGCAGAAGCAAGTGTAAGGTGGCTCCGGCTTAGGTCCATAGCGACGACGCTTCTTGCGAATCGCACCATTACCATTGCCATTAGCACCGGTGGGACCGTTGGCAAAGAGCGTAGCACCGTTCATCGCTTGTTGAGAGCCAGCGCCATTGGTGGAGCGTGTGGCGTAGCCAACTCGCATTGCGCCTCTGGAAGCCAGAGCCGCCGCCATTGATTCGTGATCTTGACCGACAAACGCCTGGTTGGAGGTCAAGAAGGAAGAAGCTGAAGGAGCAGATGACCAGTTGTTGTTGGTCATAGCAGCTCGCACATGAGGCGAGATGAGATGCGCGGGAGAAGATGAGGACGAAGGAGCAAGGGAAGCTTGGGTGGGGTCGAACAAAGAAGAGGTGGCGTTGTGCGGGTCCAAGTGACGCGTCGAGCTTCGCGTGGTCAACATGACTACACAGAGAGAGACGTCGAGACAGAACCGGTCAATGGAGCTCGGTGCAGTGGAAAGGCAATTGTGATTGAGGCCGTGACGGTGACTCGTGGGAATCGAACCTAGTCTCCTGATTGGATCTTGGATAAATGTGACGTTCCGGACGCACACAGATTGGCGAGCACAAAGGCGACGTCGAACAGTGAGTTGTGGATAGAATAGAGTTAGACACTGTGGGAGCCGAACGATGCTGTTCAGTCGATGTTCGGAGCAGCCAAGAGTTTGGGACGCCAAACGGAATCTGAGCGGAATTCGAATGGATCGGGCAGCGAGAGAGAGAGAGACGTGGCGACGCGCAGAAGAGATGTCGGATAGTGCCAATGCAAGTGCACAGTAGTGGCGTGATGTACGACGGCGAATCAAATCAAGCTTTGACGTATCAACGGCGCTGAAGTTCAAAATGGCGCGCGCAGAAGTGCGCAGAAGCAGCCAAATGACAGATGTTGAACGAAGAGGCCGACTCTAGAAGATGCGAGATATTGACCAAGATCAGAGTTGAATACCGACGATGGCCGGAGAAGGTGTTGAGCAGTGAGCAGCGCAAGGTAAAAGCGAATCAGATCGACAGAGGGAGGGAGGAGGAGAGGTCTCGACCATTGTCTGTCTGCTTTTAGTATCTTTTGAGCTCTTCCCGTGAGTTTGCTGCAAGGGGAGGATATAGTGAGGAGGCAAAGGAGGGCCCTAGACGGCCGAGGACAACAAATGAAGCTGGACACTGCCATGCACCAGCGCTGTGATGCCAGGCTTACCTTCTCAACGGCGGATTTAGGTGCCGGTCCAAGCTCGTTCGTTGACTTCACAAGAGGCAAATTTGTCGTGCATCAGTGTGTTGGTGACACAAGTTTCAGTGAAAGAAAGCCAAAAGAGAGCAGAGGAGATGAGCGAGAGAATAAAGGACGACCAGATATCGGACTAGGATTGAGATAACCAGGGTCTAAAAGACCCAGAAAGTGCTGACCTCATTAGATACCGGCTCGACACCTTTGTTTCCACTCGATGAGCGCAATGCAAGTACGGTAATGAAGGCTATGAACGTGCTGGCTTTGTCTTGTGAACATACATGCTCGGCGCATTAGTGAAGGCAGCTGTTACAATCGGTACATTGAGCTCGTACGGCAGCTCGGGATCGCGCATGAATCGATAGGCACGAGGAGCAGCATCTAGTTTCATGCAAAACCTGAGTGGACTCGAGCTACTGCTTCCACAAGCTATGCAGCTTTATTTATACGAGTCGACGGTAGCAATTGAGGAGCCGCGGTCCGACGAGGACTCGTGCCACACTTAGCGTAGCTTTGTAGCTACTTGCTAGCGTGGTACCTGTTCCCTCTTCCTGCAACCTGAAGCCGAGCCCAGGGGGCAATGAAAGGTCAATACCGAGCGAAGCTGTCTTCCATCGCCCGTGTCACATTGTCAGCACATGGAGGTCAGAGCCCGGTCCACGAGCCAGTAAAAGGTTTTGCAGCTTCCACATTGAACTGTGACTGGACTTCATGTCTGCCGAACTTCGGGCCAAAAAGTTGCCGATACTTTTGCTTCATTGTTCGGACCTCAGCCAGACGCCCCGCCTCATTCAACTCTCTCTCACAGAAATGCGGGCGTAGGGGGTCTGTGCCTTTGTACAGTTTTGCGAAGAATAGACCTCGGCGTACGCAACCGCTGTCAATCGGCCTCTTCAACAGCCCTTGATCAAACCAAAGAGATGTTCTATTCCACCACCAGAAATGATCAAAAGAGCTGTCGCGGACAGATTAGATGACGCAACCCCTCTGCTGAGCCGCTGACTTCATTTCGATGTGACCATTGTTGGCCGTTGTCTAAAATGCATTGGGCACGGCGTCATCCTTGATTTCCACCGTTGCCGTTTTTTGCCATGCTGCACCAAGCTGGACCACGCACAAGGTTACCGCAGGACCACGAAAGTCCATACCGGTCCGAGTCGATGACCCAAATACGATGAATATTGCCGTGGATTAGGTCGGGGCGAACAGGATATGGACACAGGGAATACCAAGAGAAACCATCACCAGCACAAAGCCCCGAAGTTGACACCAACAGGAGGTGCTCAATGAGAACGACGATGACGATGAACTCAGCTGTGATGCCGCCGGTGGTCCCGCTTGATGAGATATCGATTCTGAAAAGAAAAGCCAAAAAAAGGGAGGCAATGCCTTCCTTGCTTGAGTCAAGATGAAGAAAGGACTGTGAAGCTTTGTTCAGCACATGTGAAGTGCATGGCAAAGGGAGGTGCCAATGGTGACTGGACTTGCCCTTCACAATGCATACACACTGCATCGAACAAGGTCCGTTTCGGATGCCACGCTCGTTGCTCGACAGCCGGGCAACCTTGATCTCAGATGACCGAGACGAGCTCTCGAAGCCAAGAAGGGCCGTGGATCAACTCTATACGTTGCATTAGGAGACCGAGGCGACGTTCGTGTGAGCGAAAGAAAGTAAGGTTCGGCATTTGGCGGTGCACTGCGGACCGTAACTAGTGTGAGAGAGGTCTGTGCTTGCACTGCATAACGTGAGTCCCCTCTCAGTCGAAACGCTCGGATAGGTCCAAGCTCGGCATGAGCTCGGTTAAGTTGATGATGATGGTGGTACCAAGGTCTCTTTTGTTCTACTTTGGGAACTGGGTGTGGCTGGTACATGTCAATGTTGCATGCATGAATGTTCAAGAAGCTGCAAGAAAAGTGCAGTGGCGCCTTGACCTCGCTTACGGTACTTGCGGACCGGATTGATGCTCCGTTTCAAAGAGAACCAGAGGTTCGGTTCTTGCCAAGTGAACGTCATGCAAGAAGGTCAAGAACAATTGCGGGATGCTGTTTTACAGATCCCTTTGTCTCAACCGATCGCATCTCTGCGTATCGCCTGCGGTGATGTAAGCTGCCTTATCAGCGAGCAAAGATCTGAAGAGAAAGCGCTTGGACCTCTGAGAACTGATAGAGGGAAAAAGGAGGCGCTCAGCTCGCCATCACGCTAGCTGCTGCTCCACGGTGTTCCTTTGGCCATCTTCTTTCAGCCTTCTCTCTGCATTTCACCCCTTTTTCCACCTTGTTGTCGCCGTGCGTCGCAGCAAAATTTGCACTTCCGATGTCAAAAAAAGGACCCAGACGCTAAGACTCTCATCAAGGCCCCAGGTTAGAACATCCAACAAGGCCCAAACTAGCGCCCTCTCGACTCTCTTTAACAAGCTCAGGGGGCTCGAGCATCAGATGGCGCTACTGTAAGTTCGGTTGTTCGAAGCTTGCATTGACGTGATGCAAATGCGGCGTTGGCATGAAGCGGCGCGTGCGCCTTGAGAAGCAACTGCTGATTCGTCACATGGGTTGCGCCCTCTTTTTCATGTTGCAGCTGTTGATGGTCTTGCTTTATCGAACAGGAGCACGAGGGCAGAGCCCACCATCCCTGCCCTTAAGTGGGAGGGCTTGGCAAACAGTTCGGGAGTTCCTCCTTCTAGCGCAACAGCGATACTCCTGAGGCGGCTCAAACGGTTGCTTGTCTCGCCATCAGAACAATCAGTGACCAGCTTTACATGATGTTGAGACAGCCTTATGAAGTTCGGCGTATCATTACGAGCACAACAACGACGTTGTGACAGAACCGAATGTGAAAGGATGAGAACCGAGCTCGTCTTGTGCTGGCTGTTGCGTTCCGGCTGATGCTCGACGTCACTGTCGCCAGCCATGACCTCAAAGTAGGCTCACGACAGGAACTGTGGAGTTGAAAGCAGAGGCTACACCAGAGCCGGCTCGGCAATCTTGACTTCAGCGATGGGCTCGAGCACCGGCCAGAATGTCAGAGCAGGAGAAAGGAGCTGCAGGGTTGCATAGAAGCTCTTCGGCTGCATTCGCAGCTGTTCGTGCCTATTGTTCTCACCCTGCGGCAAGAGCACTCGATCTCTACGTCGACAGCTCCTTACGATCCATGTTTTGTTCGCCTCTTCCCTCGTCACTGCCGGAATCTGACTTCGGAGCTATGATTTGCTCCCTCAACGCCGACGAGCGCTGCAAGCGCCGCCCAAGGGTGGCTTGCGTTGCTACGTTTACTTGTTGTCGGTCTAAACGATTTCAAATGGTGGAACAGATCCGGTGTCATAAAACAGCTCAGAAACAAAAGGCACTGTTCAGTATCAGGTGATTCGCATCGCCGGATGATTGCACGAAGCATTATGATCGTGTGCGAAGACGCTTCAAAGCTCAAGATGGATGATCTGCGTCGCATGAATCCGGTCTTCAATCAAGACTGTGGGAGTTGCTGTCAGCAATGATGAGTGGGCTCGCATGAAAGATCCCAAGCGCTCGGTTATGGGAGGAAGCAAAGATGGGCGTCGATATGCGGGCAAAAGGCGTGATTGTTAGGTTTCCGCAATCTTCTGGCGGAGGCGACTTTTCCTCCACAAAGCTCTTTGACCCACCATGCTTTGCATCCCTCGATCTTACCACAATCATCCGATCTGATTTCTCCCAGCCCACCAACAACCGTCCGCAACGCAAAGGCTTGGCTTTGCGTTTAGCGTTTACCGCTCAACGCTTTGTTATTGCCCGGTGGGTCGCACAAAACCTTTGCTGCTGGCAACGGAGGACGCCAAGATCAGAAAGAGCAGCTAAGGTGGGAAGCTCTGGATAAGATAAGGCCTGGGACCTTCCCTGGTGGACACTTTGACAATGCGATTATGACCAAACCAAAATCAGCCGCCACCGCATGGCAACCTCTCTATCGAGCTCTACTTGGATCTTCATCCGCATCAGTCCGCTTTTCTCGACCTGCAGCTCGAAACACTCGGCGCTATCTGCGGGACGACTTTGCCGCTGCCCTCCTTACCTCCCCCTCTCATCCTCAGACCGGTTCAAAGGCGAACTCCGTCCGACAACTTACCGCCAACACCGTCGCTTTCCATCTTTCTGCATCTTTGCATGCATCGGGTTCCGGCAAATCCGGTGTTTCGTCTCCGGCCCCACCAAGCCACGCGACTCAAACCCGACGTGCTATCCAGCCTAATGGGACCTCCCACCCCAAGGTGGGAAGCAAAGGGAGATTAGCACACCGGGTTATCTCCAACCTCGCCTCGCTCACTTACCACCATTTGTCGCCTTATACCCGGATGCAGTCACCAAGATCGGCCCATTTGAGAGCTGCACTGCGGAAGCCGAAAAAGTTGTCTTCGCTTGCACGTGTGCTTGGTAAACTCGATACTCCCATCAGCCCCGATCTCGCGGATGCAGGAGGGGAGACGGACTTGCACACAGCGCTAGAGGGAGAAGAAGGCGCCATGTTGAATCTAGCCCATATGAAGCTGTCTTTCCTCATGCCTAGTCCAAAACCGATCAGAGGGCCGAAAGAAGCAAAGTGGAAGAATTGGGATGGTCAAGATCCAGACAAGATCGGTTCAGAAGGCAGTTTGAGGCAGATGCAGGAAGATTTAGCTACGATAGAAAGATTGCTGCAAGAAAATGGCAACGAGAGAGGAGGGGATAAGGGGATGGGGAAACAAGTGCAGCAGTTGAAGGCAGAAGCGGAGACGTTGAGAAAGAAGGTAAAGGCTGGAGCGAAAGCGTTAGTGCAGGCGGAGGAGAAGAGGGAGATGGAGAATGTGGGGATAGAGGCTTTGGCGGAACTGATTGCGGGAGCGCAGGATAGAGAAGGGGTTATGCTTGGCAAAGAAAGATGGGCCAAGAGGGCGAGAGGGGATTTTTTGCCGCCATAGTCACACCTTTCCATATGATCACAGCATCTTTCGTCCTAGTAGCATCAACACGGATACCAGCGCAATTCACACCTTTCTTCCATCATACCAGATAGATATAGAGGACCTCGTATCAGAGTTGGCAAGAGGTTGCACAAACGCATCCTTCAGGGTCCAACTGTGCGAAAAGTCTCGGATCTCGGTCGCGTTTCTGTGTGTGTTGTTTGTACGACCCTGCATGACTTCTCCCCTCCTCCGTCTTGGCTCTGCCCTCACCCCTCACATCTCACAGTAGTAGATGTGAACATCAACATGTTCCGTAACCCTCGACCGCCGTCGTTCCTTCACAATCCCACAGCAATCGAAGATGCTTCCGTCGAAGAAGAATCACAACTAGAAGATAGTCTTGCCGGTCCATCTCAGCATCGGTCTATCCCGCAGCCTAGTCTATTTCAACGACCTCCTCAACGACGGACAGTGGAAGGGGATAGGTTTATGCTCGCTACAACTCCGAATGGTGCTGCTGCACCGCTGCCGCCGTTTGCACTGCCGAACAGAAATGCGTCCGGGTCGACAGTGACGCCTCAAGGAATGCTTCTTCCACCAGTACAGCCGCCGAGAATCGAAAGACAGCAGTATAGGCCGCAACCACCAGCACCGACAAGAGCGTTACTGCAACAAATGTTGCTTGGTAGTCCATCGGCGGATGTTTCGGGGTCGTTCAGTTTCGGGCCTCGAGAAATTGCTGGTGCAGGAATGCAGTTGGGGCCGCCTTTTGCCGGTTATCCCCCCATGCGCCCAGTAGCAGGTGATGGTGGTGGGGGGGTGAGGAGAATGTTGAACCCCCCTCCTCAACCAATACAGCAGCATGGTTTGGGTGCAAACCTTGACTCTGCAGCAATAGCAACAGAACGCAGATTTCGAGAGCAAAGGGCTGCCACCCGTACTATCCCACAAGAAGCAGAATCCAGACGTGTCGTATCGTTCTCCGCCCAACACACCCCGCAGAACCCTGCAGCCGGATACGCATATCAACCTCAACTCCCACCAGCAGTACGATCCAGCCGGATTGCTCAACCAACAGCTAGTGTGAGAGGAGGTGCGGATGTTAGCACATCCCATCTCGGCGCTCCTTACGCAGATCTTAGTCTTTCTACCAGCACAGATACTTCGGTTTTTCCCCAAGGAAGACAGACTGCTGTTCCGACTCGGCTTTTCGCAACCGCAATACCACAACCTCGCATGCCCACTGCTCCGTCCAATGCGGAATCAATATCTATCTCTGCAGATCCATCAACCACCTCCTCCTCGACTTCCAACTCTCTTACAAAGCCCGATGCACTGGAGACAGTAAGGCTGCGGAAATGGGATGGAACGCAAACAACCGTTCCTAGTTATATTGTGGCTGATCAAGCTGAATTTATTGTACAAGATTGGTTTGAGTTTGATGTTGTACATCGTTTCAAGCCTAGTCAAATCTTTGGGTTGAGGGAGGAGAAAGTGGCTGGTACCTGTTCATCTGGCTCGCACCTACCTAAAGAAGGGGAGAGGGAACAAGATGTGGACGTACTTCAAGCGATCCTAGAAACTCAACTCGGTTTAAGAGGATTTCATGGATGGTATGGATACACGTATTCCAATCCTCCTCGCAAACCCCATCAGAGAGCGGAGAGGAGACGGGAAGGAGAAGGGGATGGAAACGGTCGTAGTTCAAGAAAACGTCGTCGGCCATCCTCTCCCTCTTCCTCCCCATCCTCTTCTCCAGCTTCTGCTTCCTCATCCACCCACGCAAGCGAAGAAGCGATTGTGGTATACGACACATTCGGTCGTATCCGTGGCACAATTACTCTCCCTTCTTACTCCACTCGCGGGGGACCACGGCTTCCCCTTCCCTCGCCCAGAGAAACTTTCGCATTACGACACAATGCTGCTTCAGCCTTGGTGCTTAAAGCTGGCTCTGAGCTGTCGACCAAAGAAGCAAAGCTAGCAGAACAGGTGGAACTAGTCAAAGAGAGCTATGACCAACTTGAATCAACCAGACACAAGCACCGAGAGCGAGATCAAGCAAAAGAGAGAGGCAAAGAAACGATGAAATCTGTTTCGTTCTATAATGAGCTTAAAGCCAAACGTAAAGCTTTGACTATGTTTCAACGTTCTCATAAAGCGACCATGATCAAAGCTTTACAGAATGCCATGTTGGATAGCGCTTCTTTTGGTCGGTCGACCTCAACTTGATCGTCACTAAATTTCAACATATTTTCTACCGGAACGTCATGTTGGGAATAGGGGATAAACGGTTTACTGCGTGTGTTCTGTAACATAGTTCTTGTGTTGAGATCCTAACAAGACGGTGAAAGGGCTCTTGAGCCTAGTGTTTCTGTGAGGTAATCAAGGCTCAATCGCAATGACAACCCAGCTCGAGGCTTCAGGGCTTATAGCTACGTGATCATCACGCAGCACCAGCCAGTAGAGAAGACTGATAAATGGTATACCAAAATTGCATTCTATAATAAAACAACCTATCTCTGAAACCTAACTATAATTTCCATATATGCTGATCCGTATCTATGCTGTGTGTTTTGTAGGTCCAACTTCGTCCTGGGGAGTGCCTCTTCTACTCCCTCCGGCATCAGAACAAGTTTCCAATGCTGACCCGTTTCTTGCAGCTTCCAAGACAGAGTTCGACATCTTGAGGCCGAGTAACTGCTCGATTGGTTCTTGTTTTGCGTCTGCACCTTGTTGTAGAGCGTTAGCCAGAGGACTGGGTTTGGTAGGTCGTGAGTCTGCACCGAAAGGAGCGCCTAGAGCTGAAACATCGGATGATTCTTCTTGGGCAGGAGGAGTGGGTGTACCGGCCTTTTCGCGCAACTTTGCCATGGCTGAAGCAGCAGCGCTTCTTTCAGCTGTCATGCTCAAGCTACGACGCGATCCTGAAACTTTGGCTAGTGCGGTGCCTTTGACACTGAGTCGTGCGATGGTGTTGGCGAGTTCTTCGGCGCTGGCTCCTGCAAGCATCTCTCCGGTAGACAATCCTGCTGCGGTTGCGGAGTCGTCTTTCCCGCCACCGCGGCTTCCACCGGAAGGTCCGGACGCCATTGGCGTTCCAGCAGGAGAGTTGGTAGATGCTCGACGTGTAAGGTGGGAGACGTTGCCAGCAGCGACCATAGGGAAGGGGTATCCATCTGACATCGAAGGCTCGACCGAGCCTGGTGTCACATCAGAAGCTTGTCGATTCATCGAGTTTCCACCAGCACCGCCTCCTGCCTTTTCGTCCGTGTGGATCGCGGCATGCGAAGGTCTTCTAGGTCCCGCGCCAGGTGTCTTGGCAATGTTGCTTCGAACGTCGTCCACAACTTCATCTGACGACCTGTCCAATGCACTCGATCCATACATCCCCGTCGACTGTCGAACAGGTGCTGCTCGACGCGGACCGGAGGGCTGCGACCAATGAGGAGTTGCTGGTTGTTGCTGACCATAACCAGCACCGGACATGGGGAACATAGGGTTGTATCCCGCCGGTCCACCAGGAGCAGCTGTCATGTAGTCACCCATCCCTCCATTTCGAGCCACATGTGAAGCGCCAGAAGTACCACCAGCAGCACCCGTTTGCGAAGTGCTTCCACCAATGGTCGGACTGAAGGCACCAATGCCTGGACTCAGGAATTGCGGGTATAGGGGAGGAGTCTCGGGAACTTGATGGAACGTGAAACCAGGCATGCCTGGCGTCATTGGCACCTGCATACGAGCCGCCATGGGACTCATCTGGTCACCATCTTGTCCTGCCCCCATGGCAGCACCAAAGCTGTTGGCAAAGTTGGACGATGGCAGCTGAATGCGGCCTGGATGCTGCGAATTGTTAGTCGGTGCGGGCGGAGAGACGAGACCAGGCGACATGAGATCTGACGGCAGATAAGACGAAGCGGCTCCAAAACCGTTGGCAGGAAGCGTGATGGACATGCCATAGTCGTTCTCTCTGCCAGAGGAGCTTGTCGTTTCATCTTCCTCGTTGGTCGACTCGGAAGAGGCATAGAGTCCAAACGCCTTCGCGGTCGAACCGCGGCGATCGGAGGCAGTGCTGCCGTCTGCATTTTGGCGTGAGCTGTTCAAAGCGTTGCCGAACATGGAGAACGAGTTCTGAGAAGAAGTCCCCTGAAGCGTTCTACCAGCATCAGCAAAGGCGGAAAAGCCTGCTGCCATCTGCTGCTGTTGTGTTTGTTGCTGCGGTTGGTACTGCTGCTGCTGTCCAAATCTCTTTTGCTGTTGCTGTTGCTGCTGAGATTGCATTTGCATCGAAGGCTGATACTGGGACGCATACGCAAGAGAAGCTGGATTTTGTGCCTGGAATGCGGCCTGTCCGGACGAAGCTTGAGCCTGTTGCTGAGGCATGAAAGCTCCTCCGGACCTCTGTTGTTGCTGCATCGTCTGCTGAGGATACGGTTGCTGTCCGAAGCCGCCTTGCATTGGCTGTGCTTGCATCGGTGCAGCGATGGCTGGAGCACGCACATTGTTCGTCATGTGAGATGGCAACGCTGCAGCGGCAAAGGCACCCGTATACTGAGCCGGATTGCCAGGTGTACCGATGGCAGGGCCATTCTGTGCCGCAAATCGGTCAAAGTGGACCTTGAGCGTTCGACCGCTGTACTCGTAGCCGTGGTAGAGGCGAACAGCGTTCTGGGCATCTTCCTGGGATGCGAAGAGTACGGTACCGAAACCTCGACTTCGACCGTCGGGCCCAATGGCCACATCAGCACGCTGAATGTTGCCGGCAGCGCGGAAAAGGTCCTTGAGATCTTGCCATTGGCAGTGGAATGGCAGATTACCGACAAACAAGACCCGACCAGCGTACGAAGTGGTGGGCATCTGGGAGTTGAACGGGTGCGACTGCATCGACGTCATAGCTGGGTTTCCAAGTGCACCAGGTCCTTGTGGCCAGGGTGCCATAGCAGTTGCTCCCGGGAAGCCGGTCGGTACTGATGATCCTCCGGCGTTAGGCTGATACAGATTCGAGGCAGCGTCATTAGCGCCAGATGCCCACAAGCCAGAAGCAGGCGAGGCGTTGGCCATTCCGATCGCAGCACCTACCTCGGAGCCTCTGCGCGAGCCCATCTGATTAGAGCCGAGAGATTGTACAGAAGAGACGGCGCGGTGTTGTGGGAAGCCACTGTCAAAGGTGGACCCGGGCCGCTGGCGATTGGGAGTGCCGTTGTTGGAAGTCTGGAACATGGCACGTTCAAGCTCGGAAGGTCCGTTGCCGCCGCCGCTGCCACCACCGAGGGTCGCATCAGGGAGGGCTGAGAATGAAGCGCGAGTCGAGATGGGTTGTGAAGCATCGACAGCGCGCGCTAGAGGTGAAAGCGCGGATGGTGACGCAGCACCTGCGAGTGAGCCAGGCGAATGGCTCTGACTGCCCATGTAGCCGGATGGTAGGCCGAGGAACTGGCTCTGATCCGCAACGCCGCCGAACAGGCTCTGATTTGATGCCAAAGGGCCGTTCGCGATGTGAATAGGAGACGGACTGGCGCCGTTACCGAGACCACTGGTTGCGAGGGTGGGCATAACGGCACTGCCAGCTACGCCAACGAGAGTTCCGCTTCGATCGACACGGACGTCAAGCGACCTACCCTGCCATGTGAAGCCGCCGAGCATGTCGGCAGCTTTGATAGCATCCTGCTCGGTTGCCATGAGAACGGTGCCATAGCCACGGCTTCGGTTGTCTGCACTGAGTGAGACATCAGCGCGAAGCACGGTACCCGCCTTGCGGAAGAGATCCTTGAGGTCTTGCCATCGAACGCGATAAGGAAGGTTGGAGACAAGCAGCTGTGTACGCGGATCTGATGCAGAGAGAGGACCCGTACTCGGAGCTGGCGCCCCTAGACCTGACATTGGGTCCGTATTGCTAGACGATTGACTAGCAGACATTGTGCCAGATGCATCGCCAGGAAAAGAACCTTGACGGGTTTCCATCATTGCGGACGTTGGATCGGCGGACAGAAGATTGGTGGGAGAGCTGGAAGGGCCGTCCGAGAAGGATTGGCGGCCAAATGGTGGTCTGGCTGCGGCAGCACCAGCATCAGGCTGTAGGAGTGACGGCGAGTCGTTGCGGAGGCCTGAAGAAGACAGGCGACGTTGTTCGTGACCGGTGAAAGGAGGCACGAGGGATGTCGGGGAGCGACCATTGAAGCCTGAAGAGTGCGACTGGTTGAAGAGATCGGTCTGACTGGATGCAGAGTTGTTGCCGCCCGACATGTGATGAGGCAAGGGAGAATGTGAGCGGCGGAGACCAGACGAGGCTTGGCTGAAAGCATTGGCGGAAGAAGCAGCGCTGAAGTTGGAGCCAGCACCTCCACTGCTCTGTCGAGAGTGGTCATTGCTGTTTCTGATACGGTCATTGAATCCAAAGAGACCGGCGGAGGGAGGTGTTGCATTGGCGCTGGTGTAGGGCGATCCAGACAGATTGGACGTGGGGGCTTGGTTGGACGAGACTATGGAGATGGCTTTGGGGCCGGAAGATGCTGCGTGATCGTGAGCTGATGATGCGAAGGAACTGGCACGACTGCTGGGAGACTGGCCGTCAGAAGCCAAGCCATGAATGCGGTTGGAAGTGCCCAAGTTCATACTGGAGGTGGGACCGAAAGCAGTGGCGTGCGGTGAGAAAGGAGACGTTGTCGATTGAGAGGCGTGGGCGGACGCGCCATCAGACGAGTTGCCGGAAGCGTTGACCGACATGTGTGCGATAGAGGAGCTATTTCAGGCGAGACGCAAGCAGTAAGACGGACCTCGGTGAGATCTCGAGCCGGGGTTGCAAGTACGCAACAAACGCTTTAGGCTGACAAAGGAGCCGATGCTGTGATGCTTAGCAGATCGAGTAGTGCTGGGTGCAGGATTATCTGAGAGCTAGTTGTTGCGGCGGGAAGTGACACTGATCAAGCCTGCATGAGGCTTTGCAGCTGGCGATCGTAATACGTGGAAGAAGACCGATTGCTGGAATGATCCTGGTGAAAATGATGATGCAGTACTGCGAGTGTCGAATACTTGGTGGTGAGCAGCTGAGAATCAAGTGGGAGAATCCAGTGGGCGATGCGTTCGATTGTTCTGTGCGCTTCAAGATGACAAAGAGCCAAGAAGGGGAAATGATTCCGAGGATTACGAATGAACAAAAGCTGAGAAGGGAAACGGGGTAAACCGTGGTAACGAGGATATATAAGTCCGAGCAAATAGAGAAAGAAACCAAAGTAAAGTGACGGGATCCAACCTGACCGTTTCCGTTACCAAGAGAACCAAAGGGAGAGATATGAGTGCAGTCGACCTGAAAGGAGGGAACGACGATGCAAAAATTGGGATGATGATGATGGAGTAAAAAGGAGAGGCGGGTGTGAGGGTGGAGGCGCTTGATGTTGAGCTGTTAGGAAAGGGACACGTGAGATAGAACAGCGAGCAATCAGCAATGCAAAAGAGAGGCAGCAGAGCGCGGCGTGGGGCAATTCACTGTCCTTGGCACAATCAGATCGCGTTGTGGTGCCTGAAAATTTTACACGCTTCGATGGTCGTACAACCATCACTTTGCCGGTCATAGCCATGGTCACAAAACAAGGGCGGCGTAGCAAGTATCAATATAGCATGGTATAGTAACTGGAGACAAGAGTGAACCTGTTTTGAAGGCGTAGTGTGACCTCGCTCCGAAAGAGAATGAATGCTGTTGATTGCTTGGTCCAGCAAAGTGCGGCTGAGAATGGCAAAAGAGAAAGAAAAATGGCCGAGCCACACATATCGGCGGTTGGACAGAACAGACAAAGGCATGGCATGTGCAACTCCGTCCAGCAGCAGCAAAGCAGCGTCATCGTCCAACTCAAAAACGCGAGCAACCTTGGCAGCGAGCAATCCCAGAGCTGAAATCGTCATTTGATAATGCTTAGTAATTGCGACCTAACCTCTTTAACGAGTCGCTTCGCTCTTCTCGCTTTTTTGGACTTTCTTCTTGAAGCTCTCTCTCGCTCTGATCGACACGCAAAATTCCTTTTGCGTGTGAGCCAACGCCAGTCGGACAGCATCTTCTCAACACCATCATCGAAAGCATCCTACAGTCTCGCCGGCACCGAGTGGAATCCTTCAAAACCAACGCAAGCCTCACTAAGTTGGTCCTAGAGCGGTTGTCGCCATATCTGTATTGACAAGAATGTCGGCATCTACCTCTTGCCGCAAGAGCGTTGCGGGTCTTTTTCGCAACCTCTCGCTCAACTCCAACACAGCATCCACATCTGCAAGCACATCGTCATTACGATCAAGATGCTTCTCCTCATCAGCAGCGTCTTCTAACTCGGCTCCATCCTCGTCCTCAACAAAGCAGCCAGTGCAGACAACTTCGTCTTCGTCTGCACCATCCTCTGCATCAAGTTCATCTTCGGGCCCTGTCAAGACCATTCCCGCTTCCTCTCCATTGCTCGACAAGCCATTGCCCATCGACTTCCCCTCTAGCACATTACGAGCGTTCCCCTCGTTGCTTCACTTTGCCGACCCGGTGCTCGACCCACACCCCAACAACGTGATCCGCTCAACGCCCACTTCCACCACACCATACCCTTCTACCGTCACTTTCCTCAACGAGCCCAAGATGTTTGAGCCCACTCCACCTTCTGCCGACTCGCTCGTGCTTTCCTCGGGTTCCGACGCCGACGAGGTCAACTCCGAGCAGTATCTGTCCACCGTCACTCCGCTTTCTGTCAAGGAAGTGCGCGATCTTCATCGTCACGCCATTGTGCTCAAACGTGTCGTTCACATGACCACCAAGGGTAAAGACGCCAGCATGTATGCTCTCGTCATTGCGGGCAACGGAAACGGTCTGGTCGGATACGGTGAGGGCAAGGATACCAATGCTTCCAAAGCTGGTCGAAAGGCATTCCACGAAGCCGTCAAGAACCTCGACAGTGTTGGCATTCACAAGGGCAGCGATGGTTCGCGTACCATCGAGACTCAGGTTGAAGCAAAATGGGGTGCTAGTCGTGTTGTCATGCGTCCTCGTCCTGCTGGTTTCGGCCTTCGAGTCCCTCCTGTCATCCATGCTATCTGCCGTTCTGTTGGTATCACCGATCTGAGCGCATCCATCTACGGATCCACCAACCCGGTCAACGTCGTCAAGGCTGCTTTGCAGATCCTGTGGGGAGGTGCTGCACCTTTAGGAATGGGCGATGGTGTTGGTGGACAGATGCGTCGTAAGGACAAGGGTCGTGGTATGCGAAACCGCATCGATATCGAACGCAGCCGTGGACGTCGTATCGTCGAGGTCAACATGTCCAGGTGAAGAAAAGAAGGAGGAGGGCATTGTCTTTTCTGTCGACCTCACGAACGAATGAAGAAATGTAACACTATCTCACCATGTGACTTTTATGATGCAATTTGTACATCATCACAAGAGTTAGATGAATGTGACCATGTGAGTGACTGCGTCGGTGCGTTCCGAAAGCGACAAGGCTCACTGGCATGTCGACCTGTCTTGCATCCAAGCTGAGCTGAGCTTCGAAGCTTAGGATCAGCCGACAGCTGTGAATGCGCCTTGCTGCTCTTCTTCTTGAGAACCGCGTCACAACCAGAACTTTCCCACAGCCTTTTCCTCACTTTCGGAGCTGGCCCGACTCGCTCCAACTCCAGAGAAGCCATGCAGAATCCAAAAGCACAGCTCGACTCGGCCACGCACAACTTGCTTCAATTCTGAGCTCTGATGCCTCAGTGGCTTCGCAAACGCCCATCCGGACAGTGTGTGTGTGTGTGTGTGTGAATAGGAAGTTGAAGCGGGACCGGTGATGAAAGCATCGGAGCTGATTCATTGATAGCCAGGCCAGACGCTTGGAAGCGCAGAAAAGTGCAACACACGCCCGCGCTCGAGCTTCATTGTCTTTCCTCCTTTTGCTCTGCTCTGTCCCCCAAGCCAAAGTATCGATGCTGAGTCGCTGCTACAGTCCCTTGCTCAGCTCTTCCGAAGTCAGGATGAGGCGCAGCTATCGCCTTGTTGAGGCTGCACTCCTTGAGCAAGAGCTGAAAGAGCAAGCGTCCCTTCGCGTCGTTGTATAAATAGCCTCCCTCTGCTCAGTCTGCGTCTTTCGCTCCTTCCATTCTGACGCCATTGACAAGCCCAACACTTTGCACAAGACACGCTATCAACGTCCAACGAATCTCGACAAGAGCCGACCCTCCATCAAACTAAACTTTGCAAAAGCGCTTCCAATTGTCACTTGGCAACTATGCACGGATGCAAAAGTATGTTCTACAGCTCAGAACGACGCCAGGTCTTGCAAACAGCAGCTGACAGATCCAAATGTTCATTTCTTGTCATGAACTCGACCAACATCCTTTATCATCGCTTTCTTTTACTGCCCAGAGGGAGACAAAGGTGAGCGGATCCTCCCTGGTGTTATTCTCAACACTCCCTGTCTGAGTTGCCGACAATCTCCTCTATCGTTGCATCGACCTGTGTCGCTCGCCAGTCTACTTCACCATCGGCAGCAACCAGGAGGAAGGTGTTGTTGAGTCCGTTGAAAGTACGTCTCGATCCCTTCACTATCTCTTGAGCAATCATTCTGTTTCTGACCGTTTCCCACCCAATGCTTCCGCACTACTGCAGATCGCGAGGACGGCACTAGTGAGTATCATTCTTGGTGCATGGGATGACTGCAACAACGTTGACTAACGCTTTCTTGGTGATGATCAGCCATGGCCACTATCCGCTACGAGACCAGACACTTTCACCGCAACGTGGTACGTATTTTGTCATTTTCATGGCCACAGCATCGTCAAGCTTTTACTGACATTACAGAATCCCGCATCGCCATGCTGTCTCACCGGCCGAGCAGGAAAAGATCGAGCCTGCTGTAAGTACATGCTACTGACGCTCGGATCTCAAGAACCGCATCTATTCCCATGGATCTTTCTGATGCTCCGTCCTTTCCTTCCCTTCTCTCTCGATCCCGATCCACCGATCCCACACGAGCGATGCTCTCAGACTTGATTGTTTGAAGCGAGCGACGAGCGCAAATCGGCCAGCGATTCCACACTTGGCTTTCTTTGACTCTGTAGTTCGTTTTTTGATGTCACACTCATAACGGGTACGGCTCAAGTCCTGTCTTGATTCTCTGTCTCACCTCTTGGCAACTCTATTTCAGTCTTTTCTTTCTCGCTTCTGTGCCTGCGATGAAGTTTGATTGCATACATGAGCGACCGTGCTTTTGAGTCTCTCTTCTCTCTTCACTCGTCATCCGACGAATCGTTCTCGCTAGCAACCTCGTGCAATTCGATCAATAACTCGTTGAGCTTTTGTCTCGACACTTGCCCTTCAACTCCCATCGTACCTGCGTTCGGTTGCACCAACGAGACCTTATCCGAGCTTCCCGAAGGTTTAGCTGAATTTTCGATACCCAAAGCCAAGTTGAGAATAGCTTGTAATTCGGCGAATCCAACTGCTTTAACTTGTGGTGTGGTTGGGTTGCTATGTCGGAAAGTTTGTTGAAACTTTTTCATATTCGACAGCAACTCGGTTGGTGACTTGGAGTAAAGGAGTTGGTAGAATTTCCTTGCTCGTTCGAATGAGATTTCTCCTCCGACTGTCTCTCCTCCTGATGTCGGAGCGAGAGTGGTTCGTGCAGGAACAATGATATTCTTTAAATTCTGTTGAACAGACAAAATTCCTCGGATAACTTTTGTAACTCCTTGTCTATTGATCGCACCTATTTTATGAACTAAGCCTATCAACACTGCATCTATTAGTGTTGAGACTCGATTCCAAATCCAAGCTCTTGATTCTGTCGGTAAGACTTCTGACAAGATATCGTCTAAATTGGCGAGATCGGAATTAAGATCAACGATATGAGGTGAAGGTTCAATAGCAGCCGACGAGATAAGGTAGGTCGATTCGGTGATGGATAGGGTGAGATAGGTTATCATCCGAAGACGAATTTCCAACCGAAGTGTGAAGAGAAGAGTTGATGAGAGATCGAGATAGATTTGTTGAAGGATGGGGAATTTTCTAACTAAATCTGAGGTTAGAGGTAGAGGAAGCATTTCTTCCGCAACTTGATCTGCATCCGTGTCTCTACCAGGTATAGTTAGGCTTGAATCATTCAACTCGTTAAAACCGCCATTGGAAAGTGTCAAAGGATCCATAACGCTCAACCTTGCTTTTGCTCTTGTAGACCGTAATGGATCCTCATTCCCTTGTCCACTTTTTGTCTCATGAACAGGTTTCAACCTGCGCACTTGACTTGCAAACCATTCCACAGAATGCTGCAAACATCCCAAAGCCATCAATTTTTTCCTCGAAGTTGTCAATTCATGAATCACAATCGGCTCTCTTGCTTTCGCATAAGCCAATTCAAACCTTACTTCTTGAGCTAACAACTCCATCTTCCTGTGCTGAGTTGTTTTGGAATCGCGTAACTCAGCTAGACAACCAATCATCTCTGGTTTCTGTGCCCAACTTGCCGATAGCGCAAACCCATCCCTTCCCTCTGTGGTGCCTGCGACTTTCTTCCCGCCCTCGCCCGACTCGCCAGCTTCGAGAGAGATAAGTTCTCGGAACCTCCCCTCGCATTTCTGATAGAACTGTATGATAACCATAACGATCAATCTACTGTAACTCTCCCTGTGAAACGGCGTGGTTCGTAGCATGGAGTAAAGACTGTCAATGAGAACGATAACGTTACTTGCTGCTTTGACGACTGGTCTAGCCTCCGTGGTGGGTGTGGTGAGGTGTCGAGACGCTGGATCTTCTGCAAAGCTATCCGTGTGAGAGGTGGCGCCTGTGAAAAGCGTTTGAACTTTTTCTTCGAGTTGAGGGAGGAAGATGTCCTGTACGAATTCTTCAAGGAATGCGGAAAATCCACGAGATGTTTCACCGGCGGCAGAAGAAGGCATGATGGCAGAAACCCGTTCGACAAAGGCAAGTGCAGGTTGAAAAAGGATTGAAACGTTGAATGCATCCGGTTTGACCAAGAGTCGGTGTGAGGAACCGGTGTATGATTCCATCCCATTCCTGCTTCGACTGCCGGTACTGGATCCGATTCGGACCATAGCCGTCGCAGAAGCTCCAGTAGAGACTGAGTTGGAGCAAGATACAATGATTTGATTCCCCGCTCGAATACCTCCTCCTCCTGCCGCACCTTCGATCGAAACAAGACCAGGAACAGAAGCTTTCAACGCCTGCGTTACAGCCAACTGATGTCTTTGTAACGGTCCAACCTCTCTCCTCCCAACCTTTTTCACTCCTTGTCCACCTTCATCCAGCTTGAACAGTTGCTTCCCACGATCTCTCCCAAATCGATGATCTCTCAAGACATCATTCACCGAAACAACCGCATTCCTCACCCCACTGGCCCCTTCATCATCCATCAAATAATCATGCAACAACGTCCTCACTTCTGTCTGAATAGGCTTCCACACTTCTAACAACCCCCCTACACCCGAAACCTTTTTCGACGCCAACTCATCTTTAAACCCTGCCCTACTCGCGATCATCCCCGCCACCTCGTATACCACTATATGCCCCTGCAACACAGCATCCAATTTCGAGAACAACGTCCAGAACAGATCCCGCATCGTCTCACTTTCTCTCGCCAACGCTGACGTTTCCCCCGCGGAAATACGCAACATGGTCGACACCGGCCGAGAGTTGAAGTTGAAAGAAGTCCTCGAAGACCGCATCGACTCGGTAAAAGACCGCGCAAGAGCAGAAGAAGAAGCCAAAAGTACAGACTCGGGTCGAAGCGCGACCGAAAACCTACGCAGTGGCTCGTTACGAGCATCGACTTCGTCTATGGTGGTATCGACGAGTTGATGGACTTCCATAGCAAGACGTTGAGAAACAATGTCGAGGGCGGTACCGAGCTTGCCGAGACGAGCAAGAGATTCGAGAAGCATTTCGATGTAGAGGAAAGAATCGGCTTCTGGGTTTGCGTCGAATTCCGCGCCATATCTCCCGCCTAGTTGGCTAGTGGCGCTGTTGCTGCGGAGGTCCGTGCTGGGTTCGGTGGTAGCTTCGCCCGTGATGGCAGAGAAGGACTTGGTCGAGGTCATTAGTGCAGATTCAGGGATATCCGAGGCAAGATTGGGATCAAAGCTGGGTCTTGAACGAAGACTTTGCAGAAATCGAGTGAGTTGAAGAGAAGATCCGCTGTTCGTCATTCCTTCTCCTTCTCCCTCTGCTGTTGTGCTATTCGCATCTTCTGCACCAGCAACACCTGGATACCCACTTCCAAACTTGACCACCGGCAACTCCTCCTGTCCAGCACAATAGCCTTTCCACCTCGCATCGCAAAAGTAACTCTTCAAATACAAATGATTATGCAATTCCTCGATCAAAATCTCCAACATTGCCTGTTCCTGTCCCTTCAAATAAGCTCTCAAATCATTTGTCGCACCCACCTCGACCACTTCCGGTTTATCAATCGTCTTCAACGATCTCACCAGCAAATTCACTGATTCTAGGAATCTCTTCTCCGCCATCAAACTCTCCAACCGATCCGGTACAGCCTTCAAATGTTCCACCAAATCCAACAACCTCAAAGCCTCTTTAACAGCTTGGCTTCTCTGCCACATTTGTACCAAATCCGCCCTTTTCGCACCCAAAGCCTCTCTTGAATCTCTCAACCTCCTTCTGGCTCCACTAACACTTCCCTGCGCAGCAGTCAAGCTCCCCAATACGCTATTATGCATCGTAATAGCAGTAGCAAAACTCTCATAATGATCATCTACCGTTCCCTGCAAACTCGTCTCGATCAAATGCTTGACTTGATCGAACTCGAATCGGTTCGCTCCTAAACTGCTCTCATCCAGCATACTTAGCGCAAGTGCGACAGAGTTGAATTCGTCATTAGCGACGAATGGCCATTCAGCCTCTACTTTGCGCAAGACGGCATTGATGGATTGAAAGGCACGAGGGTCGTTGCGATCGATGTAGGACGCGATGGGTTTACGGATTTGAGAAGAGGTTTCCGAGATTTGCTTTTCGTTACGACGACGACGTGATTCTTCTTCGGCTGTTGTGCCGCGCATGATTCGGGCTGCTTGACGTTTGCGCCCTGCCGAAGTCAAGGCTGAAAGGACAGAGTTGAGAGCAGCTGGCTCGTTGGATTGGGTGAGAGAACCGAGGGGGGCGTTAGAGAGCCGACGTGGATCGCGTTGCGGTCGTTGACCGGGAACAGAAAGTCGATCGGAGGGGTTGGGATGATTGCTGTACAGTCCATTGTCGTGACCTTCTGAAGGAGCGTCAACAGGGGAAAGAGCACCGTAGATATCGTCGTGATCTTCAGAATCAGCTTGACTGGAAGGTGTACCTGAACGCACGACGTGCGCCATCAACTGTGCTGTACGCGTGTGACGGTCGGATGGCGGAGTCGATTGCGGATGCAGCGAGGACGCACCCACACTTTGAGCAGAAGGATTGCGTGCATGACCAGAGCGTGAAGCAGCTAGTAGATCCCTCCCCGGCCCATTTCTAGCGGGGGAAGTGGGGCTTGATGCACCTCGAGCAGCCGATCCAACAGGTGGGATCTGCAACTGAGGTCTCTGCGGTGTTGTTGCTCTGCTACGATCCTGTAATGTCGATGTGGTTTGCATCGCCGACAACCCTCTCTGTGACTGCAGTTCAGGCGCTTGTTGAGGCCGACGCATCGATCTGGCGGGACGCAAAGGCGAGTTCGGGGTGTCTCCTCCCGCTGCCGTTGCCGCATCCTGACGTGAAGGCGTACGGCTGTGTTGCAGTGGCGCAGTGGGAGGAATCTGCGGAGCAGCCATGGAATAGTTAGGATCGAGTGCAAAACTAGCAGTGCTGTTGTTGGTAGGACTGCTCGGTCGACCGTACATCTGTTGTTGTGGCTGACCATATGAAGTCGCACTGTTGTAACCGCCCCTTCCTTCATAGTTGGAGATGGAATCGGAAGGCGCAAGGCTGGTATATGAGGGACCTGCTCTTACTCCAGCTCCTGGTCGCCCGTCAGCACCTGTACCAGCACTGTTGATGTCTCCACCTATGGAGACCGATCCAGGATGTTGACCGAATGCCTCGCCGACATGGGGAACTTGGTGTCGAGCCGAGCTGAAGGTGGAAGCAGCAGTTCCTGCGCCGAGGTTGGTGTTCTCGTGCTTGATTTTGGAACGAAGGTCCTTGATGGTGTTCGAGCGACCTGACATGTCGGGCGACACTCGGCTTGAGTCAGGTTAAGCCCTGACCTTGTGAAGCATGTGGAGACCTTGAGCTTCAAGCTGCGAGGCTTGTGGTGTTTGAACCTTGGACCGAAACGAGCTTGAGTGGTGTGTGTGAATGCGGCCTCGGCTCCTTCTGTATGATCTGGAACAATAGCAACTCGTGGTTGACAGATAAGCGTAGGGAGATGAATGTTGCTGTGCGATGTCAAGTGTGAATGAGGATAAGGATGACGAGCAAGCGCGTTGAGATGGCCCGAACGCACGCTGTACAGCGTGACAGCGAATTTGAACTCGGAATTCGGAACCCGATTTCGCGATGGGAATTTTTGGACCCTGAATAATAACACTTTTCTTCTTCTGTTCTTCTCAGCACGACCACAAACATCCCTCAGGGTCGAGTAACACAAACGATGAGAACTGATCGTAGCGCCGATCCTAACTTTCCAACAGGTCTACGCATCCTTCCCAGCAGCTTGAATCGCAAGCCTGGCCAGACCTCCACCGCGAATCACTCCGTGTCAACAAACGACAGCGAACAAGTAGCATCATGGGAACAAGATACAGCAGAGGACATCGATGACTATGGTATTGCAGGTAGGATCTGGGAAGCAGCCTACTTACTCGTACGCTACCTTCGACCTGCCAATCGACAAGACGGTCAACTGCTGGAATTTGATCCACCGTGCTCTCTCTTCTCCACCGCAGGCCCCAGCTCTAAGCCTTTGAAAGTAGTTGAGCTCGGATCAGGAGCTGGATATGGATCGCTTCACCTCGCTCGTCAGCTGGTACAACACGCAGAGGCAGCATCAAACAAGCCACCTCGGGCTAAACTCGTCCTGACCGACCTCGAAAATGTCGTCCCGCTCATGCAACGCAACGTCGAACGTGCCGGTTACAAACACGCTTCAGACACAATAGATGTCAGCGTTCGAGGCTTGGCATGGGGTAACGATTCACACGCTTCCCATCTTCTCTCAGAGCTTTCTAACAGCGAAGCAGATGCAACAGCCAACCCACTCACGCACATCCTCTGCTCCGACCTGGTCTACTTTCCCGAACTCCTCCCGCCATTACTGCGGTCCATCATCTCGCTCTCCAGCTACGGACTCTCCCACCCTGATGCAGGCTCAACCCAGGACACAGGGCCGGAGCTCATCATCTCTTACAAAGTCCGCTCGTTGACCAAAGAGCAACCATTTTGGTCTGCACTCGGCTCATGGTTCGATTTCCAGGCCGTTGACTGTCGGTCAATACCTCACAAACAGGCAGGTTCAGACTCTAAAGAGGACGGAGCCGAGATCGAATGGCATAGATTTGGATCGCAGGGACAAGACTATGGTGCTTCAGCAGATGCTGATCAAGAGCTGTTCGTGTTTGTTGGACATCGACGAAGGGACACGTTTGGGTGTCTGCCGCCAGAAAGCAATGCTGATTTGATGCAAGGGAAGAGGTTGAGACCGAGCAAAGGCGAGGAAGACCAGAAGGGTGGGAAAGCATACGAGCTGGAACCACCTTCATCGGGGACGGACTATTTCGAGTGGTTGCTGTTGTCCAACATGGGAGCTGGGCTTGGGTGAGCCGTCGTTCTCAACGCCTTTTGGGTCTGCTTGCGTTGTAAGATGTGCCGGCCTAGTCTCGGGTTTGCTGGCTCCGACCCAGTTGGGCTTGCTCAACAGCCAATTGCATAACTCTCGACGCGATATTGGCCGCCTTTCAGCTCGCCGAAACAAGGGGAAAGGCGGCGCCCTTAGACTAGCGCTTCGCCTCTCAGCGTCCATTTCGATTCTGTTCTGGCCGTCAGCACTTGACCCAGCACTGTTCTGCCTTTCAGACTCCTTCGCATCCTCTACATTGTGCACTTCAAGCCGGTGGACCGGATCTCGACCCTGTTCAGGAGGCGGTGAGGGTGAAGCGAGGGAAGGAGGAAGGCCAGGATTGCTGCGAGTGTTTGTCAACCAATCATCATTGTGGTCTTGTGGAATCTTGTCGTATTCGTAGCGGCGTCTTGGTCGAGTATGCCGTTGACGCTGTTTTCGTCGCTGTTGGCCCAACAGATAGCTGCCGCTTCCAGTCCAGTTGACTGACATGCGTTGCTGAGCTGGTCGATG
Source organism: Ustilago cynodontis (assembly GCA_928865425.1). NCBI lineage: Eukaryota > Fungi > Basidiomycota > Ustilaginomycetes > Ustilaginales > Ustilaginaceae > Ustilago > Ustilago cynodontis. The sequence goes on from CAKMXY010000008.1 coordinate 210,458, forward strand.
GAACTATGCGGTCGTAACTCGAGGTACTGATGTTGCACCAGAAAGAGGATGGGTGACGAGGGAAGCTGCTGCATGGGAACAGAAATCATTCTCGACCATCTATACTGTAGCTCGATCTTGGTCGCAAACATGATACCCCAGCCAGCAACGATAGCGTCGATGAAGACTTGGCCACAGTCTAGACATTCTCAGACTGCGCTCACCTTTCAAGTGCTCTGAGCGAATGCCATCGTATGGCTAACATAGCCAAGAGGTCTTCTATGACAACTTGAGCATAACTAAGCAGATGTAGCTTTGCCTGAGCCTAACAATCTTGCGAAAATGCGTCACTCCGCAGCGATCGAAAAGAAAGAGACCTTTTTTGAGAGCACACAAGCAGATCGCCAGCTGCAAGCCTAGTTTTTGAAGAGAAGGGAAAAGCTGAGGTGGACAATAATTCCAAAAAAAGGGGCTTTTTTTGACAGGCTCATTTGCAGAGAGTTCGCCATCTGCTGCCTTGTGTTTTGTTCCCCAACTTGAGCGATTTAATCGAGCGTCAGGGTTGTTGTCCGCTTTGACACGGAGCAGCAGCAGCAGCAGCGACGCACGGTCCAAGCGGCGCTCGGACAAGGGTTTGAAGCTCAGCCCAAGTCACTTCCCCCGCTGCTCACTCACCTCATCCTCCAACTCAATTCTCTCCCACCATCCCTCACACTTGCTTCGCAAAGCCTTGATCCACAGCAACAACGGAAAACACAAGGCTGAACGAGGATTGCGATTCAGAAAGAACGCAGCAGCTCGAGCTGGCCATCCCATGCTTACACTCCAGCTTGCTAGCTAGATAGTTCACTGGGCTGCCTTGACTCAAACCAACAACAAGGAATCTGTTTCTTTGCTTTCGTCGACTGCGAGTAGGGACGCACGCGCACTCGCTGCATATCGAGCAGGTATCATCGAACGCATATCTTCACGACACCGCTTTTGCGTTCCGTCACAGTTGTTCGACTCGACCCCGCAACACCATGTTGGAAGGAGTAGCTGCCTCGCTCCTCAACAGGTTCTTTGCTGCCTACGTCGAAGGGCTCAACACAAACTCGCTCAACATAGGTATCTGGTCTGGAGATCTCAAGCTACGCAACCTGCGTCTCAAGACATCCGCCCTCGACAAGTTTCGACTACCTATCGATGTCAAAGAAGGCTACCTCGGCGATCTCACCCTTTCCATCCCCTGGACCAGACTCAAAGACAAACCTGTCCGTATCCTCATTGAAAATGTATACGTTCTTGCGGTACCCAAGAACAGCAGCGCCGAGGTCGATGAAGAGGAAGAAGCGCGGCGTGCTCAGGCCGCCAAGCAGGAAAAGCTAGCCAACGCAGAGCTCCTAGGCAGAGACAGCGGCCAGGATGTCGGCATCTCCAGCGAAGACGAGCAGAAGAACCAATCCTTCGTGAGCTCGCTCATCACCAAGGTCCTCGACAACGTTCAGCTCACCGTGCGCAACATTCACATTCGATACGAAGACAGCCTCTCGAATCCAGAACATCCCTTCTCGGCTGGTATTACGCTCTCCGAGTTCTCTGCCGTCTCCACCGACGCCAATTGGAACCCCACCTTCATTCAGAACAGCACCGATGGCATTCACAAGCTCGCTCGTCTCGAGTCGCTGTCCGTCTACTGGGACACGGATTCGGAATCGCTAGCTGGATATGAGATTTCCGAAGCGCAGAAGAAGTTCAACGCTCTCATTGCGCGCCAAGGCAGTTCGCCGAGCCATCAATACATCCTCAAGCCCGTGTCGGGTGCAGGTCGACTAGTGATGCGCAAGAAGATGACTTCCGAGGTGCCCAAGATGGATGCACAGCTGCTCTTCGAAGAGCTCGGCTTTGCGCTCGACGATGAACAGTATCGCGATGTCATCTCGGTCGCCGACCTCTTCCATTTCTATACACGTCAAGCGCAGTATCGCAAATTCCGCCCATCGTCAGAAGAGCTCGAAGAGAACAAGCCACGTGCTTTGCTCCGATTCGCAGGCAAAGCCATCCTCAACGAGGTGCACGAACGCCATCGTGTCTGGACCTGGGATTACTTCCGCGAGCGACGCGACGATCGAAAAGAGTATGTCGAGCTCTTCAAGCACAAGGAAAACAGCGTCCAAAAGACGAATCAGCAGCAAGCTGGCGTGGCCATCGCACAGAGCGACAGCGGCTCACGCCTGGAAGAACTCGAAAAGAAGCTCGATTACAAAGATATCCGCTTCTACCGCTCAATAGCGCGGCACGAGCTGCGCAAGGAATCGCTCGCGGCCAAGAAGGACGACCTAGCCCACGGCGGCACCGGCGCCAGCGTCAGTGGTCAAAAAGCCGGCGGTGGTGGCGGGTGGCTTGGCTGGATCTGGGGCGGTGGTGGTGGTGGTAAGCAGCACAACGAGCACGAGAACGGCATGCTCAACGAGGAGCAACGCAAGGAGCTTTACGATGCCATCGAGTGGGACGAAGAGGCCAGTGCTGCTGCACTCACCCAAGCTGTCGATGCACCAAGAGACGCAATGCATTTGCGACTCATCACCAAGCTCAAGACTGGTTCAGTGGCGCTCAAGGATCGTGCACGAGGTACCGATATCCTCTCACTCGTCTTTGACTCATTACAAGCCAACGTCATTCAGCGTCATGACAACCTCGAAGCAGCAGCGGCGCTAGGTGGCTTGCGTCTCTACGACGGCACCACACCCAACTCGCTCTACCCGCAAGTGATTCGCGTCAAAGATGAAGAGTTTGACAATTCAAGCCGACAGAACTCCAATGGAGGCGATCTCAAGGCCATCGAGCATGAGGTAGAGCAGGAGAGCGATCCAGACAATCCCTTCTTTTACGCAAAGTACGAGCTCAAGCCGCTCGACGACCGTGCCGACAATGCTCTCACCCTCAAGATGCGGTCCATGGAAATCATCTACCATCGTGGCTTTGTCGAGTCGATCGTGCGTTTCTTCAAGCCACCGGAGAGCGAGCTCGAGTTGATCGGTGCTCTCATTGATGTCGCCAGCGAGACGATCGAAGGTATCCGCAAAGAAACCCGAGCGGGTCTAGAGAACGCATTGCAAAACCACAAGACCATCGATATGGTGGTGGACGTCAAGGCGCCAATCATCATTATTCCTGAGGACGTTACGACCAAGAGGTGCCAGCATATGGTGCTCGATGCCGGTCGTATTGCTGTTCGCTCCGTGCTCGCCGATCAGAATGCACTCGACACTGTCCGGTCCAAGCAGAATCGCGCTTACACCGATGAGGACTACCGCCAGCTCGAGGCTCTGATGTACGACTGCTTCTTCGTCAAGCTCGAGTCAGCGCAGCTTGTCATGGGTAACGACATAGACTCGTGCATCAAGGGTCTTCATTCCAACTCGACCGATCATGGCTTGCATTTGCTGGAACGCATCAACCTCGACTTTACGCTGCACAACTCGATCCTGTCCTCAGCGCCCAACCTGACCAAGTTCAAGATGACTGGTCATTTGCCCACCCTGCGCGTCAACTTCTCGGATCGCAAGTACAAGACGCTAATGCGCATCATCGAAGTGGCCATTCCCAACTTTGACGATGAATTTGCAGGCGGTGACGACCCTACCAAGGGTCTTGGCACGATCGAGGAGGAGCTCGAGCCGGTGAACATCGGCAAAGCCGACGATGCAGACAACAAAGACAGCGACGGCGACGACAACGATGACAAAGAGACTGCTAGATCGCGGCGAGCTCGAAGCAGGGCCTCTGAAACGCTCGACCTCAACAAGGCACGTCGACAGCGTCTTGCCGGTCAGTTGCGTGGTGAAGATGATTATCTTGTTGACGCTGGTCTCGATGATGATGATGGCAAGGAAGAGTTCCAGGATGCCGAGGATGCTACGGTGGACAAGGTCAATGCGCATCAGAAGACGTTCGAGCTTGAATTCGTTGTCGACTCGCTTCAAGGCTCCATCTTCCGTTCCGCCACCGATCCATCCCAGCCCGACCGTTTGCTTGTGGATGCACGCTTCGAAGGCTTCCTGCTACACTTGGCCGTCTATCCTTACCACATGGACGTCGACGTCGGTCTGCGCAGTCTCGAGCTCGAGGACAAGATCGTCGACCAGGGAGCTCAGTTCCGCCATCTCATCACTTCCAAGCACGTTCGTGATGGCAGCTCGCGCCAAGCAACTGGCGACTCGGGCGCTTCGTCTGGTACCGTTTCGCCTTCAGAGCAACGTGACTTGGTCAGGGTCAGATACACACGCATCAGTCCAGACTCGCCCGAGTTCATGACCAAGTACGAAGGTATCGATCAGATGGTCAATGTCGAGTTGTCGACCATCAACATCATGTTGACTCGTGTCAGTGTGTTGGCCGTGTATGATTGGATCATGACCACTTTCGCTAGTGTTGACGAGCCCGGCCAGTCTGCAGCGCAATCACAGGATCAACAACAGCAGCAGCGTCGACCAAGCCGATCTTCGGATCGACGACCAAGCGACGCCACCTCTAAGCGACCCTCGATCCGACCTTCCGAGTCGATGCAGAACACATCCTCGGGAGCAGGAGCTGTTGCTGGCGCAGGCGATGGCGAACGAAAGGAGAAGATGCGCGTTCGTGTCAAGCTCAACTCGATTGTGCTACGCCTCAACAACGATGGAAGTCTCTTGGCGACCTTGACGCTTTCGACGGCTGATGTTGCGGTGATGCTGCGTGGTAACACTATTCGAGTGGCTGCTCGTCTTGGATCGCTGCTGCTCTACGACAATGCCAAGCGTAGTGTCGCTGATCCGCACTTCAAGAAGTTGCTCAGTATTCAGGGCGACGAGTTGGCCGACTTCACCTACGAGACCTTCGATGAAGCTGATGCCGCCTCGTATCCCGGCTACGACTCGTCCATCTGGCTGCGATCCGGTTCGCTCAAGTTCACGTTTGTCGAAGAGCCCATTCGCGACCTCTTGCAATTCTTCAGCAAGTTTGCACAGATGAAGGCGGTCTACGATGCAGCGACACTTGCTGCTTCCAACCAGGCCTCGCATCTGCAAGAGCGTGTGGACAAGATGCACTACGATGTCATCATCAAGACGCCCATCGTTGTCTTGCCAAGGTCGGCCGACTCGCCGGATGTCATGACGGCCAACCTCGGCGAAATTTATGCCAAGAACACCTTTGCTCTGCGCGACAAGGAGGCGATCACCAAGATTGAGGCTGGTCTACGACATATTCGCCTTGCATCGCGGATGCGGTACGGCAGTCAGGAGTATCATGTGCAGATGATCGACGATGTCAACATCTCGCTTGATATGGTGCAGTCTGACCGAGGCGGAGCAACTTCAGGTGCGGTCAGCGATAGTCCAGAGACACAGATGGTCGCCAAGATGTCGGATGTGCATATCAAGTTGACCGAGGCGCAATACTGCTTTGTCATGGAGCTGACGCAGTCGATTCCACGTGCCTTTGCCGGGCTAGCTGAGGAGGCGACTGGTGATGAAGATGGGACGACAGCTTCTGGATCGATCACTCCAGCTGGACAAGCTCCGTCGCCACCGGGTGCAAGCAAGAGTCAGCCGCCGCCCCTTCCGTCGCGTCCCAAGAAAGCGGGTGACACGACTCCTGGCAAGAGCGGCGCTGCCACTCCCACAACCGCCACGCCTCCCAAGAAGGGCCCCGGTGTCGATATGCTCCCAGAGCTGGGTACTGTTATCCACAACGAAGACAGCGATATCCCAGTGTACACGAGCCTCGACATGTTCTTTGACGTCAACTCGATTCAACTCGAGCTCTTCACGGCTGCTGCAACGGGTCAAGAGACGCTGTACAACGCTCAGCTGGCTCGCTTCTCGATCAACGGATCCGAGGTCAAGCTTAAGATACTCTCGGATAACTCGTTGGAGGCCGAAGTGGCGCTCAAGACGTTTACTGTTACGGATCAGAGACCGGACAAAGATACCAAGTTCCGCGAGATCGTACCGGCTGTTAAGCACGATGGCCACCAGTTCATGATGAGCTACAGTGTGTCGGGTGGTGACGATGGGTCGGCGTTGGCACTTGTCACTGTAGACAGCCCGAAGATCATCTTCTCGTTGGATCCTGTGTTTGCATTGCTCAACTTCTTTATGAGCGCGTTCCCTGATACGCCTACGGAAGAAGACAAGGCGGACACTGGCACGACGGCGGCCAACACCAACCCCAACACCAACGCCACTGGCGACACTGGTGCTGTCCAGCCAGGCAGTACCGCCGATGGCTCCGGATCGCAATCAACCGCATCAGGCGCATTGTCTTTCCGCGTCAACATTGTTGATCCGACCATCATCCTTCTCGCTGCTCCCGAGAGGCACGATACCGAAGCGATTGTGCTGTCAATCAAGCAGGTGCTCATGTCGCAGCAAGGTATTCTGGCGCTCAAGGTGGACCAGTTCGGCATGTTCATGTGCAGAATGCATCGTCCCAAGGATACACTGCGACTGCTCGATAATCTGGATATGGCGCTTTCGATGGATAGCCGTGTCAGTGCGACCAGCTCGTTGACCAGTATCGAGGTCGATGTGGAGCCGTTGGTGCTGCGTGTTTCGATGCGAGACATCATGATGATCCAATCGGTCGTCAATAAGGCGATCGAGCTGTCCTCGCAACAGTCTTCTTCGGGGGCTGCCAGGAGCGACGCGAAGAGCATCGCTTCATCGCAGCGCAGACAGAGCTCGATGGTTAGCGAGAGTCACACGATTGACTCGTTGACGCGAGTGCCCAAGTCGGGTCAGGATGACGCCAAGAGCAGTACGACGTTGGATGCGAGACCACCGCAGCGGATCGAGGATGCTGAGTTGGTCGTGGCGAAAGAGTCGCTTCGTGCCGACTTTGCTGGTCTGCAGGTGATCTTGATCGGTGATGCGCAGTCGTTGCCGATGCTCGATCTCAACGTGTCCAAGTTTGCAGTTGATATTCGCGATTGGTCTGGTGACATGCATGGCAGCACCTTCCTCGATCTCTACATCAACTACTACAACTTGTCGAGGTCGCACTGGGAGCCGCTCATCGATCCGTGGGGTGTCCAGTTCCACATGGAGTCGAGTGCCTCGCCTTCTCGCTTCAACGCTACGGTCTCCAGCAAGAAACGTCTCGAGCTCAATGTTACCACGACGCTGATCGAGACAGGTCTTTCGGCTCTCAACATGATGAGCGAGGTCGACAACCAGGATCTGCAACAGCGCAATCGTGCACCGTTTGTCGTTCAGAACCGTACAGGTTATCGCATCTCGCTGTGGCCGGAACATGATGAGAGGGAGCGTAAGAGCAAGACTTCGCCACAGCATCTTGATGATGGCAAAGACATGCCCTGGAGATTCGACGATTGGAAGTCGATGCGCGAGCATATTCACGAGAGCGGAGGCAATCGGCTGTCGCTGCAGATCGATGGGATGCCTTGGGAACGGTTGCGACACATCTCGGTCGATCGAGAGGGTGAGTATATGTTGACGTTGCGACCTAAGCTGGATAAGGTGGCGCACCGCATTCAGTACGAGGTCAAGTTGCATAACAACGTCAAGTATATCACTTTCAGGTCGTCGTTCAAGATCGAGAACAAGACGTTGATTCCGATCGAGATGGTGATTTTGGATCACGAGGGTAGAGTCACTGATCAGGTCCGACGTATTGGGCCCGGTGAGGATTGCCCCGTGCCGATTGAGGCAGCTTATCACTGCAGGGTCAAGATTCGACCTGATCCTGGCTTCGAGTATGACTGGTGTCAGGAGAGTCTGAACTGGCAAGATTTGCTCAAGAAATCGACTCGCACCCTCACCTGTCGAGCCCATGACGAGGGTGAAGCGCCATTCAGGTTCCAGAGTTTCGCCATTTACGATCGACAGGATCCCAACAGTAGGCAGTATCCACGTCTGACGTTGCGACTGCGTGCACCCGTCGAAGTGGAGAACTTGCTGCCGTATGACATCCAGTATCGGATCTTTGACAAGAACCTCAATCATAATTGGTCGAGTTACTTGCGTAAAGGTGGGATCAGTCCTATTCATGTCGTGGAGCTGTCGCATCTGTTGCTGCTCAGTGTGGATATACAGTCGTCGTGCTTCTCCCCGAGCGAGTTTGCGATTATTGCGACGGATAATCCGGACGACCTCCCTGTGGAGAAGATGTTGACGCTGGCGGATGCAGAGAATCTCAAGCTCAATTTGAGGTTGCATTACCAGAAACATCCGGATTCGGGAGGAGCGTTCAAGGTGCAGATCTACTCTCCGTATATCTTTATCAACCAGTGTGGGTTGCCGTTTGCGCTTAAGACCAAGTCCTGGTTGGGCAGTGCCAAGTTGGTTGCTGGTCAGGATCAGGGTGGTGTCTCGGCAGCGATCAGGAAGGAGCCAGAGCCGTTCTTGTTCTCGCACAACTCGAATGATAGGAGGAACAGGGTGTTGATGCGGGTGGGCGATTCGCAGTGGTCGAAGCCCCTTTCGTTCGAAGCGATTGGGTCGGAGACCGAGGTAGTGATTCCGTCAGCGTCGAGGAATGAAGAAATTCATGTGGGATTGACGGTGGAAGATGGATTGGGCAAGTTCAAGCTTTCCAAGGTGGTGAAGTTGACACCTAGGTACTTGGTGCGAAATAACCTCAAAGAGGCGTTGAATTTGAGGGAGGCTGGTGCAGCTGATTTCGTTACGATCGATCCTGGGCAGCGTGTGCCTCTGCGATTCCTGCGGGTAGGCGCGACCAAGCAGATGACGCTCGCTTATCCTGGCATCAACAACAAGTGGAGCGCGCCTTTCAATATTGAAGATATCGGCAGCGTACATCTTCGTATTGCCAAGGCTGGACATACTCAGCATCTCATCAAGGCCGAAGTGTTGCTCGAGGGACCTACGATCTTTATCTCGCTCAGTTTAGAGACTGGACCATGGCCGTTTATGTTACGCAACGAGAGTGACTATACGGTGCAGTTCATGCAGGCAACTGAGAGGGAGGATGAGAGTAGTGGTAAGCGAGTGGATGAGGCGGTGGGTAAGAGGTACGAGTTGAAGCCTAGGTCGAAGATGAAATATGCTTGGGATTATCCAGCTGCAAGGGATAAGATGATCAAGTTGGTGGCGAATGGTAGGGAGAGGAACGTGAATATATTGGAGATTGGAAGTTTGTTGCCGTTTAAGGTGGCGCAGGCGGATAAGAACAAGGAAGGGGTGATAGCGTTAGATGTGAGAGCGGATGGGCCTACGCAGACGCTGGTGTTGAGTAACTGGGTTCAGGAGTTGAGCAACTTCAAGCGCAAGAGAGGACCACATTCGACTCTGTCAAGAAGCGATACAGTTTCGAGCATGAACAGTAAAGATGCGCAGTTTGTGGCGGTGGACGTCGATACAAACATCCTCACGGCTTTCAATGTCGAATTTGAAGGTGTGGGGATTTCGCTCATCAACCAAAACGTACAGGAGCTAGCGTACGTTTCCTTCCGGGGACTGGAGATGCATTATACCGAGTCAGAGGTGACGACAGCAGTCAATGTGATCTGCAAATGGATCCAGATCGATAACCAGCTCTTTGGTGGTCTTTTCCCCATCGTACTGTACCCCACTGTGCTTCCTAAGGATGGCAAGGATCTTGAAGTTCATCCGACGCTACAAGCTTCCGTGATCATGCTCAAGGATCAATCGCATGGAGTGACGCATATCAAGTACGCCTCTGTACTTTTGCAAGAGATCACGGCCGAATTGGATGAAGATTTCCTTTTCGCTCTTTACGAATTCAGCAAATTCGAAGGTGCTGCTTGGCAACTCGAGGCCGAAAAGGAGACGGATTTCATCGAACATCCTCGTGAAGTTCCTGAACCTAGTGGTGCACAGGGTACACAGGATGATATCTATTTCGAGATTTTACATCTTCAGCCTATTTCGTTGAATCTTTCGTTTATGCGAACCGAGAGGGTGAATGCGGATGAAAAGGTTAGTTCGAGGAATCCGTTGATCTTTTTCTTTAATGCGTTGACGATGGCGTTGGGAAATGTCAATGAGGCGCCGGTAAGGTTGAATGCGTTGGTGATCGAGAATGTTCGATTGAGTAATGCGGTGCTGCAGCAGAGGATCATTTATCATTATTCGCAAGGGTTCTTGTTGCAGTTGTATAGGGTGTTGGGTTCGGCGGACTTTTTGGGTAATCCGGTAGGGTTGTTCAATAATGTTTCGTCAGGGGTGGCGGATATCTTTTATGAACCGTATCAGGGGTTGGTTATGCATGGGAATAAGGAGTTGGGACTGGGAATTGCTAGGGGAGCGAGTAGTTTTGTCAAGAAGACTGTTTTCGGTCTTACGGACTCTGTCTCGAAGGTTACAGGATCGATCGGAAAAGGATTGGCGGCTGCTACGATGGATAAAGAGTTCCAGAGTAGAAGGAGGATGACTAGGTTTAGGAACAAACCGAGGCATGCGCTTTATGGGATTACTGCTGGTGCTAATTCTTTCTTCACCTCGGTAGCGAGCGGGTTTGAGGGGTTGGCATTGAGGCCGTTGGAAGGTGCAGAACAGGGCGGAGCTGGTGGATTCCTCAAAGGGGTAGGAAAGGGATTGGTTGGAGCGATAACAAAACCGGCTGTTGGAGTATTTGACTTGGCGAGTAACGTAAGCGAAGGAATGAGGAACACCACGATGGTTTTCGATCAGAACGATATCGATCGTGTTCGTCTTGCCCGCTATATCGCCTCGGATGGCATCGTTCGACCTTATTCCGATCGGGAAGCGCTGGGTCAGACGTGGCTGAAGAATGTGGATAATGGTCGACTGATGAAGGATTGTTATGTTGCACATGTGGATACGGCAAGTCAAGAAGGGGATGCGGTGATCATGTTGACCGTTAGTAGGATTCTGTTTATTAGGACGATGAGGTTGAAGGTCATGTGGGAGGTTGCGTTGAGTGATCTTAGTAGTATTAGTTTGGAGAGTGAAGGGATAGCGTTGGTTTTGAGAGGAGGAGTTCAAGGACCCTTTTTGGGTTTGAAGGATGTTGGGACGAGAAATTGGTTGTTTAAACAGCTTAGTAGAGTGGTTAGGGGGTATAATGAGACTAGGCAGGGGTGAGAAGAGATGGAGTGGATCGGCGTCAGCATCGAGGTCAGTACAGAGGAACAAAAAGTAAGGATCGGTAGCCTCCTGACAGGTTGAGATATTCGTGGGGGATACGTTGCCGGTGTTAGTTGACAATCGAGTTGCCCAAGGATGCTCTGAAGCTTGAACCCTTCTGAGGCGTCTACAGCCAAGCTATAGTACAGCCGGGTGGAAGATGTGTTAGGACACGTCGGAGAGAGATTTTTTTTTTCGGCGACTGTTGAATCGTGGCCTGACCACATGTTATGACGCTCGACATAGATCTCGGTGACGCGAGATGACTGTTAGATCGACAATTGGCAAAGTGTAAGACGTCGCCTAGCCAATCGGGTGTCGGACCTTGCGATTTCATCCGACTCTGGCGTGGGGAATCCGCATCGGATCAGCCTACACCTTGTCAACGCAGCAATCGGAAAGGGTCCTTGCCTGCTCTAGCAAAGCAGACAAGGAGTGATGAAACAGGGCGCGAGATCCTACTGTTACACTGCCGAGCTGCCACGTCTTGATTTTGGTGTTGCCTATTTGCGTTGGAATACAGTAGACAAAATGACATGTCGGAACTCACACGCTGCACAGCTAAACTCCCTTGCAGCAGCAGCACATTGGCTGTCTCGCTTAACCAAAATGATGGATTTGGCACAGCTGTCAAAACCCTGATCATCATCCGAACAACGCCTGTCACATTCCACACGCCTCGTCAATTTCACTTTGACTTCGACTGAATTACAATTTGAATTGCATTCATTCACCTGTCACTTTGCTATTCTTATTCGACTCGACTCAGCCCATCCTCGACCTCGACCCTCCTCATCGTCATCTCTCTCTCTCTCTCACCTTGCTTCCTTCTTGCATTCCATATATATCCTCTACTGTATCTCTATCTCCACTCTCTCTCTCTCTCTCTCTCTCTCTCTCGTCGTCTGGATACGATACGAGCTTGTCTCTCCTCTCTCTCCGCATTCACACACCCACATTTGGCATTCGCATTCTCTTGCTCCATTTCTCTCGTTACCCAACCTACCTTTCACTCCGTCTTGCACCGCCTCCAACACTTTCTTTGCTCTTGCAACCGCACTCGCTGCTCGTCTATCTCATCTGCATCATACCTATCACCTCTTGGCTCAGCTCGCATTTCTATCACCACCAACCCCGTTCCCAACTATGATCTACGAAGTAGCCGCAGCAGTCCAACACATTCTCATTCTCATCCAAGAGGGCGAGCGCGCTCAACCCGTCCCTCCTGAAGCACTTGCAGGTTTCGCCTCGACTCTCAAAGATGGTCTCGAAAAGCGTTGTCAGCGATGCTGGAAGCCGACCGACCCCGAGTTTGGTTCAGCTCAGCGATCCGTTGCTTGGCAATTGCACGCAGCAGGCGAGGGTGCTGATCACGACCTCCTTCGTGCCTTCGCTTCCGTTCTAGAGGCTCAGGCTGAGGAAGGCGAGATCATTCACCCACACCAGTCCAACGTCGTTGCTCTCGCCCTGCAATGGCTTCCTATCCCTTTCACTCTTTGGATCGACCCTGGCTGTGTTGCTGTGAGAAGAGGCACCGGTCCTGGCGCCAGTCGTACCTCGTACGATTTTGACCACCTCAAGTCCCTTTCCGGCTCTTCTTCTTCTTCTTCCTCCTCAATCCATGTCATCTGGGGTCAGATGGTCGCTGCCGCTACCGAACGCAACGTTCCTCAACTCACTGTCAGCAGTGCCCCTCGCCCTATCCCTATCGTCAAGCCTACAGCCGTGGTTCCCATGCAGTCTCGCTACCCCGTTCAGGCTATGAGTGCCCACCATCAACGTGCTCTCTCGACTTCATCTTCGGCTTCCAGCTCCTGCGGTGGTCTTGTTCGCAGCGTCAGTCTTTCCAGCACCTACACTGTCTCCACCGATGCCACCAGTCTTGGTGGTGGGCCTGACAACACTGATGCTGATGCCGATGCTGATGCAGACTCGCAAGCCTGTCCCAGCCTCTGCTCTCCTTCTTCCTCGCACGTCTCGAGCCAGTGCACTCCTCAAACCGACAACGATCGCGAGTCGGTTCACGATACTACCGTTGGTGATGCTACCGAGCGTTTTGCTGGTGTTCGTCTCTTTGCAGATGACGAGGAGCAAGATGAGGAGGCAGGCGATCTTACTATTGGCGCCAGCCCCATGCTTGGCCTCAACCTATCCAAGCATGCCAAGTCGCAGCAGATGTTCGGTGCTAGCCCTTCGCTCATCAAGCCCGTTGCTTCTTCCACTCCAGTCAAGTGCAACTACACTACCCACGATAACGGCAACGTCGGTGTCCTTGGCGGCGGTGTTCGTCTCGGTGGTGGTGGTAGTTCCAGGCCCAGCAACAACAACAACAACAGTGGCGCTTCCTCCACTCAGGCCAATGCCCTACGACACCGTCAACATTCTAACTCCAAGAGCATCAGCCACCTCCAGGGTGGGCTTCACAACCAGCTCCTCCCTCCCTACATGCCACAGCACCAACTCACTCAACCCGTCCCTCGTCAGCTTCACCACATGACTGCTCCCAACTACAGCGCTCCCATGCGTACTGTTCCTTTGCCTAATGTTGGCATGCCTGCCCCTCAACAGCAGCAGCACTACCAGGCTGGCATGCCTTCCCACTATGGCTATCAGCAGCAGCGCAATGCCGGTCCAATGATGAGCTTTGCTCACCACCCTTCGCAGCTCCCAACTCCCTATGCATACCGCGCTCCTGCTCAACACCACCAGCAGGGCTATGGCCGACACTTGGTTCCTCAGCCCGCCATGATGCCATCTGCTCTTCATCTCGACGGTGCAGAGCTTGGTGCTGGTGACGAGGACGAGACCGACAAAGTCAGTGCCACTACAGATGGTCGACGTCGTCTTCGATCTCGTGGTCGTCGCTCTCGTGGTCGTGGTGCTGGTCGAGCCGCTCGTCGTCAAGCAGCTGCTCTTCGTGCCCTCGAACTTGGTAGCACCGACCAACTCGCCGAATTTGCTGAATACGATGAGCAAGACGATGACGATCTCATCTCTCGCTGCTCTACTCCAGCTACGTCGTCCGAGTACACTTGTTGCTCATCGACTGCTTCTTCATCGTGCTATTCCAGCGCCGCTTGTTCTCCTGCTAAGCAGGTTAGAAGTGCAAGGGTCTCGCATAAGTCTAGTCGTCAAAACCTTGGCTCTGCTGTCCGAGGTCATAAAGAGGAGCTGGCGCAGTTTGGGTTGGAGTTGCATTTCAATTTGGCTAGATTGCAGAGCGAGGAGGCTGTTTTCTAGTCAATCTTGGCCACTTTTTTTTTTTTTTTTTTTTTTCCGACTTGATCATTCTTGCTTGAGCCTTGGCTAGTGCAGTGCACGTGCAGAGCGGAGGGCGAAGCGTAGTTGATAATTTGACTTGGTTTGATCATGCTTGGCCGCACGAATTGTACGGGGCTTGCAACAACAACATTTCGACTTCTGTATTTCTTCGTATCTCTTTTGTAGCATCATTCGGTTGGCGCGTTTAGTAGCATTGCGTTCGCTTGGCACACTCATTTAGGTTTCGTAGCAATTTTCATATCTCACAGTTGAGAGCAATCACAAGCATTCTTTAGAATTCCTACCTGCTTGTTGCTTGCTTTGTGAGACGATTGGTCTGTGTTGCGTGTGATTTTGAGCACTCGTAAATCTGTAGTATCCCGTCATCTGTCATTTTGGGAGTGAGTTGAGGTGTTGCAGCAAAGGTGTGCTGGGGTTGAATCCGGGCACTACAGAACGACACACGAGGTTGTATTCGGAGCAAACTACTACAAGCGGGTATTATGTGTTAGAGTGAGAGGAGATCGATCCTGGCTCGGTGGTAGAGGTTTGAATTGATTTGATTTTCTCGCCTACCTTCTAGGTCTTGCCTGTTTGGGGGTATTATTTGGACTGTTGCAATGGAACCTTTTGCTATCGTACCTGGTTGGAGTACGGTTGCTGAATTGACCACCCTTATGAACGGTTTCATCTTTTGACTGGGAAGGATCAACAAATCCGGTGTAACTGCTGGAAAGTTGAGCAAATGACTGTGACTTGTATCATAAGCCAACCCAGAGTCGGTAGGAGCGGGGTAAATCGGGTAGAAACAACGTTGGGAAAGAATCGATCGAGAATATCTTGCGTTGGTTTCCTTGTTCTTCACCGCCACACTCGCCTCGAGGTTAGAGCAAGACGTGTTAGGTGAAGCTTGAATTCGCAACACCAACTCTTCCGATTTAAGATCTCCCAAACAATCAGCAGTTGTACATCCAACAACCAATTCGTTGATATAAAACACGGAAGGATTGGGTAAAACTCGAACTCGTTTAGGCAACCCCCATGAGGTAACATCTTGTTTTGAAAATCCAGGTTGAGGATAAGCAGTGTGAATATTCAAAATGTCGTCGGTAGAAGCGATCAAAACAATGTTTGTGGCCGGAAAGTTGGTGGTCAGGGTGGTAAGACGCATTGAAAAGTGTCGAGTGAAAAGTTCGGATGGTAATTCGGTCGAGAACGGTAGTAAAGGATGAGAAGCAGCGATAAAAGGACCGAGTAGGATCAGTGTATCTGGAACACCCCTTCTCCCTTCTTGCCCGCTGCTTTCCGAGACGGGTAGACCGCCAGATTCCAACTGATCCATCAATCTATGCCATCCTTCAAACTCTAAATCATCTTCTGCAGTAAAAGGTCCACTTGCAGCTACGAGATTAAGACTCTTGCCCGCGAGTTTGTTCGGCGAGAAACTATGGTCGAGAGCCTCATCCACAGTGTGTACAGCAAGAGGTAGAGGCGGAGGGAAACATATTTCTCCAACCGCAAATTTTTCCGCGCCTGCATTCATTCCTCTACACAACACTATTTGACCAGGAAACAAGCTAAGCGTTGTTGCTGCTCCACCAGTCCCTGGATCTTGAGGAGTGTATCTGACTATGCATCCCTTATTGAAGGTCAAAGGAGTGCGATTGCCCGAACCCATCATTCTGCTGCTTTCCAAGACGATACCTGTTTCTGCCATTTTGGGTAATCCAAACGCTGCCGTTTCCGTATCCTCGATTTCTCCCTCTCGTTGAGTTTTCGATCTGGCTGCAGCCTTTGCCCGCAATGTTTGACCAGCGGAACTTTCAGGAGCAGGAAGAGCAGGACATATACGACCAACAACCCAAATAGGTTCTTGGCAAGGTAAAGATGGGTCACCAAATTCCTCATTCTCGTCAATCCCGTATGCTGTACGGAGGAGGGAGGCGAATTCATCGATTCGATCGTCGAGAACCTGTGATCGTTCGTCTTTTTTTTCAAACATATAGCGATACGACCAGGCTTTGGGATCGGTTGCCATGGCTAGTGAGACTCGGGAAGGTGGTTTTTTGGCAGAGGGAGCTGCGGGAGGGGCAAGCTGAGAACCAGAGGAGGAAAGCGGGATGTGAGAATTGAGAGATTCGAGGGTTGAAAATGCCGGAATCGCTCTAGACTTGGTAGAGGCAAGAGGGCGGAGAGGTGAATCGATATCTGACATTCCCACATCCGCATCTGTGCTTGTGGTGTGGGGTTGATAAGCGGTAGCAGTGGCCGGTGTCGTACCGAAAGGAGAGTTCGCGGGTCGATTGGGAGTTTGAGACCCATTCGCTCCCGCAGGAGCAGCATTGGTAGGTGTCTTGATCGGAGTCGATTTGATCCCCAAGATGGCGCTAAAATCACCTGCTATCTTTCCTCTGTTCAGCGCACTACTCGGCTTCAGCGGAGTTTGAGCTCCGATTGCGTCTGCGTTATTCGCACCAGCAGCGGAAGAGTTGACACTGGCAGCGATGATCTTACGCAATTCCCTAGCGTGGTCGATGGTGAGAGGTTCAGATTTGGGCAGTTTGTGATTGAATGCAAAGGCTTCCCATTTGTAGAAAAGATCTTGAGGAGTGACACCATAATGGGTGCAGATCGAGGTGGTTTCGGAGAGTAAGGCTGGATCGCAGGCAAGGTAGGCGCCAAAGTGGTCCGAGAGACGGATGGTGAGTTCGCTTGCGACCATGGTTGGGGTTGTGTGCGCAGCGTGGATGCTAATGGAAGCTACTCGATAAGGTTGAGGGATGAGGGATGTTGTCGTGGTTGCAAGTTGAGCTGAGTTGTGTTGGTGTTGGCGCGTTGGCGCGTTGGCGCACAAAACCGCGTCGCGTTGATGAATTCAAACCTCGGAATTCGGAAAGCAACTTGCATGACACCAACGTTCAACCACTGCTCAAGGCACTATCTTGTCGCACAACGTTGACCATGGTTCCACGATCCAGCCGTATCGCATAGCCGCAAACTATCAGAATGCCGATCTCTGCCGCCGACAAGGGCAAAGCCCGCGCCATCGATCCGCAGCTCGAGGTTGACACCTCTCACAGCAATCAGCCAACCGCATCGCCAACCAAGGCCGCTTCATCAAAGTATGTCAAACCCCGACCCATTCCAGCAACAAGACTGCTCAACGTCGAATATCCAGGCATCCTCTCCAACCACCCCAATCTCGAGCGTCCTTCTTCAACCGCGGCATACTCCAGCCTCGATCGTGCGCTATCCACTCTGCATCCTTCGACATTACCACCATTGACCAGCAGCTCATACCAAGGACTCCACTTCCTCTCGAAAATCCCGAATGAAGGATTGAAGCTGGTTGAATGTCGATTAGGTGGTTTCGCAGAACAGCACTCGCTAGGTGAATCGTCGTCCAGCAGTGCCAATGTGGACAGTGTCTATAGAGCACCTCTGATTGGAGAAGCAGTGCCGACGAACAACATTGTGATGAGAGTGGTAAAGCGCACTTGGAGACAGAAGAAGCGTAAGTGGTCGGAATCCACCTCTCCTGCACCGCAGACATGCACCGCAGCTCAACCTGAGGATATGGACCTTGATCCGGCGCTTTTTGCCGAGAATCACCCTGCACAAGCCGAACAGCAGGACGTCCAACATCGCAATAGCGATGATGACGTCAAGAGTGGCAAGCGCAGTCGCTATACAGGCAAAATCAAAAAAGAATACTGTATTGAAATCCTGGGCCTAGCCACCAACACCGTCCGATTCAGAAGCATGGCTGATTTTGCTTTCCAGCCCGACGTCTCTACCTCGCACTCTCCGCCCCAACTCGATCCGGTCATGTCACTTCACAAAGCGCTCGCAACCATGGACTTGTCAGCGTTTCAAAACTTTCGCATCCCTCCTCAACGTGAAGACTATCAAACTTTCACCGACTCCCCTACACCTCGGAGTAACCTTCACATGGTTCCTCCCGCCTTCTTTAGCCGTATGGACGTACCTTTCAACTATGGTTTCCAACAAACTCCCTATTCCGAGCTGCGTGTCGTTGATGCCCCCTCGCATCTTCGCAAGCCTCCGATGCGTGCATCTTTTGCGCATGCATTGAAACGCGATGATTTGGCACCGGGTCAAATTCAACGTTTCGTCAATCGTGTACGACTTTCCAATATCGCGCCACAACAATTTCGACCAGGCAAAGATAATAAGGTTCCAACAAAGCCACTTGCAGACGTTGTTCGAATTGAGCATCGGTGTGAACCAAAAGTGCTAGCGAGGTTGAGGGAGTTATTGAAACAAAGACCTATTTGGTCTAGAGTTGCGCTCAAGAATCAATTGGATGATGCGGAGTTGAACGAGTTACATGGATACAATGAGAAGGTTTATTATGCTTTGGTTGGCTTTTCGATGGTTGGAGGACCTTGGAGAGATGCTATTGTGAGATTTGGATATGATGTTAGGAAAGATGTGGGTAGTAGAATTTATCAGAGGATTTTCTTACGTGGTGGACCAACTATCCGCGAGAATCGAATCACTGCTCCAAATCCCGGGCAAGAAGAAGATGAGGAAGAAGCCGACGAATTTCCAGCTGCCCGGTCTAGTGTCGTTTCAAACCTTTCCACGGGCAAGGAGAGGGCTAGGAATACACACATCTTTGACGGTATCTCTCTACACCGTAATATTGGTAATTTTCATCTGTGCGATATCCAAGATCCTCTGATCAAGCCTTTTATTTGGCGAGAAAATGATGACGACTTACCGCAACATTCGGTGCTACCAGCCGATCAAACCCCGTTGCAGCCGATGCGGACACAATGGTTGAGGAAAACGTGGGATACAGAGACAGGTTGGTATACTCGTCGAGCTTTGGAACTTATTCGTGCCCTGCTGACCGCACGATTCAAGGCGTTGGCTGATACAGGCAAGCCATTGAAAAGCGAGGTGGTGGAAGCGATTGTGGAGAGATTGAGAACAAGGTGGAAGGAAGAAGATTCAGTTACAGAAAACAAGCAAGCAGCAGCCGTGGAAGAGGAGGAAAGGATTGAATAGCGCGATTGATCCCACACTCATGTAATGCGTCTGCTTCTTACGGATAGCACACATCCAAGCGCGGCAGGAACGCACAAGGCTTTCTGTTGGAATCCTTGGTATAGCATGTGATTGAGTTGCTTTTTCATTTGCTTAGAAGCGTGCGTGGTAGAGAAGAGTGTGACAGAGAAAAGAAAGGCATGGTTCGCAGGGGGAAAGAGAAAGCTGGAGGGGGATATCAACCCTTGTGGTAACAATATCGTATCAGTTTTGCTTGGTGTTGCTTGCGACAAGACAGCCAGAGTTGGGACTGGTCGGAATCAATCAACCTTGCAAAGTCAAAGGTTCCTAGCAGAAAAAAAAAAAACGATGCTTTGTTTGTCGGGTTACAGCTTTTCGAAAACGTATCACTCTCCACATTTGATCCGTTTACATGCTGGGTTTGATCTTCTGGTTTACTGCTTCTTAGCCTCCTCCTCCTCCTCTTGCGCGACCTCGTCCTTCTTGTCCTCCTTGTCCGCGGCTGCTGGTGCATCAGTCTTGCCACCGGCGTTCTTCTTCTGTGCGAGCTGAAAAGCGACCTTAAACCCATTAGCGTTTTCCGAGTTAGCAAATCGAATAGCCAACGTCTCAGCAGTAGGTTCACCATCAGCAACATCGGCAGCAACGTTGTAAACCCATGATCGGTCCGAACCAACGTTGGAGCTAAGCTTCATATCGCTAGTAACGTAGTGGTTGGCGCAAACTTTGAGAGTCTTGTCTCGACGCATAACGAGACGAACCTTGTGGGTCTGCTTGTGTTCGAGAAGACGGACATCACCGGTACCACGTTCTTTCCACTCTTTGGCGTCTTTGTCGAATCGGAAGAGTTTGGCACGCATTTTGAAGGTGACTTGTTCATCTTCTTCGTGTGTCTTGACTTGGACTTGATTTTCGAGCTTGATGACGGGTTCGAAGTGAGGGTCGTTTTCGGTTTCCTCAGCGGCGGCAGCGGCAGAGCCAGAGCCAGCCTCGGTCTATGTATCCCATCAAGACAGCGATGCAAATCGGACGAGCGATGTCAGGGCGGAGGGTAGGGGAAAGAATCTCTAAGCGTCAGCAACAAACTTGGCAAGCACTAGGAGGCCGTGAAAGTATTTGTATCGACGGTTTGGTTGGAACTTACAGCGTCAACAGTGGGCTTGGTAGCTTCGGTGTCAGCCATCTTGTCTATAGGATATGCAGAGTGTGTGTATGAGAGTATGGATGGTAGTGGAGGAGGAAACAGCGGACACACACACGCAATCACCTCAGACAGTTGTGTTGTCGAAACCTGCAAGCTTCAAAATTCCAAACCAACAGACAGACAGGCGGGTGCCGCACCAATTTCAAGTCTTTTGAACTCGATCACTACAAAATCCTGAGCGCCGCATTTCAAACTGGCCATATTTCGATTCATTTTCTGAGGGTCAAGCGAAATTTTCAGACGCAAAAGTGTGAACATGAGAGTCTTAACATGATAGCACCCAAAATCTCAGACAGCAACACGTAGCAACTCAAGGAAGAGGCTTGAGCTCTCACACAAGTTGCATCTTCCAACCCTTTGACATCTCCGACACGATCAATCACCTCCTCTTCGCCCATCGTGCTCGGCTGGTTCCAGAAGGCGCTTCTCTTCCTTCGCAGCCTCTGCCTGTGTTGCACTCTCTTCAGCCTCTAGGCACCAACACACACCGATCTGGAAGCACTCGACCCCACAGCAAAGGCCCATCCGAACGTCGCAATCATGTCGAGACTCTCATCGCTGACGATGCTGATCTCAGCGTGCATGTTTGCCCTACTCGTCATCCTTAGTCTCGGCACCACCTCTGCAGAAGCACACATGATCGAGCTTCTCCCACACAGCAGCGAATGTTTCTTCGAAGACTTGCATCGCGGCGATCAAATGACACTCACATATCAA
This sequence comes from Ustilago cynodontis, assembly GCA_928865425.1. Lineage (NCBI taxonomy): Eukaryota > Fungi > Basidiomycota > Ustilaginomycetes > Ustilaginales > Ustilaginaceae > Ustilago > Ustilago cynodontis. The sequence continues at coordinate 231,770 of CAKMXY010000008.1, forward strand.
GTTGGCGGTGGAGGACATCTTGACATCGACGTTGTACTGTACGATCCAAAACATCGTCCCTTGTTCAAACAAGATCGCAAAGATACCGGTACCTATTCCTTCACCGCTCAAGATGATGGTCGATACACTTACTGCTTCTCGAACGAATTCAGCACGGTTTCCGATAAAACCGTCAGCTTCAACGTACACGGTATCATCTATGTTCCCGATGAAGGAGATATGCTTCCCATCGAAAGAGAAATCAGAGACCTCGCAGCAGGTCTTCAAGCAGTCAAAGACGAACAAGAGTATCTGGTGATTCGTGAAAGAGTTCATCGCAATAGTAAGTTTCCACTCCCCCACAACGTTCTTGCAGATTTGCATTGCAACTTGGCTGACCCTATCCACCCACAATCACCACACCTCTTCTCTCCTTTGCCGTGATCTGCCAGCCGCGGAAAGTACCAACACCCGTGTCAAGTGGTGGTCCATCATCCAAGGCTTCATTCTCGTCGCTGTTTGCTCTTGCCAGATTTACTTTGTCAAACGTCAATTCGAGGTTCGAAGGGTTGTTTGAACCGCACGCATCTCCTCATAACGAAATCCAAAAAAGGCATCTTCATCAGCATCTCACAAAACCTTGACTGTGTTGCGGCTACGCTTCAGACAAATGGGCACACACAGTGTACGTGATATAGAACGTATTACTACAGCGACCAACAAGAGCAAAACAGGAAAAAAAAGGAAAGGAAAGCGAATCAAAAGCGGAATGTACACAAAAGAAGAGAAGTGGAACCCGTCTAGCTACTAAACGAGCATGAGTGAGAGAGAATCGCAATGCAAGAGGGGACAAGAGTGGGAGGAGTCTCAGTCCTTCTTGGACTTCTTCTTCTTGCTAGACCCTGGCTCGGACTTAGGTGTGCCGTTGACCTCAGCCTCGTCTGCGGATCGCTTCTTCTTGTCCTTCTTGTCCTTCTTGGGTGTCGAGACACCGTTAGCCTCCTCCTTCTTGGCCTTCTTGAGCGCCTTGCGTTCTTCCTTGCTCAACTTGTCCTCACCAGCCTCGGAGGCGGCAGCAGGTGTAGCAGGTTCGGAAGCAGCGACTTCGGACTTCCTTGCCTTCTTAAGTGCCTTGCGCTCCTCCTTGGAGAGCTTCTTCTCGTCCACCTCGTCAGCGGCAGCCTTGGATGGGGTCGAGGGAAGCATGGATGGTGCAATGCTGGCAGCAGCAGCCATGTCGCTAGGTCCTGCAGCATCAGCAGCGGCGTTGTATGATCGACCCGAACCCTCCATCTGGAAGCCCTTCTGCTTGTAGCCCTGGTCACCAGCAGCGTTTCTTGCGGAGCGCATGCCCGAAAGACCACTCTGCATCTCGAGAGCACCAAGACGAGACTCGAGCTTGGCACGAGCCTCGATACCGACAGTGGGAGCACCTTGCTCGCTCTTACTGTCGGCATCGGCGAGAGCGTCAAGACGGATGGAGAGAGCAGCCTTGGTGGCGACCATTCGTGCCATCTTACCCTTGAGCTTCTGTGGTGCCTGACCGACAAGCGAGGTGTGGTAGATAAGACCGTACTTGGGCGTGTCGTGCTTGGTCTTGAGTGCGCGGAAGAGAGCCTTTTCGGCACCAAGGATCTGAACGGTGGAGGCTGGGTGCTTGGCGAGGTTCATGAGCGAACCAGCGTGGCTGATGAGACGGGCACCGACGAGGTCACCGACAAGGGCTGTGAGGTTGGGGGCGATAGCAGCCATTCGGTTCTGGAGGTACTGGTAGAGCTGGGTGCGGTACTGGGTGATGGAAATGACCTGCTCGGCAAGGCTCCAGATGTGCTCGAGATCGGTTTCAGAGATTTCGGTACCCATAGAGATCTCAGCGGCAGCCTTGAGAGTCTCCTCGATCTCCTCGGGAAGGATTTCGCTGAAATCGGTGGCGGAAGCGTTGGTTCGGAAGCCCATAGCGCGGACAACCTTGGCGTAGGCGAGGTTGTCGGTGATGATCTTGCCCATCTCGGGGAAGTGCCAGCCGTACCATTCCTTGACACGCATGGCGTAAATGTTGATCTCCTTGTCGAGGTCGTCAAGCAAGCCGATGGCCTGGACAACCATGGTGTCAACTTTGTCGGGGCTGAACTTGAGCTTGTAACGACTCAAGCTGTGCGAGAGACCAAGACTCATGGTGTTCAGGTCGCGAGGGTCGAGCGACTCCTCGCCCGAAGAAGAGGAAAGGAGGGTAGCAAGGTTCTCGCGGATACCACGGTAGAGGTCGAGGAGTTCGCTGTCGTAAGTGACCTGGATGCCGAGCTTCTTGGCGATGTTGGAAGCTGTTGTGTGTTCGATGTGGGAGCAACATGGACAAGAAGGTTAGTATACATTTTCAGAGCGTGCCAATGGATTGTGCGCTTCGTAGTTGTCTCAAGGCGTGGGAACGTACCAAGCTTGGATTCGGCAACAACAAGGTTCTCCTTCTCCTTGCCCTTGCCCTCTACGATCTCCTCAGTAAGGAACTTCTTGAGGCTCTTGCTCATCTTGCCCTCGTTGACGGCAGAGATGTCCTCTACGGCCTCAGCAGTGTTGGTGAAGCGGTGAATGGCCGAGAGCTTGAGGAGGTTGCTGGCACCCTCAGCCGAGTCGAGCGACTCGTGAAGGTTCTCGGTGGACTCGAGCTTAGAAGCGTCGGAGACATTGAAGAGACAGAAGCCGACGGCTGTCTCGAAGAGGACCTTGACCATGGTGAAAGACTAGCGTATTCGCTGGTGGTGCAAGTGAAAAGGCAATTGAGAGGTGCTGGGGATAGGTGTGTCGATCCTGTTGAGTCGACACTTGCTGGTGATCTAGGGCTCTAAGATGCTTGCCTCTGCTTCTCCCTGAGATCGATGAATCCTCCTCCAATATGTGATAAGAAAGGGATGAGTAGGGGAGTCCGTGATGGATGAGGTGTTGAGAAGAAGTAGATGTGTATGTGTGCAGCAATTTTTTCCTGGCTCTGTGCAAGGCTCTTCTGGTGACGGAGCCGGCCGCAAATTCCAAACCTTGACTTTTTTCTCCACCACGTTGAATTTTCAACAGGCTTGATAATCATTACATATACAAGACCCGCACGGCTCATACATTATTCTGGCTGTTAGTTGTGTACGCGCGTCCGATCGCAGAACTCGACCTGAATGAGCGAGCGGCGTGACAGACAGAAATACAGTACTCGAAGCTCAGAGTGTTGCTCAGTCTCCATCAACACTTGGCAAACACTCATCACCACCACCGTCGTCACCTCCCTCTTCCGCTCAACTGGACGATCGAGACAGAAGATCGGCTTTGTCGGATCAAACAGCAGCTGTATAGCTTCATCTATACCTTGAACGCACTCGTCAACCATCTGCAGATCGCAAGCTTAACTCACAATGGGTCAAGCTCCATCTGGAGGCGCGCCCGGTCGCGGAGGCAAAGACAGCAAAAAGAATCAGCAGAAGAAGTGGGAGCCTCCTCTCCCCACTCGTGTCGGCAAGAAGAAGAAGCGCGGTCCCGATTCCTCCAGCAAACTGCCAGCTGTCTACCCCAACACACGATGCCGATTGAAGTTGCTCAAGCTTGAGCGCATCAAGGATCACCTTTTGCTCGAAGAGGAATTTGTGCAGAACCAGGAGAGACTCAAGCCACAAGAAGACAAAGATGCAGAGGAGCGTACAAGGGTCGACGGCCTTAGAGGCAGTCCCATGGCTGTCGGAACTTTGGAGGAGATCATCGATGACGAGCATGCTATTGTCAGCAGCGCAACAGGTCCGGAATACTATGTCAGCATCATGAGCTTTGTTGACAAGGACTTGCTCGAACCTGGCTGCAGTGTTCTGCTTCACCACAAGGAAATGGCTATTGTCGGTGTGCTTTCCGATGACACTGATCCCATGGTCAGCGTTATGAAGCTCGACAAGGCTCCTTCTGAGAGCTACGCCGATATTGGTGGTCTCGAGACACAGATCCAGGAGATTAAGGAAGCCGTCGAACTGCCCCTCACACATCCCGAACTTTACGAAGAGATGGGTATCAGGCCACCAAAAGGTGTCATACTCTATGGTGTTCCAGGAACCGGTAAGACGTTGCTCGCCAAGGCTGTCGCCAACCAGACCTCAGCCACCTTCTTGCGAGTCGTCGGTTCCGAGCTTATCCAGAAGTACCTCGGTGATGGTCCCAAGCTCGTCCGAGAACTTTTCCGTGTAGCAGACGAATATGCTCCCAGTATCGTCTTCATCGACGAGATTGACGCTGTCGGTACCAAGCGATACGACTCCAACTCGGGAGGAGAGCGAGAAATTCAGCGAACGCTACTCGAATTGCTCAACCAGCTCGATGGTTTCGACACACGTCACGATGTCAAGGTTATCATGGCTACCAACCGTATCGAGTCGCTCGATCCAGCGCTCATCCGTCCAGGACGTATCGACCGAAAGATCGAGTTCCCTTTGCCGGATCAGAAGACCAAGATGCACATTTTCAAGTTGCACACTTCGCGTATGAATCTCGACTCGGATGTCAATTTGGAGGAGTTTGTGGCGATGAAGGACGATCTGTCGGGTGCCGATATCAAGTCGCTCGTTACTGAGGCAGGTTTGCTTGCTTTGCGAGAAAGACGTATGCGTGTTACCAAGAAGGACTTTACCACTGCACGCGAGCGTGTCATCGACAGGAAGAACGAGGGTACACCTGAGGGTCTCTACCTGTAATTCTTCCGCTCCGCCTTCTTCCACTCCTATGAGCCTTTCTCTTGTATCACATACCGCAATGCAGTTTACCGCTTCACGAAACCGTGTGATTGATCGATCGTTTGAACCTACTTCCTGATCTGCGCAGATATTGAGCAAAGGGTAAAGCACTCTGTGATTTACTCGTACTGTTGCAACCTTCAGGATTTCATATCCAGATGTGTAGAATGAGTATCGGAACTCGGAGATTCTCGCTGAACGGCTGGGCAGATTTTCAGAGGTTAGAAATTCCGGTTCCTTCCACACTTGTGACTCTCGACCTCTTGCTCTTTCTATCATCGTAGCAACATCTCTGTAGATCTCGCTAGTTCAGGCCGCTGCAATCTATCTCTGCAGTCGATCCGACCTCTCAAACTACTCGCAAATCGGAAGCCATCCGACAAGCCCCCCTCCAACCATGGCTCACCTTCGACCGCTCATGGCTCCCGTATACGTTCCCGGCACGGAGCCATTACCTCCTGGCGTAACTGAAGAAGATCGAGCCGAAATCCAGAAAATTGCCAAATGGAACAAGATCGCAAATATGACGATGGAATCTTGTCCCACAAAGTGCATGCTTTCCGGAGCGGCAGGGTTTGGATTAGGAGCGTTTTTCTCGTTAATGTCTACATCTTTTGCTGTTGATGATCCGTTACGACGTACAACTTTAGCTGCGAACGGATTGGATGTGGGAAAGGGAACGGGAACGGCCGAGATGACGACTATGCAAAGTACGAGAGAGTTTTTCAAACAAACCCGAAAATCAATGTATAGATCAGGAAAAGGGTTTGGTAAAGTAGGTGCTTTGTATTCTGGTATCGAATGCTGTATCGAAGCTGTAAGTATTCCCAAGAATCACTATGTACATGAAGGTAAGGCAAACATAGCTGACTAAGATCTTGACTTTGCATTTGTGGGATGTGCGAAACAGTATCGAGCAAAGAACGATTTGGTGAATCCAGTAGCAGCTGGTTTTGCAGCAGGTGCGATTCTGGCGAGAAACTCGGGTCCAAAAGCTGCAATTGGAGGTGGTGTTGCTTTCGCCGCTTTCTCGGGTGCTATTGATATGTAGTAAGTATCCGCAATTGTCCTTTTGATGAACGGTGCATTAAGCGGAGCTCGTTACTGACCCTTCTGACCCTTACTTTGCCTCGATCTCAAATTTACAGCTTCAGGAGAGAGACTCCAGACGACGACTAGTCCAGCCTCAAAGACCGTCCCCATTCGATGCACACAATACACAGTCTGCTCTGAACAGAAGTCACTAAAATAGACATCTCTCGATTGCATCAACACCAAAAACGTTGCCCCTTTTGGAACGCACAACTCACTTGTACTTTTAGCTCTTCTCAACACATTTTTTGCAACGACACACTCGTCACACACACTCTCTGGAAGTGTTCCTGTGACTGTAATTGCAGACATTGCCATCTGCCTGCCTCCTTTCTCCTTAGAGAGCGGGGTTCAGTAAGGCTTGAACCTTCTACCAGCCTTCAATTTGGCGACCTTTTCTTTATCCGCTTCGAACTTTGCTCTTAGATCCGCCAGTTGTTCTCTCTTTTTCTCACGCAACTGGAAACGGTAGAAATCCTCCAGACCAACCGATTTCTTCTTTGTATTCTCCTTGAAATCGTGTCTTGCCACACCAACACTTCCTCCGCCTTCCGCAGAAGCTCCTGCACGACCGTATTTGCCAGAACGTTGGACAATGATGAATCCGTCTTCGTCCAATAGTTCGCCGGAGGGACCGACTGTAACACCACGGACGCCGATTTTGCGTGGGAGAGGATGAGCTTTACGGTATTGGTAGAGAGCGATACGGGAATTGGCCCACGCTTGGATGTCCGGTAGGGAAGGACGGGAGAGGGAATATTGGTCGAGGAGAAACTCGAGACCGGTGGGAGGGATACCGGCGCCAGAGGAGAGGAGAAAGGATGCAGATGTAATTGCACCTTTCTTGGAGTGGGAGTCTTCCTCGTCGACTTGGGCTTGTTTGGAAGCTTCTTTGCGGAGCGAACGGAATGGATCGATCCATCGAATACCGTTTTGGAGCAAATCCATGGCTCGAGTGAAAGACTGTGTGTCCAAAAACACAATATGTGCTGAAGAAGAAGTAGCGAGGAAAGCTTGAGAACCCATTGCTTCTCTTGGATCCAAACTTGGCAGAGGTACAATGCGTGGTCCTCGACTCTTTTTGGGTTGTGCACCTTTCTTATTCTTCTTCCCCGACCCAGCCTGGGTCTGTGCTGCTAACTGATGATGCTCCTCCTCATCCTCGGCCATTTCTTCATCTTCTTCCTCATCTTGACCTTGACCCATCTCTTCTCGTTCATCTTCCTCTTCTTCCTTACTTGCTTGTCTCCTGAACTTGACGACAGAAAGATTGCCCGCCTTTGCAAACACCTCACGCAAATGCGACTCTGTCGTATCGGTCGGAAGATTCGCAACGAACAGTGTTCGCTCCGACGGCAAATCATCCGAGAGCTTGGATGTAGACGCGACAGCAGAAGCACCAGAACTTGAGGTATGCTTCCGAGCATAGATCCAGTGCTTTACCTCATCGCCGGTAGCTTTGCCAATCTTGCTGTGTGGAATGGTGACGGGTACAGCGAGAAAACCATTGGCGAGCATGATGGAAGTTTCGGTGGTTTTTTTTTGACTGCTACTGGAATTTAATGGCTCGCTCGCTGCGAGCTTCTTGCTTTTGCCCATGATGATGTCTTTGTGGAGTGATCGACGTTGTGATTGTCTGTAGAGAAGGTCAAAGGTAGAGTAGATGAAGGCATGCAGATGCGAGAAAGGCACGACCCTGAGACTTGGACTTTTTTTGCACAAAATTTCCGGAACACAAGCGTCGTGTGGAGTTCTTCCCAAATTTCTAGCCGGCCGAGAGGCAGTCGCACAAGGATCCTTATACGGCTCTGCATCTCGAAATTCATCTTCACTTCAAACAGTGATCAAACGGTGGGCAGCAGCGATGATGCAAAAGACACAAGAGAGGCGAGCATGTTCGAACACATTCGATGTAAAGGATAGACTAAAGTACAAAAGAGAAGGGAGGATGCAAGTTGCGGAGAATAAAAACTGATTGGCGCCACAAAGGCCCCTTTTGATAATAGATTGTTTGAAGACCTTGGTACAACTCTCATAGCCTTTGAAACATGGGTCTAGGACAAGCGTGTGGAGTGAACACGAACCCTATATCTAAGAAGAGAAAAGGCGCTTCTCATAGCTGTGCAAGCCGTGAACACCACCCTCGACCTGAGCCGAAGCAGTTCGCAATTCGAATCGGACCTGACCAGATCCAACAGCATTGCGGAGCTGGTAAAGATGAGGAACACCCATGTCCTGCAACGAGTGCTGAAGACCAGTGTAGAGGTAAGGCAAGAACTTCTTAACCGAACCCTTATCCTGAACGGCACCAGCAACACCCTGAGCGACCTTAACAGCGTCGCTCTCGGAGAAGTATCGCTGAGTAGCGGCGTTCTCGTCAGCAGCGACCTTGTCGGCCTTGGCAGCGCCCTTGCCGGTAGCGCCGGCGATCTTGCCCTTCTTCTGGTGCTCCATGGCCTCGATGGAACCCATACCACGGTAACCCTTGAGACGCTTGCCGTCACGGTAGAAGTAGTCACCGGGCGATTCGGTGGTACCAGCAAGGAGACCGCCCATCATGACGGCGCTGGCACCTAGAGCGAGAGCCTTGGCAATGTGACCAACGTTGGAGATACCGCCGTCGGCAATGACGGGGACGCCAAACTTGGAGGCGAACTCGGCAACAGCGTGAACAGCGGTACCCTGGGGTCGACCGACAGCCATAACCTCCTGGGTGATGCAGATGGAACCAGAGCCCATACCGACGCGGAGAGCGTCAGCACCAGCAGCGATAAGGCTTGCGGCCTGCTCGCGGGTAACAACATTACCTGCGACAACGTCAATGTGGGGGTAAGTCTGCTTGATCCACTGGATCATCTCGATCTGGTAAACCGAGTTGCCCTGCGAAGAGTCGAGGATAACAACGTCAAGGCCAGCCTCGACGAGGAGAGCAAGACGCTCGCGGTCCGAGGGACGAGTGCCGATAGCGGCAGCACAGTAGAGCTGCTTGCTGTCGGGACGCTTGGAGGCGAGAGGGAAGTTCTGGTTCTTGAGCAAGTCGGAACGAGCAAGGAGAGCAACGAGACGACCCTCGGCGTCAACGATGGGAAGCTTGCCCTTCTTGCTGTCACGGAGGATGGTGTTGGCCTGCTCGAGGGTGACACCCTGCTTGGCGGTGACAAGGTCCTTGGTCATGACCTCGGAAAGGGGGATCGAGGCGTCACGGAACTGAACGTCACGGGCGGTGACGATACCGAGAAGCTTTCCGTGCATTGCACCAGTGTCTGTTCGTGTATCACAAGGATGAGAATGCAATAGCATTGTCAGTTCGAACGTCCCAGTCACAAATGGTAGGGCTAAGGGGAGGTGAGGATTCAGAGTAATAATCGCATCCGCACACACTCTCCCAAGTCTAAGGGAGAGGCTCGGAAGAACGAAGGTTATATGCAATACGGTTGTTTCATCTTTTGGTGGTCCAGTGGTCCAGCAATGCGCGTGTATCGTGACGTTGACAGAACGGAGGGGGGAAAGGGATGAGCCGGAATTGACAACTTACCAGTGATGGGAATACCACCGAAACCGAGACGCTCCTTGATCTCAAGAACGTCACCAACAGTGGCGTGAGGGTCGAGGCAGAGAGGCTCGGTGATGAAACCGTTCTCGTACTTCTTGACCTTGCGAACAACGCTCGCCTGCTCCTGGGGGCTCATGTTGTTGTGAATGACACCCATTCCACCCATCAAGCCCATGGCGATAGCCATCTCGGTCTCAGTGACGGTGTCCATGGGCGAGGAGAGGAAGGGAGTATTGAGGGTAACGTTCTTGGTCACCTTGGTGCGAAGGCTGACGTCCGAAGCGGCAAAGTTGATGAAGCCAGGAAGCACGAGGAAATCGTTGTAGGTGAGACCACCGTGCTGACGCGAGTCGATGAGCTCGGACATGCTGAGACCATCGCCAGTGGCGTAGGTCTTGAGGTGCTCGAGTGCCTGCGAAGGCGAGAGAACCGCCACGTCCTGGGGAATCTGGAGACCGTTGCTAGCGGGCATCTTGATGTTGTGTATGTGAGGGGGGGAAGGTATGACGAACGAAGAAGGGGTATAATTGATGTTGGTGGCTCTTTTGGCGAAGAACAAGTTAGGAAGGAAGGAGCCGCTGGTCCTTGCAAGCTTTTGTTGCTTGTGTGACTGTCACCGTAATCTCTCGGCCTCACTTAGAGCTTGAAGGCTGAAGGGAGCACAAAAAAGTTGCTCTAAAAGCGAGGAAAAAAAAAATAAATCGACTCACCTCGAGCTCCGCTTTCGCAGCCCACACTCTAATAAAAGACGAAGAAAAAGTAACGACGCGCTCGGACGGTCAAGTCAAGGAAGCAAAGAGGCACTCCGCGACTTCGCCACAGTATCTCCGTATCCTTTTTTTTGAATGTGAGACTGGATCTTCTCACATGCAGTCTGCTCGGCCAGCACTCGTTCGTCTCTATCATGTCGCTTTAGACGGTTCTCTACGGAGTACAGTAACATGCAGTCACTGCAAGGCTCGCTCCGTCCGATAAACATGGGATCAATGGTATACAGAGTGTACTGATTCGAAGACAAGCTTGCCTATACGTCATGCAACCCGGGCCATCTTGCGCGGCGGACCGTTGCCGTTCTGGTAGTGTCTGTCAACCTCTTTGTCTTCATCCTCGTCCTCCTCATCAACACCATGAAGACCTCCCATCGAGGGTCCAGCCTCCAAGATCGGCTCGATATCCACTCCGACCATGTCGCCATACTCTTCAATGACACCTTCAAACGTCTCCTGCAACTTTGCGCGTTGCTGTGCCTTTTCCAGCTGGATTAAGATGTCTTTGTTTTGGCGGTAGATTCTCGCCTTGACTTGCAACCTGTACTGTTTGATCTGTTCCTCCTTGCTTGTGTCCAGATTCATGAGCTGGACCATTTCCAGCACTCTCGCCCATTGTCGAGGAGCGAGCTTGTGTTCAAGACGCTTCTGTTCGATCCATTTTGCATCGACGGGTGCGTGCAGCTTGCCTTCCGCCTTGGCCGTCTCGACGAATCCACCGGGTGCGAGCAGACGTCGAAGATCGTTTCCGTCGCGTAAACGGTCGAAATCTTCGGACGGGTCTTCGACTGTGAGTTCTGATACCGAGGGTCGCTGGCGGATCTGGTCATAGACTGTGGTGTAGAGAGCCCCTCCATGGCCCTGCTTCTGGTAAGGTGGGAGGATGACGAACTGCGACAGTCGGATTCGAGACGAGTCTGGCCAACACCAGAACTTGTACAAGCTCGTATAACCCATGAAATGCCATGTTGACTTGTCGCCTTGGTTCACCTTTTCGTACAGCGTGAAGAATTCCCAGTTGGTCTCTTGTTCCTGAATGTAGCTCGCTCCCTCGATGAACAGCAGTACGAAGAGCTGCATGCGGCGGTGGTACTCGCGGAATCCTGGTGTATCCCATGTGGAGCGGTATACCTCAAACACTCGAGCATCTGGATCGTCCTCCGACAGCGTTGGCGAAGCGAGAGATGCAACGTTGGCAGACTTGCCTTTGCCCTTGTTCACTTTGCGTCGAGTGTAGCTGTGCACCTTGTCACCGAGTGGTTGGAAGCTAGCACTCTGCTGGAGGGCAGCATCAAAGTCTTGACGTGCGGAAGATGATGTGGAGGTCGACATGTAGTCGGCGGGCAAGAACTCTTTGATCTTGCCCTCAACATCATCAAGCGTTGCTGTGGTCGACTCGTTCTTTGCGCGGTACTTGACATCGAGTAGCGGAACAAGACTTCCTGATGCGACGTCCAAGTTGATAGAGAGACCCTGGTAGCCGTAGATCGTTTCCGCCTCGCCATAGATGGGGTATGTGAATGTCGGGTGGAAAACTGCGTCGGTACCATGTGGCGAGCCTACGAGGCGTATCGCCATCGACGTGGTGCTATTTGAAGTCCAAGACTCGGTCATAGTGTATGTATGAGGTTCGATGCTAGATGGACGATCGAAATATATGCGGTGTGGTTGGGCGATGAATGCGGTCTCTCAGACAGTGTAGCTCGGCTGAGAGAGCTGATAGCAGTGAGGTGCCGGCGCGATGTTGCGGTCTCGAGTTTGGGCGGTAGTGTGTGGTTGAGAAGGACAAGGTGCTGAGCCAGACAGACAGATCGGAGCAGCGATAGAAGAGCGGAAAGCAAAGTGACACTCTTCTCATTCCACTTTTTGACACGCGACTCCAAAGCGTTTTACGCGTTGTTGCTCCACTCGGCGAGCACGTTTCATGGCGCAAATGCCTGCGCAAGACATCCGCTCCGCACCGCTCTGCACTCACTCAAGCGAGTCTTTACAGGCTGCCTTCTTCAAAGCTGACCATTATCCAAGTTGTGAGAGCTGCGACTCGACTCATGAACAGCGTTTGATTCATGCAAACAAGCTCGTTCTACGATTTGTATTAAGTGCGACCACATGTTCCAGAGGAGAAAGTGATGAAGGGATAGTTATGAGCATAGAGGCAAATCCTGACCTTACTGGTCCAGCTTAGCAAGACCAGCCTCGAGCGCCATCGAGAAGAAGATGCTCTGCTTGTTAGCAAGCAAGTTATCAGGAGTATCGAACTCTGCAATCGATCCGTCCTTGAGAACCAGTACACGAGTCGAGTCGATCACAGTGTTGAGTCGGTGCGCCACGGTGATGGTGGTGCCCTTGAACTCGGATCGAACAATAGCCTGAACCTGAGCATCGGTCTCGAGATCGATAGCGCTAGTAGCCTCGTCGAGCACAAGGATCTTGGCGTTGCGGAGGAAGGCTCGAGCGATACAGATAAGCTGACGTTGACCAGCCGAGAAGTTGGTACCTCCTTCGGTGAGTTGTGCGTCCAAGCCTCCTTCGAGACTTTGAACGTGATCCTTCATACGTGCCTGCTCGAGCGCTTTCCAGAGCGCTGCATCGTCCGAGCGACCGGTAGGATCGATGTTCTCTCGCAGCGTGCCCTCCCAAAGCTGAGGATCTTGAGGGATGATAGCAATGGCAGATCGAAGATCCTTGAGTCCAATTTGGGATACGTCGATACCATCGATCATGATCTTGCCCTCAGCAGCTTCGATGATACGGAAAAGTGCCAGAGTCAAACTCGACTTACCAGCACCAGTGCGACCAACGACACCGATGCGCTCGCCGGCCTTGATGTCGAGGTTGAGCTTCTTGAGCACCAGACCCAGCTCTCGGCGGTAGCGTGTCGAGTACGACTGCATGCTCACCTCACCTTTGCTGGGCCAGTCCGAAGGAGGTGTCTTGTCGGGAATCTCGTAAGGTGCTTCCGAGACCAGATCGGTATACGACATGACTCGCTCAACACTAACAATGTTCTGCTCCACCTCGGAAGCGGAACGAACAACCCAGTTGAGCGTCTGCGTAGTGCTAAGGGCTTGCGACATCATCAATCCGAGCAAGCCAGCATCCATCTTTCCGTTCTTGGTTCGAATGAACACTGCCAAGGTGGAAGCGATAAAGATGATGACCGAGCCCATCATCTCGATTCGCACAGCGAGCCATCGATTGCAAGTCACGGCAGGGAAGTAGCACTGCTGGTTACGGTCGACGCGTGCCTCGGATGTAGCAATGAAGCGAGCTTCCTGACCAAAGGCACGGATCGAGCTGAGACCACCGAGCGATTCCTGGAACCAGGTAAAGATGGGCGTCTTGCTGACCGAGTCGAGTCGCTTGAGCTCACGACTGGTGGCCAGATAGTATCGCAGAACGGCACGGTACGCGAACGCAAGTGGAATGATGGCGATTAGGAAGGGCGGCACCGAGTAAGCAACGACACACAAGACACCGAGCACAACCACCATGGTCCTAATGAGGCCGTGGATGACACGAGGCAGCACCTCGTCGATGACGTTGACGTCGCGCGAGAATAAGTTGAGCAAACGACCTGTAGGTGTGGTCTCGAACCACTGAAGCGGACTGCGAAGGACGGCGTTGAACATGTTGTCGTGGAACTTGCGGGCACTGGAGATGACGAGCCATGTCCATAGGATGAAGGGAGCAATGCAGATACAGATTGAGGTCAAGATACCGACAATACCGTAGATGGTCAGGTAGAAGCGTGTAGTCGAAGCATCGCCACCGGTTTCGTTGGCTTTGCCCCACTGCTTGAGCACGACGTCTCGTGAGACAGTCATGACCTGCGACAAAATGTTGGCGAGGATGTAGAGAACAACACCAAGCACACTGCAGCTCTTGATGTACTGGCGGTAGACCTCCGGTTTGACACTGCCCTGTTCGGACTTTTCTTTGGGTGCTGAGCTCTCCTTGAGCTGTCGGATGGTCTCTTGCTTGATCTGCTTCTTGGACAAGGTCTTGGGTCTTGCCATCGATGCTGAACTAATACGACGGTGCAGCTTGGAGCCTTTGAGACCCTCCTCGCCACCCTGTCCGTGCATGTCGAGCTCCTTGTCCATGTCGATAACTTCAAGGTCCTTAGTAGGCGTCTCAGATCCATCTTCGCTCGACTGCTCGCGAGCAGACTGCTTGCCGAGACCAGTGATCAGGTTGAAGAGATCGCCCTTCTTAGCCATCACCTCGTCATAGGTTCCCCGTTCGTCAAGGATGATACCGCGTCGCACGGAGACGATTTGGTCGCATTCGGGAAGGCAAGAAACGGAGTTGAGCGTGAGGATACGAGCCTTGCTGCGAAGCAGACCTTCGGGACCGATGACGTGCTTGAAGATGTGAGCACCGACATGAGCGTCGACGGCAGCGAGCGGGTCATCGAGCAGATAGATGTCAGCACGAGCGTAACATGCACGTGCAAGAGCAATACGAGCGCGCTGACCACCGGACAAGCTGACGCCGCGCTCTCCTACCTCGGTGCGATCGCCTTCGGGCAAAATGTTGAGATCCGGTGTCAGTGCACAGGCGTCAATGACTCGCTGGTAGAACTCGGGCTCGTACTTGAGACCGAAGAGAATGTTGTCACGCACAGTGGCGCCCATACACCAGCCGCCCTGAGTGAAGTAAGCAGTACGACCCTTGATGATGGCTTCACCGTCCGTGCGGACCATCTCACCCAAAATTGCTGAGAGGAGCGAACTTTTGCCGTCACCGACTTTGCCGAGAACAGCAAGCAGCTCTCCTTTTTTGACGGTCAGGTTGATGTCTTGGAGTGTGGGAACTGGCTGCGAGCGGGACCACTTGAACTCTCCGTCACGGATAATTACGACCTCTTGATCGCTGTCAGGCTCGTGGGCACCGCTGTTGGAATCGTTGAGCGCAGCAAGCACGTCACCAGGATGAGAGGGATTGTCCGGATCAAGTGGCTGCTGCTGACCGGGAAGAATGATCTTGCGAGCCGCAGGGTCGAGCTCACCTGCATCGAAGAAGTCCGAGAGACGCTTAGCCGAGACCTGAGCCTGAAGAAGAGCCGAGATGATACCGGCAAACATAGCAATGGGGAACGAGAGAAGCTGGTAAAGTGCCAAAGCGGGGAAGATGATGTCGGCGGTCAAAGGCTCAGGGTTGGTGTAAGCATAGGTGACGAAAGTACCGAGCGAAACAAAGAAGGGGATGGCAGTCCAGAAGAAGTTGAAGAAGGCCGAGACGATACCGACGGTGCGGAGCAGCTTGAGCTCTTCGTCGTTTCGGACCTTGAAGAGCTTGCGGGTGAAGGCTTCCTCCCAAGCAAAGAGCTTGATCGATTTGATGTTGGTGAGGATCTCGTTCATGAGTCGTGTTCGCTTGTCCTTGACCTTCATCTGCTTCTCGCTTAGGCGACGAAGGTAGCGGGCCAAAGCAGTGTTTAGCGGGACACTGACGACCATGATGGCCACACCGACGAACGAGGGCCAGCCGAGAAGGTGGTAGAGCGAGACGAAGGCCAGAGTCATCTGGAAGAGGGCAGACCAGGCGATGTGACCGTAAGTGCAGAGGTCCTGAAGACGAGTGGCATCGACAGACATGAGGTTGACAATGTCACCAGTGGCTCTACCACCACGGTCTTCGTTGGAAAGGCGCAAGCTCTTTTTGAAGATGGCGCTGACTAGACCGGCACGAACACGCATACCGGTGACGAAAACGAGCTGGAAGTACTGATGCAAGAACGAGGTCTGTGTCACGGCGACACAGAAGAGGGCGGCAGAGAGGAGGTATCCCTGCATGGCACTCTGATTGGGATCTTCGCTATTGTAGCTTTGGACGAATTGGAGCAACTTGCGCAGGATCTGGGGCTGCACGAAGGCGAGGGTGTCCTGCGCCATCTTGAGGATAGCGGCGAAGAGGAAGGGACCGCCGTATGAGTACGCTAGGGTGGTCCAGAAGGCGGGCTTGCCGGTGGTCTTGTCCTTGGTCTGCTTCCAGAACTTGTCGAAGCGTCTGCCGAGATTCTCAGCATCCTCGTTGGCGGGCAGAGACCACATGTCGTCTTCAGTGACGAACTTCTTAGCACCGAGTGTCATGAGCGGCTGCATCCAGTGGAAGCTGATACGGCTGAAGATGTTGGCGGTGACAACAGGGCATTCCTTGCCTGCGTCGACAGGGTCGTTGTTGAGCGCGGTCGCTTCTTGGTCGCCATCGGTGAAGACGCTGAATGCGCTACCGTTGGCATCGCTCGGTACAGCATGGTAGCCGTTGCCGTTGAGGCGAGTTGTAGAGGAGGAAGCACGCTTCTGTTCCTGATCGTCACTGGTGCCGACTTCGACACCAACGCACTCTAGTGCAAAAGCAACCAAGCCGAATGCGAATCGGATGAGAAAGGGAACAAAGGTGATGAGCTGGTGCTTGACTGGCAAGGATGGCCAAGTGAGCGAGGTACGGAGCTTGACGATGCTGGCGAGGAGGTGTGCGAGCCAGAAGAAGAGCAAGATATCCGAGCTGCGACGAGAGCGGGTGTGGTTGAAGTGCTGAAGCGAAATGACAAGGAGATAGCCTAGAGCGCCGATGACCGAGGACCAGAACAAAATTGACTCGCCTGGTTTTGCGAAGAGTCGGTACGAGATGGAAGCCTCGAAGGCAGCGGCTACGGCGAGGATGCCGACGACGACATGCTTGGCATACAAGATGACGCGGGATGTCCTCGTCAAGGTCCTAGCCTCTCTTCTTGAGAGAAGTGCGAGGTGGATGCCGCCAAAGATGGCAAGGAGGAAGATAGGAGCTGTCCAGAAAGCGGCTTCTTGGAAGCAAGGTGTAAAGTCGAGGTCACGTTGTTGCGAGACTGGGCCCCACCCTTCGACATTGTCGCAGAGCTTTGCGAGTCTCGAGCCATGTTGGAGCGAGTCGAGTGTAGATGAAAAGAACCGAAGCGGCAGACTCAGCAAGGGGTCCGCGCCGACACCATGTGACTGCAATGAAGCATCAAAGTTGGTCAAAGAGCCAAGCTCTTCGACTGGTGCCGAGTTCTCCATTGCAACGTATTCTGCACCCCTGTCCTACAACAGGGACTCAGACGGGGGCACCGTTCCGTTCGAGGAGCTGAAGTAACTCACGACTCGAGCCTGACGTCGGATCCTTTCCGGTACACCACGGCTGCCCGTGCAACTTGGAGCGGCTATGCTTTTTCGCGAGGGGGCTTGGCCGATTCGGCAGTGTCCTATCGAAGGCGCTGGGCGGTCTCGAGGCGCTAAAGCGAGCGGAAGAAGACAGCCAATGGCGTATGGTAGTGAAAAGCGAGTGTGTGACGACGTCCCTCTCTAACGTGATGTTGATGGGGTTGGACGGTCAAATACTAAATGTGAGCCAAGAGCAAGAGCTCCTCCACGTAAGAGAATAATGCGCAGTCTTCCAAGAAGAGAGCTCTCATGCAATCTTTTTTTGGTTACGTCTTCGTGGTTCCTGACTTGTGACACCGCCCTCTTCAATTTCAATCCATTTTCTCGTACTGTAGCGCAGCGCACAGAAGCAGCCGAAGCAGAAGCAGAAGCGGCAGCCCCTGTTATTTGCCGTGCCTTGACTTTTTCTTTCTTTTTCCCTCTCGCTTTCGGCCGTAACGACGAAGATCTGATCGGCGATGCACGTAAGTTAACGCAACTCGACTCTTGAATTTTGCAGGAAAGAAGAGCTGCAATCGAAGCGCCCCGCGGACCTCACTTTGTTGGCTGGAGCGCCCGATGGATAGCCGGAGATAGTCACAATCAGTCGATAGCGGGCTGTGGTACATTCTCAAATTGGCTGCTTCTGTTTCGACCGCCAATGCTGACAAACAGAGCATCTTGGTTACGTCGAGTCATCACACTAGCAAGCATAGAAAAGGCAGATACAATGTCCATGAGATTGCAGTTTTGCGGCGAGCCGAGGCGCCACGCCAAAAGGAAGCACACAAGTAGAGAAAGGACGGGGGGTGATGCTGGGAGTAAAAAGATGTCTGTCTGTACATGATAAATCATTAGTGAGGCCCCGCTCTATTAACAGAATCATATCCTGACCGAGCATCCGGAGCAATCAAGTACGAAAGAGAATAGACGAAAAGGGATCGAGTTCCAAGAGTGTGTGTGAGAAAGATATGCAGCTTGCACCTCCTATGCAACCAATTGTTCAATGATATATGTACGATAAGCCTTCAACGCTGAAATGACCGTGTATTAAGCAATGCAATCAGAGACCATCAATTTCTCTAGTCGAAGCTCGGACGAGCTGCGCCAGGAGGAAGATTGCCAATTCTTGGTCCAGCTCCTGGTCCAGCGGTTGGTGATGCCGCCGAGTTGGGCATCTGCGAAGTGCGTCGTGCACCGCGCTGCACCTGTCGTACGCCCTGTGCAGTGGCTACCGGTCCGTCATCTACGAGGCTGAAACCTCTTGTCGTTGGTCGGCTCTGTGGCCATGTGATGGGTGTCCTTGAATCGTCGGTTTCAGGCTCAGCAGTGTATGCCTGCATCGGGTAAGCCGACTCGCTCACCGTCGGATAGCGCTGCTCTGTTGAGACGCTGCCGTGTCGTACTGCTACATCACCACCGACCAAGCGACGAGGCTCCGGATCAGGTGAGCTCGAAGTAGATCCAATCATCGGTCGCTTCTCCTCGTCAGCAATGTCCGTGTGTGGGTATGCCTCGTAGCTTGCTGCTCCAGGTGGCGCAGGCGAACGAGCGGGTTGCTGCTGTGTCGGAGAGAAGGTGTTGACGTTGCCGAGTGCTGGATGTGTCGAGTTGTGAGGCAGAGCCGAGGGCGATGTGGCTCGAGGTCGCGGCACCACGACTGTGCCAGGCGGAGAAGCGCCGGTGCGTTGTTTAGCATCCGTCGCCAAGGGTGCTGGCAGCTCGAGCAGAGGTACCGAATCGAGACGTGCACGAGCACCAGATGCACTCTTGGTGTGCGACATCTCCGAAGGATCCGGTCCGTACTGCGAGGCGCTCGAAGAAACTGCGTTGGGCAAGGCTCTTCCGAACTGATCGTGTTGGCCAGACGGGTTCGAGTGGAAGGTATCTGACGAGACAACCGAGTAGCGTGTGCTGCCCGACCTCTCGGGCGAGCCAGTGCGCTGAACAACATCGTAGGTCGAGTCACGAGAGTGGGTGCCGGACTTCCATCGACGCTCGCGCTCGAATTCGGCCCATCGCTTCATGACGATGTGCGAAGGGTCAAACTTGCCGTCGGCGTCACCGTGATTCTCCTTCGTGTTTTCACCCTGCACCACACGCGTGGCACCCCACGAGAAGTCGTCCATGTGCCAGTATGCGTACATGGGCAGCACAAAGTTCCAGATGGGCAGCGAGATGAGGTAGATAAGCATCCAGCCCACGTATGCGATCTTGCGCGACGTCACCACAATAAGAATACCGGGCAGACCCAGTATGAGCGCAAGCAAGATCAACGGAATGGTCGGTGTAGGCACGTTGGGCAGGAAGGCTTGCACCACGACGTAGAGTGTGAAGGCGATAGCGGCAGGAAGTACGAGAGTACCGGTAAGTTCCATGAAGACGACGAAACGCATCGAGAAGCAGAAAGTACCGCAAAGATCGTTGACCTTGACCAGCTCGAACAGGTTGTGGACGGTCGAGTTGATCCATCGTCGACGCTGCGACAGCAGGATGCGGAACGTGTCGGGAACAATGGTCTTGCAGACGGCCTGAGGAACGAACATCATCTTTCGTTTGGGGAATGTCTTGAGCATGAGCGTGGTCAGGTATCGGTCCTCTCCAAGCAAGAGCAAGTTTTTCTTGTGCAGCGTGTCGACCACATTCTCCGAGTAGTGCTCGACGATATCCGGGTTAGCCAAGATAGGAACCCAGTAGCCGTGAGGACCCTTGGGCGCCTTGATTCTGTAAGCACTGAAACAACCGGGCAGGCAGGTGACACCACCGAAGCAGGCCTCGAACGCCTTGGTCTGGTGGTGCGAGATGTAGTATTCGAACACCTGAATCATGGTCACCCAGGTCTCAGACTTGTTGGCAATCTTGGTCTCACCGCAGAGACCCATGATCTCGGGGTCTTCAACCATGCAGGCCACCATGCGCGAGAGCGAGTCGGGGAACACCTTGGTATCAGCATCGACGCAAAGCACCACCTCGTAGTTGTCAGGAGACACGCCGGTGACGCGCCAGATGCTGTTGAAGAACTCGTACTCGAAAGAAGTCATGCGTTCATCGAACATGACCTTCTGCATGAAGGCCATTAGCAAAACCTGCGAATCACGCTTACCACGGTTGCCTGGCTTGGCACTGTCAGCCTCGAGGGGTGTACCGCACTTGGCAACCAGAATCATCGGCACACGCTGCTGCTTGGATCGCTCGACCGTCTCGTCGTCGTAGTCGTAGAAACCGGCGTAGATCTTGCACATGTTGTGTCGCTTGTAACCGTCAGCAATGGCAACGTACGAGTGGCCCTCAACTTCTTCTGCTGGAATGACGAGGTCCTTCATCATGGAAAGACAGATATCAGGAGTCGAAATATCGGAACCCGCGCCCTTGACGATACCGTCAGCAATAACGAGCAGAAGCTTGTGACTGTTGGGGTAGTCGGTGGTGGCGAGACTGTCGAGTGTTGTACGGAGACCCTCGAACGATTCAGAGTAGGCAGTGACAAGGCAGATCGAGTGAGCAAGCTGGAAGCCGAAGGGTCGGTAGTCGGGGCTGGGTTGAGGAACGATGTTGTGCAGCGGGAAGGGGCAGACACCCATAGCGCCCTCGCTCGGGCTGCCCGAGAAGGAAGAGCGTCGCGAGTGGTTAGGAGCCAAGGATGCAGAGCTTCGGCCGCCAGCCACCGACGGAGAACCAGGAGGGGAACCACCGAGAGGCGAAGCGACACCAAGACGACCGCCACGAGTCATACGCTTCTCGCTGAGAGGCATGGGAGCACGAGAACCGCTCTTGAGGCTGAGAGGATCGGCGACAGAGAAGCGACTCTGGGTGGGTAGGAACGACTTGTGCTTGCGTGCATTGGGTCGGTATCCAGCTGGAGCAGGTCGATAGATGTCGTCGGACCACTGCTCGATCTCGGCAGCCCGCTTCATGCGCTGCTCGTAGGTCTCGTTGGCATAGTTGCCGAGACGCCACGAGATGAACCAACCGAACATGACAGCCATGAAGAACTTGATGGCAACGACACCAATAATGAAGACGAGCGAGAGGTAGAGCTCCACCTTGGAGGCAACACAACCGATGGTCTCGGAGTCGATGAAGCCGACACGAGTGATCTGCTCGAGACAGGCAAACTCGTTTTCGAGGCGCTGGCGCATCACTGCCGAGGTGACATCTCGGCCAGCCCAAGTGTCGTTACGGCGCTTTAGCGTGTCAAAAAGTGCAGGGTAGGTGACCGCGGTTGTGAAATTGTTGAGGCGGTTGAGATCGAGAACAGAGCCACGGTAGACGGCCAAGTTGCGTGAGGTGTCGGTGACATTGTTCCAATTAAGCGAGACCTGACCTCGCTTCTTGAGGACTCGATTTGCAGGCTGGGCACCATCGTTAAACTGGTTGACGATGGAACCGGTGTGGCACATTGACACGGTGTTGTTCGAGTAACCTCCACGGCCATCCTGGCGCACAAGGTTGCAATCAAAGTAACGTTCGGGCTGTCCACCTCCTGCACGGTTCGAGATGATGTTAGTGCAGGCGGCACCAATCTTCTGGAAGAGCAAACTGCCGTCCTGACCACCGGAAGACCAGGGCTCCGAGTAGATGGGGTTGGTGCGGTTGTAGATGGTGTTGGCGCCAAAGGGCCCGACCTGAGGATGAATGAAGCCGTCAAAACTATAATCGTACCCGTTGAATGTCATGGAGCCGACGTCAATGGTTCCAAGCGTGTAGCGATCCGGGGGAGTACCACAGACGGTCTGAGTGAAGCCAAAGGTAAGGAAACCGACGGCAGCCATGATCATGGCGATAATGCCGATGAGACCCATCTTTTCTCGCCATGCACGCTGCTGCTCTGGAGTGCGGATACCAAAGACGCGCAGGAAGGGTCCAGGACAGCAGATGGTGAGGATGTAACAGTAGATCATCCAGCCGCCGACAGGTCCAGGTGCGATGCGAGAGGTCTTGCTCTCGCCCAGATCACGAGGCACCTCTTTGGAGACTCGACCAGATTTGGACTGCTTGTGACGCAGAGAGACACCACGCTTGAGCACGTTGATACCAGTTTCGATCTGATCCTCGTCCCTTCCGAGGATTGACTTGCCGCGACGAAGAGGAGGAGCCCTTCCGAGACCACCGGGAGGGATATTGGAGGGACCTGTCACGCCAAGACCACTGAGACCGCCGCCGGGACCAACAACACCAGCCATGCCGGAACCGTGGGGTGCAGCACCGTGTTGAGGCAAATGACCTGTAGTGGATGGCATGTAGCCGACACGACCGCCTGACGCAGCCATAACATCCATGTGAGCAGCGTGGTTACGGTAGTACCACTGACGATGGTTGGGGTCCATGCGTTCACGATCCGGACGGACAAGCGACTTTTTGCGACGGAAGTTGGCATTCTGTGCAGAGAAGCCAGACTCTGGGTCGAGGGTGTTGACCTGATTCAAAGCAGTCGTGCTGCTGTTAGGATCGAGCAAGTTGCGCTTGTCGTCGCCATAAGACTTGACAGACTCGCGCGAGGGTCCTGAACGCTGTGCCGGGATGCGTTGGGGTTCTTGGAACGAGATACCTGCTGGACGCTGGGCGGGCTGATGAGGCTGGTTCAAGTAAGCGTTGTGACTGCCCACAGGACCCATGTTGGGCGGTGGTGGTGGTGACATGGCAGCGGCGCCAGGAGGCGAGAAGAAGGGCTGCTGCGGACGAGGAGGCTGATATTGTCTTTGTTGTTGTTGTTGTTGTTGTTGTTGTTGTTGCTGCTGCTGCTGTTGTTGCTGGTGCTGGTGCTGGTGCTGTTGCGGATGGTAGCTATGGAGATGCTGTTGATTCTGTGGAGGTGAGAAGGCAGGATCCTGAGGACGAGCGCCGCCTCCTGGAATGTTGAGAGGAGGAAGTGGTGGTGGACCGTCAGCACGATTGGGCCGTGGCTGCTGCCCTGGACGACCTCCGTCAGAAGGAGACTCGAATGGGTTCATGATGGCAGTAGCGATGGAAGCAGGCAACGCAAGATGATCTGAGCCTTTTCACTGCAGCTGTTGATCCTTGAAGGCGGAGAGGCTTTGGGAGTTGGAGGATCTTGTTGCTGCTCAAGGGAAGTGATAGAAAGAGACGAAGCGTGCTAACGGGTCGAGTTGGCCATGGAGTCGTGTCGAGGGATGATTGAAGAGAGCTTCGTATCTGTATGATCCAGTCTAGTCGTGTCTAGTCTAGCCGTACACTGTGATAGTAGTGAAGGTAGCGATGCGGTCTGGTTAAGATCGAGCTGAAGCTGAGGCAGAACGGAAGGCCAGGTTGATTCGAAGGTGTGCGCGCGGTTGATGATGAGGTCGCTGGTTAGCCAACACAAGTAGTCTGCAGCGACCCAAGTGCAAAAAGTGAAGACGAAGGTGAGGATGAGGATGTCGGGAAGGCGAGGGTGGGTGTGGAGCGGGAAGCTTGGCAACTCGGAGCTCGAGAGAGACACGAGGCCAGGCGGAGGATGGTAAGCCAAGCCAAGAGAAGAGGATTGTTAGCCAGCTGCAACTTCCACAAACACACTCTTCTGTCTGTGTGTAGGCAGAAAGTTGAGGTTGAGGATGAGGAGGATCAGGATCAGGATCAGGTTGGGCGAGGAGGAGAAGGGCAAAGCAGAGGCTGCGGAAGAGCTTGAGAGGAAAAGGGAAAGAGCACATGCAAAACAAGGAGCACCAACTCCTCCTCGCCAACATAGCGAGATCGCAGTAGCAGACGGCGATGAGCCCCGAGCGTACAGTACAGTACAGTATCAGGCGCCTGATTCACACACACACACGCAGATGCATTTCAGGGGCCAAAAAAAAGCAGGCAAGCAGGCAAGCAAGCAAGAGGCAGGAACAGAGAGACCAAGAGAACAGGAGAAAGAAATAACAACACAAAGGAAATTCATAAATTCCGAAATTTCCCTTCTGCGAGAAAAAAAAGGGGCAGTTCCGCTGTCAGACATGGGAAGCACTTCATTTGTCGTCAAAAAGCGTCGATAGAAACAAAGCATTAAGTTAGGAGCAGCCTGTGACGACGAGAAGGAAGCGTCAAACGAAAGTGAAGAGGCGAGAAAAGGGGTTGCCGGACCCCTCTCGAAGCAAAAGCGAATCATGAGCATGATCATGATCAAAGAGGAGGCGACGATGCGGGTGTAACTGGCAGCTTTGTCTCCATTGTGGTGTCAAAAACAGACGGCTGTTTCATCCTAAGTCAGCTGCTGCCATTTTTACTCTGCATTCTTGAACGTCAGCGTCGATCGTGAATTTGTCTGGCATTTCAGAGATTGGAAAAGGGGCCTCTCGTTCAACACTGCTGAGATTGCAGTCGGAGAAGGCAGGGAGAGATGCAAAGCAAAGCAACCGTAAAGAAAATCCTCCGAAATTCAAACACCAGCAGACAGCACGCAGCAAGTCAAGAAGAAGGAGTGCAGCAGCAGCAGCAGCAGCAGCAAAGGCGGCACTTGAAATCGAATGCAAGAGCATGGTTGGTTGTGTTGATCTCTCTTTTGCTGCTGTTGCTCGCTCCAATGGCGATAATGGAAGGCCAGTGCTGTGTGCTGTGCCGAATTGCGCGGATGTGTGTGGCTTTTTTCGTTCTCTCCTTTTCCTGTGAGTGAAATTGCGTGAATTGCCAAGTGATTCGGCCAGAGAGCCTTGCTGCCTGATGCATGCATAAGAATTCTTTCTCCATTGCCCAATTTTTGTATTGAACCCTTCTTTCCCTTGAATTGCTTTGCGCAATTCGATTCGTTATATTCAAAGGCCAAACTTGGCCTCGCCTCTGTCACTGTCGATCTTGTTGTTGTTTCGCGCTGTTGTGTGCCAAAAAAAAATTGATTTGAATTTGTCTCGGATCTCGTTGCCGCTGCTCTGATGCCCTTAACACAGCTGCAGATGGCAATGCACGTTGTGTGTGGCTGGCTAGTTGACGTTGGTGCAGCATAGGAATTGCCGGTTGGCTGCTCGTCTTGCTGGCCGTCTCTTTCTTTGGCGCGCACGCAGATCATCAAGATCACAATGGCTGGCTGGTTGACTGGCTGGCTAGCACAACGAAGATCGCACCGCCAGACTCAAGCTCTCGCCGACATCAACGCCCGCAACTCCAGCTCGCTAGTTACCAGAGCCTGCCATTTGGCGCAAGCGATCCGTCGTCTTGCTTGCAGCCTTTCCTCCTTTGCTCTTTGAAGTGGCGTCTGTGTTCCGTTGTATCGAGCCTGCTATGAAGCCGGCGTCGGCTTCTGATGCTCATTGCAGCCTGAAGTGTATGCAGGGATCGGCCAGCCTGCTTCTCTGGCTTGCTTGCTCTTTTTGTTTCAGAGCGTGTTGGTTTTTTTTTTTTTTTTTTTTCTTTTCTTTTTTCCCCTTCTTGTCCTTCCGAGAGATTTGAAAACGAATGAAGTTGCGTGCGCTCGACCTCAGAGCCGAGCGAAGGCGGTGGCCTATGTTCTCGCCTCGCCTCGCTGTCTGCTCTCCAGTCCAGCATCAGAGAGAGAGAGCGATGCGAATTTCAGAATTTCATCGCAGTCTGCCGAATCAACGGTACGCCAGTTAAGCGAACAAGCAAAGCAAGCACTCGAGGAGACCGTTCGGTGTTTCGTCTGTCACGATCCTTCGCGATCAAGCTGCACTTGTTGCTGCAATCGTCAGCAAGATATGTACTGTACAGTACAGTACAGTATATTCCGCTCGCCTGGTGGTTCATTCGCTCGCGCTTCCTTCTTGTTTTGCTTTCGCATTGCCAAGTCAATCATGTCGATCTCTGCTTGCTGCAGGGTTCTTCCACGTCGAGAAGACAATACTGTAACTTCAGGATCAAGGTGTTGTGTTGAGCCTATCATATCACTTGGGTTGCAGCATCGAGGCCCCGACCAACAGAGTCATGCTCATCTGGTGCATCTCTGTTCAGGATCCGAGTGAGTCCGGATGAGACGCCGTTCTGCTTTGCTTCTGAATGGATCACAGCGTATCTTGTGTTGACCGACGTGACCATGACCGTCAGCCCAGCTCAACGGTCACTTGCAGTTGGCTCATTGTCGATTTCCCCGCTTCTGGCTCTGTTCACTTCATTTCAAACCCCAGACATGTCATGGAACGGTTGGCGACTCTTCTCTCATTTCACCGGCGCCATCTGCACAACGATGGTGGCTCGACTCCGCTCCGGAGCAAGGTCGGATCGGATGCTTCGTCGGCCATCATCGACCGATACTACCTTGCACATCCCGATCCTGTCTTTCATTGCTGGGTCGTTGAGGGTCTCATCCACAGGTATGCTCTCCACACTGCAAAGATGTTACAATGCTTTTTGTTTCGTTTCCTGTGCACATGTATCAGTCGCTCGTCGCTCAACGCGAGAGGTGGTAGTCGTCGATCCTGAGCAACAACGAAACAGTCTCGGTAGCCAACTCGATGGCACTTGTGTTGACCAGCAATGGCTGCAAGACGTTTTCCTCCAAGATGTTGGTGATCTGTCCCTTGCGAACGTTGATACCAGCTGTTCGCTCGCCAAGAGCATGACGGTTGCGCAACTCGGTGACAATACTGATCGGGTTGAGACCGGCGTTCTCTGCCAACGTAGTGGGGATCACCTCGAGTGCCTCTGCATATGCCTGGAAGCAGTATGCCTCCATACCCTTGAGTGTCTGCGAGTATTGCGATAGGAGACGCGAGACGTGCACCTCGGGCGCACCTCCACCAGCAATCAATGCCTTCTTCTTGACAAGGCAACGCACCACACACAATGCATCGTGCAGACTGCGCTCGCTCTCCTCCAACACGAGCGAGTTGGCACCAGTGCAGAGAATGCTGACCGTCCTGCCCATGTTCTTAATACCAGTGATCTTGACAACACGGGCACCGTTCTGCTGCACCTCGTCGATCAAGTCAGCTGAAGCAAGCTTGTCCTCAGTAAAAGCTTCGATATCTGCGATGGGCTTGGCGCCGAGCGTCTTGGAGACAAACTCGATCTCGTCACGCTCGACGTCCTTGACGACCAAGATCTTGAGCTTGGCGAGGAAGTGAAGCGCGAGCTCGTTGACAGCATCACGAAGGATCGACTTTTGAATGAGAAGGACGTTGCACCCGCTCTTCTTGATCTTCTTGCACATGTTGAGCAAGTATTGACGCTCCTCCTTGAGGATCTTGTCCATCTGTCGGTAGTCGTTGACGACGATCTGGTTGTCCATGTCGGGCTTGGGGCTGCTCAGCTGGAACTGGCAAACGGCAATCTTGGCCTTCTCCATGCGTGTAGGACCTCCGCTACCTGAGACGACGTTCTGTGTCAATACGAGACCTTCGACGAGCTCGGTGTCATCGATCGTACCGCCGACCTTCTTGACGATGCGAATGTCTCGAAGATCAACATTGTCCTGAGCATCTTGGCTTCGCGAAGCACGTGCCGGGGTGGCGCCCTCGGCGGTCGAAGAGGCCGAAGATGAAGCACCCTGTGTTGCGGGCTTGGCCGAGGCGACAGGTGCAGCAGGGGTGACGAGACGAGTGACAGCATCGACGGCGATAGGTGCGAGAACTGAAGAGTATTGCGAGACGATCTTGGAATTGAGCGAGGTGCTAGCAGCGCGAAGGAGCGATTCGCGGTCGTTAAGCTCGACGGGTGTCGAGATGTCGGTGAGGAACTCGACGGCCTTGGCAGCAGCCTTCTGGAACGATTCTGCAATGATAGTAGGGTGGATACCCTTGTTGAGCATCTTTTCGGCGGCACCGAGCAAGCTGCCTGCCACGACGACAACCGAAGTGGTACCGTCACCAGCCTCGACATCCTGTGCTTGCGAGAGCTCGACAAGCATCCTAGCAGCAGGGTGCATGACAGCCATGTGTTTGAGAATGGTAGCACCGTCGTTGGTGATGACGACTTCGCCGTTGGAGGTCTGGATCATCTTGTCCATACCTTTGGGACCGAGCGAGGTGCGGACGGCATCGCTGACAGCCTTTGCTGCGGAAAGGTTGGATCTCCTGACCTCATCTGGCTTATCTGCGTTCTTGAAAGCATTCTGCGAGGGACCACCTCGTGCGACAGGGGCGGCGGCGGGTGCTGCTGCCGACATGATGTGCTATGTAAATGATTGTGCGGGACTGGCGATGTGCTGAATTGTTGAGAGGACGAAGGAGAGAGCTTGATTCGAGACGACGACGAAGAGCTCGTAGGTGTGGTGTATGCCAGGTGCGTGTTCTTCGTACTGGCGATGAGATGTCGTTCGATGCGAGCTGAGGTTTGACGCAGTGGTGGTGTTGAGAAGCGAGGTCAGAGTTGCCGCTCATGTCAAAGGCTCACGAAAAAGTACAACACGGATCACTTCGTTCTTCTCAACGCTCGACTGTGCGGGAAAGAAAGCCAACTCAGCTCAACGCACACGCGCACTCCCACAGCGAAACAGACACACGCTTTCTGGTGTTGGTTGCAGAAGAATCGAAAAGAAGGAAAACCTCAGAGCGCGTTCTGGAAGGCTGTTGCAGCCATGACTAAGGATTACACACTGTCCCGAAAGGGACCCTTCTCGCTTCGCCCGATACAGGCTGCTGAGCGCTAATCTAGATCCGACTGACTGACGTGCGCCTCCACTTCCACAACGCATCAGAGTGACACTCACCACTTTCATATCTGAGCCGCTGTTTCATATCCTTCCCCTTCCGTCCATCTCCTTTCCGCTCTACATCGAACGTCTCGCCCAACGACCCAAAGGCTTCGTCCTGTATACGATTCTCGACCCCCACAGTCGCCAGCACAGGTGTCACGAAAGCTTCCGGCCGGACTACTCTCGGTCCGAGAAGACTCGAGGAAGCATTTAGCTTTTCCGCACAAAACAAGTAAAGGTCCGCAGCTTCACTTTGCGTTTTCCTCCTTGGCTGCTCCTCATCATCTCTAGTCTCTCAAAAGCTCTCCTGTTCCCGTCGCCGCCAGCCCAAGTCAAGCTAGTTAAGGCCGGGTAGCCACACCAAACTTTCAAGATGTCCATGTTCGGAGGCATCGATGGCGGGTTTGCCCGCTTCATGCAGAATGGAATGGACCCAAGGTTCCCAAGGCCGCCAAGGGCCTACGATGAATACTTCAAGGCCTACAGCATGGCTATGCTTCCCGGCAAAGAACGTCTCAATGTAAGCTACGGAGGCAAAATCATCATGCCACCATCCGCTCTGGCTCATCTCACCAACCTCGAGATCGAGTCGCCATGGTTCTTCGAGCTCCGCAGCACAGGAGCTTCCGAGGTGCGACGAACTCATGCCGGTGTTCTCGAGTTCATTGCGGACGAAGGCAACGTCCATCTCCCTGCTTGGATGATGCGAACACTTGGACTTTCAGAAGGTGATCCTATCCGTTTGACAGGCACCACACTACCAAAGGGCAAGATGGTCAAGATTCAGCCACAGACGGTCGACTTTCTCGAAATCAGCGATCCTAAGGCCGTGCTTGAACAAGCATTCCGCAACTTCTCCGCGCTCACACCCGGCGACATTGTCGAGATCAGCTACAACTGTTTGACCTTCGAGATCCTTATCATGGAGATCACGCCCAATGCTGATGGCATATCCATCATTGAGACCGATCTGGAGGTCGACTTTGCACCACCAAAAGGCTACGTCGAGCCGACACCACAGCCACGTCCACCACTGCCAACGATGGCATCCAAGCTCAACATTGACAGCTCGCGCGTCGACTCGATTCCACCAACACGGACCTCGACGCCAGGCTCGTTGGCAGGTACCAGCGCAGGGGGCGGATCCGGTGTCGCCACGCCTTCGGGTCCCTTCCGCGGTTCAGGTCAGACGCTAAGCGGCAAAAAGAGTAAAGGAAAGAAGGAGAGACAGATCGAGCAGCTTGACCCCTTCAGCATGGTTCGACGCACCGATATGCCTCGTATCGTGACCAATGACACACAGCTCACAGAAAAGAAGGTCCCAGCCGCGCTCAATCTGCCGTTTGGCAAGCTCTTTTTCGGCTACGAGGTGATCCCAGTCGGTGGCAAACCCAATGATGAAGCTAAGGAAAAAGTGACAGAGACCTTTGGAGGCTCAGGTACGACTCTATCTGGTCGAGCGCCGCGTCCGAAAGCTCAGGAGACCAAGGAAGACAAGCCAAAAAGCGAGACAACGCCTGCCTTCACCCTCGGTGGTGGTCGTGTGCTAGGCGAGAGTTCACGGAGCAGCCGCTATGCCACTCCGTCAAGCTCAGATGGACAAAGTCTCAACGATTCCAAGCGTGATGTTATTGAGATTGATTCAGATTGATGGATCCATGGCACTGAAGTTTGCAGTTTAATCTGTGTCGGCTGTGAGGGCCATGCTGGGATGCTGCTTGCGACACACCTGTACTGTATGTTCTGTCCAGAGTGTCTCAAAAATCGTGTGAAAGGCACTATCCAGAGCATCGAGTCTGGGCACAAAACGCGAATCATCATTTCAAGGGATCTCATGCCAGCAATTTCAATCGCTCTTTTACATCGGTGCTCCCAATCGGTCGCTAGTGACTTTGTACCTTCACCATCTGATCGCACTTTGGCTGCATATCGATCCTCGACTTCCATCAGTCACCAAGTGTCGACTCCTTCTTGATGGCTTTGATGTGCTCCTCGTGTGTTTTGCCAGACGCATCTGTTGGCCTTGTTGCTTTGCCGTCTTGGTGTCTGTGAGCAGCTGCCGGAGCGATCCATGACTTCGGCGGCACATAACCCGAAGGCTGAATCTCAGTCTTTGCGAGTGCCTGTCGAGAATGCGAACGTGGAGATTTGAGCTGCCGGAATCTGCCTCCTGGCTGAGTGCGATGATGAGCCGATGCGCCTTGGGACGAATCGCGCTGGGCTTGACTTCGGATTGGACTTCCAAGCGGCTTAGAACGGCTCGGGTCTAAGTGCATTGGCGTCGGTCTGACAAGTGGCACAGCAGGTTGGTGTCTGTACCGATCTGATTGTTCCGACCCAGACCATTCGAAACAAAAAGAGACACAATATCATATGTCAGCTCGTATAGTCGCGACCAGCTCGGCGGAGAACCTCGTAACGAGATCTCCTGTTATCCCATGTTATGGACTTACCTGGATTAGCAGCTCTGACTTCGTGCAGTTTTGGTTCCATCTCCCTGAACGTCAAGGGTGGCGGTTTGAAGGCAAAAATCCCCGAAGAGCTCGTTGACGGGCGCCTGGGAAGTCTATGTCTACAATGCGTCGTCAAAGTCAGTTCTGCTCCCGATAAGAACGGTAGTGCCAGACTGTGAAGCTGCAGCTTACTCGGGCCCCTGTGGTCCGTGGTGGTCCGCATTCGCAAAGTCATAAATGTTGGTATTGCGTGCGGACTGATAGTGGTAGTTCTGATGCGATTGCGCTTGCTGTGGGGCCAATGACTGTGAAGGTTGGAAGAATGTGCCAGTCCTGTCAGAGACGTAGCCATTGGTCCTAGTGGAAGCACTGTAGACAGTGCAGCAGTAGCACGTCCACAGATGGGGCCAACAAATCGTCAGCAAGAAGGAATCGTCATTCGAGGCGTTGTCAGATCCACTGAGTGGTGTGCGCGTTGATAGCTGCGATTGTCAGACAAGGTACTTACCCCTGCTGTGCGTCGGGATCCCCCGTGTGAGAGGGAATGTGTGACTGCAAAGCGGCAAGCCTGTCCTTCAAAGCATGGTTCTCCGCTCGTACTTCGTTAAGCTCTCTGCAATCGTCGAGAAGAGAAGATGAAGTTGCGTGAGCGCCGACCCTCTTCTGCCTTGCGGGGGCCACAAGTCATTTGTTCTTTCGTACCTTTTCATCGTGCGAAGGTGAGAGAGCTCGTCCTTGACGGAGTCGAGCACCTGCTTGTGCTTGGCTGTCTTCTCCTTTAGAAAGCTGTAGGCCCGCGGGTCCGTGAAAATAAATGGTCATGTATCGTCAGCGAATCGCAGACAAGCGCAAGCGATCCACGGCTCCCAGCAAATCGTCAGCTCGGCTGCTTCCTTCTGTTCAAATCAGGACACGAAGTGGTACCTACGTGATCAAGCGTGACATGTGCTTGAACTGAAGAGAAAAGAGCAGTCAGCCTTCCGTTCGGTACGATGGCAAATCCGAACGGTTTGGGCGTTTCTCGTCGGTGTGCACGGTATCTGCTTACCTGAAACTGTGTGTACGACCCGACACGAGGCAAGTTCTTTCTTACTTCAGCAACTTGTCTGAATGCACTTTGAATCTAAGGCGGTAGCTTGTGAGGGAGCAACAAACCTCGTATATAGACATGAGCTCGCTTGTCGACGTTTCGAAGGGTTGCAAGAGGCGTCGAACCGCATGTGGAACCTTTGGTTGTCACGACGAAGTGCGCCGAAGGGTCAATTCAGTTTCGGATCTGTAAGGTCGAAGAGGTAGCTCGGGACCGAAAGCGCTTACATGATTGGAGTGAAGTCTGACCATGCGAACGAGCCGAGCACAGATGGGACATGTCGACTGAATCTCATCGGGAAGCGATTCAACTCCGGTGGCTGTAAAGCGTATCTAGCTCGTCAGAGAGGTGTCCTGGAGCTCAACGGAGTCATCACTAGTTGATCGGATCAACTGGACAAGGGTGTTTCTGCTTACCACCCAGCTCCTTCTGGCAAAGTACATGCGTACACTGATTAGCAGAGAACAATACAGCGACGAGATTCATACACAAGAACGCAAGGTCACTGTCAGTGCTTCGCAATCGGACCCATTTACCTATACGAGTGTCGACTCACCTCAGCCATCCAGAATGTGTTGACATTGCCAATGACCGCATCCTCGAACGTTGATGACTCGTTAGAAGTACTGGAGAAGCTGCGATAGCAGATGGAGCAATGTACATGGTCGAGAAAGCTTGTCGAAGAGTCTGAAGACAAAGACATCATGGTGTGCGGACGTAACGCCACAGCGAAGCGCAAGATTGATCCTATAGCTGGTGGTAGCAAGCTCACATGCGATCTCATCTCATCAACGCGCTCAAGCGACCCCCCATTCGACAACTGCACAGCTGGTCGATGTCCCTTAGGCTTAGTTGCCAGCGACAAGGAATAACAATGCAGTTACAGCGGGTGTGACTGCTGCTCTCTCTCGTCGGAACATCCGATCTTGCTCACGTCAGTCGCGCTGAGTACAAGGTCTTTAATGGGAAGGGTGAGCCGACAATCAACCTTTCGGCGTGGAGAGTCAGCGCTTGAACACACTCGAGAGGGCGAGAATATGACGGGCAGTGCTTCAGTCCCTAATGCGAGCCTTGTCAGTGGTCAGTATGCGATCAACGGTGCCTCAGTGTGCTGCTGGTTGCTCGAGAAGGCGCACATCACGTCGAAACGGTCTCGTCTCGTTGATCTTTGTCGTACAGCATTGGCGTAGCCTAGCTTGCTCGACCCAGCTGTAGACTACGCCATCTCAGTCTTGTCAGAAATGACCATGCTTGCGAACACCGCATTCGCGACTCAGTACCTGCGGGAGGAGCCGTTTCTCTGTAGAGCTTCAGAGCAGCATCAGTCGGAACGAGGCCAAAGAAGCTAACCCAGCTGTCACACTGCATTCAAGTTCAGCCACAGTTGCGAAGTGTATCCTGAAACGTGCACCTCAAGTCGCGCTTTTTCCTTTTGCCTTTTTTTTTTTTTTCCATTTTCCACCTTTCCGTCTCGACCGCAATGCATGCCCTTTTCATCGCTGCTCGTCTGCTGCGCAGCATACACTCGATCGTATCGGATGCTGTCCGTCTCTTAACCGCTTCAGCACAAGACAGAGACTGCGCCTCGAGCGAGTTGTATGTCGGCCTGCCCTTCTCACTTTCCAGCTGACAGAGCGACAACCTTCAAAAGTGCAAGCTCACGCGTAATCGCTGACTGGACGAGGCTGAGCATATTCCTGCGACTGCTGCTGCTGCTGATGCGGTCGGATCTTCGCGAATTTCTTACAGCGAATGCTGCTCAGCTTCTCTTCTCTCTTTCGGCCGCTTAAAGTCCAATCGCCTCCTGCATCTCTCAACACGCATCGGTTGCGTCTCCTTCTTCCATTCCTACTTCCATCCGGTTCATTGAGCCTGCCCTTCTCGAGATCTTAGGCTTTGGCGGTACGAGTTCAATCTTTCTCGAGAGAAGGCGCCATCGCTCCTCCGCGTTCACGAACGATTCCATTTGACTCGAAAGTATCCGCTCTTGGTCTCCTGCGACTGCGTCTGCAGAAAAGGGGGAAACGACAGCCCCAAGCAACTAGGCACGGCTGCTGTCCGACCAGTCAAATATCCTGACATTGGCTGTTTCGAATTTGTGAGGACTGGCAACACGGTTTGTTCAGTGCTTCAAAACTGTCACATCTGGGAGGTCGAGCATCGATCACCTGCCATCATCGTCGCATCGAAACGCGCATCCTGTCGATTGCGCGCGGACCAACTCGTTGCGATTTATTTTCTCTTTTGCGATTTCAACGCACATCACAAACAGCTCGCCACGAGCGCGACGCATCGTCCTCTTGCTAATTGCCAATCACACTTGCTCGATTGCAGCTGGATCGTGGTCTTTTTCATCTGCGCTTGCACGGCCCATCCTATCTTGTCTCTTCTGCTGTCAAATGGATGCACGCAAGGAGCTAGCTTTGATGCTGCACTCTTTGATTATTGTCAGAAACATCTCATAATGTCGGATACTCATGCGCAGACGCGTTCGGGCCCGCCTGCGCAGTTGCCGCAGCAGCAGCAGCAGCAGCAACGACAACCCACATCTTCGTCTGTCAATTCGCGTCCCACACCTTCTCCAAAGAACAAGCCTAAGAACAGGTCTGTCGCACTTTCTGCCATCGCCACGTTGCCCCCTTCTTTCAATGACTCTATTTGGTCGTCATCAATGATGACATCTCCAACGCCATCTCCATCAATTTCCACGTCAATGTCGACGTCCACACCAAGTCCACCGGTGACCCCATTAGGAACCTCGAACACTGGCACTTCTTCGACTAACTCTGCTGCCAACTCTGGTTCAAAGCAACTCTCGCAAGCAGCGTCGAATGGCAACCACCGTGCAGCCAGCGGAACTCTTGATCGGATGGCTGCACACATTCAAGAGTCTGGCCTTCCGAGTGGACAGGATCTTCCACGAAGCCCTGCGGCTGGAGCCAGCACCTCGACTACACTTGCCGCTGACTACCTCAAAAGGCGGACCGCTCAATCGAGTTCCTCGCCAGAGCCGTATCCACGAAAAGCGCCAATGTCGGCCGTGCAGATGGCACCTCTTCCACGCGTCATCGTCCCGAGTCAGCCTGTAATCCCTGCCACTTTGGATGCAGCCTCCCTCAACAAATTGTCAAGTCAGTCTAGCCCTCGCTCACAGAACGGAGTGATCAGGCAAACAAAAACCCCTGAAGCTTCCCAGCAAGCCTCATCGCGGACTGCGCAAAGCCCGTCGACATCAGCAGTGCTTTCTTCCCCTCATGGTCGCGCAGCAATTGTACAGCGCCAGGGCCCGAACGGCGCTCCACAGTCATCGAGACAGGCTGTCAACGAGGGTGTTTTGACAGCGCTGCACAATCCACAGTCAAAGACCTCGCAACCGGCAAATGTATCATCACCCCGAGGATATCGCGATGACCAGCCGCTCTCGAGACCACTTTCTCATGTTCTGGTGACAAGCACTGCATCACCACCTCAAGCTTTACCTGCAACGCCATCTCTCAAAGCCGGTACAAAGTCCACGCAAACACCCCAGTCATCTTCAGGCAAGGTGCCATTGCAGTCGCAGAGTGCAAGCCCTGTCGTTGGGTCGACGTCGCCGTCACTTGCTCCATCTGCGCAGCGAGCCACGCCGTCAAAATCTCAAGAGGTTGCGGCTCAATCCGCGACGTCGTCGCAGAATGCTCTGCGGAGTCGCGTGCAAGCATCTGCATCGCCTCGAGTACCAGCGCAACCTGCGGCCAAATCTCAAGTCACCGTACAAGCGCAGGCACCCTCGCAGCATCACTCAGACGGACTTGCGCAGAAGATCGGCGCATCTTCGGGTATCTCGCCTGCGGCTGCTAAAGACCCCTCGCCGCCCGCTGAAGATCGTACGACCAGCGGTACAGCTTCCAACCATTCGCGAGGAAGCTTCCTGACTTCTGCAGAACCAATCGACTATCAGTCTTTACTGGGCGAAAAGCGAAAGTTCACGCCTGTCTCTGTCGTGAGCTGCCTCGCCCTGTCAGAGGAGGAGATGGACAATCTTATCGTCGAGCACGTGGAAGAGCAAGGTTTGCCTTTAGTCATCTCGGACCTCCACAAAAGCGCAGCTTGGCCTTCCGATCTCTTCAGCCTGGAGAAGTACCAGCAGCTCGCACCCGATCGCGGGTCCAAAGGCGAGGAGATTGGGGCTCGCAACCTGACCGATGGTAAGATCCAATCGATTACCGTGCCTGTCTTCTTCGCTCGTTGCAACGAAGTCAAGGAGTATCCGCCGGATCGGGCGGAGAAACTGTATGGCGACGAGCTGCCCTGCCCGTCAGCATGGAGGCTGGCACTGAGCGAAGTCGCGCATTCGCGCTTGCAGCATCACGGCGAGCACGACGTCTCCTCGTCACTGACTCCAAACGCGCGTTCAGTAACTTTGGCATGTCGCTTCGGTCCTGGCCGAACGTGCCTCCCGCTGCATCGCGATTTGTGCTCTAGTCTCGGCCAGGACCTCATGGTATGGTCCGATCCGGGCGCCTCTTCGATCTGGATGATCGCCGACCCTGAAGACGCCGAGGCTGTCGATCAGTACATTACGTCGAAAGGCGGAAACCCTCAGGCCGATGACTTTGCCCCTCATCCAAAAGAGCTTGTCGCGGCACCATTTGCTATGTTCTGCCATCAGCAGAAAGTTGGTGATCTGGTGCTCATCCCGTCTCGCGCGCCGTACATGATGAACAACGTTGGCGGGCGGACCATGAAAACGTCTTGGTCCAGAATGACCACCGATACGCTCTCAAGCGCGTTGTTCGCCGACCTTCCTCTATACCAGCGTTACTGCCGACAAGAGAAACTTCATGTCAAGTCCGTTATTGAAGAGACTCTCATCAAATACACCCGACAGATCGAATATCATGCTGATACGGCGCTCGAAAGCATGCCGGACATCATCCGGGATCTGCGCAAGCTACTCAAGATGTACGACGCTATCCTCGCAGATGAGTATGTACCTGAATGGCGCGACATCGTCAAGGAAGGCGGCGATGACAGCTACGTCGAGTGCGACTTCTGCGGAGCCGATGTGTTGCATGGCTACTTTGAATGTCCCGATGGCGAGACCTTATGCGCCCTCTGTTACTGCGAGGGGAGACTGTGCGGATGCGCCGATGCCGCGCAATCGCTCCAACCGCGCCAGCATTGGCGTGATTTCGGCGAGCGTCTGCAGCTTCGTAACGAAGCCGCGCAGATCCTGCTCAGAGTCAAGCCGGAGCTAGCCTTGACGAGCCAGCCAGCAATGAACAAATCGGACGATGACGAAGACGATGAGCCTCCGCCTTGGCCTGTCAAGGTCATGAAAGAGGAGGACATTGAGAAGCAGGACTGGCCGTTTGCATTTATGGCAGCTTTCAAGCTGTACAACATCCGGCAGACTCCTGATTGGCAGGACAACCTGGGCACATGCAGGCTCTGCAAGGCGGTTCTGAACATAACACAGCGTCATTATTGCAAGCCGTGCCGCCATTCGTACTGTCACGGCTGCCTCCTTCACAAGATCAAGATCCATCCCGTACACACTCTGGCGCAGAAGGATCCCGAAGCGTTCCATGAGTATCATAGGAAGAACAGCGCGCTAGACTATAAGGAGTGGCAACATAATCCGCTCGAGTATCGTGTCGAAGCTCAGGCGCACTTTGCTCTCCTCGAAGCAGCCAGAACAAAGATGGAGTGCAAACCGATCAGCAAGACGTGTCGCATTGGCTTCCTCGACGTGACGTCGGAGCATCCGTATGGTCTCTCCGGCAAACTTGGACTGAAGAAGACCCGAAAGAACACATCGGAAAAGGCTAAGGTCCCAGCCACGCCAACGTCTATCCCAGCCACTTCGACGCCGGTCCCGCGCAAACGTCAGAGCGATGTCTTGCAGGCGCCATCCTTCCCATCTCCAAGAGACCTTACAGGCAAGAGGGCTAGACTTGACAGTTCTCCGGTCGCTGAGCCTATGGAAGAGGACAACATCACCCTTCTGACGCCACCTAGCCAATCTGATAGTAGCGTTATGCTCGACGGTGTGCCTGCACGATCCTCCGTATCGACTCCGAAGACCGGCAGAGACCGTGCCATCACATCTTCGACACCTGCGTATTACGGCGCCACCGTTTCGGCGCCTACGGTCGAGAGCGGAATCAGAAAGTTTGTGCTGAGAGCCGGCAAAGCGATACCTGTGTCACCAGCGAGTCCAACTGCGTCGGCTGCTTCGTCCGTCACTTCGCAGTCCTCCCCCGTTGTTCCTGCTGCTCCCAGCTCCGATAGCAACCCTGCTAAGCCTACTGCTCAGACTTCAACAAAGACGCCACAGACCACATCCCAGCCTCAGTCTGGCACAGCTCGTGTTGTCGATCAAAGCTTGGCATCTGCTTCGCCTTCGTCGAGTGCTCCGATCGCTGCCAGGGAGCAGGTGGCATCAAGTTTGCCCCTGAATGCCACCACATCGCCGGCCCCTGTCACAGCAAACGGAGCGCCCGTGTTAGCAACCCCATCCCGAGCCTCTGCAGTGACAGCATCTGCGTCTGCTCAGCCTGCCGCGACCGCGCCAGCTCCAACGGTAGCGAGAAGCACGCAGAGTGCTCCTACCCCAGTCACTCGGGCCAACGGACCAGGTAACGCGGGCGCTGAGTTGTTGGCGGCAGCGACCAGTGCGGTGGCTGCTGGAGTTCAAAACGGCTCGGCCAGACCCGTCATCGCAACAGTTGAGGCTGCAGGTCCAGGGACGGCTCTTGCTGGGGTCGACACGACAAATCTGCGGGTGATCGCCGAGGTCCTTCGCCTCTTCAGCCAATCGAATCAGACGTCGCTGATGGCACTGGCGGAAGAGAACAGAAAAGCGCATGCTCAACAGGCTGAGGCGCAGATAGCGCAGGCAGACGAGCTCAAACAGATGCGAGAATTGCTTCAGGCGCAATCGAAAGAGCTCAAAGAGATGCGGGAGACGCTGAAAGAGACGAGAGAACAGCTGGCAGCACGGGACGAGACGCTGAAAGCATCGGAGGCGAAGCAGACGGGGGCCATGTCACGCATCTCACGCAAGCTTGATGATGCGATGCAGCAGATGCATAGCAAGGACGAAAGAATCGAGGAAAAAGTCGAACAGGTGCACGAGATGTTCAGAGGGCTTATGGAGGACATTGAACGAGGAGCACGGGCTCAGCTAGAAGGAGAGGAGTCGGTGCAAGCTGCTGATGCCAACGTCATCAATTCGTAACTGTCAAGTACTTTTTCGGCTTGATATTGCACCCTGCAACAAACATGAAGCTCAGTCTGCACTCAGGGCCGAGGCTGTCGAGCAACTCAATCAGACAAGTCGTTTCTCCATGCACGTATGAGCAGTGCTACTGGGTTGGTACTATGTTGATTTGTGGTCAGGAGGCTAACCATGTGAGTTTGGCTAGTCTGATAGCGTCGAGCGATCCTACGAGCTGATCCTGTACGCAAGCTTCTCGGCAGAAACTTTGCCGTCCTGCAGATACTTCAGACCCTCGGTGACCTTTTCGAGACCACCGGGCATCTCCTTGATCCTGTTGCCGCGAACGAGACGCTTTTGAAGGAGAATGTAGAAGTGACCCTGGTCGCCGTTGAGCCACTCCTTCATGAGGGTCGAGTCTGCGGTGACACGTTGCTCATCAAAGACAGCCTTGCCGTAGCTGAAGGGGCGGCCAAGAGCGGTGTAAGCGAGAGTGTGGATGATGTTGACCTCACCCTTGCGAAGAGCGATGGCCTCGGCATCTGGCTTGAGAAGGACCACAACGTCTCCACCTTTTGCGCCAAGCGACTTGACACAGAGCTGCTGGGTTCCGTTTTCGGAGATGCAGTCAAGAGCCTTGCTCTGTTGCACGAGAAAGAACAAGGTAGCGTTGGGTGATAAGAATTCAGCAAACAATTCTTCGATGGCCGGCTTCGAGGTGAGAATGGTCACCTACCAGGTTGGGATACTTGGATGAGATCTTCTGAGGAGTAGTCTCGTCACGGTAGTCATAGACGTCGTCGGCACCGAAGTCTTTGAGGAGTTGGTGGTTCTTGGGGCTTGCAGTGGTGATGACCTTGAAGCCAGAGATGTGAGCAAGCTGGATGGCCCACTGACCGACTGCGGTACTTCCTGCCCAGATGAGAACCTCGGTCGAGTCGTCGGTGACTTTGACGGCACCTTTCGAGTAGTCAGGAACAGGAAGGGCGAGACGGTGGAAGAGGGCCTGACGGAAGATAGAAGTCGAGATATGTTAGCAGATGAAAGAGACAATGTACAGAGGAAGCAGTGAACTCACTTGAACAGCAGTCTCGCCTGCAACCCCGAGAGAGCTGGCAACAAAGTCATCGACATTGTTGGGGATCTTGGCGACGATTTCACTGTTGGTCTTGAGGTACTGGGCAAAGCTGCCACGATCGGGACTCTTGGCGCCGTGGACGAAGCCAGCGACACGGTCTCCCTTCTTGATCGACTGGTTCTTGACATCGGGGCCAAGCTGCTCGACAATACCGACAAAGTCACATCCGACAGTATTGCCAGGGGGAGAAATCATAGCGACATGCTTCCAGTCGGTAGGGTTGAGCGTCACTGCGAGGGTTCGAATGAGGATCTCGTCCTTTTCGAGCGACGGAACAGGAACCTCTTTGACCTCGGCCTTGTTGCCTTCGACAGTGACGAGAGCTTGCATATTGGATGGACCGGACATGTTGAGATGGAGCAACAGAAATAAATGAGTAGGTGGTTGCAGTGAAAGGGGATGACGAGAAGTTGTCAAAGTAGCGAAGGTCTAGTGGACGGGAGTGCCGAAATATATAGCCGTGTGCACAATCTGCAGAGTCGATCTGGCAACTTCGAACAAGTTCGACTTGACCGTACCACGGGTCAACTTCAGTGACCAAGCTGGACGTCTAGCTCTGTCACAGCATCAGCCACGGTGACAGACGCTTGCATCCACCAGTCTGGAACCGCAGAAGGAGAGCGATGTACTGAAGCTTAAAGAGCGCTTCTAACGCCGAGCGAAGAAAAGTGGAGGTTTTTTTTTTTTGGTGGTTGGTTGCCCGTGCGAGCCGGCTTTTCTGAAGTTATTGCCGGGCCAGCAACATCGGGAGGAAGGATCGGTGCCGACCGATCTGAAAAGCATCATTTGTGACAGCAATTAATCACGTTCGGAAAGAGCGCTTGAGGGCCTCCGAAGATGGTGGCCCGGCAGGCTCCTTCCGACAGGTCGAATCAGAAGAGAGCGAGCGAAGCTTTGCACTCCGCATTTACGCTTTAGAGTCGGCAGCCAGGAACCCTGAATCCCGCGCGACTCGCTCTGCAGCTGCTTCGATTTTCCTTTTTGTCGGTGCTGCAATTTGTCGGACCCTTTCCTTGATTCCATCGAAGCTGTTCTTACTGCGTTGACCTTCTTCCTCATCTTTGAGCTTCGGAAAGCATTGTCCAGTCCTACTTCGGCACTTACATCGCCCCGCTGTCTCGTCATCAACATCATCACTTTCTGCTTCTGGACAGCTCGCTCGGATCGTCTGCGAGCCACATTCTATCGACAACGGCAAACGCCCGGACCATGTGGGCTGCGCTAATGAAAGGCAATTCGTGAAGGACGCCGTGCAGCGATACATTCCGGTCCGGCTTACGATTCCTCATCCCACCTTACTCTCATCAGTCTGTTCTTGCTGCGACCACGCTGTGAGTGGCTGCGGCCGACATGGCCCTAGATGCGGTAGGTGCTGGGCGAGAGGCACGAAAGCTCACATCCACAGGCGGAAGGAGAGCTAGGCGATCCCATTCCGGCTCAGCTTCTTCCTTGCCACTTGTCCGTCAGATTCGATCAC
Organism: Ustilago cynodontis; assembly: GCA_928865425.1. Classification (NCBI taxonomy): domain Eukaryota; kingdom Fungi; phylum Basidiomycota; class Ustilaginomycetes; order Ustilaginales; family Ustilaginaceae; genus Ustilago; species Ustilago cynodontis. The sequence continues at coordinate 274,000 of CAKMXY010000008.1, forward strand.
GAGGAGAGGCAGCTTTTCAGCAACATGGACGATGGATCTCGAAACATCAAATACGAACCCTTCTCTTATGCTCCTTGGTTATCACCTCGCTCTTCTATCCCGCCGTAGGCATCTACTTTTGGGCTTCCAAGGGTGGTCCTGGTGTATCGAGGGGCGATGCCAAGAGCGTCTGGAGGTCACTCAGTACGCCGTTCATGGACTCGTTCGCCAGCAGTGGAAGAAAGCATGTCAACAGTCTCAGTGACCTGCGCATGATCTGGGATGATGCTCGCGACCTGAGAGCTATTGACGTCAGCGACGCCCAGGCCCTTTTCAGTTCACAGAGCACTATCAATGACCACAAAACAGCAGACAGCACATCGACGTTCTCCCGCCCTCGCTGTCAGTCCGTCCGTGTCGAGCATGTCTTTGTCACCACCGACGATGTCATGGCCGGCAGGGGCCCTCGCTTTGGTGTCCTAGAGAAGCGCATCCTTCATTCGGCACTCCAGCTCCAGAAGTCGATCGAATCTGAGCTCGCCAGGCACGTGGAGGACGACGAGGATGGACTAGGACCTGCTCTGGTTTGCGTACAGGCACGCGACTCCTTTCCGGGCCGAACACCTCTCCCCAGCGGCCTAACGACCGCGGAAGGCGAGGCGACATGTCTCACACTCTCACCGCTCGAATACTGGAACTTGGACCCACAGGCGATCTTGACAGACGACGAACCAGCTCAATTCCTGTCACAGTCTACGCTCAACAGGACCAAGATGGGTGCGCCACTGTCTGCCTCCACCACCTTGGCTGGTCGATGGCATCTCTTCAAACGATTGCCAAGAGCCGAATACCTCGCCTTCACTTTCTTTCTACGTCAGAACCATGCTGAAGGCTGCTCCGACATGCGTTCACTGTCATCCGGAGCATCTGCGACCGAGTCGTCTACGAGCCATGTCCAGTGGCACGATCTACTCACTCGTGTGACAGGAGGTCAAGTTCGCCTCATCACTTCGCCCGAGAACATCTCTCATAGCCTCGTGCTCCAATTCTCTCCCGACACGCCCTCTTCAAGACGCAAGCCCACTCATATCTTCTTGCTAACCGCCTATGCATTTATTATCATCTACATCTCACGTGGTCTCATCAAGCTTCGCAAAGTGCATTCGCGCTTCGGTCTCGCTTTCACCGGCACCACGCAGCTTCTCATTAGCATGATCATGAGTGTCAGCATCTGCGCTCTACTCGGCATCCGCCTCACCATGGTTCCTTGGGAGCTTTTGCCCTTTGTCATTGTCGTCGTCGGATCCGAAAACATGTTCAGCTTGACCAAGGCTATCGTCGATACGCCTCTGTCTCTTACAGTCTCATCTCGCATCGCGCATGGTTTGGGTAAGGTCGGCGTGCCAATCACCCTGACAACACTCGCCGACATCCTCCTCCTTGTGACCATTGCCGTCTTCATTGGCGTTCGAGCGGTACGCGAGTTCTGCATCTTTGCCATCTTCTCCCTCATCATGGACTGGTTCTTGCAGATGACCTTCTTCATCACCGTCCTGAGCATTGATATGCAACGTCTTGAACTTGCCGATCTTTTGACCCAAGGCACTCGACTGACTCGCAAGCAAGATGCCTCGATGAACTCGCACGACAGCGCCTTGAACGGATCTACCGGCACAAGCGACGAATTTGAGGGCGATACCCAGCCAGACGGACAGCGACAAAACGGCACATCCCGCTTGCAGCCGGCTTCGACCAACATTGTCATTGCCGGTCTGTCCAAGATCTGGAGGGCAAGAACCGCCAGAACTGCCAGTCTTACGCTGATTTTGGTCTACATGGGTGGACTTTACCTCTATTATGGTACCGGCTTCCCGAGCCATCAACAGTCGAGCTACGTGCTCCCCGCAGATTGGGATACGGTTCGACCCGCGCCAGCTTTGGAGAGCACCTTTGATCCGTTCGCGCACCTCGACACTGAACCTCAACCAACCCTGCCATGGTGGACCTCGTCACCGAGCGCGGATCTCTGGACGTCCCTGAATCCGCTCGGCGCGCATGAGCTGAGGATCAATGTCGAACCATGGACAATACTGTCGCTCAGGTCCTCCAGCGAAGGCGAGATTCCGCCTTTCGCCGCAACATTCGCGGGCTGGGCCTTGTTCCGACCTCGCATCCGAGCCTTTATCTGGTTCGCCAAACTAGTTGTCTTGCCTATCTCCGGAACAACAGCTTTGCTGTGGGTGCTTTTGCTCTACCTGCTCAAGGACACCGAGCTTCTCGATGCACAAAGAGACAAGTCGGAGGCAGATCCCTCCGAAAGTGCGAACGGCTTGCCTGTCACCTCTGCAGCGTCCACCCTTCAGCCGAGCACCACTATCCACGCCAATGCTCATCATTGCGATGTCGAATTCCTCGTCCAAGACAGAGGGCTCGCAGCGTCGATCGACAACAGCGGCAGCATTCGCGTGTGGAAGGTAGATTCATCGAGCGGCGGATCCGAAGACACGGGACGCAGAAGCAGCATGAATGTTTCAAGAAGGGATCCTCTGTCTGACCAAAGCGCTGTGACTGCGTTGGCTCTTTCAGCTGAAGCACGATGGCTTGCCGTTGGACATGCGTCAGGTCGAGTCTCGTTCGTCTCGACAGAATCTCTGGAACTGATGTGGGACTCTGTTCCGGTCGACGGGAGTTCGCCCATCACAGCTCTCTCGCTGCAGCACCATGAAGCGATGCATCCACTTGAATCAGCCACAACTCTCTCCTCCCATCGCGACGGCACCATCCGTATCTGGAACGTCGCGCGAAAAGAGGTGAAGCTAGCCGCCTCTGCAACTCAGCTGAATTCGCGGTTGCGCTGGCGATCCGTCACGATTGATGTCGTCTCGACTGATAACACCAGCGTCAGGAGCTCGTTGTCATCGGGCACGAGCTTCCTCGGCTTCACCACATTCGACGGTCAGTTCCATATCAGAGCAGTGGAGCTGGGCGGTTCAAGCACCAAGACTGTCTTCACGCTCAGCATTGAGGACCGCTGCCATGTTCGATCGGCATTGCTTTGCCAACTAGCCAGTCGCCCGACATCGACTGATGAGGCACCTCTGCTCCGCAGCACCCTCTTGCTCGGCCTAGCCAATGGTCGTGTACGACTCGTCGACTCTGAGACTGCGGACACGGTGAGCGCTGTCGACCTCGAAGACGGAGCTGTGACTCACTTGCTCGCCATCAATGCTGGCGACGCCAACACTTCGGCATTCATCGCACAGACTTCAGGGAGAGCCTCTCTGCTGATTGTCGCTGGTGGCGGCGCAGGTGGTTCAACCATGATGGAGAAGAGCGGCTCCATCCACAGCAGCTTGGGCGCTTTCATGTCGGGCTCACCGCTGCGTATCCGAACGCCGAACGGATCGCGCACCAATGCGGCCAACTTTTGGGCGGACGGATCCACACCGCCAAGTCCAGCTTCGGAGCTTGCGAATCCATTGTCGTATCCCATGTCATCGCACGGATCTGCCTCGAGGCTGCGACGTGCCAGCGCACATATGAGAGATCGCAGCAGTACAGTTCTAGGAGCCGACGTCACCACACAAACTGCTGCCGCATCGTCGAGTCTCTCCATCTTTCCAACCTTGCCACCTCCCACCAGCTCTACACAGAAGTTGGACGAGCGGCAACTGCGAACGCTCGGATGGGTGCGATGCCAGAGAGGCGGTAGCTTTGCCTCAGCGAGCAACACGCTCGTGGTAGGAATTGGACGAGCGCAGCGTAGCACCCATACGAGTCGATGGGAGTGGTGGTCACTGGATCTACGAGATGAGCTGGTGCTCGGACGTGGCGGTGAATTGATCGTACCTCGACAGCCGTTGCTGTTGCAACCAGATACAGCGGTCTCTTCTGTACCATCGCGAACCTCAATGCAAGGGCAGATCAACGGCCGACGTGCATCGCAAGACTCGTCCTTGGACGACGCTTTGTCTTTCTCCCGCCTCCATCCGGTACAAGGATTTGCGACACCACAACGCAACGAAAGCGCGTTGCTGTTTGGTTTCGGTGGATCGGTTGGAGTCTTCCAGGTCAGACCAGCGTGATCTCGTTCGACAGCCGTCAACGAAAGCTTTGTTATGGGAAGCGTGTGGCACTCTTGCGCTCACGAGACCGAATTGCTTCTAGCACCAACTGCATGTACTCATCTTTTCACTCTGTATATAGATCATCATCGCTGGAGGATGGAACCTCGGACATCACTGTATTTTACATTCTGCAGCTCTTTCCCATCAGCACCGCAACAATCAAAGGAACTGCACCATCATCGATTCCCTGTGTCTGTCAAGAGCCTCGGTAAACTTGAGAGGAGCAGGATGATACTTATCTCGAATTACCGCAACCGGCGATCTAGGTGCTTGTTTCGGCAATCTACACAGAGACCAAGGCAGGGTTCAACCTCGCATCGCCTTCCAAATGAGGTTTTGAACCCTTGTCGTTGCCGCGTGGGAGCACAAAGAGCTCATTGTCAACGACCTTTGAAGGTACTGTAGGTTGCCGGCGAATGCATTGAAGATCAGTTCGAAGGAATGGATGTCGTTTTGGTTTTCGGGAAGAGTCCGGTCCGGATGCTAAAAGTTGCGTTTGTTAGACCGCTGTTTGTTGCAGCACAACTGTAGGAGAAAATCGAGGAGGCACTGAAGCAAGTCTTCGAGAAAATTGATCGACACGCGAGCGAGCGTTATCGATCGGTTCAAGAGTGGACATCATCACGCATGGAGTTGACTAGCAGGATCTCCGGACCGATTACCCTTCCCAGCCTCTGAATCTCCCCCGGGGTCGACAACCTAGTCCATCCTTCCCCCATGCTTTGTCGCACGCTTGAATCGCAAGTATCGACTCGTTCGCACAGAAAGACACAAGGGAACGAGTGGGATGAGGGCCCAGAGGATATGATGAAAAGAGAGTGTGTCCGCGTTTGGTTGCTGCTGCGTCATGAAGCACAAGCGTACAGCACAACAGGCAGATCACAACCACTGAGTGATTATCCTCGACTTCAAGAGATGCAAGAGAGAGAGAGGGTCTCCTGATGCCAGATTACGACTCGGAAATCGTTGCTTGCTCAAGACGGATTGCCGGCAGCGAGAGAGGCAGGCGCAGCGATTCAACAAAAAAAGGTGGCCTGTGACACGTTTGGCAAGAAAGAGCGCTGCGTTTGGGCCTTCTTTGTTTCGCTGAGTGCACGGACACGGACGAACTGCGATTCAGGTCCGTCCGCTCAGCTGAGATCGATTTCCAAAGGGAGAGAGGAAAACCGTCAGCTGAGAAGCACACAGACACTCGGCTCCACTTGCTTGACTGAGAGTTTCTGTGCCTTTTGATTGCAGTGTGACCGTCAGTCACTCTGTCAGCTTCGCAACTTCGGACCGCTTTCTTCTGAGTCGACTCCTCAACACTCGCCCTTTCCCGCCTGACACCATCCCATCTTTGTCTTCATCTCTACGAAGCATCCTCTCTCTCTCATCTCTCCACCACCACCTCTGTCCTTTGCTATTTGCTCTTCAGCAGTTGCAAGGATTCTCTCTACAGCTCGGAACCGTATCTCTTCCCTCGCTGCCCAGCTTAATTCACGCACAATGTCGTCTCAAGCTGTGTAAGTATCCTTGCTCCGTTCGCCGTCCGAGAGCTGCTCGCCACCGCCACTAGCAGCAGCGAGTAGTCCAACATGACTACGACATGGTTGCTGACATTGTTCTTGTTATCGCGCTTTTCGCTTTCTTCGGGTTTGTCTTTACAGTGCCGATATCGGCCTCATCGGCCTTGCCGTCATGGGTCAGAACTTGATCCTCAACATGAACGGTATGTAACCTTTCCGACACAGCGTTAGCCTGAAAGCGCGCTCTCCGTCGAGAAGCGGAGGAGTATGATTTCAGGAACGATGACACTGACTTTTCTTTCTACTCCTGCTTCTCCTGCTTTGGATCCACAGACAAGGGCTTCACTGTCTGCGCCTACAACCGTACCACCAGCAAGGTCGACGATTTCCTTGCCAACGAGGCTAAGGGTAAGTGTCACAGACTGATTTGCAGCTCCGGGCTCGGTGCTCAGGCAGGGTCCCAGATTCGCTGAAAATGCGCCTTGCGCTGAATCGGCTGGTCTTTGGGTCCGAAAGCCCATAAGCAAGGAGCATGGCTATGCAGAGTTTGCAATGAAACATCGATTTCTGACAACTTCTCCTTTCTCTCCAACTTCTTCACCTCCGAAATCGGCTGCACTGACATTGTGTACGATCAACGTCTCGACTCGCTTCCAATTCCGCCCCTTGAATCCACACAGGCACCAACGTCGTTGGCGCCAAGTCCATCGAGGAGTTCGTTGCCAAGCTCAAGCGCCCCCGTAAGATGATCCTCCTCGTCAAGGCCGGTCCCGCCGTTGACGCTTTCATTGAGCAGCTCGTGCCCCACCTGGAGCAGGGCGATATCATCATCGACGGTGGTAACTCGCACTACCCCGACTCTATCCGCCGCGCCAAGGAGCTCGAGGCCAAGGGTCTCCTCTTCGTCGGCTCCGGTGTCTCCGGTGGTGAGGAGGGTGCTCGTCACGGTCCTTCGCTCATGCCCGGTGGTTCCGATGCCGCTTGGCCCCACATCAAGGAAATTTTCCAGAAGACTGCTGCTCAGTCCGACGGTGAGCCCTGCTGCGACTGGGTCGGTCAGACCGGTGCCGGCCACTACGTCAAGATGGTCCACAACGGTATCGAGTACGGTGACATGCAGCTCATCTGCGAGGCCTACGACATCCTCAAGCACGGTCTTGGTCTCAAGGAGGCCGAGATCGGTGACATCTTCACCAAGTGGAACACTGGTGTCCTCGACTCCTTCTTGATCGAGATCACCCGTGACATTCTCAAGTACAACGACGAGGACGGAACCCCCCTCCTCACCAAGATCCTCGACTCTGCTGGACAGAAGGGTACCGGCAAGTGGACCGCTATCAACGCTCTCGACCTTGGTCAGCCCGTTACCCTCATCGGTGAGGCTGTCTTTGCCCGATGCCTCTCCTCGCTCAAGGGTGAGCGAACCCGCGCCTCCAAGGTCCTCGGTGGTCCTCAGATCAAGCCTTTCGAGGGCAACAAGGAGCAGTTCATTGCTGACCTCGAGCAGGCTCTCTACGCCTCCAAGATTGTCTCGTACGCTCAGGGTTTCATGCTCATGCGTGAGGCCGCCGAGGAGTACGACTGGAAGCTCAACAACCCCTCGATCGCTCTCATGTGGCGTGGTGGTTGCATTATCCGATCCGTCTTCCTCAAGGACATCACCGCTGCTTTCCGCAAGAACCCTGAGCTCGAGAACCTCCTCTTTGATGACTTCTTCAACAAGGCCATTCACGATGCTCAGGAGGGCTGGCGCCGTGTGGTCGCTCAGGCCATCCTATGGGGTATCCCCACCCCTGCCTTCTCCACTGCTCTTGCCTTCTTTGACGGTTACCGTCGCGAGCAGCTCCCCGCCAACCTTCTCCAGGCTCAGCGTGACTACTTCGGTGCCCACACCTTCCGCGTTCTCCCCCAGTTCGCTAGCGACAAGCTCCCCGAGGGCAAGGACATCCACATCAACTGGACCGGCCGTGGTGGTAACGTCTCTGCCTCCACCTACAGCGCATAAGCGTCCGAAGTTGGACAATGGATGGATCGGAAGCTTTCTTGGCTTTTCTGATTCCTCCAAAGCTTCTTGCTCCATGAAGGGAGGTTTACGTCTGTAACACTATCCAAAATCTCTCTGTGATCTGCTCTTTGAATATGACAGAATAATCCGCATATGCCAATTGCGTCAGTTGTGTCATGAGGCTCTGGCTCACGAGTATCCAGCGACGGAGCCTATGGAAGATCTTTGGGAACGAAGAAGTCATGAGAGTAAGATGAAAACGATGTGGCTATTTCTGATGCTAATAAGACAATCTAGTGATCGTGTACAAGCATCTCGTAGGCCTCAGGCTTGAAGCTCGGATGAAAGCCCAACAGTGAGGACGTCAAAGCTCCCTCTCTGACTGCACAGGAGGAAGACGTCATGTTCGCGTTGACAACCTTGATCTGAATGGAAGTGTGCGGGCTGTCATCCGAAAAATGACATTCGACACCGGCGAAACGAGAACAACGGCTCGCCAATGATGAGACTATACCTAAGTGAAGGTGTACAAGGCCAGGGTCCCATGCAAACCATTGCAAAAAGGGATGCTGCTTACAGGGATCGAACCTTATGCCCCTCCGATCTCTACAATGATCAAAACGACGTTGCAAAGGAGGAATTGTTGATTGCGGGCTGTGAGTGGAAATCTGCGGTCACTGCGGCACTTGTTCATCTGTGTAGTAGGAGACTGCGCCTCGATCATAAGTCCGAAACCCAGAAAGAAGAGGAGAATGCTTTAGTGAGCGAATCGAGTGAGGTTTGCAAGACTTCTAGCAGAGGTTGACTTACAAGAGGGGGGCAGCGCCCGTTGATCAGCAAGATATCTGATCAACGAGCGTTGCCGAAAAGGGGTGATGGATGATGAAGAAGTGGAGTGCGGAGGGGGTGATGGACGATGAAGAAATAAAGTGCCGAAGAAAGTGTTGCAGAAGAACCTACTCCAGCAAAGCAAAGACTCAGTGTCGAGTAACGCTGTTGCATCCGCTACTCAACGAGCGCAACAAAGACAGAATCGAAAGACGAAGACTGAGTGAGTGAAGTCGAGAGCGAAAAAGGGCAAGTACTTACCAAAGTGGACTGAAGTAGGAAGAAGCAGGGCTCTCCTACTAGCCCACAAGCGCTGCCAAGGAAAGCATATACAACGTAAGGTACGCACGTTGCGCTGTGATGGGTGATGGTGTAGATGAAGCGTGCTTGAGATTAAGCGTCGGCCTCATCATCGGTCTCAGGACGAACATCATCATCAACAACATTCTCCTCCTCATCAGTGAGGAGAAGGTTTAGAGCTCTATTGAACTCGAAGACGTCTTGCTCGAGCGGACTCTCCTGCTCCTGATGCGACCGTCTTCATGCATCTTCAAGCAGTGCTCGTTCTGGCGGAATGCGAAGCGAAGAAGCTTAAAGGAAACAAGGGAGTCTTTTGGGTAGCGCGGATGTCGTCGTGCAGCTTCAAGATTGGTCGACACAAACGCAAGAGTCGTTACGCCCTGCCACCCCAAGGGCTACGCAAGCTAAGAACAAACGTCACTTCATATTCAGCAAGATCAAGAACCTTGTCAGAGAGCTCCATTGCCGTACTGCTCATTACCTTGTGAGGACCTCGCACATCATCGTTATGCCTCGTATGGAAGCCAATAACATGATAAAGCGTCGCAGAGGTCGACTGGCCAAATCGACTAAACGAGAACTCCTAACCTGGTCTCACTCGGCTTTTGTTCATCGTCTTGCCATCAAGTGCTTCGACGTCCTATACGATCCGCGCTTCAAAAACAGGGAGGATCATCCTACAGTACTTTTGGTCCAACCCGATCCGGTAGTGGCACAATCTGTGGTGTCAACGGTGTCTCTGGAGTCAATGAGCGGCGGTGGTTCTTTCCGGTGGTGGCGTTCGGCCTTTTCGATGCGCTTGGTGGCCGTAATCCTTCAGTCTCGACGGTGATCAATCGCCTTTCTTAGCCGATTGTTCCCGTTCTACCTTGGACTTTACTCTTTTCGGTGGTGTTATGGTATTTGTCTTGATCGTTATCGATCTCTTCTGTCCTTCCTCTTTTCCATCCCAACTCATATCAACCCGATGCAGATGGGCTCGAGAGACTTGTATCCTGTGCGTCCATAGTCTAGTCTATCATAGACTGCCGTTACAGCTCGTCTGCCTTGTGCCAACTGGCATCTGGGAAGCTCTGAGCTTAGGTCTCGAGAAACTTGCAGAAAAGGCGACGATCCTAGGCCTAGTGCCTCAAGTATGTTCCTTCTATGGTCCTTCTGGACTTTATCATCGTCATTTTGATTCACTTGTTCATCTATCCCGATACATCCGGGCATCAAGAGACATGCATTTGGAACGATGCATCGTCCTGGCTTTCATCCCCTGCCGTTACAGCTCGTCCTTAAATGTTGTCTTATGGCCACAGTAAAGGCTCTGAGCTTAGGTCTTGATAAGCGTGTAGAAAAGCAGACGTTCTACATATCTATTACCTCTTTGGCCTCATCAGGTCTTCGATCTTTAACTCCCTTCTTCCCCTTTCTTCTTAGTTCTGCCACTCAAACATCATTTTCCCGATACAACCATAATCAAGATGACTCCAGCACCCTTGAATGTGTCTGTCATATATGCCTACTTAAGGGAGCTGCTTTAGTCAACAACAGTCCCTTTTTCAGTCCGTTACAGCGGACGTCAAGAGAGACGCATCAGGAGCGATGCGGCGTCCAGGCCTTGGCCCCCTGCCATCACAGCTCCTTGTTCTGCTGTTTCCTAGCAGCAGAACACTTATCGGGCTTAGGTCTTGACAAACTAGTAGAATCTCTCTTTCGAAATAACAAGCATTCTGTTCGCTCACACATGGCTGTGTCTATGCCTTCTGAATGGAAGCACCTGAGATTGAGTCACTTGTGTTCGAGGCATCCTTTCTCTGCTCGTTAGCAAGGCCTCAGCCGTCAAATAACGAGCTTGATCAGACCTCGCGTTTCGGAACGGGCTGCATCAAAGCATGCGAAATTACGTGCCTGCATTTCAGTCAAATTTTTCAGGACTTCATCGGGATAAATTGTCGCAAAGGCCAGCTCGACCCTTGTCTGAGGCCAGCATGAGTCATCAAAACATAAAACCAGATACCTTGTATGCATTGTCAATCGTACAAGTATACAACTTTATCTAATCTTTGCTAAGTGCTGCTTTAGTTTAGTGGTCATAATCCCTGCTTTACATCTATAGACGCAGGTGGTCGCAGGTTCGAGCCCTGCAGGCAGCATAGTTTCTTTTTTTTTTGCACTTCTTTTGGACCCTGTTCGACATCCTCTGAGGTAGTATCTCGTTTTGCCGGCGTCGAACGGACAGGTTTTTTTTTTCCGACGCGGGGGCGCGATTTCTTTTTTTTCCCCTTTTCTTTCTCTATTTTGAGGATTCCAAAATTTCACTTTGACTTATCCACGAATTTTGGAGCAGATGCCACACAGTCTCACTCTAGGATCGAGTACACGCTCTCCTCCTTGTCGGCGGTCTGACTTCTCAGCTTTTACAAGCAACAAAAGCAGCGTTGCACAGCTGTGGTGTAAAAGCGGACATCATTCTGCATATATAGAACCTGAATAGTACCATCTCAACAGAAACGAGCTCTGCAAGGACGACGGCCGAAGGGCTGTCATCGATACATGAAAATGTATCCATCTTGGCGTGATCATCTCAGGCTTGCCCTCCTTGCGTTCCACCAATCGTGACCAATACATTTGTCTGAGATTTCGCGACTGCTCGGCTCGTACTGATATGAAGACATGTCGTATAACACTTCTACTGAAGCAGTCGTACGACACGTTGATCGACGGTTGAGAAGCGGAAAGGCGCACGGGCCTGCGGCTCTGAAGTTTGGCTGTGCTGCAGCCTTAATTTCCTCCCGTGCGCAAGTGTCAGGAAAACGCCAAGCTTTGTGGGACCTGTCAAACGCCTTTACTGTGAGGCTGCGCTGCACATCACAGCCACGCAGCAATCAAACAACACAGTAGTACAGTAGTCTAGACTTTGTGAACGAAGCACAGTCACAGACTTTCGCAGCTCGGTTCTGTGAAAGCTAACAAATATTGCCGCATCGCTGATTGATTGCTTTGCTTACTTAGGATCTTCCAACTGTGTGCTGCAAAAGCTGTGCGCAGGTCGATCCGTTTCATGACGGACGAAACATTGAAAGAGCGTCTGCGTCTTCTTCGTCAAGGGGAACAAAATACAACACGGAGCCCTCGCTCTCCTTCTCCTCCCACCAAATCATCCGCAGGACAGCCCATCTCTCGGTACTCAAAAGCATCACCATCTAACAAAGACCACGCTGATCTTGATCAAGATCTTTTGAAAAGACTTCGCAAGCTTCAGTCTGCTGACTCACCCCTCGGAGATCCCAAGCAAGAAACGTCTTTGTCGGTTAGCAAACCTCGTCCGCAACCTCAGCACCATCGCGACGAACAAGACGAGATCGACGCTCTGATCCACTCCACGCAAGATCAACTTGACTTGGAGCGAGCCACCGGTGACAACGTTCTGGACTTGTACGACGCCGACTCTGACCACCTTTCAGACTCGGATCTGGAAAGAGACATCGTAGCCGTCAACAGAGACGCTGCAGAGATCGTCAACGCTGTTCGCGACGAGCTCGCTCTTGAAAGTCAAATAGCAGTAGCACCGGCGTCTCAAGTCTCGGAAGCTATCGAGCACTCAGATCAGCCTCAAGACTCGGAAGTCACCGCACAACCAGATCAGCCAACCATGTTGAGCTCCAACGCAGAGATCGAGCACGCTATCGCGGACGCCTCGCAGGACTCCGACTTCTTCACACCCAACAATGCTTCTACAGAGTCAGCCCAGAGCAAGCCTACTGCGGGTCCCTCAAAGGGACGACGCAATTGGCTCGGTCGACGCTTCTTCTTCGTGGCCATGGTGAGCTTGCTCATCATCGCCGTCTCCTCGGCTCCAGGCGCCTATGCCTTCGGTGCCGGCAACATCCCTTCCTTTGCCTACATGGAGGGCAAGGCCTTCCGTCACGGTGATATCGAAGACATTCTCGAAGAGCTTGCCAAGAAGGTTGGTGGCTCCCTCTTCGGTTCGAGCAAGTTCGGCGGCCTCGACATCAAGCGCACCTACTTCGGCAACTGGCTTCGTGACTACAGTCAGGCCATGGACGTTGCTGCTTTGCAAAAGATGAGCAAACAGGCCGTACTCAACATCGTCATGGTTCTTGGCTTCTTGGCGCACGGTTATGCTACTGCCGAATTCCAGGTCACGGATGAGCGACTCGGTGTCTACCTGCCCGAAGAGCACCTCGACAATCCCAAGGGCTATGCTGACGGCAAGGACGCTCGCGAGTACGACCCTCGTCTTCGTGAGCCTGTCAACCCTCAGGAGCTCGAGATCGACCCTCGTTCCGGCATGAAGAACTACCTCGCCAACGAGAACGGCAACTGGCGAACAGGCTCTGGACTCATCCGCAGGACGCTTGTTCGTGTCATCGAGACTGGTCGACAGGCTCGAGACAGTGGACGAGATGCAGACATGTACGAAGCCTACCGTCTCCTTGGTCAGGCGCTCCACACTCTCGAGGATTTCCCTGCTCACAGTAACTGGACTGAGCTCGCCCTGCACCGTCTGGGTCACCGCAACGTCTTCCTTCACGTAGGTGACAATGTCAAGGTCCGTGCTCCCGATGGCACCGAAATCGCACCCATCGTGACTGGTACCTTCGGAAGTGCCGACTTCATCCACTCGCTTCTCGGTGAAGCTCAGGACCATCTCTCCGAAGCTTCCATCTCCGATCTCAACAAGGCTATGGACGATGCAAAGAGGAAGTCAAGCGGTGCTGATCGTAGCCCGATCCAGGACCTCCTCGGTATGCTTGCCAAGGTACCTGGCGGCGGCGGAAACAACGTTTCTCGCGACCTTGAGGATGTGTCACGTGGCCCTGTCTCGGACCCTGCCAACATGTCGCCTCAGGAGATGTACGCCAACCTGTGGAAGATCCTCGAACTCCGCGATCGCATCGTCAAGAGCATCGAGGGCACTATTGAGAAGATTCCCGGTCTCAACACCTTGGTCGAAAAGCTCTTCAACGAGCTCAACATCTTTGTCTTCACTCTCATCGAGCCCTACGCCAAGCCCATCATGCAACAAGGTATGAGCGCTCTCAAGATGGGTTCCGGTGCCGTTATCAACAAGCAGGAGCAATTCGAGGTGTTTGACAATCCTAACGCTTCCGACCCTACCCACTCGATGCTTAGCAAGGATCACTTCGGTCTTATTCTCAACGAAGTCGCTGGTAATGTGGCCAAGATTATTGTCCGTAACACTGTGACCAAGGTTGTCAAGGCTTGGGACGATCGTGGCCAGGACCCTCACCGCGTTGCTGATGAGTGTCTTGCCGTTATGTTCCATCCTTACTGGTTCAACAACCAGGTTCCGGTGCAGAAGGAGATGATGGACTATGTCGCTGATTGGGCTAGGAACCACTCGACCGAAATCGGACGTCTGAGCAAGCAGAGCGTTCGCAACCACACCAACACTCGTAGTGGTAAAGCCGAGCCCCACACGCATGGTGACGATCAGCCAAACATGGGCTCTTTCATGGGCGGCGGAAACAGTCAGGCAGCACACAGCTTCGGTGGCGGAGGATACAGCGGAAACAACAGCGGAAACAACAGCGGAGGTGGAGGAGGTAACAGCATTGGCTCGCAGATGGCTGGCTATGCTTCCAACTACGTCTCGAACCAAGTCCACGGCTTTGTCGGAAGTCATGTTCCTGGTGGAGGGCAATTCTTCCGAGAAGCTCCCGGCGGTGAGGGTGACAACTTCGGTCGTCGGGAGGCTTCTGGTGGATATGATGGCGATCGTCGTGAAGGTTCTGGCTATGACAGACCTTCGTTCCCTCAAGCTGAGCCTAGTGGACATGATCGATATGGAAGTCAAGAGCATTCGGCTCCAGGATATGCTCCTCCTGGTGGTTTCGCTCCTCCTGGTGGTCCTCCTGGTCAGCAGGGCGGCTACAATGCTCCTCCTGGTGGATATGGCCAACAAGGACTTGGTCAGCAAGGATACGGTCAGCAGCAATACCCTCCTCCCGGCGGTTATGGTCAGGGTGGATACAACAACAATCAGGGTGGAGGATATGGTGGTAGCTATGGCGGCGGCTACTAAAATGTCCAAGCTATCAGCTTTGTGCTCCTTGCGACGAGCTCTTCCGCTCGGCTTTAAACTTTAGGCTACCACCTGTATCACGCAACACTGCAATTGTATCATGTCGATTCTTCTATCGTGACCAAGAGGGGTCTGCATTTGAGCATTGGGAGGCTCCGCTCCGCATCGGAACAAAGTGACCTCGTAAGTCAGCTAGCAATGAAAGCCGTGCAAGTTAGAACGTCTCTTCTGTATCGTGTCCGCTGTCCTTCACTGAGCGTAACACATGTAAGCTCATCATTGTCACTGAACTCCACACGAGAGCTGATCCAGGAGTTTGCTTCCGCTGAACAACGGACTGCTTTGAGCACCTGAGTTTCCACACGTTCGCGACGTGTTCAGCCGAACTCATCGTCTCCTTGATCAAGACATCTCGCGCCGCTAAAAGAACGTTCAAAGACACAGATATTCTTCAGGAACACAAACATCACGGAGAAGTTCGAAACAAGATTGATCGGTACAAATGCAAAAAATACTACACGACATGATTTTTGACTGCTTGACAAGAGGGCGCGATGCGGAACTAGCAGGAGAGCGTTGTTCAAATCGGTAAGAGGGGGTATTGCTCGAGCGGGCGCTCGCGAACCGCGCAACACTACGAGGTTCTGAGACATTTATGCGGTGGGGAGAACGTGGTCGTCATCCGCAGCAGTGTACAAGTAACCCTCAGAGCTAAGCTCCTCCACTGCAGACTTGACCTCGGACACATCAACTCCCTTGAGCATCCTCGCGATAAGGTTGACATGAACACCATCGTGGTGGTTCTCGGCTTCCGATGTGACGATACCCATGATCTGGCGTGGGAGAGGATCGAGGCTCTTGTACTGGTCGAGGACATTCTGGTTGTTGGATCCAGAGTAAGCGTTGATGTCGCTAGTCTGCTCTTGGCCTCGGTAAAGGCCCTGGTTAGCACCTCCGTTGGCTCCAGAAGGCTTGGTGCCGCGTGTGAGTTGGAGATGGGAATGAACAGCCTCGAGACGATGGAAGAGGACCTCGTTGTAGTCGACAACGACTCGCATGTGGCCTGCGGAGATGGAGCGACGGTTCTGGAAGGACTTTACAGTGCCGAGGACTCGGACATAGACGTTTTGGCTGTTGTGTCGAAGCGGAGGGCGGGTCAAAGATATCATAATAAGGTCAGTATACGGTCAAACAAGTATCCCTACTCACAACCGCTTTCACGTTCTTCCTCCCGCATCCTGGTTTCCGCATCCTAGCTTCCGCATCTGCTCCCTTCCGCTGCTACAACAGCAGAGGTACCCCATCACATCATCCCGTACAGCGGTGTCTATCATCTCTCTGATAATGATGTACTTACCGGATATCAGACGCCTTCTGGTTATCATCACCAGAGCTTTCAAGCCATTGTCGCACCTCGATCTGGCCAGTGCCATCTTCAACGCTGTAAGCGACGTTTGTGGCATTCTTCGAGATGTTGCGGACCACTGCAACAAAGGTCAACTGACCGAGCTCAGCTCCATCTAGCGTGAAGTCGGCATCGGGATGAGGGTGCTCGGCATTGAGGATCTGACGAATGGTGACAGGCCTGAGCGTGTTGTTGCCCGCCCGCTGTGAGCCAGCGACCATGATTGTCGTAGGTCAGCAGGAGATCGATGAGAGTGCGTACGAAGAGTGTCAAATGGAGTTGGTGACAGTAGGGAAGAGCGGAAAGGGTCAGTTCGGCGCAGCTAATATAGTGAGGAGGAGCTGTTGAATCCAGCAGCGTGAGGGAAGTGTGTGTTCCGCACCTTTGAGCTTGGTGAGTCGTTCTGGCTGCCGTTTGCGAGAAAGCCTCCTCCGCTTGCTCCGCCTCCAGTCGCATAGTTCTGTGCGTATGGGTTGCTCTCGCCTCCGAATCCTGTTGAGTGTTCCGTTGCGAGACGGCAGATCGCAATATTGAGAAAAAGGTTGAGTTCGTCCGTTGGCGGGAGGAGCATAACAGTCGAGAAGTGGTCAGCGAGAGTTCCGTCGTCTTAGTGAGCAATCTTGTAGCTCGCAGCTGTCCGCTCTGCAGTGGAGCTGTCGGAGCATGTATCTCGAGGCGATTCGTGTCTCTTCACGAGGCTTGGCCGACACCTACCGTTGTTGAACATCTTGATGTAGTCCTTTGAAGAGCTGGGACAAGTTGCGGGTGCTGTTGACGAAATGCTCCTGATGGTCGTTGTGGCGGAGAGGAACAGATGAGGCTGTTGAAGGGTGCAACCTTCCAAAACTGAGCTTTGGCGCCAATCACGGTGTTGCACTCTCACTCACGCGCAGCAATTTACGCGTCGTCACTCGCCGAGTGTCACTTTTGATGTCTCAGAGAAACGTGGAGGCGAAATTCGTGCGAGAGCTCCGTTCCGCAACTGTTGCTCCGACTTCCGCTTTTTTTCCACTCGATACCTTCCACTTCCGCACTCGCAAAGGTCCACCATCTTTGAAGACAGCTCAGTGCCGGACGTGCGCTCCACTGGCCACGAGACGCAAATATGGAAGGAGCTGTTGGCGCCTCCGAGAGCCACCAGAGCAAGGAAGGGCCGGGCCCTTCAACTCTCGAGCACGCCCGGCGGATCATTCTCATCCAGTACGAGGCACGCATTCCACCGAAATCCAGCTCCTTTGTTTGGCCATCACACATCGTTCTTCTTCACATCCAAGACAAGCTTGATCATGACCTCTTCCAGCTCAGCAAACACGAGGCGACCACGCGATACCGCACGACTTTCCTTCGAGAGCTCTATGCGAGGCTGGACGCTGCAGTGCAGGAAGAATGCGCGCTCCTACGATCACAAGGCGTTGACGAGATCGAGTACCCAGAGGTGGACGCATCCCTGCTAGAACGATATGTGGAGATGATGGCCATCGGCACTGCTGGTGCGGGTGCGCTGGGAGTAACACCCGGCTCTGCTCCGGAGACCGAGTTCACCACACACTACTGGCCAACAGTAGCTAGTCCATCTAAGGATATCGTAGCGGCGACTGACGTCGACTTGCTACACGACTACGCCGGGATCACGATCAGGGAAGAAGGAAGCGCGATCTCAAAAGGTACGACGGGTCTACGCACATGGGAAGCTGGGTTACAGCTAGCGGGTCATCTGATAAGCGACCCTTCCATTATGACTACGCGCGGGACGCGCATCCTCGAGCTCGGATCTGGGGCTGGCTTTGTTGGTGCAGTATGCGCTACTCAGCAGCTCATGTCACAGTGCCCTGATGTGCACACGTTCATGACTGATGTGCCTGGCCAAGTAGTCGCACGCATCCGAGATACTCTGCAGGTTAATGGGCTGGACTCGGCCTCGTCTGTAGTTGAGGTTAAGGAGCTCGACTGGCTCGAATTGTGCGCTGAGCGTCAGCAAAGTCAGCAGAGGGACGATCTTCCGACGCTCAGCTTACTTGCCGAGGTCAAACCGACGTTGATCCTTGCCGCCGATGTGGTGTATGACCCCGATCTGATCAATCCACTGGTGGAAACGATCCGGGCTTGCCTGGAGGCAGGCACGAGAACGTGTCGTGCCCTCGTGGCAAGCACCATCCGCAACCCGGAGACATATGGTAGATTCAAGAAGGCGCTTGGTGAGTATGCCTTGTCGTGAGAGCCCAATAAAGTTATCGCATGATAGAGTCACGCATACTGACCGTGGCTTGCCTTCTCACCGCTATCTCTCGACGATCTATAGGCGCTTTCGGCCTCAATGCTCGAGTGATGGACTTGCAGCATCCGACTTTGCCGCTACCGGCAACAGAAGATCGGTCGTTTGAGCTTCCTGTGCTGCCCGTCTTTCCATCTGCTCACAACTCGATACTCGATGGGCGCGTTGAGCTGCTGTGCATCACGAGTCAGTCGCCTCGGTCAATTAATCGCGGTTTTTCTGGTCCATAATTTCAACGCTTTATTTCCTATCGCTGCTTTCGGAGAATTTTAGGACTGGCTTCGATTGGCTGTCGCCGTTCGGGCTTGCCAAGCCACCCATCAGTCTTCCTCTCGCCTGAAAAGGGACTGGATCTAGCCACTTGCACCACCATCCTTGGGAGTTGACGCGAAGAACCCTGAACCCACATGCGATGACGTTGAGAGCCGGGTCGTATTCGTGCGAACTGATCCGAATGCTTGAACGGCATCGGTAGAGCGTGGCCGAAGATTTCAAACTTTTGAGTAGCGTGCTGCGAAGAAAAAGGATCGGCAAGAAAGGGTTTCGCTGCCACGAGTTGCGAACAGAGCCGAGGAACGGCAATGCCGTGGCGGCCAACTTCACCAACAGAAGCTGCCACCAGCTAGGCCCACACTCTGGTTGAAAGGCTTGATGCGGGCTGCGACAGCATTCCGTTCTTCCGCGGACAGGTCTTCTGATACATCAAACACTAATCAGCACATGCTTCTTACATCCGAATCTTGGTGCTACACTGACCAGAACTTGGCGTCAGCAGACGCACTAGAAGCTCGCTGTGCTGACAAGAAGTAAGCATTGCGTGTTGGCACCGCCTATACAACAATATTCGGACCGGAAGGATCGCCTTGGCAATTGACAGTCAATCGACCCAATCATGCAAGAGCTACATGTACCGTCGATTCAATACAGTACGATCGAGTCGACGGCAATAAAGTAGAACGCAGCCACCGGAAGTTGAGCCGGCAACGCACAGTGTCGTATGATGCATATCGCAATGCCGGGCCTCCCATAGGCTGCGGCACGAGTCGAAAGGTCGCAGGCAGGTCATGTTCGAACACGAAGACTAAAGGAAGCAGCACAGTTTGAGACATGACAAGCATAGCTGCTGCCGTCACGTTTGAATGTTCCAGACTGACACGAGACGCGACAATATACCCGAAGTTCTGTCAATCGGCCGAATTGCCAGGGTCGC
Source organism: Ustilago cynodontis (assembly GCA_928865425.1). Taxonomy (NCBI): domain Eukaryota; kingdom Fungi; phylum Basidiomycota; class Ustilaginomycetes; order Ustilaginales; family Ustilaginaceae; genus Ustilago; species Ustilago cynodontis. The sequence continues at coordinate 293,692 of CAKMXY010000008.1, forward strand.
TACCTATGGATTGCGATTTGACTTCCAAACAAAGACAGAACTTGCGGATTTTGTTGCGGGATCTATGCTCTGACGCTGCCGTCCAAAGCTTCGTTGCGGTCAGTCTGCGCAGCGACGCACGAGAGTCGCCGGGCCGAAGTTGGAACAAGACAAACCACCGATTCGTCAATCATCGAGGAGCATGGTAGAACGGCGATGCTTTTTCCGGCATATGGCGTTCGGCTCCATCCAGATGAACGTCTCGTCACGCGGTAAGCAATTCAAGTCACGACATTCAGAGCTCGTCCGATTGGCTGCTTCTCTGCTTCGGCTATCCAGTAGGAGCTTTCGATGGCGGGGGATGCGCTTCATTCCCAGCTGCAAAACTAAGCCTGAACCGTCGGGAGCGAGGAACCGACGCACATTGATGGTACCAAAGCACCTCTGCCAGATACACTTGTCAGGCACAGTGTACTGTAGACCAAGGATAGACGAGTAGCTGCACGGTGCTTATCACCAGGGTCGGAGATACAATCTGTATTGAGCTGAACGTTCAACTGGTCAGACTGTGTCACGCCCAAGGCCTCGTAGAGAGGGGAGGCGAGTGCATGATTGAGGACCGGGCTGTCGGATGACGGCGTTAACTTCATGCTAATTCAGGGGAACAAAGAGGAGCGCGACGACGATGATCACGACCTGCTTTGGCTCTGCCTCGAGATCAGCCTCTTTTGGGAGCCCTCTCTGGTCAGAGGAGCCCATTTCCTGGAAATTGCGTCGACACCAGCAAAAGACCTGTACGCACTTCCCCGGACAGGGAGAAACGACACGTACACTACGAGCACATCGACTTCGAAGTAGACACCAGTAGATGACCGGCGAGCCCTACGCTACTTCTTGTGCAACAGCGTCAGCGTCAAGGCTCAAGAGTGCCGAATGTTCCGATGCGAGTGAAGGAAAGAGGATCTGCCAACTCGAAATGGCAGCCAAAAATCCTTCTTTTCAGAAAGAACCGGAAATGAAAACACAGCTCGATTTGACTTCTACAGTGCAGCTGCTTCTGGAACCCGGCCCTTCTCTGCCAGTTCTCTGTAGAACCCGATTTCCCACCCTTATCTCTTGCTACAGTATCCTTATGGTTCACCAGATGGGAGGAGCAACACAAGCAAGTTCCGGAATTTCGTCTGTTTTGATTTGATTTGAAGCCTCCCTTGGCGATACAGTAACAGACTGTATGTATGCCAGTGGGATTGCTGCAGCCAGATGCCGAAGGTTTCTTGCTCCTGTCATCGCAGCTTGCAAATCGTCGCTGAATTTCAACCGGATTCGTGTTCTCTTAACGTGGGGCTGGTTCGCTCGCTCGAATTTCGGATTTTTGCAACCAATTCTCGGCCTTATTTTGGTCGCACCTCTGCAATTCCGCCCGACAATTTCGTCCATAATCGGTTCTGAACCTTTTTGTTCGAAAGCGACTTGAATGAAGCTGCAGTCAGCGGTTGAGATGCACGAGAAGGTCATCCTCGCTTCTCTCCTCGCACAGCTCTGCAGGCGGGTATGCTACTCTGCTGCTCCTCATACAGTAACTTACAGGACCTCGTGCCACTGCCGCCGCCGGGGCTGGGGACACAGATTTCTTTTCGAGCGCTACTTGAGCTGTGATCGATGCGATTCTTCTTCAGACCGACAGCCAATCTGTTTCCCGCGGTGCGCTCTCTCCTCTGCGCGTTGAAAGGTTTGGACAGCTCCAGAGCCAGACCACTCGTCAACTTCGCTTAATCGCGAACTTCTTGCTCGTCTTCTTTAGAGACAGTGAGACAGTGACCCTCTGCTCGCTCTCGAGACTGTAGAAAGCCGGAATACAACGCTTGTTTGGCTCTCGAGCCAACTTTCTTAGATCTGGGCTTTCCTTGTCAGGCACCCTATCTGCAGTACGGGCGATCCTATGCTTTTGGATTCCGCCGTCTCCTGTGTGCACAATACTGTACAGTACAGTACTGTATACAGTACATACAGTAGATAAGCGCGCAGCGGCAGCAGCAACAGCTCAGCTGATCAGTCCCTTTCCTTTTCTTGTCTTTTTTTTTTTTTTTTTTTTTTCTGCATTTTTTCCCCTCCTCCTGCCCGTTCGCCCGTGCGTCGACAGAATCCGGCCGCGTTTCTGCACGATGTTGTGTATTCGTGCGTCTGTCCTGTTTGTTTTTCTTTTTCCCTCTCTGCCCTGTTCCCTTTCCCCCCCAATCTGCTGCAAGCTTTTCGTCCGCCGCAATCGTCGCTGCGTCTCTGCCTTGTGCCGCTCTTTCCGACATTGACTGCCGCTGATTGTCTGCGAGCATCTGCCCGTCTGCCACTCTCATACCTGTCTCTCTGTGCCTCAGTCTCAGTCTCTGCCGCCGCCTTTCTCATAAACAAAGGTCCACCCTCCCTTCAGCACAAGGTGTCCATCAAAGCTTGTCGTCGACTCATCCTCCCTCCCTTCCTTTCTTCCTTTCGTTTCATCACCATCATCCTCAAGATCCCTTTCCTCTCCCCATCACCACCCACCTTTCCTCTCTGCGAGCGACGTGACCCTTGTCTGTCGAATCGCGTTCCACTGACTACCTGACCGTTCGGTAGAGTGAGAGAGCCAGTTCCCAGCGCCGTAACCGAGCGAGCGATCATCTAATTATAACGTGAGTTGATATGATTCGTGGTCTATCCGAAGCACCAAATCCACGACTTTCAGCACCACACGCTCGAATGGTGATGGATCTGCTCTCCTGACGTTGGCTGGAGGAGATCAGCTTGCCATTGAAGAAGGATCGGATCAGCACATACATTGTGCCTCGCCCTTTACGGGCGCAATTCTGTATCGCTTGGCTGTTTCGCAGAGGAACGTGGCCATGATCGATGACGAGGGTGTATCATCGTCCTGCCCGTCCTGATTCGTTTCTCTAGATGCTTCATAGACCAGCGTACCTCTGTATCTACAAACTTAGCTGACTTTGGCCCGTCTTATTCTCTCCTACCAAATTTTTCCGCCTTTCTGCCGGTTTTTCCCATTTCTGCCCGCTTCTCTCATCTCTTGTCTGTTGCCTTGCCCTCTCGTACTCCTCCTTACTCCCCTTCCTTCACCCTCACCAGCTTCATCACCAGCGCCTAGGTAGGCTAGTTTCAGTATCATGTCCGACAGCTCCGCTACCCAGGAGGGTAGGAACGAGAAGTCTTTGGGTGGTGGCGTCTCTGAGGAGTACGCCCAGCTCATCGAGTTCATCCGCGCCCAAAAGTCTGCCAACAGCGATGAAGAGGGTGCCGATGAATCGCGCATCGTCAAGAAGCGCGAGTTCCCCTTCTTCTGGAAGACCAAGGAGGTCCGTGTCAACAAGCACGGTGAGGTCGAGGAGGTTGCCCAGAAGGTCCCCGCCTCCTGGCTCGAGACTGACATGCTCAAGGGCGTCAGCGAGTCCGAGGTTGCCCACCGCCGCTCCCTTTTCGGTTACAACGAGCTCGAGTCTCCCAAGGAGAACCTCTTGCTCAAGTTTATTGGTTTCTTCCGTGGTCCCGTTCTCTACGTCATGGAGCTTGCCGTTATCCTTGCTGCCGGTCTCCGTGACTGGATCGACTTTGGTGTTATCATTGCCATCTTGCTCCTCAACGCCTTCGTCGGTTGGTACCAAGAGAAGCAGGCCGGAGACATTGTAGCCCAGCTCAAGGCTGGTATCGCTCTTCGTTCTACTGTTATCCGTGACGGCCGCGAGGTCGAGATCGAGGCTCGTGACCTCGTTCCCGGTGACATTGTCGTGATCGAGGATGGTAAGACCGTTCCTTGCGATGGTCGTGTTTTGGCTGCTTACGAAGACAAGGACGGCTCCCAGGCCGCTGCCATCCTTGAGAAGGCTCGTGCCTCCCGCCGCGGTGACGACGACGAGGACGAGGAGGGTGTCGACAAGGGACCTGCTATCATCGCCTGTGACCAGTCGGCCATCACCGGAGAGTCGCTCGCCGTTGACAAGCACATTGGTGACACCGTCTTCTACACTACCGGTTGCAAGCGTGGAAAGGCTTACGTTCTCTGCACTGACATTGCCAAGCAGACTTTCGTTGGTCGCACTGCCGCTCTCGTCCTCGGTGGCGAGACTGAGGGTCACTTCCAGAAGGTCATGGGCTCCATCGGTTCCGCTCTTCTCTTCCTCGTTATCGTCTTCACTCTTATCTTCTGGATCGGCGGCTTCTTCCGCAACACCGGTATTGCCACCCCCACCGAGAACAACTTGCTCATCTACACCTTGATCTTCCTCATCGTCGGTGTTCCTGTCGGTCTTCCATGTGTTACCACCACCACCATGGCTGTTGGTGCCGCTTACCTTGCCAAGCGCCAGGCTATCGTTCAGAAGCTTACTGCTATCGAGTCTCTTGCCGGTGTCGACGTTCTCTGCTCCGACAAGACCGGTACTCTCACTGCCAACAAGCTTTCCATCCACGAGCCTTTCACCTCCGAGGGTGTTGACGTCAATTTCATGATGGCCGTCGCTGCTCTCGCTTCGTCGCACAACGTCAAGTCGCTCGACCCCATCGACAAGGTTACCATCTCCACCCTCAAGGACTACCCCGCTGCCCAGGACGAGCTCGCTTCCGGCTGGATCACCCACAAGTTCACCCCCTTCGACCCCGTCTCCAAGCGTATTACCGCCGAGGTCGAGAAGGACGGAAAGCCGTACATTGCCGCCAAGGGTGCCCCCAACGCTATCCTCAAGCTCTGCGCTCCTGATGCCGAGACTGCCGCCCAGTACCGAAAGGTCGCTGGTGACTTTGCTTCGCGTGGTTTCCGTTCGCTCGGTGTTGCCATGAACACCGACGGTCAGTGGAAGCTCCTTGGTCTTCTTCCCATGTTCGACCCTCCCCGTTCCGACACTGCCGCTACCATCGCTGAGGCTCAGTCGCTCGGTATCTCGGTTAAGATGCTTACTGGTGACGCCGTCGCTATTGCCAAGGAGACCTGCAAGATGCTTGCTCTTGGCACCAAGGTTTACGACTCGCACCGTCTTATTGGCTCTGGTGGTATGGCTGGTTCGGCTATCCACGATTTCGTTGAGGCTGCCGATGGTTTCGCTGAGGTCTTCCCCGAGCACAAGTACCAGGTCGTCGAGATGCTCCAGCACCGTGGTCACTTGACTGCCATGACTGGTGACGGTGTCAACGACGCTCCCTCGCTTAAGAAGGCCGACTGTGGTATTGCCGTCGAAGGCGCCTCGGACGCTGCCCGATCCGCTGCCGATGTCGTTTTCCTCGACGAGGGTCTCTCGACCATCATCACCTCGATCAAGGTCGCCCGTCAGATTTTCCACCGTATGAAGGCCTACATCCAGTACCGTATCTCGCTCTGTCTCCACCTTGAGATCTACCTTGTGCTCACCATCCTCATCCTTGACGAGGTCATCCGCTCCAACTTGATCGTCTTCATTGCCCTCTTCGCCGATGTTGCCACCATTGCCATCGCCTACGACAACGCTCCCCACGCCAAGGCTCCCGTCGAGTGGCAGTTGCCCAAGATCTGGATTATCTCGGTCATCCTCGGTTTCTTGCTCGCCGCCGGTACCTGGATCATCCGCGGTACTCTCTTCCTCAACAATGGTGGTGTCATCCAGAACTTCGGTAACACGCAAGAGATCCTCTTCCTCGAGGTTTCGCTCACCGAGAACTGGCTCATCTTCATCACCCGTTTCGGCGGTGGTGAGTCGGACATCACTCTTCCCTCGTGGCAGCTCGTTGGCGCCGTCTTGGGTGTCGATGTCATTGCTACTCTCTTCTGTCTCTTCGGCTGGCTCTCGGGTGCTCCTAACCGCAACCCCGTCACTGCTCCTCACGGTGGCTGGACTGACATTGTCACGATTGTCCGTATCTACGCCTACTCGATTGGTGTCACTGCCATCGTTGGTGCTGTCTACTACGTCCTCAACCGATGGGAGTGGCTCAACAACCTCGGCCGCCGCACTCGATCGCAGAAGAACCCTATGCTCGAGGACTTCTTCGTCAACCTGCAGCGTCTCACCATCGTTCACGAGAAGAACGACGATGGCGAGGAGCTCTGGGCCTTCCACCCCCGTACCGAGATCGAGGACGAGTAAACGAGACGCTCACAAGGCTTTCGTTGACTCTTTTCTTCTTCTCTCTATTACCCGCTGATATGCCGTCTGTGGATTTTCTCCGTAGGATTGGCAGCAGCTCTAACCTAATTCCCTACCCTTTACCCCGGGTTTACCTTCGGGCTCCCTTTGCTTTCGAGCTGCTGTTCCGTTTTCCAACTAGAATCACACTCTCTACATGACCCGTTCCGCCAGTCAAGACTGACGAGCGAGAGGCCGAATGCTCCTCGCTCGATACGATCTAAAATCTTCGACTTCACGTTTCAGACACTTTCATATTTTTTGATATCTACTTTGGCACGATTTGCAATTATTTCGTATCTCTGCTGTTCTCTGCTCTGTGTTGTTTGAATTATGAAGCATGTGATCGAGGAACGCCTTCCGAAGGAGATGGGTCCGTCGGAACTTCATACTGTATGTTCGAGCAAACGATGCCACGTGGTAGAGGTGTGTGTGTTGTTTTACAGTATGTTACACCTGCCTGCCTGCAGATGAAGAATCCTTTGCTCCTTTCTCGTGCCCTGAAGGACATATGCATCGCGGAGGCATCTCAGAGGGACATTGAGAGACAGCAGACTTGAGACTGTGAATGATCCGCCTGATACCAAAGTGCGAGTCCCTCCAGTCGAAGGGCGCGGATTGCAGGTGCCTTGGCGCCAATCCCCAGGCACCGAAAAAAAGACCTGAAGAGCGATAACTCTTGCCTCCTTGACACATGTGACTGCTTCCAGGTGCAGCCTTGGCAAGCACCCTCTCCCATAGCGCGAATGCGGAGAGCCTCAAGTATCTCTTACTCATGTTTGTGATACAATGCAATGCTGTACGCTGATGCTCGCGCACGCACGTGAGCAAACAACGGCCTCGCATTCGGACCCATGTACAGCTTCTTTCCAGCCCATCAAAGACAAAGCTGACACTCGACTGTCGTGCCCCTGTCCAGAACTTGCCATCAGCTCCGTGGCTAGCTGACGTTGCCTGATCCCTCAATTGCTCGCTTCAAACATTGCTGTGTTATCCGTCCGCTTACTGAAAGGCGGAGAGAGATACAGATGATCCTCAGACTGACCAGCTTGGAGAATCTGTCGGCTCCTCCAGATGATACCATCTGTCTGCATCCGCACTTGAGATACATGTGTGACCATTCATCTAGGTGAATCAACGACAGCCTTGACAAACAGACATCTATACTTTGTCGAGCTGGCCTCCCCGATTGAGCAGTTCCCTGCCCTCGTCTGCCATCGTCTGAGATACAGATCCGTACAAGGTGGTGACGTCGAGCAGGCAGATATGACACGGAGTTGTCGAGCACGGTCGACTTCATCACCTGCCATATTGCAGTGTGATCACGATCGCGTTCATCGAAGGTATTCACCTCTCGAGTTTGCATGTCTGTTTCGAAAGCGTTGGTTCCGAACGCCTCTCCATCTCGAGCAGCCACCTGCCGCGCAAGACTATCGATCGCCATTGTATCAGCCTCACTCGCAGCTCAGCTCTCGAGAAGATGGACTTACTCTCGGCTGAATTTTGCATCAAGAGAGCGCGAGCTGCGTTGTGTTGGCGCGGATTGGCGCGGAGCGGGAGGGAATCTGAGTCTGAGTCGAAAAGTGCCGTGGGCATACGATCGCTCTCTTTGACACGGTGCTCTCATGCGTTTGGCAAAAGTCGACAGGAGGGTTGGCAAGGCACCACACCTCGGCAAAGTCAAAATCAGGTCTTTTGCGCAGAAACCAGAGCCGGGCGAGACAGCGCCCGTCGAGCTCACACGCTCTGCTCACAAGACCAAGCAGGCAATGGCACTCTAGGGAAAAAAGAGCGAGAAATCTCAAGTTCTGGCCATGCTTGACAGTCGGCGGCGCAGCTGCACTGCGGTCCAATTCTGCAAACGCTTCCCCTTCTCTGGCTCTCTGGCTCTCTCACTTCATTCGGATGCTGCTGGAAAACCCACTTTTTCGCATTTCGACTTGAATTTCTGCAGGGACACACCCGAAGCCAAATTTCTTTTTCGAACAGAGTGTGCATCGGGTCAGCCAGCCAGCCAACTCAGCTACACTCTGTTGTATATTCTGCAGTGACAAGTCCAAAGTAGTGAAAGCACGGCAACAAGCAGAACAGCAGCGCAGCAGATGGCAGCAATTGGAACAGAAGCCCGCACTGAGCTGCGTTTGACAATGACAGCCTAACCAAAATTGAAACCTCCCCTCCCCTTCTCTCAATGCACGCTTTGCTCTCGAGGTGATCCCACCTTGACATCTAAGGCAACACCACCACCTTCTCTCATCCAATCACCGCCGCTGCGACGACAATTCTCCTCTTTCAGATCCAGTTCTCGCTCTTCACCTCATTTCTCACTGCTTTTGAGAGGTCCATGTGCTGAAGTCGAGCCAACAGCATTTAAGCTTGTTCTCTTTGTAGCATCTAGTATCGGTCTCGTTCCGACTCTTTCAACTCACTCGTGTTGGCTCTTCTGCAGCCCAGCAGAGCATTCTCTACATCTCTACACTTCTTCGGTGTTTCCGACATCTTATCCGCCGTGCACTGCTCTGAGAGCGCTCTACATGATTGCGGAGCGGAATTCGGCATCCAAATAAGGACGTCTGACATTATTTTTGTCGGACTGCTCCCGCGTCACCTTCCCTCCCTTCACCTGTCATTCACCTCATCAGCACGCCGACATCCTCACTCATACGCAGCTTGACACCTCTCGTCTGATGGATCATCGGCCCTGATCCGCCCGACCGACGCACACATCCCACTGATCCAGCTGCGCATTCAACTTCCATTGCAGATTATCGCGACTGGCGACTCTTGCTGCAATGACGGCACCAACGCAGGGTGCTCAGCCCTCAACGTCGGGCGATACACACTATCGCATCGTCGTCAAGTCGGTCAATGGGCACGAGCCTATCAAGGTAGAGCCGGTCACCACCACTTCCACCAGCACTGCCACCACCTCATCCTCCGCCTCTGTCGACACATCAGCTGCCCCTGCTTCATCGTCTACAAATCTCGCCACTCCCTTGTCGTCACCCAGCAAGACCAGCAACCCTTCGAGTCCCACCAAGTCGCCGGGAAGACCTCGACGAGTAGAGCCCATTGTTGTCTCGTCTCGCGACTTTGGACCAAGTGCTGGAGGCGATAGCGACGACGAGACCAAGGACGGCGATTCTGAGCTCACAAAGGGCTCCACCGCCAAGAGGCTCAGCCGTAAGAGCAAGGCGGATGCCATGTCTGCTTTCGCAGGCAAAGATCCCGTTGCCCTTGATGCGCCAGCTACACCCGTCCCCAGCCAGAATGGCCAAATCGCAATCACAGGCAATCCTGCTCAGCATCCTGCCCGAAAGCTATTCCAGCACCAGCCTTATCCACCTCTTGCTTTCGACAACTTGTTTGCTTCTTACGGCTCTGCATCCACCTCGGCACAACCTTCGATCCCGACCAGCAACAGCACCCCACGCAACCCACCTGCGAGACTCCGCCCACGATTGTTCGAGCTGGAAGAGGCCCCCACCTTCTACCCGTCTCACGACGAGTTTGCTGACCCGATGAAGTACATCTCATGGATCGCAAATCCACAAGGCGGTAACGGTAAAGCGTATGGTATCGTCAAGATCGTTCCACCGGAGGGATGGAACCCAGAGTGCGTTCTCGACGAACAGACTTTCCGCTTCCGCACTCGAGTTCAACGACTCAATTCGCTCAGTGCAGATGCTCGTGCCTCTCAGAATTACCAAGAGCAGTTGCAAAAGTTCCATGCCCAGCAGGGTCGCAAGCGCGTATCTGTTCCCGTCATTGACGGTCGCTCTGTCGATCTTTACCAGCTTAAGCTTGTCATCTCGGGACTTGGCGGCTACGATGCCGTATGTCGTGGTCGAAAGTGGACGGATGCTACAAGACAGATCGGCTACAGCGATAAGGACAGCGCTCAACTCTCCACTCAGGTCAAAGCCGCTTACACGCGTATCATTCTGCCCTTCGAAGAGTTCATGACCAAAGCAAAGGAGCAAGCCCGCGCCAATGGCAGCTCCATCAGTCCTCAAATCGCGCAGAATTCAACGATGGGCAATGCTCCTTCTGCCGAAGGTCAAGATGCTACCCTCAAGAACGCTTCCATGTCGCCGAGCCTCGATGCTTCCTCGACCGGTGATCGAGCCGCACAATCCAATACGCCGGAGCCTTTGAACGCTGCTGGCGCTGCGGACCTCCTCGGCAATGCTACGCCAACAATCGAGTCAGCCTCACAAAGCCCGTCAACAATGGCAAGCACGCGACGAAGCGCTCGTAAGAGATCCGAAGCCAACAGCACTCCTGCTTCGTCTTCCAGAAACCCACTCGTGCTTGCATCCAGCCCTGCTACACCTCTAGCTACCAGACGCAGAAAAGGTGTCAGCCCTCACGTAGACTTGGATCCCCATGTCCGTATGCAGTCAGGACAACATGGACAGGAAGAACAGATGTGCGAGATTTGCCTGCGCGGCGAGGATGGCCTCAACATGCTGCTCTGCGATGAGTGCAACCGCGGCTATCACATGTATTGTCTTCAGCCTGCTCTCACCACTATCCCTAGGTCGCAGTGGTTCTGCCCGCCATGCTTGGTGGGTACTGGCCACGACTTCGGCTTTGATGACGGCGAGACTCACAGTCTCTACACCTTCTGGCAACGCGCCGAGGCCTTCAAGCGCGAATGGTGGTCCAAACGACCCGAACGTCTCTGGAAACCAGACGAAGCAGCTTTCAGCTCAGCAGAGGACAACGCGCACACCAACGGTCTCGCTCGCCAAATCTACGGCACGGACCTCATCGTGTCTGAAGACGACGTCGAGCGCGAGTTTTGGAGGTTGGTTCACAGCCAGAACGAGGAGATCGAAGTCGAGTATGGAGCCGATGTTCACTCCACTACGCATGGAAGCGCTCTGCCGACGCAAGAGACTCATCCTCTGAGCCCGTACTCGCGCGACAAGTGGAACCTCAACAACCTCCCCATCCTTCCTGGCTCACTTCTGCAGTACATCAAGTCCGACATCTCCGGTATGACCGTGCCTTGGATCTACGTCGGCATGATGTTCTCCACCTTCTGCTGGCACAACGAGGATCACTACACCTATTCGATCAACTATCAACATTGGGGCGAAACCAAGACATGGTACGGGATTCCTGGCGAAGACGCCGAGAAGTTCGAGAATGCTATGCGCAAGGCCGCACCCGACCTCTTCGAGACGCTGCCAGACTTGCTCTTCCACCTCACCACCATGATGAGTCCAGAGAAGCTCAAGAAGGAAGGCGTTCGCGTCCTTGCCTGCGACCAACGCGCTAACGAGCTTGTCGTCACTTTCCCCAAGGCCTACCATAGTGGCTTCAACCATGGCTTGAACCTCAACGAGGCCGTCAACTTCGCTCTGCCTGACTGGATCTTCGATGATCTCGAGTCCGTACGCAGATATCAGCGCTTCCGTAAGCCGGCTGTCTTCTCTCACGATCAGCTTCTGATCACAGTCTCGCAACAGAGTCAGACCATCGAGACCGCCGTATGGCTCGAGGCTGCCATGCAGGAGATGGTCGATCGCGAGATCGCAAAGCGAAACGCACTGCGCGAGATCATCCCGGATCTCAAGGAAGAGGTTTACGAGGAGGACGTTCCTGAGGCACAGTACATCTGCACTCATTGCACCATCTTCTGCTACCTCGGTCAGTTGACAAGCCCAAAGACCGAAGGTGTTGCTTGTCTCGATCACGGCTTTGAGGTGTGCAACGCCGATGCCCCCGTCAAGTGGACGCTCAAGCTTCGCTTCTCGGATGACCAGCTGCGCTCCATTCTCGCCAAGGTTTCTGAACGTGCTGCTATTCCTCGCAACTGGATTCAGCGACTCAAGAAGACATTGGCGCTTGGTCCGACTCCTCCTCTGAAGACGCTCCGGACGCTCGTGCACGAAGGTGAGAAGATCGCATTCTCGCTCGAACCACTAGAAGATCTTAAGGCTTTCGTTGCTTGTGCCAATTCGTGGACAGAGCGCGCCAATGTCTTTTTGGTGCGCAAGCTGCACAAGAGGCGAGGAGAGACTGCCGCTGCGCCTGCTGGAAGAGGCCGACGATCTAAGGGCGGCGACGACAGCTTTGTCAGGCGAATGAGCTTGGACACGTCAGCAGAAGACGTGACCGCTGATCGCAGTCCTGAGGCACTGTACGCGCTGCTGAGCGAACTCGATAGCCTCCATTTCGATGCACCGGAGATCGCTTCGCTTCGTTCGCTCGCGCAGGAGTTCGAAGAGTTTGTCGCGCGCTGCAACAAGATCCTGTCTCAACGTGACAAGAACGAGCCGAACCTTAAGGACTGTGAGAGCGTTCTGACTCTCGGCAGCTCACTCAACGTGGACGCACCTCAGATCAAGGAGCTTTCTGATTATGTCGAACGCCGCAAGTGGATTCAGGAAGTTACAGAGAGCCGTGACACGTATCTCTACTACCACGAGGTGCAGGAGCTGCTCGAACGCGCCGATGGTTGCGGCCTCGAAGACCACGAGCTGCGCAAGGAGCTCGAGCAACGTCGCGAAGCCGGCGAACGCTGGACAGCCAGAGCAAAAGAAGCTCTGGAAGGTTCAGAGCCATTATCAATGGGGATCTTGGAGGATCTCTCGGACTCTTCAACCGACATTCCTGTCGTGTTGGAAGTTGCTCAGGACATCAGCAACGTCCTCACCAAGGCCAAGGAGCTGCAGAAGACTGTCCAGACATTGCACAAGAGTTTGCAGGACGGTGGTCAGGGTAAATCCGGAACTGACGCAGATCGCGATCTCTCCATGATTTCGGTCACAGAGAATAGCGAGGCAGCCGATCGCATGGCCTTGCTTCCTGATGCACGCCGAGTCATTCGCGCAATCAAAGCCAACAGGCTTGAGCTCGAGCATGCTCGAGAGATCGAGATCGCTATCCAGGTCTACGATGCGTGGAGAAACACGTTCAACCAGATAATGCAGACCATCGCTGCCGGCTCTCGTCGCCTCACCGACGTCGATCGTGATGCCGAACTCGACAGGCTCGTTGAGAAGGTGGAGAGTACGACGGATCCCTCAGACGACCAGCCCAAATCTAGTTCGCGCAACTGTATCTGTAGGAGCTCTGTGCCGATCGCCATTCCTTCCTCTTCTACCGCAGAATGCTCGCATTGTCACGTTCGATACCACTTGCCTTGCATCAAGATCCGTTCATCCGAGGTGTCACGCGCCGAAGGAGGCTGGAGGTGTCCATTCTGCCCCTGGGCAGGCAATGCGGCGTTCCTCAAGACCCGAAAAGCAGTCAGCGTCACGGAGCTTTCCAAGCTTGTCTATGATCAGGACCATCGACGAGACCAATTCAAGTTCTTGCCCTTAGAGTGGGATGCCATCGAGGAAGTCGTCGCCAAGGCTAAACGCTTTGAGACTGCTGCTAAACGCATGATCAAGACCCTCTCGTTGATGCGCAGAGACCAGAAGCAAACAATCCTCGCACACTGGCTGCGTCGATCGATCGGTTGTCCAGTCGACGTGCTGGGCCCAGAGAAGGTCAACATGCTTGATCTCATCAGCGAGACCTTGCTTGGTCTTGGTCCAGACCCAGTCGAAGAGCGAGCTCCTGCTCCGATACACGACCACACACAAGCCGACACCCCCTCGAAGGCAAATGACCGCAACGACTCAGCTCAGCCTCAGAGCTCGTCGCGAGCGATGGCACGTGCCGATCGCGACTCCGGATCTCCTGCTGTGCGTGGCGATGATCGCAAGCGCAAGGCGAAGAGAGGCAAGCGCGCCAAGCTCGTCTTCCGCGAAGAGATTGGCATTGGAGCATACCGAGATGGACAGCCGATCTACTGTTTGTGCCATGAGCCAGAAGGTGGTCGCATGATTGCCTGTGACAAGTGCATGCTCTGGTTCCACATCAACTGCGTTCGCCTCGACGATCCGCCCAACCTGGGTGACGAGGCGTGGATCTGTCCGATGTGTTGCATCAAAGCCGAGCGCAAGTATCCCCAGGCCGAAGTGCGAGTTAAGGAGATGGGTGTTACCGATCCAGACATGTGGCTCGACATTCGCGCTACGCTGCGATCTCTCGAGAAGCCAGTCAGCAAGGTTCAGTCCTGGAGCAGTCGGGAGGACAAGCGCATTATTCTGCATCTGGAGAAGTTTACGCCTGCAATCCATGCCGAGGAAGTGCATTCGCAAATCTCAAAGCGTGCCAGGCTCGAGTCCGATACACCTAGCAAAGCACGCGCTTCTCTTGGTCGCTCCGACTCGCTGTCTACGCCTGCCAAAGAGGGCAGTGCCATGCCATACGCACCACCGCCTGTGCCTAGCGAAGCCGCTCGGGTCAATATGCCAGCCTCACTTGCAGCTGTACCCAGTCAGACGCCTGCGGATACGTCAGCGTCGAAGCCACCGAGGCTCGACAACCCGGCTGTTCCATCCCCGCCACAATGGGAAGGTCAAACCGGTCCTTCGCGAGATTCCACGAGCTTCGACTGGGCGCAGGAGGCACGTCGACGTCATGCCGAGGGTATGGACAACCTCTACCGCCGTGGTATTACCGATAGGATGCTGATGCGATTCTACGTCGGATGGAATGGACGTCAGCTTGTCCACCCCAAGCGCGATCCTTCGGGTGTCATCGTTGAAGTCGCACTGGGTGAGGCGATTCGTTTGCACGCCGATGACCCAGACGGTGTAAGGGTGATTCGCACCGCGATTGAGCGTCACAATGCCAAGATGGAACGAGCCGCAGCTGCTCAACCCAGCACGCAGCGCGGATATCCTCCTTCGGCAGAGATGGAAGACCACAGCAGGCATGGGCGTGTGCCTTATGGACGCGAGGATATGCCTTACGCTTCTCAGCGACACGAGCAGCCATATGGACCGTCTCACGGCAGGCATGATGCTGGCTCACCAGGGGCGCTTCCTTCTCGACTAGCCAGTGATCGTGAGTATGAGCGAGAGCGAGGACACCATGACTTCCGCGACCCTCGCGATGGCCGATATGGCGAGTCGGATCTGCGACCGTTGCGTTCTCCTGCTGCAGCAGTCGCTGGTGTCCACTCGACTTCGCCAGCTCTCAGATCAGGTGTTGCTCACGAACTCACGCCCACGTACGCCCGTAGCCCTGTGCCGCATGTGGTCGGCAGCAACGGTATTGCATCAGCAAAGAGTCCTTATGCAAGCAGCGCTGAATTGGGTCGCCATCCGTCTTCGCACAGCATTTACTCTGCTTCTGATCGTGGACCTCCTTATCGCGCCGGCTTGGAGCACGAACCGAACAGGGGTCCCCCGCTTATGCCAACATACGCCTCTGCTAAGTCCGATTCTTCGGCGAACGGATCAGGTGCTGGGTTTGGAGGTATCCCACTCGATCCAGCGATGATTGCCGATGATGCTGCTCAGGTGGATCCTCAGTTGATGAGGAGTCCGGTGCCTGCTAGGTCTGGTGCCTCGACTCCGTCAGTAAAGGCTTCGCACCCGCCTGCCAATCCGTCTACGGAATCGGGCAGGTCCGAAGGTGTAGCGCACAACAAGCAGGGGTCAGATGAAGGTGCTAGGCCGGCTGGCTGTGAGGCGAAGGAGTCGGCAAAGCCCGTTGACGAAAAGATGAAGAAAGAGGAAGGTGATGAAGGAGGGGATTTGGGAAGCGTTCGAGAGCAGGCCAGGCAGATGGCCCGTCGGATGCGTCCCGATGCCTCAGACGCTGAAATCGAGCGTCTTGTTCAGAATTTTGTTGGAGGGGCAGACTCAGCGTGATATCCTCAGAACGATCATACTCATACAGCCGTCAGATTAAATGATCAGTCAAAGTTTCAAAACTGTTCCATGATCAGCTTGGGGTCAAGCGACCGTGTCTGCAAACAGCGCGCAGTTCTGCGGAGCGACATATTGAAGAGTCGAGCGTGAGACACAGCCAGACCAGAATGAGCATCGACCAAGACGGTATAGTAAAATTTCATTCCAAAAGCGAGCTCTTCCAGGAGTACATAACAATGAGACAGAGACAATCCACAATCCACAGTCCGGAGGGGCCTCAAAGGCGAACCTTTCCAGCCTCAATGCTCTTGTAGTGTTCCGGAAGGAAGGGGACATAAGACTCGGAGCTGGGAGGCAACCAGTAGAGGCGATCTGATCCGCACTTGTCGTGTTCGATACCTTGGTTTCTGAGCTGAACCTTTTGCTGCTTGACTGTTCCGGTCTGTTCCATGCTTGGGACGATTCGGATGAAGAGAGGTACAGCGTATTTGGGTAGACTCTTTCGTGCGACTTGAGCCAACACTTTAAAGTCCAACCCCTCAGCGTACTCTGCAGGGATAGCAGCACAACCAGCACGTCCATCGTGCTTGGGAACCAAGACACCGTACACGTTAGCTTCACCAACCACTTGGCCAAGAGCATTAGCGACTTCGGTGGTGGATACGTTTTCACTCCTCCATCTGAAAGTGTCACCCATACGATCGCCGAAGTAGAAGAATCCATCCTTATCCTTTGACATCAAATCTCCACTACGGAACCAAGCATCGCCCTTCTTGAGCGCATCTTTGAGAATCTTTTTGTTGGTAGCTTCCGGGTTATCGGCATATCCTTGGAATTTGGAGATGGAAGAGGATCCAATACGCATGACGAATTCACCAGGTTCTCCGGGTGCGCATTCAACGCAAAGGCCTGTCTTGGGATCGCGGTAGATGTCTTCGGTAATAGCGTCGACTCGGATGATCTTGAAATCGGGTCGAGCATAGCTGGCAAGACTACCCATGCGACCAACAGCGCCAGCACCAAACGGACCAGTGTTGTAGTTGAGCAAAGCACCATTACCCTCTGAGGAGGCAAAGAATTCAGAGATGACACGAACGCCGTATCGTTCTCTAAATTTCTCCCAGACGTCGGGTCGCATACCGTTTCCGTAGGCCATGCGAACGTTGTGCTTCTTGTCGAGAGGAGATGGTGGGACAGCAAGAAGGTAACGTGCGATCTCACCGATGTATTGGACTACGGTGGCATCGTATTTGCGTACCTCATCCCAGTACTTGCGGGCGGAGAACTTGCGCCCGATGATGACGGTGCTTCCAGAGCAAAGCGCGGCACAGATGCAGAGGAAAAGAGCGGAAGAGTGGTACAAAGGCATGGGAGTGTAGATACGGTCTTTGGCTGTAAAGCCGTTGAAGGTGGGCCAAACACTGCAGGCGGTTCCCATACGACCGTGCGAGCAAAGCGCAGCCTTGGGTAGACCTGTGGTACCACTGGTGTAGATGAGAGCTGCTGTGCTCGCCTCGCCTACATCCTTTCGGTACTTGTCTGGGATGCGCTTGGCAGAGTACTTGAGCAAGTCGGAAGGACCGAACTCGACTTTCTTCTGAAGCGGCTTGCTGACCGCACCAGCAGCCTTCTCCTGATCGCCGTCGAGAGGGGTGATACCGTCATCGTACCGGATGAAGGCCTCGATGGGGCTCTTCTGTTGCAGCTCGTCCTGAACGTCCGAGATAGGACCCTCGAGATAGGGTTCGTACACCAGCAAGCGAGCACGAGCGACCGAAACACAATGAACGAGACTCTTATCGGTAAGCGAGTTGTTGATGAAAGCAGGTACGGCATTGATGCACATGCAGGCAAGGAACCATTCAAGGATGGCTACCGAGTTGCCCATGAAGATGGCTACACGATCACCCTGCTTGATACCACGAGAGAGGAGGTAATTGGCGAGACGATGGACGTCTTTTGCTACCTCACCCCAAGTGAAGGATTTGCCAAGATAGACGTATGCGACCGCGTTGGGTCGCTTCGAGACCTGAGCATCGAAATACTCGTAGAGAGAGAGCTTGTTTCGGAAAGCGCGGATCTTGTGTCTGATCTCGCCTGCCGAAGCGCCTCGACCGAGAAGAAGATCGTTGGAGATGCCGTGCTTGGCATCGAGATAGGCGATGGCAGCTAAACTGGCGGCTGCTTTTGCGATGGCGGCCATGGCGGTGGTGGGAACGAGTCTATACGGTCGAGAAAGATGGAGAGATGGTGATGCGATTGGGAATAGTGACGATGAATGCGATTGAGATCAGGTTCCGGGAAGGCTTCTGATAGCTGTGAGCCAGGTTTCCGTTGCTTTTGTCAATAGAAGGAAGGAAATGTGAAAGAATGTCCGTGATCAATAATGGAAGGAGTCGAGAAGAACGAAAGGCAGCAAGGATCACAGCCCAAAACTGAGACCAGGGAAGGTGCAGTTCACTGCAACCCTGGAGTGTGCTGTGGACTCGACGCTAAGGGCCAAGACCAAAGCATGACGAAGGCTGTTGAAAGCTCTCGAAAGCGAGTGAGGCTACGTTGTGCGGAGGCTATCACCGCTTCGCCCCGCATGCAAACGACTCTCTAACTTTTATTTGTCAGGCACTCTGTCTGTCATGCATTAATCTCGCTCCACATCAAGAACATTCACGATTGTTGAAAGCCGCCTGTCTCGAGGTCGCTAGAATACACATTTGCCGACTCTTCACCGCGAATTGTATTCGACCGGGTTGTTGGAAATACATGTGGGCGCTAGATGAAATACAAAATGCACTTTCACGATCAACTGGATGCAGGCTTTTGCTCTCCATTTCACCATTTTATTTTTTGTGGGGGAAGAGACAACAGAAAGCACAGACCGCCGCTGCGTGTCACCATGAGCTTTAGAACGAGGACGCAAGCAGGAAAGCAACACGCGATCTTTGCAAGAGTTGATGCAGGGTCACCACCACGACAGCTCCCTTCTCTCAACACACGATTCTTCGTGAGACTTGCGGAACAGCTAGCCGACACAAAGACCATCTTCAATTCGACTGTCAACTCAACGATCTTCGGAGACCCAGGCGACAGAAAGCTTCTCCACGCAGACCCTATCACTACATTTCCGGCAATCGAACCGTCCTATCCATAACCCGTGCCAATCACAGCTCTTGACTGCATTCGACGTCGTCCTCGATGCTGCCAAGTCGAGACTGACTTGACGATCAGTAACCCCTGTACATCCTCCGCTTCGGTCACAGCTTGACAACACCCTAGGAGGCTGGAGAGAAGGCCTGCAGACTAAAAGCTGAGTCGAGACTGTGAACCCTCAAATCTTTGACTCCATCCGGCGCCATCGTCTGCGCGGTTCTGTTGCCTACGGCGTCTGCTTGCTATTGAGGCTCACTCTGAACCTCATTGGAACCAGGAGAGACCCTTGGCAACGCTGCATTTGGATCGTCAAGCGCACGAGCCGTTGCAAAGATGGCGCTGAATTGGGTGATGCTCGAGAAGGACGGTCGCACGCCGCTACCGCTGCCAGACGAACAGGTGCTTTGCCGTGTCAGCAAGACATCTTTGCAGTGAGTGCGCCCTTTTTTGATGAACATATGCTACGAGCATGCTGTACTGATGATAAAAATGATCATCTTCGGGTCATGACAGACTCGAGTACGGCCCACAAGGTATCACATATAAGGCGGAAGGCGACGCTTTCATATCGTCACATCGAGTGAGTTCCACTCTCCAGCACCAGAGGAAGACGTTAAAGCTTGTACAGTGTAGCTTACTCTTCGCCTTTGCACTGCCGTTGCTATGATTGCTACACGACTCGAACAGTTTGTCTTCATCCGTCAACCTCAGATCGCCCCTGGAGACTCGGTGTTGGATTCGCTTTCCGTTCCAATTGACCATTTCCACTCGCACAGATATGTCATCCCAATCTTTACTGCTGCCTACCTCCAAGCGGACGTCTACTCGGTATCTCAGGGTGGACTGCCGGAACGACAGACAGGCGACGAAGCCTACCCCGTGGGAAAACTCAAACTTTGGTTCATGGAAGCGGGCGGCATTGCTTTCCGCGATGCTGTCGACAAAGCAAAAGTGCTCTGGCAACAGAGAGAAGAGGCTGAGCAAGACCGAGATGCTTTGCGTAAGTTCCAAAGCCATCGTCCGAGTAAACATGGGAGAGAAGAAGATGCGAGCAAAACGCTGACTCGACAACCTTAATCTGGGTAAAACCTTCTTTCGTTGACGACAAACAGCGGCATACGAGCCACCTGCCCAGACATGAAGACCTCAATTCAAAATGCCGATTCAGTTCAAGTCACCATGATCGACACAGACTTGTGCGAATTGAAGTGGAAGAAGTGACATTCACTCAAGCTCAAGGTTAGAGCCAGTCGAACAGATCGGGGTCGGGCTTTCGCAATGGATCGAGATTTCGGCCTAATTTTCAGACTTTTTCGCCCATGACAAGCGAAAAATAAATTAATCTATAAAAAGTGTTTCATGGAAAGACCGAGTAAAACACCGACGGGGCTTGAGGATCGTTTCCCGTGCTGTGCTACCGATCCTTTGGCTGTCCACGCGAGCTCGAGATGATGGTCACCTGAAGGCGATGTTACGCATTGACCTCCCCCACAGCAAGACGGAGCTAACCAAAGATGATGGTTACTCGACTGGAATGATGTGATTCGGAACCATGTCAAGTGACATCGTGTGTTTTACTGCGAGTCATAATGGTGGTGGTCCACGACCTTCGTCATCGTAGTTGCGAGTCATGCTTGCTTGACGACCTCGTGATTCACATTCCAGCAGCAGCGCTGCCCGAAGACACCAGATAGCTGACTGAACCTCCTCTTGAGCACGAGGCTGTCCCGCCGGAGCACGGACATCACGATAGGGGTTGTCTTGCGTCCATTCCACCGAGACAGTTGGTCGCTTTCCTATGATCACCACATTTCAAAGCACTGCATTTGACTTTCAGCTTTGTCACTTGATCTGAGCTGTCAACATACGACAACGCGCTGTGTAACAAGGACAGGACGGCACCGAAAGGCTTTAGTCGCGATCGTCGTTCAGCTTCTACCGGCATTGGGAGATATGAAGTGGGGTCTGTGATAGGACAAGGAACGGCAGCCGCTTCGGGTTGACAGCCTTGTCGTCAGCAATCACGGTGGGTAGAGGAAGGGTCTTCATCGGTCTACCTGTCAACTGCCTATTGCATTTCAGAGTCACAACGATGTTGCGTGTGTAGTGTGAGTGTCGTGTAACGTTCTCTCAAAGCGGACAAACGCGTTCCTCGGACATTTGGTCGGCTTTGCATTTCGACGATCCGGGCCAGTTTTTGCCCTGCGTCCAACGTCAAACTATGCGGCGCCCACCTGCAAACTGTCGAACTGTGACTGAGTGTGTCTCTGTTACTTTTGTGACTCTCTCAGTTTTGAACCTTGGAATTTTATTATTTCTCGGGTTTTCTTTGTCGTTTTTCTTGCGCCTGTGGTCACTGAGCGAATTCTACCAGGTTCCTATCCAGCAAGCTGGACACCCTTGGCTTTGCAAAGCCCTTGTGTAGCATCACCGACCCCCTTTCCGATGCTCGACTCCATCCCTGACCTTCTCTCTGTACCATAACTCTCTTTCATAGACGGCCATATATACTCCGGCCCTTAGACCATACATCCTAGCCCTGTTTGGTTGCCACCAACACCAACCGTCTTACTTCACCCTTGCCCGTCCTGGCTTGGCATGCAATACCAACATAGAGCACTTTCTTCTTCAACGTCATTATGACTTTCAGCAGTAGAAGTAGTGGTCAACATCGTCCGCACCAAGCACCTGCCTACTATGGTGCGGAACAACCCCCTCTTTCTTTGCAAGGTCCCTCGACCTCCCAACCACAATCGCGTAACAACTCATCACCGCCCTCGTTGAAAGCAGCCTCGTCCTCAACAACAGATACCCACTTAGATTCTCTCCACCAATCCTCCGCTTCCACCTCCACTGCTCTCGGCAAGAAGCATAATCACAAAGCGCTCTCGTCCTCCTCAGCCTCCTCGCACTCATCAATAGACCACGAGGAACACGCCGACTTGCCAGGACCCTTGCCCACCACACAAGCACTACAGCCACTCGCCTCGCGCCTCACACGAGCAGACTCGCGTTCCAAGGCTGCCCAAAGTGCCACTGCAGCTAGTACTCAGGATCAGACAGCCCTTGGTCGTCAACGGTCTGCGTCGATATCTTACGTCGATCCAGCAAACAAACCTTCCGACTTGCAACGTGCCTCATCGCGCGTCTCGTCAATACACAGATGTGCTGACCCCCACTACCCAGCATCAGCCCTCGCCCTCACCCTCACCAAGTCAGAAGATCCGGATGCCACCTACATCGACTGGTCCGCCGATGATCCCGAAAATCCGTTCAACTGGCCTAAGTCCCGAAGATGGCTCCTTGTCTCGGTCTGCTTCCTTTTCACAGCATGCACTGCCTTCAACGGTTGCGGATACCCATCAGCATCGTTCGAAGCCTCTCGGGATCTAGGCACCACACAGCTCGTCTATCTCATTGGTAACACCGTCTTCCTTCTGTCTGTCTCCTTCACCCCTTTGGTTCTCGCTCCATTGAGTGAAGTCTACGGTCGAAGCCCCATCTATCTCGTCGCCGTTGCCCTCTTCACCATCCTCTACATCCCACAAGCGCTCGCCAAGAACATCACCACCATCATCGTCGTTCGTGTCTTCCAAGGTATGGCCGCTTCGGTTGGTAACTCGATGGTCGCAGGTAGTGTTTCAGACGTGTTCCATGCCAATGAACGAGGTTTTCCCATGTCGCTTTACGCCATCGCTGTCTACATTGCACAAGGTGTCTCGCCGTACATTTCCTCCGTGACTGTCAACAGGGCGAGTTGGAGGATCATGTTCTGGTGGCAGGGCGCGCTGTCGCTCCTCACCTACATCCTGATGGCTTTGTTCCTTAAAGAAACCCGAGGTCCGGTCCTACTCTCTCGTCGGGCCAAGAAACTCACCAAGGAGACAGGCAAATTGCACAAGTGCAGGGCAGATGACGAGCGTCTTAGCTTCTTCGTCATGGCCAAGGTTTCGCTTGTTCGACCTATGCAATATCTCATCTTTGAGCTTGTCGTACTCAGCTTTGCGCTCTGGATCGGATTTTTGTGGGGCATCATCTTTATTTCGCTCGAAGCCATCCCTATCGTCTTTGCTGGTTACGGCTGGAACGCAGAACAGCAGCACATGGCTCTGCTTACAATTGCAGTCGGTGGAACCATCGGCTATCTCCTTAACTTCCACCAGGAGAAGCTCTACGCAGCAGCAGCACGCAAGCACCGTGGCAAACCACCTCCGGAGGCGCGACTATACTACGCTGCCGCAGGAGCAGTCCTCGCACCCATTGGACTCTTCATCTTTGCCTGGACTGGTCGAGCCGGCATCAACCCCGCCGCCCCTATCATTGGTTTGACCATCTTCAACCTTGCCCTTTTCCCGGTCTACCTTGCTGTCTTCTCCTACCTCGCCGATGTCTACGAGCGATACGCCTCGAGTGCACTGGCTGCGCAGAGTTTCCTTCGAAACACATTTGCGGCTTGTTTCCCGTTGTTCTCGCAGCAGATGTACACTCAGCTCACGCCCAAGTACGCTTCTACGCTGCTAGCGTGCATTGCTGCTTTGTTGGGAGTTGTGCCTTTCGTTCTGCTCAAGTATGGTGATCGTATCCGCAAGCATAGTCGAGCAGCAATAGCTTTAGAGCGGGAGGAACAAGAAGCAGCTGAATTCTTGACCCATGAAGAAGAGAAGAAAGTTCGTCGCGATGCAAGACGACAAGCTCGTGCTGCTCGTCATGCTGCTGCGATCACAGCGGGCACTACTGCTGCGAATACTCCTGAATCGCAGAAGGATGTGTCGGCCAAGTTTGACGAGGAGAAGATGATCGATCGTCACGATGAAGATGAAGAACATGATGATTCGATCGAGGAAGAGAAACGTGCAGCCAAGCAGCAGCATGTTCACGGGGATGATGGAGATACTATCAGTTCTGGGAGTGTTACTCCTCCTACTAACGCTAATCTTGCGGTCAGACCAGAAGACTGCAGCGATTGCAACAACTTTAATCGTATGCCTCCGACTAGCATTTTGTAAACTACACTCGCATGCACTTCTTGCTTCATATTCCAATGCATCTTGCAACGTTTGATCATCGTCACATCGTCTGGCTGTGCAAAGTTTCTTCTTTTCCCACTTCAGCATGGCCCGCATCGTGAGTCAGAGCTTGAACAATTCACTTCGCACAAATCAAGTCGCTCTTTACACACAGTCAAGTGACTTGTTGAATTGAATACGATTGCAGAACAGCAGCTGCTGTACACACGATAAGGTCACATCACTTTGTCGCCTTCGCTCTAGACTTGAGCCCTTCCTTAGCCTCCAGTGCAGACGAATTTGCGCCTTCCACCTTCTCCTCTGTCTCCTTCTCTACCTTTCCATCCTCGTCCTTCTTCTCGTCCTCTTCCTTCTTCTCCAACACCTGTCCAAACTCATTCTTTCTCGTAGGATCAACGCCGTAAATCCACCTCTGGTACAAAAAGATGAAGAACACCACATCATCTCTAAAACAAGCCAACCTGTGTAACATTGGCATCTTGATACAGAACGCGAACAGATCGTCGACGAACGTACCCAGGATCTTGTAGACAAAGGTCTTGTGGTTCATACCTGCGGTTGACTTCAACTTGTAGTTGACGATAAGTTGCGGTACGAGAGAGACGAAGCCAAAGGCATAAACAAACGAAGTGGCGGTGGAAATGATGAAACTCCACCAACCTCTATGCGTTTGATAGAGCGCCGAGTAGATCGTGTATCCGACAAGAAGGGGACCGATAGCAATACCGACGTATTTAAACGCCAGCTTGTCGAACTCCTGAGTCTTCTTCTCCTCGGTACTCAACTTGTGCTTATCCGTAATGTTGAGCTTGTAAGGAAGCCTCGAGCCAGGAGCACTCCTAACCAGCGAAACACTAACAGCCTTGGTGAGCTTCCAACATTCGATCAGAACCCCCACTCCCTGTCCCGCCAAGATCATCCAACTCGTCTCTTCATTGTTATCCAACAAGTACAGCGTGATAATCAACTGCACCACAACATTCGTCACTATACTACCCACACTAACTCCTGCCAAATCATCCTTGTTCTTCCAATGCCTCACGTCAGAACTAAACGCAAGGAACTCGAACAAGCTATGCAGGATCGAAACGATGATCGTCAGCGCCAAGAACCAAGGGTTGGTCTCGAGCAGCATGGTTTTGATCATATCGATCTCTCCTCCCGTTGCACCGGCTTGTTTTTCGAACGAATCCGAGAGAGCGGCCAATGCCTGGAATTTGAACCAACTCTGATGGTAGAGATGGATATGAAGAGGAAGAGTGGTAACGGTGGAGTTGATGGGATGCATTTGCTCCTTCAGCAGCCAGAAGTCGTTAGGGAACAGAGTCGGGTAGCGAAGGACGTTAGGTGGTCGATTGGGTTGCGATGCGAACGCTTTATCCAACGCAGCAGCCACTGCAGGGTCGGAAGGTCGAGGTGCGACCACCATATCGCCCGATCTAGGATCACGGACAACACCAACATGTTGCAACAAAGGTGGAGGAAGTTGCGAAAGTTGCACTCCTAAGTCTCCCTTATCTTGCACAAGTGCTAGGGTGAGATTTCTATGCCAATGACCGACGATCTTCAGACCTGAATCTTCTTCTTCCTCCTCTTCTTCGGCGGAGTCTTTCTGTTCGGCGGCCTTGGGGTTGTTCTTATCGAACAGATTCTTTTCCTTCCTCTTTCTCTTCAATGGCATCAATCTGCTAAGCAACTTCCGTGTCCTATACACTCCGAGAGGGTGGAAGTTGGCCTCGGCAGGGTTGGGACTGATTCCGTGCTTGGTGAGGACAAAGTCTGCCCAGATACTTGCGTTGTGATTCCTAACATCCTCTCCTAATTGCAGCGTAAGATCGACATCTCGAGTCATGTCAAAGTCGCTCAGTGGCACGTTTGTCCACTTGACCGCTGCCATCGGCTTCAATTCTCCCTGTACGTCAGAGGATGGAACCGAGTAGTGTACTTTAGCGCGCTTGACATCGTGCAAAGGATCGTGGAGCAAATCAGTAAATGCATCAAAGGGGATGGCTGGAGCATTCTCCAACCCGCTTTCGGGCAACAAGTCGGACGCCTGTGTCTTGATCGCCAACGTGTCCGGTGCAGGAGCGGAAGAGATGTAGACATATAGATCGAGTTGGGAATCGTCTTGCCAGATAGGTACTGCAACATTGGGCGGTCCTTTGACTTGTGGTGGCAATGCACTGAAGCCACCCGTGACTGGAGTACTTGCTGCGATATTCGCTGACGCTGTACCGTCAACTACAGGAAAGACGGCCGGAGAAGCAGCAGAAGGAGCAGCAGAAGGAGGCTGTCGACCCAGCAACTGCCCAATGTAGCCAGCAATAGGACTCTTTGGGTTGGTTACGGCATTCACGCCAGCGTACATGAGCAGTGCACGGGCGAGCGTCCATTTCCAATCAGTTGCCGGGCGGTCAGGCCGAGCTCCAGCAGTCGCTGCGGGGGGTCCAGCGCGAGCCCCAGCGGAAGACATCGTGCTGAGTGATGACTATGTGTCGAGCTGATCTAAATGGTCGATGTTGGAGGCAGTGAAGAGAGACGGTCAAGATTCGTGGCTCGAGCACAAACATCAGACTTGAGAAGAAACGCGGCCTCTCGAAATTCCAATTGGCCGACTAGAAAACGAAGTGCAGATGGTCCACGTGCACGTACGTGTCTGAGAGCGTCTAAAGCTTCACTTCTCTGCTCCTTCGCTAAGACTTCAGTCTTCAGAAATCATGATCTTAGCTGTCAACCCTTTCCTCTAAGCGCTCGACGTGGCATGCTCTCACGTTCAGACTCAGCCCATCACATCAAGAAGTGTGCTTAGTTTTGAATTGTTATCACTCTTGCGACGGGTGCTACAATGCTGTAGGCTGTGGCTTGATCAAAGCTCCATGCTGATATCATCTCGATCATCTGCATCGTCAAGCACCTCATCCTCAGACGATGCGAGTCGCGAATGAGCTGAGCTGCTGATACCCTGCTCAGACGCAGTGTCGTTCATCATGGCCACATCCTCCCCTTCGTAGCCATCGCCGCTGACCAGACTGCTGCGACTGCTCATGGGTCGTCGCTGCACAGCGCTCAGATGCCGAGCTGCCTGCTCTAGGTCACTGACGATGTTGGATGCCGGCTCGACAACGTCCTGTCCACTGGTGCGACGGACTGGCGTCTGTGCCAAGGGTGACGAGACCATCGATGGGCGGTAGCCTTGCAGCGTAGAGGGCTCACCCATGGACTCGCCATATCCGAACCTCGTTCCATGACCGGCAAACTGGCTGAATCCACTTGCAGATCGCTGCTGATGCAGTCGATGGTGAGGCTGCGGTGTCTGACCACGAACCATACCTGCATGGAAAGGTGCTTGGCCATACAGCCCTGCGTATCTAGCTGCCCTGGAGGTCGCGCCAAGCTCTTCGTCATCCGATCGAGCGCCCATAGCCACCTCTGTGTTCTCCTCGCGCGTCCCAGCTTCGGGCGACAGCGATCTTTCGGGTGAAGAGGCCTCGGCTCGTACTTCAGCGAGTCGGTGCTGCATGCCGATGCCAGCAGATCTCCTGGTAGCCCAGTGGCCCAGCATCTGGTCAATCTCGCCTGTGGCAAAGTCCTGCTCACCAGCTGCACCAGGCGTTGCGCGACCGCCAAGCGCGAGCTCATCCTCTTCGCCATTCTGCGATGCAATCACAGGAGGTGGCAAAGGCCTTCCTGCAAGATCGGTACGCTGAGGCGCTTGAGGCGGAACCTCGCCCTCTCGAGCACGGAGGCCCGCGGCAGCTGCTGCTGCAGCAAAAGCGGGCAGGATACCCTGAGTCTGTGCAAGCCTGCGCTCCGTCTCGTCTTCGCTTATGTCTGAACCATCTACTGTGTCCAAGCTGGCCAGGCTCGTCACCCTGCGATCACGCAGATCATGACGGATCATGGTCGAGGGGAGACCCATAGATCCTGGTAAGACACTACGACGAGAGCTTCGAGGAGCTTGTGCTGGGCTATCAGCCAACGACGTCCTTGAGGGAGACGACGTGTTGGACGCCATCGGCCCGGAATGACCTCCAATACCCTCACTCATGCCAGTCCTTCCGGAGGCGAACCAAGTCGATGTCGATGGTTCGCCTGAGTGCGTTGTGTCTGTGTAAGGCGAAGGCATCATGCCGAGACGTGGCGCGCCAGGTCCCTGTGATGGGCCGTTCGTCCAAGTATCGTCATCCTCGCTGGCGCTGACAGCATGTCTCTGCTCGGCGACCACATCCGCAGACGACGACGAAGAAGAGACATGACGATGCATCCGCGAAGGACCGCCACGCTGAGGCTCAGCAAGAGTGATCAATCCAGCATTACTGGGACCAGGTTGATCCTGCGGTCGGTCCATTCTGAACCTTGAACGGATTTCGGCCAGTGGGTCTGCGCTTGCACCTGCGTGCGTATAATGACCACCAGGTGTTTGGACACTGCGCAGAGCCTCTGAGATCGGGGGACCTGGTTGAGGTCGAGCCGGGTCACTATCCTGCCACCGTCTGCCGTTTGCGCGGGTGTCGTCCATGCCGTCAATGTCGACGTCCTCTGTACGTGTGCGTCCCTGCGCGCGGGGATCGCGAAGCACATCGACTGGCTCGTTCGGAAGTCCCCCAGCAAAGCCTGCGTTATCAGCGGCGTGAGCTGCCATAGGGACGATATGAGGAGCAGCGGCTGCGGTATCACCGTCCTCTGGGCGCCCGGCTCGATGGGAATCGCTCGTCTTCTCGCGCTCCTTGTCCTTGGCTTCGCTCTCATCCGTCTTGGCGCTGCACCAGTATCGATGACCCATCTGCCAGCCTTTGCTTTGGCATTGCTTGCTGCAGTATTTGGCCTTGCGGCAGCGGCGGCACTTGGCGAACTCTCGAGGGTACTCCTCCCACTTACCACAGAGCATGTTGGCGCATTGACGGATACCACCCCGAGACTCGTCCTTGCGACACGCGTTGCGCATGATGACACCAGCCCAGTACTGGATCTCCATCGACAGCCGAGGTGCAGGGTACGCAGCCGAGTTGCTGCGGGATGATCGGAGCGTGAACTTCTCAGCGATCGAGAAGACGTTGCGGCGAGGCGGCTCAGATGGATCCCAGCTCTTGTTGCGCTTGGTAGCTTGTTCCAACTCTTCATTAAGGGCATCGAGGGGGCCCAAGAGCGATGCACCAGTAAAGTCAGATGAGTGGAAGAGGATTCGAACGTGCGCATACTTGGAGAGGTAGGCAAGCAGCTGAAGACTGAGCAAAACTTCTTCCTCGCGGTAGACGACGTTGATGCCGTTGCGTGCATTGGTGTCAGCTAGATTGCTGAGCTGCACAACTGCTGGATGAGCGACAGCGGCATCTGCAGTGGGTTGAGCGTTCCTGGGCACGGCGGTACGTGGATCCTCGCGAGGAGCAGTATGTCGATGCTGCTGATGATGGTGCTGGTGCTGGTGCTGGTGGTGATGATGGTGATGGTGGTGACGGGTATCTTGGTACTGAGTAGCGTTGACGGGGACGTCTGGGATGTGCTGAGCATGACGGTGGTGGTGGTGGTGATGATGGTGATGATGATGATGTTGTTGTTGCTGCTGTTGCGGTTGCTGATGCGAGTGTTGTGATTCATCGTGTTGCATACGAGCCCGAGTGCCTGGCTCATCGTATGGCTGCGATTGACGATATTGATGTGGCTGGTGATGTTGTTGTGCTTGGTCAAAGAGCGAGTTGTGGTGACCTGCAACATCCTGGGAGCCGACCTGGGCAGCAAGTGCTGTTGAGGCGAGGTTGGTCGACATGGCGTTACGCGAACCCGAAGCAGCAGAGTAGTCTCGCGAGGGTCGAACGGTATCCTGTCTTTCGAATAGAGGCGGTGCAACCGTGTTTGTCGGCCTGTTCGGAGTGATGTAGCTCTGTGCCGGTCGAGGCGGCGAGTCCTGCCCGGTCAATGGTGCCAAAGCGCGGCGCGCGGGACGTGGGGTGCGACGTTCCTCAAGGTCGTCTTCGGCATCTACACCGTTCTGACTACCAGTGAGCATGTGATCCGAATCCGTGGATCGTGCTGCTGTTGACTGAACGGCATCAATCTCGCTGTCATCGGCATCATCCGCGAACATCTCGGCATCTTCAGCGCCTTCAGAGCCACTACCACTTGCCTCGGCGGCGTGGCTGCGGAGGTCCTCAGAAGAGCTCACGCCAGCTAGATTGCGACCATCTGCCTGAGCTGATGAGAGAGCTCGAGGCGTGCCGTCAGGTCCTACAGAAGAGGCACCGCCAGAGGACAGAGACAGAGGGTCGATGCCCTCGATGAGTGGCATGGTGCCATGGCTCTCGTTGGCGTCAACAACAGGCATGGGTGATGCTTGCGGTGGTAGGAAGTCGTCAACGCTGCTCTGAGCTTCCATGCCGACGAGGACAGATGAGCGCCGTGCAGATACGGGGTCTTCGAGGGGTGTGGTGGGTCGTGTCTCCGTCAGCAAGCGGCCCTGTGTGCTCGCTGGTTCAGCCCGTGATGGTTGCGCCGATGTGTACTGAGCTGCGTGGCTGGGTTCTACGGATGCGTCGGGCGCTGCATAGGTTGCATCCATGTAGTGAGAGTGCGTTAGACGATTTGGCGCGTGTGAAAGAGCATCGTGAGCTCCGTGCGTGCGTTGTGTGCGTTCGTTGTCTGCTGGTGCCAGATGTGCGTGGGATGTAGTGGCTTCGATGCGATCTCGGTTGGAGCGATCCTCGCGACGTGCTTCATGACGTTGGTGGTGCAGGATCGCTTCCTTGCGCCTTTCGTCCTTGAGCCGGTCCATGCTTTGGAGGTAAGACTCGAGGACGCGAATGGTCACAGGAACCATGCCTGCTTCGACGACCCTTGTCCTGACGCTTTCGCTGCCGCGAACACCGATGTTGACGACGCACTGGAAAGCAAGACTCCACTTCCATACTGCCTGCATCTCCTTCATCGAGAAGGCTCGAAGCTGGGGTGAAGGTGTTTTGGGCACAGTGCGCAATATGCGAATGAGACGTTCAAGGCCACCATCGAGCGTGACCATCTCTCGAATGCGTGGAGATGTAGAGGTGAGGTAGGCAAGATGGTTGAGTGAGTTGATGAGCGGCAATGTTGCCGTGCAGTCGATGGCTCTTCGGTCATAGACGGCGGATGAGATGCAAACGCTCGCCTTGTTCTGGGCGGGGTTGCAAAAATTGGACTCCCTCATCGTGACAGTGTATGGTCACGTACGCAAGAGGCGTACGGACGGCTGAGACTGCGGACCTCAGGTCGAATCACAAAGCAATACAGGGTTGTGGAGGTTGCGGCGCAGCTGATACCAGTGGCGCGAAAGTGTATGGCCACTGAGACGAAGGCGGGGGCCGCAAAGCTTAGACTTTGTGCGTCGACGACCGGAAGAAGGGTCACTGAGGGGAATACGAGATGCTTGCTGCGAGCTGGAAAGAGATCAATCACACCTACAGGCTTGAGACTCGGCTGAGATGCGTGCTGGAATCGCACAGCGTGCTGTTCTTCGATGAGCGTCGAGAGCTGACGAACTCCTGTAAGAAGGTGCTATGATGGCTTGACGGCGAATACCAAAGACAGAGGTGACTCTTGAAATCGTTTCGTTGCAATTCAGCAGAGTCGAGACGTAGCAAGGCAATGAGAGACGAGATCGTACGCTTGCTAGATAGAAGTCTGGTAAGAAGATGACTGAAAAGCGATTTTGCTGAGGTAGTGAGTGATGCTAGCAACACCTAGCGAGCGCTTGGTGGTAGAGGCTGGTAAAGCTGACTGGATGGTATGAAGACGGTCGAAGAAGCCCTTTGCTGCGAAAAAAAAAAAGATGCTTTTGCGAAACGATATGCAGATGCTAGAGACGATGAACGATGTTCGAGCGAATTGAGAACGAGATGGAAGAAGTAAGAGACGTGGTGGTGGCGGCGGTGCTGGTGGTGGTGATGAAGACTGTACGAGAGGACACGCAAGCAATGCGTCGTCAGCACCGGATTTAATGCGGTTGGCAGGAGGCTAACTTTGACTGAGCCGAAAGACCCTGCGAAGAATGTGACCGATGACGAAAAGGCAGAGAGAAACTGAGCGTGCAAATGCTGTAGCTTGGTCGACGTCGAATAGTTGACTAGGTGTAGGTTTGAAGAGGTAAAGATGCGATGATCGAATGTCGAGAAGGGTGCTTGCTTCACGATAATTCGAGCGAGTCGACGAAAAGACAGATGTGAGTGTGAAGCCCAGCGAGAGCGAAAGCGATGAAGAGAGGTCAAGGCGGGACAGCGAACAGGCAAGCGAGTGTGAGTCGAGGTTGAGAGAGGCTGAGAGAGGCTTTGGCTGAGACTGAGACTGAGGCCGAGAGTGTGTCTGCAGTTTGCTGCAAGGTTCAAGCAGTTGGCTTTTTGCTGCTGCTGCTGCTGCTGCTGTGTGTCTGTTCCGCTCAATAACGGGTTGTAGTTACAACGCGGGTCGGGTCGAGAGAGAGAGAGAGAGAAAGAGGCGCTGACGACGAATTTCGCCTCAGCCAAGCCAACTCAGCTCGCCCTGCAGCTCAGCAATTCAAAGTCCAATTTTACACAAACGAATTGAAATCAACGCCCGTCCTTGTTGTGCCATGCTAAGCCCTTTCTATTTCTTTTTTTTGAGAGCTTCAGTCCAAAGAAAGTGAGTCTGGTTGTGCCCAATGAACTTCATCTCTCTGAGATCGCCTTGACCCTTTCATCTTTACCCGCTTTCTCGGACCCTTCGAAAATTGACAATCTTGTGACCCGATCAAGTCCGACCTTTCGCCCGATTCAGCAAGCCGCCAATGCTCGAAACTCAGCTCCTTGTATGAAAACCGTGTGCCTGTTGGCCTCGTCAAGTCGGGTTTCAAGCACCACTCACCCGATTCAGAGTCAACTTCAGCAGAGTAATCTTGATGAGTGTTCGAAGGTGAAGACAGCCAGCTCGGCCCCTTGGCCGGTCAAGAGCTCCTCTGTCTCGATGCAGAGCGCCTTAGATTCTTCTCTCTGCTGGGGTGTGCTTCCATTTGATGGCGCTCGGAGCAAGAAACGGAGGCATGACAGCCGCGAATCGACGGTGACGGGATGCGATTCAAGCCAGATTCGAGGCCGACCATGTCACGCGTTGCGGTTCGCGGTTTGCGGTTGTTCGAACTGGGAAGCCCCTTACATCTTGCATAGTGTTCATAATGACTTCCCAGAGCATGGCTTGCCATTCTGTGATTGATATCCACCTCGACTACGGTCTTTGCAGAAAGAGATGGTTCTGTTCCAAGTCAACAATCGCTAGACGTCAACCCCTGACCGCCGCTTCTGTCGTTCGCATGACATGACATGACATGGCATGGCAGAGCAGAACAGAGCAGAACAGAACATGACATTGCGCATGGGAACGTCTCGACACCTCGGCTGCAGGCTGTCAATTTCCTTCTCAGCCCCTCGGACACAGTGACAAGACGCCTCTCCAGCGAAAAGCCATAACTGTCTCGTCCCCGCAATGCCCGAATGCTTCCTCCTACCTTACACCGAGCCTGCTCAACCTTCTCGATGCCGCTCACCAATCATGACTCCGATGCTCTGACCCCCTATCCTACGCTGTGTTGAGCTGACCATCAAAGACGTTACGAAGTTGCTAGCATGGCAGTCAGATTACGAGTGTTACGATAATGAATTCGTTGGAAGATTGAACCAGATACAGGCCAAGTAGATGATAGGCAGATGTTAAAAGTGAACAATAAAGTAGAGCATGGAATGAGACGAATGAGATGGTATGAAGAAAGTGGTGCGGACACAACAGGTGGATCCTGTGCCTCCGCCATAATAGCGGTTGCGCAATTGGAAAGGTTTCATGTGTAGGAGAAGTGAAGTTGCAAGTGTACTCGTACAAAGGGATAAGCGGATAGATGGGTGCGTGGCGTTACAGGACTCGGAATGACATCGTCAGCAATAGCATACTCTGCTTGCGACAGGATGCATCTGGTCAGAGAAGATGTCGAGAGCGAATGGCGATTAGCGTGAATTGCTGCGGCCCAGAACTGAGGCGAACAGTTGGAACAGTAAGAAAGAGCGACGAAAAGAATGTGGGAGTCGCCTCAGTTGTGTTGGGTTGCAGACGGAATCAGGTTGTCACCAAACCTCGGCGGAATAAGGTGCTGGAGGCTATTGCGTTGGTTGGCCTGCCTGAGCTGCCGCTGCGGCGGCGGCGGCGGCGGCGGCAAGCAGTGCGCTGTGGTTCTGGTAGGCCCAGTCACGCGCAAACACACTTGCCTTGAGGAACTTCTTGTTGGCGTACTTTCGGTAGACGAATTGCTCCTCAAAGCCAGGGTCCAGCAAACGCTCCAACAACAAGTTGGCACTGGGCACCAGCTGCTCTTCAGTGAAGTCCGAGTAGTAGACAAAAGCATCGTCCCACTCGCCCCCGAGCATCTTCTTGGCTAGGAACATGCCAACAGCAGCGATGAGACTGGGGCGTGCGCGCAGGAAGCGATGGTCGAGCAGCGCCAGCTCCATCAAGAATTTGGACAGCGTTCGTGTGCGAATGTCATAGTCATCTGCCTTTGAGATCCTTCGCACCCACGAGTAGGGCGAGCAGTAGGAGGAGATGTTGAAGTCGAGCGTTGACAGGATAATGCGTTCTCCTTTCAGGATCTCTTCTTGCGAATATCCGCCCTCTGTCATGTAGACGAATTCCTTGACGCTTGGTGCCAAGATCTCTTCGTACTTCGCTGCGATGAACATGGCAGTGACTCCAACGAGCTGCAACTTAGCCAAGCTGACGACTCGCACGCTGAGGAAGCGGTCGACCACGTTGATGGCGATCCACAGCGTTTCTGGCAGCATATGATATCGCATGTGTACCTGCAGAAGCCAGTCGACGAGCGTCGCTCGCATGTGCCAGTGGATCTCGCTCTGGAAGTCCATGTAGTTTGGGTTCGCCATAGTCTCGCGTTCGCATCGAGCCATGTAGCTGAAGATCTCGTTAGAGTATTCGGCTACCATGCTGGTGTCGCGAACCTCGTCAGGATCGAGACCCATGACGATGAGCTCGTCTTCATGTGCAGCCAAGTCCGCTGAAAGTTGGCCCGCTGCTACAGCCTCGGCTCGTTGCGCTTGAGCACGAACGGCTCTGGGCTGGATGACTTCCTCCTGGTAGCGAGACTTGATGAGCGCCACCTTGCGTCGTGCTGCTTCTTCGAGCTCAGGATGTAGGGAGACGAGGCCTTCTGGATCGATGTTGAAGTCGAGCAAGTCACCATCCTCTGCAGAGGTGACGCTCTCAGGCCTAGCCTCGGCGCCCAAGCGTTCGGAGTCCAGCCAGTTTGCTTTGTCTGCACCGAGATCTTCTCCATCGTCGTCACTGCTAGATGTGGACTCGACGTCGGACATATCGTCTTCATCGACCTCATCGTCATCCTGTGCAGCCGCCAAATCCTCGATCTCTGCATCGTCGTTGCTTGTAGACAATGTCCTTTGGATGTGACTGCTACCTGCAGCATCGCTCTGGATGTTGGCCTTGATGAATGCGGAACTCTGGAAAGGAGGAAGCAGCCGTGGCGCCTCCACCTCCATGGACTGGACGCCACCCGAGACAAGATCTCTTTGTTCTGATACCGAGCGTGTCGGCCCTGGTAGCCTTTCCTCCGTTGTTGACCGAGACCGAGCGTCGCGAAGACGGGTCATGCTCTTGGTGTGCTGAGCACGAAGACCATGTTGGCCTGGTGCCAGCTTGACGGCGCCGTCAGCCTGTGCGTGTCCCCTCGCTGCACCTGCACGGTTGCTGATATCTGAGAGAGCGGCACGCTGTGGTGGCATGGTTCTAGGCTTACCGGCGGCAGAAGCAGCGACAGGTTTCTGGCCTTTGACCTTGGCAAGGTGGCTGGAGGATGATGCCTCGGTGAGGTGGATGCGGTCGCCGCTGCGAGAAGTTGGAATGCCCCCTGGTCGAGCAATACGGGATCTTGTCACCGTGGGTTGCTGATGGGTTAGAGGCGCGGCAAAGTCAGCATGAGAGTGCGAGTGTGAGCATTTAGGTCAGTCATCGGTCGTGCAAAGCACACAAGGGAAAGCGGGGGATGTGAATAGGCGACGTACTCTGACAGCGGGCTGAGCCATCTTGTGGGAGACTTGGGAACAAGAAGCGCTTCAGGCCTCGAAAGAGAGACGCAAAGCACAGATCAGGATAAGCTTTTTCGACTGTGCAGAAGGCGCATGTGACACACGGAGAGGGGGCTCTGCTGTGGGCGTGTAGAGGCAGAGGTTATGCTTGCGCTGGTGTGAGCTCTCTGACGGGGGAAAGGACGAGCTGAGAGTACTGTGAAGTCTTCAGCGGGATATATGCTGTGATTGTTCGCGGCAATGCTGCTCCGAATAAAAGATGACGGCGTTGGCGTAACAAAGGCGAATGCTGAAAAAATCAAAGGAGCTTACTTGAGAAGGCGATGGTTCTCAAGCTGGTGCTTATGTATGCTGAGTCTCTGCAGATGTGTGACAGAGAGGTATCTAGATGCTTTTGAGGTGGTATAGCAAAGCGATGTATGGTAGATGCGGTAGTTGATCAGAGCGGGCGGAAGATGAGGACGAAACAGTGGTGTGTCGGAGCGGAAGAGGTGACGGAGCAATATGTGCAAGGCCTTCGTTCACAGATGAGAGTCAATCTGATGGATGCAAAGGCTCGAGATCAGAGATGCTGAAGTTGTATCAAGGCCGAGACCGCCTCGAACGCAAGGAGGGTCGCACAAGGAGGTCGTGACAAGGGTGAAGAGAAAAAAAGAAGCTGATCACGTAATGGATGCGAGGCCTGCAACTATGAGTTGACGTCTCAATGTGACGACGACAAACAAGTCGGCGATGCAATGTCGCAAAGCAAGCAAACAAGCGAGCTATGCCGGCCAAGAAGTAGGTAGAGAAGGTGACGGGTGCGGTTGAATAGGTCGTCAAGAGCTCAACGAGCCAGATGCGATCACTTCAGGTGAGATGGAGAGATGGTGTAGGAGACGGCGAAGGGGAGACGAGGATGACGAGGATGGTGAAGGAAGGATGAAAGGGACGGAACACTGTCGGTGGGATGAACAGGATGAAAGGGACTTGTCGAAGGGTGACTTGTCAAAAAGAGAGAGTGAAGCAGCAGAGGCAGAGCAGCCAATCTGTCAGTCAACGTTATAGAAAGAAAAAAAAAAAAACAGGTAAATAAGAGAATTAAAAGAAAAGGAAAAGAGGAAAAACAAAGGCTGCAGCAGGCGATCAAAATTCATCCACCGATCCTCTTGGAACGAACGATTTTTATTTCTCTCTCAAACACTATTCGAAGCTCTTGCTTCTGCCGTTCCGCCGTCCCGCGGGTTTGAAGCCCCTGTGTGCACCTTGTTGAACAAGAGCCGCTCCTGCCAGCGAGCTTGGCTAAGAGAATCCGCCATTCAAAGGTTGAGGGAATGCGGTTTCGATCAATCAAATTGAAAGGCATAAGGCTGATGATATGATTCAAAAAGAGGCAAATTGAGCTGTGACGGATGATAATTACAGCAGCAGCAGGGCGAAGCGGCGTTCAGATCGAGCTCGAGCATGAGAAACAGCGTAAAGTCAATGTGACTTCAGAATCACAAAATGAAGTGGAAGCGTAAGCGGAGACGGAGCTCAAAGGCCAATGGCAAAGGCGCATCGGACAAAAGTGTGGTAGAGCGGAGGCACTGCTTGTCGTGTGCGAAACGCCAATGTGGTACGGACAGGTCAAAGGCTTTGGAAGCCAAGAACGACAAAGGCAAAGGCAAAGGCTGGCCTGGACCATAATGTGAGTCCGAACAACATGGCATCAGAATTGACGTTTCTCCTCGCTCTTTCGGCTCTCAACAAGGGAAGGAAAATGAAAAAACAAAACAAAACAAAGGTCAAAATGGACGAAGAAGCTGCATCGTGCATAAAAAACTGCATAAAAGCTGCACGGCCATGCGCAAGCGCACAGACGAAGCGGCCTGTCACAAGAGACAAGGAGAGAGATAGGCAGAGCAAGGAAGCATGACGAGCTCGTGTACACAAACATCACGCGGCAAAGCAACGAGACACAAATGCGGCTTGTCTTCGATTGGATCACGAAACTTCATCATCATCAACAATGCATGCTGCTCTCTGCGCCGCCCATGTTGACGTGCAACTTGGCGTACCGGCTGATACAGTGGCAGTTGACGACTGGATTGCTGATGAGAACGATTGGATTTTGATCGTTTTGAAGATGTATATCGTCACTGCATGCTGCACAGGCAGCGGCGGGAAAGAGGTCAAAAGCCGAGCGGAGAGAGAACACAAGAGACACTATCATCCTGCAAAACTCAAGTTAGTGAATGGCTTCAAGGGTCAAAGAGGGAAAGGTCTCGCTTCCGTCAGTTACAAACCCTGCTCCCTTCTGCAGACGAGCGTCAGGACAGCCGTGTGACAGACGCAGAATCAGGTCGAGCAAGCATAAGTCAGAGTTACTGTAGCATACAATCCTCCCGCGTCCATCACAACAACATCGTCAACTGTCGCCATCAAGCATGAACTAAAGAAGAGGCCAAGGGAAAGGAGAAGGAAAAAGAACCTGAAATGTCAACAAAAAAAAAAAAAAAAAAAAAAAAAGACCAAAAAAGTTGGAATTGCAGCTTGTGTGTTGTGATGTGTTTGCGCTGCAAAGCAAAGCAAATTCCAGAGCCAGCTCGTCTGCAGTAGGGCGGAGAGTGGATTTTCCGCTTGCTCTTGCGTTGGCACGCCGAGAAGACGCTTGCTCAGGGCGACATAGTTGACCAGAAGACTCGCATCTCAAAGCCGAAGCGCACCTTTCCAAGAACAATCTTGCTCCTAACTCCATACTCTCTACCTTGCACTCATCCTCAATCTCAGGCTTATTGTTTGGCGGGACCTCAAAGAGAAGCCAAGAAAGTGCTGTCAACATTGATTGATCGCATTGTCTCCACAACCCTAACCCTAAGTCTGATTGATCTGCTTTGGCAGAAAAAGAAGCTTCTAACATGCTA
The DNA here is from genome assembly GCA_928865425.1 of Ustilago cynodontis. Lineage (NCBI taxonomy): Eukaryota > Fungi > Basidiomycota > Ustilaginomycetes > Ustilaginales > Ustilaginaceae > Ustilago > Ustilago cynodontis. The sequence continues at coordinate 332,675 of CAKMXY010000008.1, forward strand.
CAGTCCCGCGTCCATGACACATCTTCCACGCCTCTTGCGGTAGCGAGATGGATTCGCGATGGTGACGGCGTGACAATCACAGACGCATTCTCAGACGCATCGAGATCATCTGCTGTAGCTTGGACACTCGCTTCCCAACGACCATAGTCATGAAAACCATGCTCACAAGAAGAGAATCGTCGGAAAGCAATGAGATGTAGCTTGGCGTCAGCCGGAATGCAACAGCATCGATCCACAGGCGAGTGTTGTCTACAGCTGCTGGTGTTCGATTTGGACGGAAGATCCAAAACCTTCCTAAAATCATACAGCATCTGCATCTGCTACGGTCACAACAAAAATAATGATTCCGCCCATTTCTTCTGCATACATCAGACTCAATGATCCGCCCGAGAGCCTTTGAACAACATGAAGGTCAATGGTCTCCATCATCTTTCTCAGGGTATCCGTACAGCTTGCGATGGAAGGGCATCCACGCTGCTTCCCATGCAGGAACATTCGACCATTGCGACCCACAAGGCATGGGCAAGTACAGTAATGCGCACGAGTGATGTTGTAGCATTGCTCTCGTTCAGGGTGTCCCGCACGCATGAGTCGCGGTCCGTCATAACTTTGACTTAAGTCAACGCAACTGAAGGCAAACAAGATCTGCGCACGGAACTGGCACTGTTTGGTATCAGGGCATCTGCGTATAGGTTCAATTCGGTATATGCAACCGGTTCATCGGGAAGCAACGGTGTGGGGAAAGAGCCCTGTCCTTCAGAGCCTGCTAGGCCGTCGGGCTACGCCGACATCGAAGCCTTGATAGACATCATTGAGGATCGCCAGGCACAACAACGTCGAGCCCCGTTCGAAAGGACGGCTGATCAAGATCACGGGCCGAATCGGTTGTCAGGCATGCCACTCCAATTGCCTAACAAGCGATATCAGCATGCCTCCGATCTGACGTTTCCATCGATCGTATGTACAGCAATACGGCATGCGCATGTGATGCATACTTCGCGTTCCTGACAGCGTCCGTGTACAGTATGAATGTTTGGTACCGGCGCTGCAAACAAATGGCACCACAAGTCCAATCATTGCGTCACAGCGAGCGTGAATCAGAAGCTGGGTGACGAGCACCTTCTAATTTCGTCACGTTCAGACCATGACGACGGATCGACAGTTCCCAGATCCTTGGCTCGAGTTTGAGCGCCCTTGGTTATGAGCATTTCACTGCTGAATGAATTCCTCAGAGGTCAAACACCGAATTGGTCGTACGGTGCCGACAAACACTTACGATCAAAGGTAGTGCAATGGGGCCGGCCTCTCTTCTGTCGAAAGTCCTCTGAGAACGAATGCTGCCTCCAGCTTCTAATCAAGCTATGCTCTCGAGCGGGGTCTGCCTTTCCGCAGAGGAAGCACCAAAGCGGAGACATTTCTATTCGGCGAAGAGGATCGACAAGGGCATCTGCCCTCGCTTCGACCGTTCCTGCTCCTCACGCTTTGCCGCAGTTTCCAATTTAGTGTTGCGTTGACAGTCTCGAAAGTGCCGTTAATCGAGCGCGAGGTGTGGCCGTGAACAGGCGATCCATGCTGTCGACGACCATCCCGTGTTGCCGAAACAGAAGAGCATGATCGCTGCTTCGGCAAAGGCGTGTGACAGCTGAAGCGATGTGTGATCTTACGAAGGAATATGGCACCTTGGTGCGCGATCTGCGGGCGGGCGTCTCGTGGGAATCTCGTGATGTCGCTTCAGCTGTTGCATGCATCAGAGACAACGCAACGCTGTCGTCGATCCCAAGACGGTTCCCTCCCTCTCTAAAATCACATTTCTTGCAATTTGTTGAATACTGTACAGTACAGTATATCCCCTCTTCCAATTCGTAAGATACCGATGGGACTCGTTCTGGACTCTTGACCCAGTTCTCGCATGTGTTGCCTCGTTGTTGAAGTCGGTCCATTCCGCATGTAAACGTCATTCGATGTGTCAGGGGCAGCTTGGTTCGGCTCTAGCAGGATGAAGTCTTCCCTGTGCAAACAGATCCCGCTGCAGGAAGTGTTGGTTTCGACTTGCAACTTCTTCAGGGTCCAATATTCTTCGCAGATTACTGTACCGTCGATTTTGCCGAGGTCGACATCGCTTTCAGAGACGCGAAGCCGCGATGCTGTCACGTGGAAAAGCCGTTGCATTGGCCATTGCCTGTCAAAAAGGACCGACGCCGCCGCAGCATCTCATCCGTCATCATTTGAAGTGAGATGCGCCTCTTTGAAGCATGTTCGAGCCGGTAAGAGCACCGATAGTCTTGTCCCTGGTCGTCTGCTTGACTTTATTCCTGCTTCCGGTCTTAAGTTCATTGTGATGTCCATGGTTTTCGTTTGGGGCACTTGCTTAAGTAGAAAAAGAACGCTAGGAAAAGGGGTCGCAAAAAGAAGCCAAAAAAATGAAATAAAAATCCTCGGCGGCCGAAACCATGCATCCTTTTCTGTGTAGATAGCGGCTCATCAAAGGTATGAGGCAGGGATGCTATAACTTAGAGACTTTACGACTGAAGCTGAGCCAATGGCGTTGATGTTGCTGAATGCCTCGGACTGGGCTTGTTAGACCTTCAAAACGTCCGAAGTTGCAAAATGAACAAATTGACAGATCTCGTCCGCGAGGAGCCGATTTCGGGCTCTACACAATTCTTTTGGTCTTGATCGACTCTCCGACTCGAAATCAAGAGAGACACTCTGAGCCAAGCTCGAATGCATCGATTACAGCATGCGTCACAGTGCAGCAGACCAGGCGAGATGCTTCCCCGGCTGGGGCTCACATTCCTCGCCTTCGCCTTCCGTCCTCGGTCTCGGCCTCACGTTGTCCCGCCTCGAACCGCCTCCCCGCTCCCCGCTCCCCGCTCCGCATCTTTGCCGCTGTCAGGCGTTGCATGCGACTTTACAAACAGCTGAGACACGACAATCCGCCGTCCTTGGTTTCATCTACAAGCTCCGCAGCCTTTCGTTCCGAAGCTAACTAGTCTTTCAACGGCCAACAGCGTAAGCGGTCAGATAGATGAGACAGTAAGCGTGTTACCATGGCTCAAAATCATGGCATCAATGTCCGCGAAAGACAGTGGAAGCCTGGGATGCTGATAATCGCGCGCAAAAGAGTCGCTCGCCTAACAAATGCACAGCCGATACCGTATGTTGATTAGAGCGATGATCTTTGAGGATGACTTCGTCCGTCTTCTATCACCTGGACACGCCAAGCAAAACCCTGACCATCTCGTGCTCCTTTTTTTGGCGCTTCGATTCGCACCAACTCTCTTTTTCCTCCGCCTTGAGCTCATTCAGAAGAACACCTTTTCATCGGCGACTTCCTGAGTGGGGTCAGCAGAGGCTCTCCACCTTCGACCCCCGACCTTTCTGCTGACATTTTAGCCGTCTCAGTCGGAGGGCACGTTTCCTACTTCGAATTCATAAAGTTTCGACGGCGAGATTATCACGACCTTGACATCTCACCATCATCTGCCAAGGGCATCAAAAGCCCGGCAACCGTTGCTGCGCAGCACTTCGGTACCAATCGATTGAGTCCTCGCAGTCGCGAATCACAACCTATCGCTCGATGTCAGCGACGACTACGGTGCAGCCGTCGGTCACCATAACTCAAGAGAAGGGCAGGACGGCTCCAGGCTTCTTTTCGGTACTGTTGGGTCGAGGCACAGCCAATCTCAAGACAGAGCCGCAACCTGAAGCAGCCAAGCGCCCATCGACTGACGCTCGACCTGCGAAGCCCATCACTCGGCTCGAGTCAGCGACACTATCCGCTCAGGAGCAAGGAAGGGCATCCTTTGCGGCAGAGAGAGGCTTCGCACCACCCAGATCGTCCATGACAGCCGATCGAGTCCGACCAGATGTAAGACGGGAGCCTCGACCAAGGCATACGAGCGGCAACGAAGCCTTCGAGGCAGCTGTTCGCCGACAAGCTGGTGCACTCACGGAGCGATCAAACATGTACGAACGACAAGAGACACAGCCTCGACCGCAGGTGTCTTCCATGCGACAGCCCAAGAAGGATCGGTTTGTCGATGCGAGAGACGCTTTTGACGAGCAGGTCGAAACTAAGGTCACCTTGCGCCCACCACGGAAGGTGGCGTTTCGCACACCGACAAGCTCGCTTCACAAAGGCAGAGGTGAACCAAACCTTGGGACGGCGGGTAGCAGTTCAGAGTCGTTTCATGCTCCACCACCCAAGAGCAGACCGATACCAAAGACTAGCGAGCCAAAGCACTCGCGCAGCGACTCGAAGGCTGAAATTGAGGAGCGCAAGCATACATCATCAACAGCTACATCGCACAACAAAGAGCAACTGCGACCTTATCCGGGCAAGGGTCGCCGTGCAAACGAAAGCATCTATCCATTCGCTTCGGAGCCTGGACGTGAATCATTCCAGGCTATCAGAGCCTCGGGACCTGACCGGGTCATCATCGCACCAGCTTCCGGCGGGGATAGTCAGCCTTGGCCGGCAACAAAGTATTCGACCATGGCAGTACCAACCACGAGACGACCAGGACCGACACCCCTTGCAGCACACGCACGCATCTGACAAGACCTGAGCCGACCGAGAGAGACACCATCCAGACCTCTTCCCAGCACATCACACCGACGCACCGTCTCAGCAGCGCCCGAGCCAAGCGCCGCTGTGAGGGGGTCGAGCAGGTCCAGAAGTCGGGTCGAGAGTAATTCATCCCGGCCGTCCATGTCGGCTCGCCCCCCCGGCCCCTGTTGCTACTGAAGCACGATCGTACTCTGCAACAAGATCTCGAGCAGGCGATCGTGTTCCGAAAGTATCAACAAACGGACTTTACCACAACAGTGGAACCATGTCCATGGGTCGCGAGCGATACTCAGGTGCTCGCGCCAGGGCATAGAGGGTCCGATGCCGCCTCTACCCCAGCACTATCTTCATCTTGTAAGGACTATGCTTGAACGAAAATTACTTTCCTTAGATATCCGGATAGAGAAACGAGCTGTCTGGGTACCAGGACCAGCATCGCAGAATCGATATGGTCAATAATGAGAGACTATCGAGCAGCTGCTCGCCGTGAAAAGTAGAGCTCAATGAGACTGTTCTCTTGTAGCATTCAAGACATCTCCGCGTCGTGATGCGATAGCGTAGGGGATCGTCCAATGTCATAAAGCTTCGATAGAAGGCTGGGAAGTCTGTCGTAGAAATTCAATGGCGTGGGTACACGAACTCAAAGCTTATGCCACCTATCGTGGGATGATCCTCGGAAGTGCCGCGACATTGCACTCTAAGCGTCTAAGCGTCAGAGGTTGAGCCTGCTCTCTATCTTTCGAGCTCGAGTCTGAGCTTCTTCGTGGCGTACACGAGCAGGAAAGCTCTGTTCACCATGCAACAAAAAAGATTGAAAAATGCAGCGTTAGTCTTTGTCGGTGACGCCGAACAGAAGAAGCATCGGTCACGAGACCGTGAGAAGCATGTCCGTCGCGTTGAGTGTCTCTGTCTGAACTGAGCAGTAATCGGCATGAATCGGGTCACGTAGAGTTTGATGCTTGGTGGCGCCTCTGCGTCAGCGCCTCTTCTCGAAATGGAAATTATTGCTGCGAAAAAGGCGACGCGAGAGCACGCCTCAGCAAACGCGAGCGTTATCGCGCAACTTCCGCATTTCGCATTTCACATTTCGCAGCTCTCTCACTGCCTTTGCATCCATCCATCCGTTACCTCCTTCGGCGATCCTGGCTTTCGTTCCTTCATCCTCATTGACGCCTTACCCGCGCACATCATACATCGAAGGCCACAACAGAGGTGCGGCTTCTCTTCTTTCCCTCGAAACCAGCAAAGCATTGCTGCGCCCACAAGGACAAGACTAGAGTGTCGTCCAACATCACTCTCGGGCTGAAGACCAAAGCTCATCCGCTCGTCCATCTGTCCAAAGGATCAAGATAGACTACTGCGACAGCCATACCGAAGGAATTCCGTCATTTCGAGCACGCTAACGGCCGCTGCATCGACTTGCTCGGCTTGTTCCACCATCCCCATCTCTCATCACCGTCACCGCCGGACTAGCACCTTGAAGGCAGTCGCTCATTAGTATACACCATGTTCTATAGCGATGTCATCCTCGCAAAGCGCGGCCCGCTCGCGCGTGTCTGGCTTGCAGCGCATTGGGAGCGCAAGCTCAGCAAAGCACAATTCCTCCAGACCAGCATCGAAAAGAGTGTCAGCGCCATCATGGGCCAAGAAGTCGTTCCCATGGCTCTTCGTCTTTCCGGTCAGCTATTGCTTGGTGTCGTCCGCATCTACTCACGCAAAGCCAAGTATCTCCTTGAGGACTGCAATGAAGCGCTCCTCAAGATCAAGATGGCCTTCCGTTCCGGGGCCGTCGATATGACCAGCGATCAGCTCAACATCTCCCGAAACGCCATTACTCTGCCAGACATCCGCACCGATCTTGACATCTTGCTTCCAGACCAGGCGATGAACGACCTCGACGTCGACTTTGAAAGGCTCGCTGCCAAGAAGGCTAAGAAAATCGCCGACAACCCTACAGCATACACAGCCCGTGCCGCCGATATCACGCTTCCGACCGTAGACTACAGTGCATTCGACGACACCTTTGATGTCTCGTCCGGCATCGACGGTATCGCTTCCCAGGACTTTGACCCTGATGGTGGACTCGATCTCGGTCTCGAGGATGACTTCCCCGAGGTGGGAGGTCGTAGGAACGAAGCCGGCCAGCTTGTCGACGAGAATGGTGATCCCTTGCCCGAAGATGACTCTCTCAGTATTGGTGTCGGTCGTGATGCACCCAGCGAGGCTGGTCGTCAATCCGTAGCATCAATGCTCAATCTTGGTATGGACAATGACATCACTCTCGGCTCAGCTGGTGGCTCGCAAGCTCCTAGCATCGGTGTTCCTGACTTGGATCTCGGCGGCGAAGGTCTCGACCTTGGACTCGATGCACCCATGGACCTCGACCGAGCAGTGACACCTCCTCCAGGCGACAACAGCATGGCTCTTGCGATGGCCGACGTGACCCCTACCACCGCTGCTCGTATTCGGGATGCCGCTCAGCAACGCCAACAGGACGAGGCAGCCACTCGTCAAGCCAAAGCACGCAAGCAGATCGTCGACGCTCTCACCGAACTCCCCGAGAGCCAGCTCGGCGGCCTCAGTCAGGGCCTCAGCCAGGGCAGTGCCAGTCAAGCCGCCAACCTCGCTGACATCCTCACCGAAGAACGATACCTCCCTCGCTCCCGTGCCTACCTCCGACTCCTCAGCATTCGCGAAGACCCCTTCGCACATTTCATGCCTTTTGCCGACCCCTCGAACAAGGACAAGAGCTCTCTCTTCATCGGCCCCAATGGTCTTTCTTCCGAGCTCAGCGAGTTGTTCACCTTCGATCTCAGTGCTATGCGACGCCGTCGTGCGGCAGCTCTGGCGGAAGATGACGGACCCAGCAAGCGCGCTCGTCTCGGCGCTGACGACGAGGATGACTTTGAGATGGGTACTGGTCGCCGTGCACAGCAGGGCCGTGAATCCCTCGGCTTTGGCGACATGGGCGCAGACCAGACCGGCTTTGACTTTAGTACGGGTGGTGATGGAGGCTTTGACATTCCTGGTATGGACGTGTCCATGGGTCTGGATCTCGGCGAAGATAGGTTGCGACGATCCTCGCGCAAGTCCCGTGCTGAACTTGAGGCAGAAGAAGAAGCCAACGAGACCGGTCGTTTACCTGCTCTCTCCCGTCTCTCTACACCCGATATTGACGATGGAGGACTGGAATCCCTCACCGTCAGCTCTTCAAACCCCTTGGCCGTCTTTGACGTTCGACCCGCTGATGACACCCAATCAGCCGCCAACGAAGAAGCTGCCTCCGTCCTCCGTGCATCCGAAGATGCCGAAGCATCGACACAAGGTTGGGCAAAGTCCACCGTCCGCGCTCTCCGTGTTGTTCGCTCTCAACTCTCCGCCACACCGGCTACTACCGAGGAGGAAGAACCCTCGCAGTCTCGATTCGTCGAAGTAGACGAGGAGACAGAAGAGAAGAAGCTTTCGTTCCAAAAGATCTCTAATAATGCTTCCAGACGCGCTGCCGCCGGATTCTTCTTCGAGATGCTCGTGTTGGGAACCAAGGACTGCGTTAAGCTGCAACAGGACGAGGCATACGGTGATATTAAGGTCGCGGCCAAGGAGAAGCTATGGAAAACCAACGCTGTAGCGTCACAGGTAGCTACAGCGCCAGTGCAAGAGGCGGGAACGGCGATACAGGGTGATGCCTAGGTCTCTCTCACGATCTTTTTTTCTTTCTTTTTGATCTTGTTTCGCACGTCCTGTTAGCATCTTACCCTCATGTATGTTTAGTTCATCTGGCAAGCTTTTTTGCAATGTTTCAAACACTGATACCACTTCGAAACTCCAGCCACTCTGCTTTTGTAATGGTGACTTGATTGCGATCAACATGTTTTGGCCATAACGAGAGAGTTGCATGACTCCGGTGCGTGGTTCAACAACAGCCACATTCTTGATTTCAATGCCGCAACTTAGGCCGAAGCACCATCCTTCTGCTCCTGACTCCACTTCTTCAACATCTCCTTCTTCTCAAAAGGCTCTACACCTGCGGTCACTCTGAAACCGGCGCTGAGCGAACTCCAGTCCAAGTTGGCGCCGCCAATAGCTCGAGCTGAAACCATGTGCTGTCTTGCCAACTCAATAATCGGTAAAGGACAGTCGACAGATTCGCCCAACTTGATGATGTGCGAAGCATCCTTGATACCACCGTTTAGCGTGAAGCCGTTCTCGCCCTTGAAGTTGCTGTCGAGAATCTTCTTGCCGTAACCCAGGGCAGAGGGGGCGGGGAAGAACTCTTCGAGGAACTCGTAGAGTCTATCGCTGCCAACGCCAGTCTTGTCGGCAAGAGTCATGGTCTCAGAGAGCATCTCGATGGTAGAAACGATGATCGAGTTACCAATCAACTTGAACGACGCAGCACGTTCGGGGTTAGAGCCAAAGTCCATAATCTTTCGACCCATAGCGGGGACAAGGAACTGGGATGCAAACTTCTTCGAGTTGTAAGGTCCGGCTACGGCAAAGACGAGCTTAGCACTGGCAGCCATGGGAGGAGGGCCGAAGGCAGGTGCTGCGACAAAGTGACGTTTGGGCAAAGACGAGATCTTGCGTTCCAATTTTCCGGTCGTAGCAGGGTAAAGTGTGCTGGTGTCGATGAAAAGAGTGGAGAAACCGCTAGAGATACGTTCCTGAGCATGCTTGCCTACACGCTTCTCTTCAGCCTGGAGCAGAGCCTCGTAGATCTCTTCGGCTGCTTCGTCGTTCGATAAGCTGGTGAAGATAAGGTCGCAGCGAGTGCCGATCTGCTCAGCCGAGTCGACGGCCTTGACGAGTCCCTCGAGCTCCTTCTCGAGCGCCTGAGCCTTGGAAACGGTACGGTTGTAGACGAGCAAAGGTGGGAGAGGAGGCGACATCTCGCGCATGTGCTTGGCGAGGTTGGCTGCCATCTTGATACCCATGTTACCGAGACCAATCCATCCTACCTGGTGTTGAGGATGAGGAGTGCTTGGAGTGCTGTAAGGGATGTTGGCGTTGTCAGCGCCACCGGCGCCGAGACCTGAGTGCGAAGCCATTCTTCTTAATCGTAAGCAGGAAGGGTTGGTTCGGCGATATTAATGGTACTTTCGGTACGAAGGATTACGAGCCTTTTATACAATATACGACTACAGTCGAAGGAACAAGGAGGTCGTCGGTGAATGGAAAGGAGAAAAGGAGGTCGGGAGAGGTGAATGAGATATGGCCGGTAGCTTCTCGGCTGAACTGTATATGTATACATACGACTGAGAAGTGGAGCTGAAGCGCTACGTACATACAGTACATGTGTGCAGCATCTGCAACGCTGCGCACACATTTCTATTGTTCTCGAGATTCTCGCCGTTTCGCTTACTGTACGCACAAGCCAGTTCTCTTACCCCGATTCTGACGCGCTGCCCGATGTTTCTGCATCGGGTGACTGGCTGCTTGGCGCATGCACAAAGCGCAGCGCACGCACACTTGCGCCCCTGATCCTCACACTTCTCCATCTCCACTTTGCATCACGTCCACGACCTTTTCGCCGTCACCTTCTCCGCATCAGCCAACGCAGGACTCGGTGCGCAGCATATATACAACATAGCCATGTCAGGCTGGACAACTGTCTGGGTCTTCCTCATTGCCGCCGGTGCAAGCGGCGCCGTTTGGGTCACAACGCCAAAGGGGCCAAATCAAGTGTAAGCTGCCCTCCTTCTTTTGCTTCTCGCATTGCCATACGGCTAGGAATTGGACGCAGTACTGACAGAATGGCAATTCCTCAATGTTGGTCGATACAGCTTGATTCGCACATCAGTGGTGATCGCATTGACGTGCATGTACCTGATGTGGTTTATCATTTATATGGCACAATTACATCCCATCGTCAGTAAGTATTTCACGATCATGCTCAAGTGGACAAGAGATAACATCGACTGACGCTGTATACACCTTCGTTCCCCACCTTCGTTGAACTGCACAGAACCAAAGCGAGGCGATGTCCGATTCCTCGAGCACTAAACTACTTCAGCACGCAGATCCCATACCGCCCTTGTACATTATTCCAGAGCTTATTACAACAATTCGGTTCTCACACCCATCTCATCCTACAGCGTCTTCATCGCAGAATTGGCACGTCAGGTCGAGTCGACACGCAACACACACGAAAGATATTTGGTGGCAGTAAAGATTTCAGAGCGAAGCATTTCCGTCAATATCTGCATCCTCGTCTGGAAAACCCAGGTCAAAGTGGCGCGGATAGTCATAGGGGTCATATTGGAGCTCGTGCCTCCGCGTGAAGTCCAAATGCAGGAGGACACGATCGTTGCCTGACCACTCTTCAGGATGTACTTCGTCCACCTCGGTACGCAAGGGATGTACGGTCGTGTCCCTGTCTAAGGTAAAGTAAACTCCAACGTCGTCCATCTGCACGCTGCTACATCGGCCGTACGAATCTTGTCGCGACGCACTCGCACGTGAATACACCAGGACCGGCGGCATCGGGTCCTGCTCCCCCGCATTATCTTCTCCGTCGACATTGTTTTCCTCTGCATCCTCATTGTGGCTATGCGTCGACGATGACGGTGAAGGTGACGGTGACGGTGATGAGCGGGATGGAAGAGACTCTGGCCACCCAACACCGTTCACTTCAACGTGATCGTGCCTTGTGTGGAGTGCCGCCGACTCGACATTGAGGTCGAGGATGTAGGGCAATTCGTTTATGATGACAGCCTTGCCTTCGTGCACTGTCAGCTGTGCATCTCCACGGAGCTCCCATAGTCGCCGGCTGTTCCAGCCCAACCCTGACCAGTCTTCTCCGCCGTCCAGAACGACGTCGTCATACCAGTCAGGTAGATGCTGAAACTCAATTTCGACGAACAGATCTGGTGCATGTTCTGGATTGCTGAAGAACTTCTTGTAGTCTTTTATGAGTAAGACCGTTCCTTGGCCGAGAATCAAGAGCGTTTTTGTTTTGAGATCCGGATGCACGGCTGACCAGATCTGATACGGTGTCATGGTCAATTGCGCCAGGTTCATCGTGTTCGGTCCCGCTTGCCAGGGACCTGGAGCAGCTCGCACAAGTCGACGCTGCGTAAAGGCAGGGTTGCTGAAATACGGCTCTCCTCCTTGCTCTGCGTAAGACTCCTCTCGGACGCGCCACGTTGCGGGGGCTGGGGCTCCTGCTGCAAAGTGCTGACCCATATTCCAGACAAGCTGCTTCGTCTGACGCGAAAAGACCGTTACAGATTTGGCACCGACTCCGTTGAGAAAGACGAACTCATCATCAAAGTCGATATAGGTAATGTTGCCGTCACGATGCGGAGAGCCACGCATGTCGATCTCCTCTACCACTTGCTGCTGCGGAACGTGCCAGATTGTGATCCAACCGTCCTGACTTGCGGCGCACAGATATGGGAACTGGAAGCGATAAGCTCGGATAGGTCTGGTAGAGCTTAGAATGGTGTAGCGCTGGTAGTGACCACGATCAGCGGCACGATCGAGATGGGGTATGAGTCGTTCGCTGCGCCAGACTTCGAAGTGACCTATGCCTGGACGATCGAAGATGAACCAGCCACGAGAGAATTCGAGATGAGGAGACGAGCGCGTTGCTGTCCTTGGGATGTGCCACAGCAGAGTCTTCGTGGCATGGTCGAAGACTTGAATCCCACCATTCTGACCTGTGACGATGAAGGTCTTTTCGTCGGGGTCAATCTTACATCTCCAGACACCAGAGCCCTCGGGCATGACGTGAAGAGCACGGCTATACGGAAAGAGGTATGACTCTGGCGGTGGTGTTGGATTGGTGACATCTTGGAGACTTGCCACATGTGAGCTGCGCATTGCCAGAGAGGATACATCGGCTTCTTTGAAGTCAGTATCTGGTGGTCCCGGAGCCTTGCTAGGTCGTGGCTTGAGCGTATCTGTCACGTCTGCGAGCAGTGATGGAGACCAATGGCGACCTAGCCGCCACAGGTGACAGCACAGCGACAGCCAGGAGTTGCAGTTGTCAAAGTAGGTGGTAGTGTTCCTCGAACGATATCTATGTATCGTGGCCTGCAGCAGGTCTTGCCACGGATCTGGTTCTACTTCGCGATCAAACTGTTGCAGTACACTGGCGACGACCCTAATACTGCTTTCTCGTTCTTCTGCTGCGCGTTCCAACTGGCAGTAGCCAAGGCGATGGGCGAGGGCCCTCCATACAGCCTCATCTGTACATATCTCGTTCCAAGCTGTCGGCGGGAGTCGGAGCGATAGAAGCTGATAGATCAGCAATCGAGCGTTTCAAGAAGGCGTGTCCGAGGGTTTGTCACTCACCTCGATTGACCTGCGCACAGCGCACCAGTGTTGGTGGCTGCAAGAAGCTCAGGATGTATGAGAAGGTCTCTGGAGGCAGCCGCCTGCACGGGTCCGCTTCGGACACCATTGTTTGAGACGGTGTAGCTGTTCGAGGCCTCTTCCGGTGGTTGCGGTCGCTCGATGAAGACCTGGAGTCGGCTAACAGAGGCGGCCTCTTCCTATGGTGCTAAGCGTTGGTCGGAGGCTTTCGTTGCGAAAACTTTAACAAATCGAAGCCATCATGGCTGAGCAGATAAGGTCAGCCTAGCACATCTGTGGCGCAGTCGACCCTCTGATGGATAGGACGAATGGTGTAGGGAAGGTGAGAGAGGAAGCAAAGCGAGGCTCGCGAAAAGGCCCATGCACTTCAAGCTGAGCTGCATAATCGGAAATTCACCGACAGGCCAGCCTCCACACACACAGCCACCACCACCACCACCCCACGTGTGAGCGCATTGAGCCCATCGGTCGCTCCGACTTACGACTATTCCAGAGATCAACACCATCCCCTCTTCACACCCGCCTTGAACCTGCGAGAGGCCCTTTCCGCACGATATGCTCACGGTCTCGGTCGTTGCACTTCACCTCTGATATCTGACAAGCTTCGTCACCACCAGCCAGCGACGAGCGATACGGCGAGGAGGCGATGCAATGCACGTCTACCTTCAAGATGCCCCGCGGGTCATCGCACTCGTCTCAGACGACCTCGAAGCGGGCCATAATGGAATGAGCTCGGATAAGCCATCATCTCCCACTGCCATCCTTGTCTCGACTCAAACGACCCCAGCTGCAGCACCTGACAACGCCGCGGCTCTTGCAGGATCCACCGCGGCCAATGCTTCATCTGCTGCGAAAGCAGTGGTCGAAGTCGTCAAGGAGCAAGAGATCGAAGCTTTGACGCTGCAGAGGCTCACTTCCAAGCCGATACACGGCTGTCTCGGTCTCATCAATGTCGGTCAGGACCTCTTTGTCGCGGTAGTCACTGCCGCTCAGGAGGTAGGCGCCATTCGCCCCGGTGAGGTGGTCATGTGCATCACTGCTGTCTCCTTCTACTGTGTCAACCGCTCCACCTGGGATGACACGCTCATCTCCGAAGCTTCAGGCTCGCAGCCTGAAACGCATGATTCGTATGGTCCCGGTCACGAAGGCGCAGTCACACAGCCGAGTGTCTACGAGCATCCATGCACCAGTCTCAAGAAGCTGCTCAGCACCGGAACTTTCTACTTTGCTCTAGGAGGCACATTTGACCTTTCAACCCGTCTCGACAAGCGCCTTGCGGATGTCTCGAAACGCGGCAATACCTCAGGTCACGACATCTCACGATACGACGGCCGCTTCGTATGGAACAATTACATGATTGAGCCCCTCATCAGCTTCCGCGAGCGTCTCGAACGAGTTGACCGTGCTCGGATTGACGCTGGCTGCTTCCTGCTCTTGGCGATACAAGGCTTCGTCGGCGCATTCGAAGCTTCTGTCTCGGCGATCCCAGGTGTCGCTGCACCCGCTGCTGCCATCGCTCCTGTACCTGCAACCGCCAACAGTCGCTCTCCCGGCACCCTAGCTTTGATCAGCCGACTCAGCTGGAAAAGAGCAGGTACGCGCTTCAACACTCGCGGCGTTGATGACGACGGCAACGTTGCCAACTTCGTCGAAACTGAGACACTTTTCAGCGACGGAGCCACCACCTTCACATTTGTTCAAGTTCGCGGCTCTGTCCCACTGTTTTGGGAACAGCAAGGCCTCCAAGCCTTCAACGCCAAAATTCAGATCACGCGATCACGAGGCGCTTCTCAGCCAGCGTTCGATCGTCACTTTGCTGATCTCATATCTCACTACTCGCGTGTTCATGCCATCAACCTGCTCGGCACTCGAGATGCCGAGACCGTCCTCACTTCAGCTTATGCAGAACACATGCGACACAGCGAGGCTGAATCCATCGCCGCACTGCCAGCAGACGAGCCCACATCGGCAAAAGGAGAGATCGTCGGCGACGACAGCTCCGAACGCATCGGCTTGACCAACTTTGACTTCCACACTGTCTCTCGCAATACTGGCGGCATCGACGGTGTCCGCAACGGGCTCCGCTACCTTGGTCCTGTCCAGCTCAAGCGCAAAGCTTTCGGATACTCGGTCATCGACAGTTCGACCGGAGAGCTGCTTCGTCGCCAGAAAGGTATCTTCCGGACAAATTGCCTCGACTGCCTCGACCGCACCAATGTCGTCGAAGACATGCTTTCGCGTTCAATGCTTGACACATTCTTCGAGGCTGCTGCCAACCGAGACGCAGTATATCAGGCGTTCCAGGACCCGAATCACCCTCTATGGGTTCATCATCGCGTACTTTGGGCTGAGAATGGTGACGCTCTTTCCAAGATCTACGCGGGTACGGGCGCACTCAACTCGAGCTTCACCCGCAGCGGCAAGAAGACGTTGGGTGGCCTCCTCAGCGATGCGGCCAAGAGCGCTGGCCGAATGTACATCAACAACTTTCAAGACAAGAACAAACAGAACGTCATCGATGCGCTCCTCGGAAACATGGCCAATCAGAAGCCCGTTACCGTCTTCGATCCTGTGCTCGACAGTGTCACCGCAGAGCTCAACGCCAGAGTGGAAGAGTATTCGTCCAGCCGCGATATCACCCTCTTTGCCGGCACCTACAATCTCAACGGCAAGGCCCCTGGCGAGTCGCTGATACCATGGCTGTTCCCCGATGGCGAAGACCACGAACCGGACATCTTTGCGATTGGCTTTCAGGAGATTGTACAGCTTACGCCACAACAGATCTTGATGACTGATCCAGACAAGATCCGGATCTGGGAGGCCAAGATCATGGAGACTATAGCAAAAAGACCGAACAGGACATCTCGTTACATTCTCCTTCGAAGCGAGCAGCTAGTCGGCACAGCACTTGTCGTCCTCATCAAAGAAGAGCTTGTCAACGATGTGAGACTGGTGGAGGCGGCCACCCGCAAGACAGGGCTCAAAGGTATGAGTGGTAACAAGGGAGGTGTTGCCATCCGAATGGACTATTACGATACCTCGATTTGCTTTGTTACCGCTCACTTTGCTGCAGGACACTCTGCGTACGAAGAGAGGAACGCCGACTACTGGACCATCACAAGAGGCCTTTCGTTTGCTCGAGGCAAGACAATCGGCAGTCACGACCATGTTATCTGGCTTGGCGACTTCAACTATCGAATTGATCTGACCAACGAGATAGTCCGCTCCATGGCAGCTCGAGAAGATATCGCTGGGCTCTATGCGCGAGATCAGCTCCGTCGCAGCAAGGAAGCAGTCGAGGTGTTTCCTGGCTATGAAGAAGGCCCCGTCACCTTTGCGCCAACTTACAAGTATGACAATGGCTCGGACCAGTACGACTCGTCAGAGAAGCAGCGCATTCCAGCATGGACGGATCGTATCCTGTATCGTGGCCTCGGCTTGCGGCAGCTGAGCTACTCTCGTGCCGAGCTCAGGACGAGTGATCACAGGCCTGTATATGCCACCTTTGTCGGGCCCGTTAGGATCGTCGATCATCTGAAGAGGGATGCGATTCGCAAGCAGCTGTTATCGGAAAAGAAGGCAGCAAATGGCATCGCAGGCGCTGGTTCAGTCTCCTCTGCTTCTGAAGACGACGAGAGCCTACCGGACCCATCCGATGAGCATCAGCAGTGGTGGGACCGGTCGGAATCACCATCTGAGGCTCAGGATCATACGTCTGACAGCCAGAGCAGTGACGAAGGAGCTGTCGGTACCAATCCCTTCCGCAGGGATCTCAATGCTACCCGTATGGCTGGACAAGGCTCTCCTTCACCGACGAGCAAGACTCGAATCGGGAACCTTTCGCTGGGTAACTCATCGGAGCGAGCACATTCGACGCCACCATCTCCCATCACTGCAAGAGCTACCAATGAAGATCCTTCTGTGGCAGGAACTCCATTGCGTAAGACGATCTCTACCTCACCAACAATAGAGAAGCGGGTCGCCTCTGGGCCTGCTGCGATGGCCAATGGGAGGTCCGCACCGCCACCGATTCCGACAAAGCCGTCGGTGGCAGCGACCAGCGCAAACGGCACCATTCCGACAGCTTCTGCTTCTGCAGAATTGTCGAGCGCAGCTCCGCCTGTACTGCCGAAGAGACCCGGGATGGGGTCTCGATCGGCCTCCTATTCTTCGCACAAGTCGAAGAAGAGTTTGCTAGACGACAGTGACTAAATTCACCTCCGCAGCGTCAATCAGAATGCATTGATTGGGGCGGCAAGGGGCGGTCAAGCTTATACGTAGACTCGGACGTTACCCTGAAATGGGCAATATGAGAACACTATGCTGCACACAGGCACGAAGAGCCGGGTACGTTCGACTTGAAGTTTGGTATTGAGCGTGTGCTTCTTCATTGTCCGGCATCGTATACTTCGGCATTTCCGCTCATGTCCTTGTACTGTTCAGAGATCATTGATTTGAGAGTGAAGGGAGAGCTGTCAGTGACTTCGGACACGGTCACCTTGTTCAGAATAGCGCCATGACTTACCTCCTGAATCGACATGTTGGCGATAGAGACATTTGAAGCCTGTAAGTAAAGCACAAAAGCAAGTTTGATTAGCACTGCATACTGACCCCGAGACGCAATGCGCTCAAGCTAAATACTCACTACCTCGACCGAAGATCTAGCCTTAGCCTTCAACCTCTGCTCCACCTTTCCTCCCTGCAACTGCAAGATATGAACCAAGTCGTCCTGATCTTTGTCTGCAATTAAAACACAGTTTCCATTCCACTTTGCATCTTTGCCATCAACCTTTGCGCTCGCATCACCCTTCAACAGCTTTGCGTGGTACTCGAGGACGGCCTTTTCTGAATCGAGCTTGACCGAGGAATCGGAAGGTTGTACGAGCTGAACGAGATTATACAATCCGCATTCTTCACGGGGGCCTTCACCGCTGTTGATTTCGTCGATAAAGTCACTTGACCGGATATGGTTGAGGACGGTCTCGCCTTTGGATGAGGAGCCAGAGACGACGTATAGTGCGACGTGTTCTGACATTTTTGCTCGAGCTGATGGTGGCAAGCTGATAGGAAGGGTCAGGTGTTGCAGTCGCGAAGAAGGACAATTGGCACGTTCGCACCTTCATGCACCAAATTCAGCTTCAAACCTCCACATGCTTCGCGATATCGGGAAGCTGGATCGGGATCGGCGAGCCGACGATCGTCCATCCTTTTGAGGCAAGGTTCGATCTCGCTCATATACCAAACATATGACTACGATAGACTACAGACGCTGGAAACGTACTGTGCTGTGATCTGCTGGCGATCCAGACCTTCCGGCAGGCAGCTAGATACTTGACCAACGCCATTTGCGCCTGAATAAAATTGCTTTGGTTGCAGGTCTCGAAACGCCCTTGCTTTTTCGCAGCAGCAAATAGGCACCCTGTCACGCCGTGTTGGACGTGTCATATCAATTACTGCCTTCCCTGCCTCCCATCTCTTAATCTTCATCCACGCAACTATGGGTCATGCAACGGATTAGAGCTTTTTAAACTGAGTCTGACGCTGGAAGACAGGTCACGCTATATCGAAATGCGGCCACGAGCGATTCGCTTGGTTCGTCGGTCGAAGAGCTACTTGCCTGTTCTGACAAAGACGCAGCGTGGAGACGTCAAGACGAACTCAACTTCCCTTCTGTCACTCTTTTGCTTCCATGCCGCCTCAAGGGTTCCTTCACTGTCGAATGGGCCTGACTTGTGACTTCAGCTGCTCTGTGTGGAAGTGACGTTTTAGGGCCTGAAGCAAACACCGTTGTGAGACAGACATGGCGTTCTTCGAGACCCTCCTCGTCCCGCCAGCGGAGGAGTAGACAACAGCGTCAGACGGACGGAAGTATGGTCCTAGCAGAAGACTCTTCAGGTTTCCTCATATGGACACTTGCTATCTGCTCGTCGTCCCGTTCTTACTCCCTCCTTCTTCTCCTCCATACCACCGGCTGGTTTCACTCCCATCATACTCTTTTCTTCTTCTCCTCTCTTTTCCGTTTCTTTTCATCTTCTTCTTCCTTCGACTGGTCCTGGTGATCTCTTGTTGCTTTTTCAACCACGTTGATTGGCTCCGTTTTGGTCTCGACACATACTCTTTTCAACACGTTCTTTTAGTTTCGATCCTCTTTGCTTGTTTCTAGAGGCCGGTCGTAAGTACTGCTTAACTTCAGAAGAAAGCAAGATTGCTCAGATTGAGTGCTGACTGCTACCGATCACTTTGATCTCGTCGTCTTCGGAACGGGACTACACCGCGATCAACAGCTCACCCACGCATTCCCTGCAACTTATCCAGCTCGGTCAACTTTCAACCATCGCCAGTCTCGAATACACGCCGACAATCGGAATCTCACAGCAGCTCTTTTGTCGACCCAGCATAGACCTCTAGACTTCTACCCAGACCTTGCAAGCGATTCAGCACGACGATTTTTCAAGCCTTTCACCATGAAGAAGTTCTCGAACCATTTCTTCACACTGCTCTTGGTGCTGCTGTCCGTAGGCGCCTTTGACCTCCACGCCATCCTCGACCCCACGACACGGTCCGCCCCCCGCGTATGGCCTGCTGCATCTGCTGCGCCCCTCTACTCTGCTTCAAACACTGCCGAGCTCAACACATGGTCCAGAAAGCCTCGTGTTGGCATCGTCATCAAGGATGCTTCGACTTCCAAGAAAGCGCCAAAGAAGACCATAACTACAGGAGGGTCAAAGTCCAGCAGCTCTGCTTTCAACAGCCCCGACGGACGAGTTGGCATGAAAGTACAGCTCAAGTTGCTTGAGCGTAACCAAGATGCTGATCCCCTAATGGTGAGTAGATTAAGATCAAGGAACATCCTCACCCAGCTAGATGTACTGACTACATGATGGCTGTCCATACCATGGAACCTTCTCCAGCTCTATCAAAGGCACATAAACAAAGCAACATCCAAGCTGGCCAGCATCTTGGGTCGAAGTGGCCCCACCCAACAACAGATGCAGCAAGCTTTGGAGCGACGCAAGATTAGCATCCTTCAGCGTCGTGGCCACATCTCAGACGATGCTACCCCTTCCGCTCGGGACGGCGCTCGACACACCAAGCCCCGTCAAGGCTATACCAACCACGCCGAGTCCGGCGGCGAAATGCAGCGCCGCTTCCTTTCCAGCATCATGGACGACCTCTTCGGCCGCACTGGTCTCGAAGGAGGCTCAAAAGCCAAATCGACCATCCAACAAGTCGCCAACGAAGGCTACCTCGAGATCAACCTCATTGCCTCTGGCTCTGACAATCTCACTCTCGCCTCCGCCCCAACCGCTATCCAGAGTGTTGGTCTCGATATTGAGTCCAACGATATCGGTTACGTAGCTGACATCGAAATTGGCAGCCAAAATCAGACTTTCCGTATGCTCATCGACTCCGGCTCTGCCGACACCTGGGTCCCCAGCACTGCCTGCCAAGCTTGCGGCAGCACACACATGAAGCTCGGCGACTCAACCTCTGATACCTTCGTCTCCCTGAACACTCCCTTCTCCATCGAATATGGAACAGGAGATGTTTCAGGCAATCTTGCTCGCGACAACGTGGAGATCGCTGGCCTAGACTTAAGCAACTACACCTTTGCTGTGACTACTGAAGAATCTTCTGATTTCAGTGACGACACCGTGCCCTTTGATGGTCTTATGGGTCTCGCTCGTAGCGAGCTCTCTAACGCTGGTCAACCGACCCCGATTGACGCTCTCTACGCAGAGGGAAAGGTTCAAGCTCCAGTCATGGGCTACCATCTTGGCCGTATTGCAGATGGCTACAACGCTGGTGAAGTTACGTTCGGTGGTGTTGATCCAGCCAAGTATTCTGGAAACATCACTGAGGTAGACAACGTCTCAACAAAAGGCTTCTGGGAAGCCTCTATCGATGCCATCTCTGTCGGCGGAACAGACCTGGGCCTTCAAGGCCGCACTGCAATCCTCGACACCGGTACAACTCTCATTGTTGCCCCCGAAGCTGATGCTGACGCAGTCCACGCTCAGATTCCAGGCGCACAGTCGGACGGTCAGGGTGGATACACTATCCCCTGCACCACCACCAAACAGCTTGCCTTCACTTTTGGTGGGAAAGAGTTCCCAATCGACACACGGGATCTGCTCTTCGTCCCTGTTGATCAGAACGATCTCTTGGGAGACTGTGTCAGCGCGATCTCAGCAGGGAATGTGGGTCAGGCGAACGAGTGGTTGGTAGGAGCAACATTCTTGAAGAACGTTTACTTTGCCACCAACACTGAGGCGAATAAGATCGGCCTTGCTCGTCTCAATACCACTGACACCACGCCTAAAGGTAACGGTACCGCCTCAGCTACTGCTGCTTCGAAGCTCACGAAGCTCAATTCGCTGGACTAAGCTTCAAAGCTTATCTTTACCCTCCTTGTCTTCCTCACCTAGAAGCGATCCCTTCGCAATAGAAACAATGAGAAGGAACAGATCAACAACGCTCTCACACGGGACTGATTGATAAGGAATGAATGTGTTGAGATCTGTAATGATGAGTCTACAATGTATGCAATGTGCTTTTGAAACGAAAGATGCGAAAGCAACTACGCCGCGAGAAGGATCGACTTTCTTCCGGCTGTCAATTAAAGAATGTGGTATGTCTACCGATAAGAACGCGGAGGCTGTGCTACAGCATCCGACTGCTCATCCCAGGTGTATGTTGCTGAAGGAGCAAGCGAAGGAGAGTACTTGAAGGAGTTAGATGCGTATCCTTCTGGTGTGTGTGGCATCCACTGCTGCTTCTGCTGCTGTTGTTGGTGGTGGTGATCATGATAGCGAACGACGTCTTGTGTCACATCGAAAGGCAGACTGATGGTCGGACCATGCTCTGCTGAGCCAACGAGTGTTGTGTCTTGCGAGCTGTCGCCGCCGGTCCCAGCGTGTGGATACTTCTCTTCCACGTGTCCATGTTGCTGGCCGTGGAAATGAGATAGTTCTGGATCCTTGTGCCCTTCTCCCTCATCCTTCTTCTCCTCTTTCTTCTCTTCGCCCATGAAATCAGGTAAAGGCAAATCCTCGATCCAGAAACAACACGCAAAGCCTACTACCACCACCGGCATGAACGCATACATAGCCTTCTGCAATCCGTCCGCATACATCTGTCTGACTTGCTCCTTCACTGGATCCGGTAGATCTCGTAGCCTCTCCACGTACCCAAGCACCGTCGGACCGGTCAACCCAAGTTGTGCCACATCCGGCACACTGCTTAGTTTGTCGCTAACAGTCGCTGTCAAAACAGATGTAGTGATGGCGATGCCCCAGATCGCTCCAAAGGAGCGGCAGAAAGCATAGGTCGCAGTAGCAGTCTCCAACTCCTCAATCGGCAAACTCGCCTGAATAGGCGGCAGAGTGATCGCAAAGAGGATTCCGATACCCAATCCGGCTACGATCTGAGCCACGATAAGCTCCCACTCCACCGTGCCGGTGGTGAATCGGGTCATCCAGCCAAATCCTAGCACAGTAAACGCCCATCCGATGAAAGTGAGATTCTTGTACTTTCCTGTAACAGCCATTGCGATACCTGCTACGATGGCGAATGGTGCGGTAGGAGCAGTGGAGGGGAAGGTCGAAACAGCGGAGCGTAGTGGGGTCTCGTCCTTGATCGATTGGAAGTAGACAGGTAGTGCATAGATGGCTCCATAAGTCGCGATACCGTGCAAGAACGTCATCAGAAATGCTGAACAGGCAGTCCTGTTACTGAACAGCTTCAACGGTAGCACAGGCTGAGTGCTTAGCGGGTTAGGCAAGAACTCGATCAGCAAGAAGAGAATGAACCCTCCCATTCCGGCAGCCATGGGAATCCAGATTTGCATACTGGACCAGGGATGTGTCAACCCACCCTCCGTAACCGCGATCAGAATGCTAACCACCGATCCGAGCAAGACCAAGTTTCCAACAATGTCCATCTTTGCGAGCTTTGTCTTGAGCGGCATGTTTGGCACGGGTAAGTTCATGGTCGGGATAAGCATAAGCAGGGCCAAGGCTCCGATGGGAATGTTGATCCAGAAGATCCAACGCCAGTCGTGATCGCTAAAGTATCCGCCGAGCACGGGGGCGATGAAGGAAGCGATAGCAAATACAAGACCAAAGATGCCGACGAAGAAGCCACGTTCGCGAAGCGTAGTGATGTCTGAAACGGTGATTTCTCCAATGGCTTGAATACCACCTCCGCCTAGACCTTGTACTCCACGTCCAATGACAAGAAAGAGAATGTTGTGTGCGAAGCCGCACATGACACTGCCACCGACGAAGAGTATCACCGAAAGTACTGCAGACCAACGCCTCTCGATAACGCAGGATAGACCACCGAACAGCGGCTGGAACGCGGTCACGGTGAGAAGGTAGGAAGATGTGACCCACCCACCAGCTATCGTTGATGTAGGAAGATCTTCCACAATCGAAGGCAGGGCGGTGGAGATCATCGTCATGTCCAATGCAGTAAGTGTGACTGTGACGGCAAAAGCAAGGATGAGGGTCCAGAACTTGATGGTTTTCTTGCCGTTCTTGTCGTGCAAGCCATACTTGAATAGTCGGGTTCGAGCTACTTCTGCATCATCAGGCTCCATCTGGTCGACGGTGAACTGACTTTTGGGTTTCATGTCGACCTTGTACATTGGTGCAAAAGTAGATGTCGATGGCTGGAGGGCTGATGACTCCCAATAGTCGGGTTGTTGAAGCTGAAGCCCCCCGTGATCTTGCTCATCCCTCTGCTGCTGCTGATATTGATGATGGCAGTTGGAGGAGGAGAAAGATGGTTTACGAGATGGGACGAGGTTGGAGCGAGATGTCATTGCTTGGACTTGCTGCTCTTGTTGTGCTGCCCAAGGCTGGTACGCAACTGTGGGAGATTGCGAGAGAGGCTCGAGGGGCTGTGGTGCTGGAAAAGGTTCGAAGCTGGGTTGACCTATGGCTATGCTCTCTTCTCCGCTGTAGACGGGCTCGCTCGCCGCTGTTCTACCGAAGTCACGGCCGGTCAAACCAAGGCCTCGTGGGTGCCGTTTGTGGTGATCCTCATGATTTGAGTGATAGCCATGGCTGTTTTGCTCTGAGTTGTGTGGCTGCTGATGATGACGAGGATCGCTCTGCTGGTGGGTTTCCCACTCGTGAGCATACATTGTGTCGAGTAAAAGAGCCTATGCTTCGTCAGCGATCCTCGAGTGTCGGTGTTGATTCGAAGGCCCACTTTGGTACTAGATGAGAAGATCAAGAAGTAGGAGGAAGAACCAGCTTCCATATCAATGGTACGGCAGAGAAGTGCTAGTGGTGGAGGCGGAAAAGCTTGAGGAAGGTGAAGATCAAACTCAAGTGGGACTATCGTGGTATCGTGTGAGCACGTGAAGCCCGCCCAGAGTTCGACCAGAGGAGAGTGAGCTTGATTGGGGAGGGGCTAGCACGCTTGCAGCTACACTACGCTCAACAGGCTCAAGTCAAGGCGTCAACCTATCAGCTAAAGCCATCGTTTCTCGACAAGCTGAGGCCTGACTTCAGCAATGTCCACACTCTCCGTTAGGGGCAGCCTTCACGTGGACTGACAACCTGCTCACGCTGCCAAGAACGCCCAGTCTCTTAGCGCACACTTCTGCAAACGGGAGCTCTGGGACGCAAAGGTCTGAGACAAGGACCAGAGATCATTGATCCCTCTCAGAGGCTCGGGAGAGCAGAGAGGAATGCTTCTGCACGGAGGGATACACGGTAAGAGAGGCAGGATTTGACAGGCAAGGGAGACGGCATGAGCAGTGTGCTCTGCAGTGCAAACATGAAATTATTGTAATAAATTTATTGTTTGCTGGGAATGTGGGCTACAGCTGTCTTTCTCTCCTCTCGAGACGCAAGCTGCATGCTGGATCGGCACATCTGAGCTGTCAAAAAGCGTTTGCCGAAACCAACACCTCGTGCTCGAAGCCAATACCATAACTTACTCGCAATCTCATGCTTTTTTTTTGTTGTGATAAAGAGCATGTATGTTCGGATCGAAGTATGTCGTCATCGGGTCGATGAAGCTGTGCTATCATCGCCTTGCCGAGTTCTAGGTCTGCCTTGAGTCAAGGCGAGATCAACAGTACTGTATATTCCCAAGTCAATGATTCGAGCCTACATGTATGACAATCGACTTTAACTGTCGTGGCAAAGACCTGAGCTTCTGTACCACAGTCCTGATCCTCGCCAGTAGGCCAGCCTTTATCTTACCTTTCGCACCTTTGACAGTCTTTTACGGGCAGTCTGTGATGATCTGGCTTGGATGAGGCTCTTCTTTGAGTTGCCGCATGCCTCTTTGTCAGCGATTGTCGCCCGCTTGCGGGGGCCAGGAGCACCTTCTTTTCTAACCTACTCTCTCCCTGGTGTTTTCGTCGGGCTCTTCAGGCAGCATAGCTCGTACAGTCTGTCAAGTATCGCCTTCTCCCTCCTTGATCGTATAGAGCAGGAAAAGGCTGCGACCCCCTGACACCTCGCTGAAAGGCATGTGCAATGCGTCTCTTCTATTCATTCCCCTGTCAAAAAGCAGAGATGCACATTCCGACGATCCTCCTCTCTCAGCCTCGCTTAGGAGAGAAATAGAGCTCGTTTTCATGCATGCTGCGTTGCTCGTTGCGACGCCCATTCTCGCCTTGACAGCGGTCTCATCCCAACGTTGTCAGCCCATCATCGGATCCACGAGGCAGACAAACTGACTGGTAATGTTTGCTGTGAGGTAGTGCACGCGTCTGTCCCACCCGCTGCTCCTGCTTGATCAGCGTCGATTGCCGTTGCCTTCTGTCATGCACGTAGTGAACCCTCCTGAGCTGGTTCTAGCTTTGATCAAGGTCCAAAGAGAGCCCCGACTGCAAGGTCGAGCGAGCAGGCATTGGAGATCGAGGTCTTCGAACTTCACACACATTGGCGAGAGAGGAGCTGCTGGAATGTCTTCGACACATTAACATTGCAGGAAAGCAAAAGAATCCTCATTGCCGCCGGCTCGGACACTCTCTCACCCCCACAATATGCACAGAAAGGATCAAGATGGCGCGCTGAGTCTGAGCCTTACTCCCTTGCGCTTGAGCTTGTGCAGGTGGCCAGAACATGTCGCTTGGCTTGCAGTGCCTCTCTCGTGTCCGTCCGAGGGTGTTGTTTTTGGGCTGCTGTCAAAAATCCCAGCTTGCTTCTGCTTAATTTCTTGAGCTCGACATCCTCTGAACGAGGTCACTCATCCAGTATCGGAGCATCTAAGCAGACAAGACCGAATGAATGGCACGATGATCAGCTCTCTTGAGGGCCTGACCTTTCCCAACCGTCCCCTTTGTCCTAGTCAGTGGGAAAGTGAAGGAGCTGTTTCATGCAGAGCCGCTTTCCTGCATCTTAGCTCTCTCTCTCTATACCGTACTCGGTACAGCAGGACCAGGTCTTCTCTTCGACTCTTGCTTTTAGTATCCGTCCTCGAAGCTTGTTCTTCTCTTCCCTCCATCATCTCTCCCTCTTTCAGTCTCGTTACTCGCAGAGTCCCTCCTGCTCTTTCGGTTGTCGGCGCCATTGAGCATCACTCTCTTTTCTTCCCCCTATCCACTCCCATCTTTTAACCTTTCCCTCTCCCTCATCGCAAAGGTCAGCAACCATAGAAGGCATCCTATTCCAGCATTGCAATCTCCCACCAGTACTCGCACCATACCGCATGAGGTTCGCGCTCCATCGTTTGAAACATTTTCCCTTTCTTCACTTGCAGAAATAAAAACTCCGACACCATGACGTCGAAATTCGCGTCACTCAGCAGCACACTATGTGAAGTATGGGGTGGTCCCTTGGCAGAATCACTCGGGATGTACGAACCATCAGATAGAAGCTACGGACGATGGAATGTACCATTCTCGGCGATGGAGAAGAGGTTGTATGAGAAGGAGGATGTTGAGGTGACATTTCACAAGGTTCTACTGGAAAACGGGAAAGATTGGGTCTGGTATCAGGTTTGGCAGGATCCTTTGGCGGTCAGAGATACCGGGAGGAACGCTGATATGATCTTTGTGTAAGTCCCATCCAATATGCTGCTTTTCCAAGATGCCGAAAGATTCTGACAAAGAGGACGCTACTACGATGTTGATGATCTATACAGTCACGGGACCGGAGTGCATTCGGGTACCCTGGCAAGTCAATGTAGACGATACCTTGATGCAGGGTTTCGACTTATTGTTCCTGATCTGCCTTCTCATGGCTTCTCCTCTGGTTTGCATGTCTATCAAAAGAATATGGCTGGGTTCTGCTTTGGCCTTCATGCAGTGCTTCATGATATTGCGGCTCGCGATCAGGCAGAGTCACCGTTCCCTTCCATCCGACCGTCAAAGCTAGAGCGACGTCAGACTTTCATGCTCGGCCTCTCCTTCGGGGGTCTCGTAGCTTTTTCTTACGCTCTTCAGTTCCCGGCCTCGTATCGACATGACACCACCGATCTCAACGAAATCCCAATCGACGGTCTGATCGGTGTCGGTCCAATGGTAGCATACAACACCCGTTTCGTCGTTGTCGGTGCATTCCTTCAATGGCTTTTCATCATCATGCTCTTCGTCTTCCGTCTTGGACGACTCGAAGTCATCGTCCCGCACAAAAAAGCGGTAGACAAAGATCCCAAAGTCTACGAATCGCTCATCATGCAAGATCCACGCTCGCATCAAGGTTCTTTCCGAATCGGACATTTGCATTGCATCGTTACAGCCATGCAAGGTCTACGCGATCGAGCAGCAGAGATCCGACATCCGATCTACATCCAAATGGGCGGCGAAGATCGAGTCGCCGACAACGAAGCAGCTCTACAGTGGATCAGACGCACAAAAGCTGAGGATAAGAGGTATGAAGTATACCCAATCTGTCAACACGTCATCTACAAGAAAGCTAAAAATCAACACGATGATCTTGCGGGTAGGATTAGCGTCATCACAGATAACGTCGAATGGATGGTAGAGCGCTCGCCTGCAGTTTATACAGGAAAACTGGTACAGAGCAGACAGTTGAGAATGGCTTCGTACTCGAGCGAAGGTAGTACGCTTAGTAGAAGTACTAGTAGGACCTCGTTGTTCGAGGAGCACGAGGACGATTCGGCAAGTGTAGCTACTACAGTGCCTACAACACCAAGTTTGGCCGATCAAGAAGCTTTCACGCAGGAGGCGAAAGGTTTTGTTGGAGGCCAAGGTCATTTGCTTCCAGAACATCTTTGTGGTTGGAGGGAAGACGAGCAGGGAGAGAAGAGGCTATACAGGATGACATGGAACTTCAGGGAAGATACCAGACCATTTCTTTACGATGCTCATGCTGCACCCTCACCAGTCCCGTCTTCATAGATATCTGCATTGCTCCGCTTTTACCCCTGGCTGCCGGTCTTCAGCCTTTCCAATAAGCCGTCAAGCGCCTTTCACACTCATTTCGTCTCGCGCACCATCTCTGCATATATTCTCAGTACATCCCTTTACCCTTGCTCAGTCTGTTCCTCCTCACTTCATTCGCTCTCAGTATTGGCTTTCTCGCAACGCTCTGCACACCACACGAACCGTTTAGTCTGGAGGCTGTGATGCGTGCATTGAGCAAGGAAGATGCTGAATAGAAGTGGTGTGTTGCGGCAAAGCCGTAGTCATGAGTCAAGAGGTCTACGAATACAGAAGTGATGGAGATATAAATGCGATGATCGATGCCGAGCCGGCAGAATTTGAGGTGTCGGTGTCATTCTAAATGGGGAAAACGGTGGTTCAAGACGCTTGCTTGGGCGAAACACCAAGCCCTCGTCGAGCGAGCAGGTCACGCACGTCGCCCAAGCCCTCAAGCTGGCCTTGGGCTACAACGGTCGCCTGCCCCGAACCACGTGGAGACTTATTGCCCGTCGAAACAGACATCTTTTGCGGACGCAGTACACGAGTTGCTACCCTGTTCAAAGTCTTCAGATCCACCTGGTCGATCTTCTGACACATCTCCTCCACTGACACCTTCTTGCCATGCGCCTGGATTTGCCTACCCAAATCCTCCACTTCCACCAACCTCGACTCGAGCGCCATGACAAGCGAGCTCTTGAGCTGATTCTTGGCCCTGTTGAGCTCAGCCTGTGTGACAGAGCCTTGGTAGATGGAGCTGGTGCAGAGCTCAAGTTCGCGAGCAATCACGTGAACAATGCTGACGTTGAAGCTGGGGTGGACGGAAGCGGAGATGCCGAAGAGACCAGAGTCCGAGTAGCAGTGATGGAAAGCGGCGCAGTAGTCTACACTGTGGTGCTGGTTGAGGACATTGGTGTAGAGACGCGAGTACATGCCCTTTCCTGGACCACCGGCACTGAAGCTTCCACCGCCACCGAGGAGGATCTGCAGCGTGGCAAGGGCGTAGATGTCATCGTCGTGAATGCTGAGGCCTTCGAAAGCGACATAGACGTGGGTGAACTCGAGATCGTTTTGCGGAATGTACAGCTCACCACCAGTGTACTGTGATGGTGTGGAGACGATGTCAGCGAGCTCGGTCGATGTCGGAGTTGCTGATGAAGACGAGGATGTGGAGAAGTTCGACGAAGATCGAGAGAAGAGTGACGACAGCGACGACGAGCGAGACGACGATGATGACGATGCAGAAGACGATGAAGCCGGCGAGCTGGAAAGCGAGGAAGCCGCAGATCCGACACGGGCAGCATCGGGTGTTGGTTTGAGATCGCCGAAGAGCTTCTCAGACAGCTCGACGAGCTGCTCGTGAGGCATACCGCTACCAGCAACAACAATCCTCTCGGGCTTGTACCATGTGGACATGAAGTTGCGCAAATTGTCGACAGTCATCTGCTCGAGGCTCGCAATGGGGCAGAGCAAGGGGTTGCCGAGGGTGTTGCCCTGATATGCGGTGGTGTGAAGGAGTTCCGGCAAGATCATCTCGGGCTTGCTCCAGATCTCCTGGATTTCGTACGCCGCTGCTTCTCTCTGGACGTCGAGCTCTTCGGGGCTGAGGAGTGGGTTGAGGATAGTATCTGCGAGAATGGAAAGAACTGCCGGCACATCCTTGTTGAAGACGCTAGACTGGTACATGATGGTCTCGCGAGAAGAAGAGCACATAACATTGCCGCCGAGCGCCTCGATTTCAGAAGTCATCTGCTGCGAAGAACGGTTGGTGGTCGACTTGAAAGCCAGTCGGTCTAAAAGATGCGAGGAACCAGACTCGCCAGCTACCCAGGGGCGTTCGTACCGAGATCCAGCATCAATGTAGACGCCAACAGCACTGAAGTGACCTGGCGTGGCTTCCGTCGCTACTCGAACTCGATTGGGTAA
The DNA here is from genome assembly GCA_928865425.1 of Ustilago cynodontis. NCBI lineage: Eukaryota > Fungi > Basidiomycota > Ustilaginomycetes > Ustilaginales > Ustilaginaceae > Ustilago > Ustilago cynodontis. Next base: position 362,848 of record CAKMXY010000008.1, read on the forward strand.
TGTAGTGACATTGATGAGGGAGGAGGTAGGTAGTGGAGATGCATAGGGAGATGCTGCTGTTGAAGATAAAACGGACGTCGGCGAAGGTGCGGCTACTGATGTTGAAGCCGATATGGAGCGGGCCAAAGATGTGTTGCGGCTAAGCTGGGATTGCCGCGCAGCATCGAGTGCCGAGGAGAGATTGGATGCGGGCTTGGTAGCGGCGAGATCAGATAAGGATCGTGGCGCAGGTGCAGATCGTTTTGGCAAAGAGGCTTTGAGCAAGGGCGTCGATGCTGTCGCCACAGAGCGCATCTGGCTGGTCTGGGAGCGAGACAGCGCTCGTGCTACAGCCGAAAAGGATGTTGATGTAGGTAGCCTCATCGTGGAGACCGTTCCGTGAACGCTAGGCTAGATGCAATCCGTAGTAGTGGTGATTTACTTCGTCTCCAGGAGCGGGCGATGGAGAATACCTTGACCGAAGCGCAAAGAATGGGTACCAGTGAGTGAGCGAGCGAGCGTTGGGACAGTGAAACGTCTTGGGAAGCTCGTCGACAACGTGAGTGGAGTAGAAGGACAAAGGGACAAGAAGGTCTGATGGCAAGCAAAGACGACATCGGGGTCTAAGAGTCACACAATCCGAACTGCGCCTTATTTCGGCTCGCAAACGCCGAAATCCGACGTTTTCGTACCAAAAGTTCGGTCAAATCGATGTTTCGAGATGAAATGGCAGAGGGATGCAATGTTAGCTTGTCATTGCTCACATTGTAAATCACTCGTACGAAAACATGGTCACGAAGGATGCAAGGTGTCCACTTTGGGGTTTCTCCACGAAGGCGGCTATGCACCCGCAGACGAGATCTCGGCTCTGCTCTAAGGTTGCGAACATATGTTTATACACATCAGATTGTCTTCGTTCGCTTCGCACGAGATCCGGTCAATCACGCAGCCAGTCTATTGTATTAGACCATGACAGGGATCTTCGCTGTGGCTGAAGCAGGTGCATCCTTTGTACATGCTCGGTCGTTGCCAGCGAAGAAGCTTACACGCCTTTGTAGTGGGTCAACAGTGAAGACAAACCAGCCGTCGAGCTAGAAGCGAGTGGTGACCCTGCAAAGTGATAGCGGGCGGTCGTCACTGTGTGGCTCAGAAGCACTATGATGCACTCTCGGTTGTCAATATAGATTTAATTGGTCCAGCAGCATCCGTCCCTCGGGTTACCGGTCGGCTTGGAAGCGAAGGCTCTCACCGTAAACGCTGACCGTCTCCGTTTAACGAGGGCGGGCCCCGCTGTTCTCACGCTCCTCAGCATAAGGTTGAGTGCTGTACTGGTACTGGTCTCGCCTCGAGCCTCGGCTATGTTTCCGTCTCGTTGTGATTGACCATATTTGGTGGGGCAGAACTTGCTCTCATCGGGCGGATTCCGATGTCAAGCTGCACTGAGTTTGGATCTTTTGTCTGCTGAGCGGAGCAACGCGGCGCCGCGCGCTGTGTGTCTAACACACGGGAGAATGGTTTTTGCAGATCTCGTTTGAGAAAGCTTCACGTCCGCTCGGGAGCAAGCCGAGGACAGGTCGGTTCTCGCCACGCCACGCCGTGCTGAGGTTTCAACGCTCTTCTTGCTTTCGCTCTGTCTCTTCTCGCCCGTCCTCGCTCGGATGAGCCGATACGAATTTAGCGCCTTGACTTGAGTGAAGAGCAAACTCGGCGCCCCACTTCACCAAGCCTCAAGCTTGCCTCACCAATCTCGAAATCGGCTTTGCAAATCCGCACTCTCACACAAAGGGCCGTGGTCAGAGCACCATTCAGTCACTTTTCTTCGGTCGGTTGCAGTTTTAACATGTCCCAAGCCATCCGCGTCCAAGTTCAGGTTGACTCATAGCGGCAGACTGGCATCTGTCGACACAGTAACCGAGGGGCGTTGAATTTCAATTCTCGTGTGTCGTCTGTCAGCTGTGTCGTCTTTCGTGGTCGCAGCAGCTGTGTCGCAATTGACTGCGCCTCTTCTCTCCGCTCCGTTCAACGCCAAGCCGTCTCTTCCCTTCGCTCTTTCGTTCACTCACACCATCCCCACCATTCAACGATCATCATCGGCGCTTTCGCCCCTCCGCAACCGACTGCCAAGTCCCCTTTGGCTGACGACGCCTTCAGCAGCGCGCCTGTTCAGCTTGCGTTCTGCACCACCTCTAATTCATCCACCTTCCATCCTCGTTCCATCTCTCCATTCTTTTCCGTTTCGAGGCCAGCCGGTCCTCTTCATCAAAAATATTATCAGAGTCACCATCATCGATCGTGACGTTCATTGGTCAGCATAGCACGCATTGAGTTTATACACGAATCTCGACTGCTCTTACCTCTAGCAATCGTCACACTCAATTGCATCAACCGCACCATCAGGTCCGAGACGAGCGACCGCCAGAAGCCTCAAAGCCTGTTGCTCACATCGAGATCGGTCATATCCTGTTTCCGCTCGTTGTCTGGAGCATATCGCAATCATGTCAGACCAGCACTCGCCCTACGCCAACGATCCGCAGTCTGATTGCCATCCAGCCGGTTCCGGCCCTGTTCGCACCAATAACACCAAGGCCGATGACAGAGACAAAAAGGGTCCCATCGCTGCTCCAGTCAAGAGCGCATGTACCTTTTGCCGATCGCGCAAATCGCGATGTGACGGTAACAAGCCTTGCTCTGCTTGCGTGGGCAGAGGTCGTCCTGACGAGTGTCTCTATACTGTCTCGCGTCGTGGAGGCAAGCCCAAGCCTAAGGTCGACCCAACGCACGACTTGCAGAACCATCTCAACAAGCTCTTCGCCATGACCGACATGCCCTATGCCTTCCGGCGTCCTGGTGGTCTCGCTGGACCTTCGGCAGCCGACATTTCCGCAGCGCAAAGCATGCAGCAACAGCAACAGCAGCAGGTGCAACCTCATTCAAGCGTCTTCAACATCCCTGAGCAGTACCAGTCGTTCGATCCCTCCGTCTTGCAGCAGCAGCAAGCACCGCCTCAGTTGCAAACGCAGCAGCAGCCAGCAGATGCTTTCTTCAATGACCCCTCGCAAGACCTTTTCACCCAGGGTATTCAGGCCTTCCCAGCCGGCGGTTTCATGCGATATCAGCTTGCTCATCCCGCTCAGCAGCAACACACTGCACCCCAACTCCAGATGATGCAGCAATCCCCTCAGCATCAGCAGCAACAGCTATTCCAACAACACCAGCAGCAACAACATCAGCAGCCCCCCCCTTCGATTCAAGGCGCTCAACTGGGAGCCGCCGGCAGGCAGCAAGACGGCACCTCGCCTCACAGCCTTTTGCCTGATCCGACACGCACTCCAGCATCGGTCGTTTCGCCTCAATCCAATGCCAGCCCAGGATCTTTGACTCGCCCCGACGATGCCATGGCAGCCTATTACGCCAGCTCGGTGGCGGCGCCAAGTAGCGCGAGCCAGTCAGTTTCGTTCCGCAACGCTTCGGTCGACAATGCAGACTCGTCCAAGATGGTCCAGATGTCGTACAAGTCGCTCAATGCTGCAGCTGCTGAGGCCGGTAGTGTCAAGGCCCTCTTGGTCGACTACTATCGCTACCTCTACCGCTTTATTCCTGTTCTGCCACCGCCCAAGCATATCGAGGTGCTGACCAAGTTCTTCAAGCCCGACTCGGCCTTCATCTATGCGCTCCAGTGCGTTTTGCCACTGCTCCGTGACGAGATTCAGCCGATTGGCGCGCTGCACAAGCTTTCGGGTCAAGACATCAACTTTGGCTCCGAGGAGAAGAAGGCAGCTTTGCGTGAGCGTACGCTCAGTTTCGAACGCAAAGCTACCGACGGTCTTGATCTGCTGCTCGAGCAGGCCGATGGCGACGAGACCGGCGAGAAGATCCTTGAGGCGGTTCAGACGCTTTGCGTGCTGGTTGTGTACGAATACGGTAGTGGTCGAGCCATTAAGTCGCGATTGAAGGCCGATCAGGCGCTAGGTCTTGCCATGGGTCAGGGTCTGCACAAGCTGAGCCACAAGACGTCTCCCAACGAGAACAAGTCGGCACCAAGCAGCTTCGCTTACATCTCCACGGCCCGTCATCCGCTCACCGCGATGGGTGTGGATCCCAACGACATCTTTGAGATGCGCAAACGATGCTGGTGGTCGGTCTGGAGTTTGGTGCTCTGGGCTTCCTACAACACGGGTCGTATCCCTACCATCCGTGCAGATGATCCACGCGTCAAGAGTGAGATGCCAGCAGCATCGCATCCGGAGGTCTGGACTTCCAACATCAGCTCGCTGCAGGCGCTACTCCTCGTCCAGGACCGTGTGCTGGCGCTCGCCCAGTATGGGCAAACCAATGACAGTGGCCGTGGGTATGAGCCGCCTCAACGTGAAGTGTCCATGTCACCATCCTCGTCTGCCTCGGCCACCTCGCCTTTCGCTTTCGGCCGCCTCGGTGTGTCCCGTTCCGGCTCGGTGACTAGTGACGATGTATCAGCCACATTCTCAACGTTGCCCACTCGTGCTACGCGACAGGAGATACTCGACAGCATGCTCGAGATCGACAACTTCCTTCAGGAACAAATTCATATCCATGAAAACACCGAGACGCCCGACTCTCCCCTCCCATCCGAGGTGCCGCAGACGGGCGATCTGGCGTACGTCGAGAAGGAGCTCGAGAACTCGTTGCGCATGGCGGCGGCTGTGCAGCTTTACACTGCATCCCTCACGTTGCACATCGGACAGGCATTCCAGGGCGCCTCGCTCTTCGAACGTAAATTGTGCTTCCTCAACTCGATCAAGGACAACAAGGACAGCTCGGGTGAGACCGCAGTCTGCCGAGAACCCATGCCTGCAATTACGCAAGAAGACTTCATGGAAGCAGCGCCGTTCAACAATGCCGACGGCAATGGTCACAGCAACGGCAATGGCAATGGCAATGGCAACTCGTTGGGCTCAGGCTCTAGCTCCAACGCCATGACATCGCCAAGCTCTGTCGCTCAACCAACGTCGTTGACGACACAGGACCTGTACGCTCGTGGACCTTTTCTGCCACGCCTCTCGCTGCAGCGATGCGTGCATGCCAGTCGCAAGCTGCTCGACATTGCCAAACGACGTCACGGCCAGTCGGTCAACCCGAACCCATTCAACTGCTGCAGTTTCGTACTGATCAGTTTCGTCCTGCTCATGCAGGCGCTTGCAGTGCACGGTGGCTTTGCCGGCGAGACAGGCGAAGACCAGCAGGATCAGGACGGCGAGTGGACCGAACAGCAGAAGGACAACTCGAGCGGTGTCAACGATCAGGGCCAGTACGCCAACGACAGCCTGCAGCATTTCCTGGACCAGAACAACGTTGACGACGATACGATGATGGACTCGTTTGAGCCCTCCATCGATCCTGCCAAGCAGGCGCAGCTGCGCGACATTTGGACTCGTGTCCGAGAAGCCCGCGATACGCTCATGGATTTGGGCAAGCACTGGGAGGCGGTGATCCCAATGGCCGACGAGGTCAACCTCTGCCTCGAGACATCGCAATTGCTACTCAGCAACTCTTATTGAGGCGTCCCCCCCCCTCTCTCTCTGTCCGGTGGCAACTTCCTCTTGGTTCACCTCTCTATCGTCTTCTCTATGTTTCTCTTTTTCTCTCGTTTGTCACTCTGTTGCATAGCATTCTTCTCATTCCTTCGGCGTGAATCGAGTTGCCCAAGCTCGCTCGCTAGCCGCTCTTCCGTTCATTCCGTACCACACGGCTATTACCCTCGCCTCATTGTAGTCGGCCCAGGCCAGTCGGGATCGTCTGTACATAGTGTATAATGTATTCTTCTTAGCCGTGTCCAATCGTGAGGCCTTGAGCACAGCTCGAATTCGCACTTGCATATCATGAGTAGCTGTCCCGAAACGCGGTGCACGTGACCAGTGTTGTTCTTGTGTGAATTTTGGCCTGCAAATCGAACTCCACACGTCTGAGCGCGCGCGCGCCTTTGTCCCTTGATTAGTATCGGAACTGCAGACTGAGCTGCAGGCATGAACCCTGTCGATTACTAGAATTGAGCTCAGCAGCTCGCCATCCCACACCAATTCCGACACTGACTTCCACCATCATTCGAACTTCTCCCATACCGACTTTCTCCGATTGGTAATCATCGGCTCTGGAAAGACAAAGCCGCATCACGATGGCGTAGAAGCGGTTCTACACTCACCAAATTAGCCCATCCACGAGAACACTGCTGCAGAGCCAAAATCTTTTCAGAGAGACCGCTTTGTCGTATCTTGCCAAGCAGCTGATCCTTCCGCATTCAACGACGCTCCTTACACATCTGCACTAGCTCAACAGGCATGGCCGACCGATTTGCGGCCCTGGCCGGTTACGACGCCGGTTCCAACTACGACTCGACCGTGGAACAGAGTTTGGCTGCTGCTGCTGCTAGGGACGACTTGCCAGGGTTGGAAACAGTAGCTAGTATCAAGATCGACCTTCCACCCTCGAAACCGCTCAACAACACTTTTGGCAAGGCGAAGAAGCCTAGCGCAGCTACTGAGCGCGCAAGGAGGATCACATCAGGACCCCTGGATCTGGGCAACGGACGCTCTCGTACCCCACCACCGCACGACTCTTCACCCACCTCATCCAACAAAGAGAACGCACGCCAAGATGAGCCTCCCTCCACACAGCGTAAGCAGGAGCAGAGAAGGCACTACGGTGTGCGCATTGCAGAGGATGAAACTTTCGAAGAACTCGAAGACAGTCTGCAAAAGGGCAATCAGCAGGATGAACTCCAGCGCATGCAGCAAGACATCTCGCAAGGCGGCGACTCTATGCTCGCAGCTTCTCCGGGCAACGATTCTGGTCAGTGGGGGGCTCGTGCCATGCGTCGACGTTCAGCGGCTGGTGTGTCGATGAAATCGGCCCAGGAAAAGATCAACAGTCTCACCCAGGAGCGAGACGAACTCAAGATCGTGGTTGATCTGCTCAGAGAGAAGGTCTCGCTCGACGACCGACTGGCAGAGCTCATCGTCCTCAAGAAGGAGAAGCTCTCGTACACAAACAAGATGATCGCACAGCAGGCCATGCTCAAGCAACAAGATCGGGCTATCAAAGTGCTTCAGAAAGAACAGCAGCAATGGAAAGGCACCAACCCAGCTGAATACGAAAAGCGTATCGCCGACCTTCAAGCCAAGCTTCTTGCTGCCAACAACAAGGCAGAAGAAGACAGACGCGAGAAAGTGCGACTCCAGGATGAGCTCGACTTTATCAAGCGACGAGGTCCACCACCAGGTGATGCTACCCGAGGCGGAGACGAGACATCAGCAACTTCGTTAGGCGACTCGACTCGCTTACGGCAGCGTATCGATGCACTGCGCGACGAGCACGAGGACGAAAAGTATGAGCTTCGTAGAGAGCGAGACGAAGTGCAAGAGCAGCTCGAACGGGCACGCGATGAGATAGGTCACCTTCGCTCTTCGCAACGGCGTTCTCCCTCTCCCGGCGAGACTTCGCACTACCAGCGCAACATCGACGAGCTCGAGCAGCAGCTTACCGCTCAGAAGACCGAGAATGCCAAGATGCTCGAACGTCATGCCCAGCTAGTCGCTGACATCGAACAGCACAAAGACGAGCTGTACGAGCTGCGATCGTCGGAAGAAGCACTTCAGCGCGAGCTCGATGTCGCCAATCAGCGCCTCGAACATGCCAACATCACCCAAGAGGACGAAGCGGCACGCTTTGTTGAAGCCGAGCGACTGGCTGCAGACCGATATCAGGATCAGATCGACAAGCTCCGAGACGAGCTCGCATCAGCACAGCTTCAGATCGACGGCAAGGAAGCCGAGCTCGAAAAGCTCGATGCTGAGCTGCAAGATCTTTCCGCCAAGGTAGCCGATCTCGAATATGAGCTGCGACAAGCCGAGAACTTGTTGGAGGAGCAAAAGGTGCAGCTCGAAGGCGTGGAAGCGGAAGCAGACGAGCTCGATCGCCAAGTCCTGGCCTTCAAGCAGGAGGCGGACGAGCTTCGTGCCGAAGCGGACGAGCTTCACAAAGAACTTGACGCCAAGGATGCTGATCTGGCAGAGACCAACAAGGAGATGCAGGAGATGTCAAATCGCATGTTTGGCCTGGAGGAAGAGCTCGAAGCACGTGCTGACGAGATCAAGCAGCTCGATGAGGAGATTGCCAAGGTGGAAGAGGCTTTGCAACAGGCCAACGAGAAGCACGAACGACACACCACTGTGCTCAAGGAGAAGTTGGCAGCTACCACACAAGAGCTGAGCGGCACCCAGGGTCAGCTCGAAGCCACTATTGGTGAGCTTGAAGCGATGCGTGATGAGGCCGACACCTACGCTCGGGAAGTTGAACATCTTGCAGCCGAGCGCGCACGACTCGAAGACCTCAACGCCAAGCTGGATGCCAAGGTGTCCGATGTCGTCGAGGATCTCAAGGCTGAGGAGCGAGCGCTTGACGAAGCGCACACCGAATGGGAACGCAAGCTGGAAGAGACAGAGGAGCGCATGGCCCGCGTCGTGCGCGACAAAGACGAAGCCATTTCATCGCTCGAGAAGGAGCTCAATCAGATGGAGGATGACCTTGCCACCCGCAAAGCTGATGTTCAGACCTTGCAAGACGCACTCCGGTCCAAGGAAAACGAGTCGTTCCGCATGGGTCAGAGCTCCGCCAACGACAGATACAGCCTCGAACTCGAGATCGACCGTCTCAAACGCGATCTCTCCCATTGTGAAGACGACCTTGCTCGTGCACGCAAAGAGCTGGATCGAAAGGACGATTCGCTTCGACAGAAAGAGGAGAGCCTTGCTCGGCTGCATTCAGAGTTGCGCGACACACAAGCTAAGCTGGCGAGCGAGATGCAGTCTCACCTCGGTCTGTCTGAACGATTCGAAGCACAGCAGAACGCGATCAAAGCCGAGCGCAAGGAGCTCGAAGCAGCGCGAGCCAAAGTGGAAGAGCTTGAGCACGAGCTCAACGATGGTGAGCGAGCGACCCTTCGCACGGAGCAGGCAACACGCGATGCGCTCAATCAACGCAACACATTGCTGCTCACCATCTATCAGCAGATGGGCAAGATCCTCGCTTCCTCGTCTGCGGACGGCAACGCGACACCGAGGAAGCGCGATGCAGAGCTCAAACCCTTCACTAACTTCGAGGTGTTCCATTCGAGTCTCCTGGGTCGATTGCGTCGTGTTTTCGATACTCAGCTTGGTGTCGATCAGAAGGCAAAGGAGTTGGAGGCTAAGCTGTTGGAGAAGTACAACGCCCTTAAGAGGCAGCAAGACTCTCGCTTCCGTCAAATTGACCGATTCGAGGCCTCGATCAAGGTCGCCACCGACAAGCAAGGGCAATGGCGTCAACGACTCGTCTCTAAACAAGCCGAACTCGACGCGGTCAAAGCTACCAACGCTGAACTCTTGCAGCAGATTTCATCTCTCAAGACACGCAGCTCGCTGTCAACACCTGGCGATAACAACAAGCTCACTGCGCTTACAACTCGTGCTAATACCGCCGAACGACGTCTTGCTACCGCACTAACACAAGCTTCACAGGCAGAGGACAGGTTAGCAGAAGCCAAGGTGAAGTACGGCGAAGGCGAAGGAAAGTGGGCTGCTAGAATCAAGGAGCTCGAGCTGAGATGCAAGGCAGCAGAAGAGAGAGTAAAGAGGGAGAGACAAGGTGCCAAGGAGAGAGTGTCCGAGTTGGAAGAGATCAGGAAGAAGCTGGAGAAGGACTTGGAAGCTGCGACCAAGAGGAATAGGATGGTCGGGGAGTTACAGGCTAATGTGAGAGGGGTCAACTAATCTCGCTCTTCCTCTTTTTGTGCATTCCCGGTCTCTATTTCCTGCTTAACGATATGTATGTTAGCTTCTTCCCTGCTGTGCTCGTTGTCTGGCCGGATTCATTTAATGTATTTTGTATTACTATTAATCTGAGCAATATGGTGCGGTGCTCTTTTGGAACGTGTGATAGGAAGCTAGAGGTCTCTCCAAGAACTAGTCAAAGAGAAAGAGTCGACTCCAAGCGAGTCGCCAGCGAAGCCACCACTTTGATCCAACCCTCTGTCACTCATTCGATCTGACCCTGTGGTCTACTCAATCGTCCCCACCAACCTATACCACCTAAGTACGTCCTCCCACATCACTCCTTCTAACTTGCTCACTTTGCTCTCCTTCGCATAAACCAAGCCTGGTTTGCCTGCACGTACGACCCCCAACACGCTCTTCAAATTCGCCACCGTTCCTTTCGCATAAGGATTATGCTTATCATCAACGAAATATGGGTCACTTTCCTTGTGTACTTTCAAAGTTGTAGCGCGTTCGTCTCCGAGATCGAGATGGATGATGCGATAGGTTGTTTGGCCAACTTTTTTGTTACGGTGGTTGCGAGTAACCAGGGCGAGAATGTTGAATGGGTTCGGATTTGGAGGATTAGTGCAAAGACTGCGGAGCTGAGAAGGGACCTTTTGTGTTGCTACGGAGATTGTGGTGTTCTGCAAGAAGACGGATGCGGTCTCGGGGAAAGTAGAAGTGCAGGGGTTGGAAGCGTTACGGGAAGCAGAGATCCCACTGAGCCTGTTACGAGAACCAGACGCTTGGTTGGCGTCCGTAGGTAGCAGACCGTCGTCGATCGCCGTTTGGCTCCGATTGTGATCGATTGAAACAGAACGTTCTTCCACACGAGGACTTGTGCTGGCTGTTCGCTGGTTTCATCCCCCTCGTAAGCATCTCTAAGGTCTGATCCTACATTAGAACGGGCGTTCTCGTCGGGCGCAACGTTGTTCTCTCGCACCTCAGCAGCACGCAGGACAGCATAAGGGTTGTAGTTAGAGTCCGCTCCTTCGTCAGTACTGTTTCGAGGAGGAAGACGCAACGGCCTTATGAACGAGGCGATCGTTTCACGAAAGAGTGAAAAGCGGAGCGGATCATTGACAAGTCGCTCGACTTGACTTCGAGGAAGCGAGTCAACCGCATCAAGGACCTTGGAGATGAGGTCGAGCTCTTCAGCAGACAACATTCTGCCACAACCTTATCAGGTGAACGTCGACTGATTCGTAGGGCAGATACAATAAGGTGGAGTAAGGATGAGATGATACAGGCAACGATGTGTAATGACAGCGGAAGCGGCATTCTGACTTTTAACTGCTGAGGTTTTATAAGCGCAGAAGTCCCGCACAGCGAAACGAGGAGATGATGAGGAAACATGATCAACGTCGGATTCGGAACACAAGGAATCGTGATTGTGCTCCGTGTTATCACGGCTGCTTCGAGCGAGAGCAGTATATCCTGTCCGTGACGGAACGGAGATCACGGTATTCTTCTCGTCTCCACATAAAGTTCAGGCATGACGATGCCTGGTCACACGAAAGCTTGTAGCTCTTGTAGAGCTTAGCGTTAAGATCTCAGTCCACCCTGTGGAAGTGGCGAACTTCGCACTGAGCAAGAACGAGCTTTACCCTACTTTTGACAGAGAACGTGTGACAACGGAGAGAACAATGGAAGTCTGGAAGCTCGACGAGGAGGTTGATCACACACAAGCAGGCTTGATAAAATGAGGAGCACGCCTCTCATTGTCGGTGGTGATAGCGGCGGTGAAGGCGCATGTATCCGGACTATTCGACGTAGCCGAGGTGGTAAAGGCGCATGTATCTGGTGCGTCCAAAGTAGGCTAGTAGAGGTTCCATTCTTGTTGCAAGGTGGGTAAGCGGTAAGGCCCAAGGATATTGGCTCTTTCATGTAAAGGCGATGGCAGAGCACAAATAGGTGTGCTCTCTCAATGCCAACGTCACAAATGGCTCAATGGCTTTCATCATCACACAAGCGTCGTAACTGTACATCACCATTGTCATAAGAGTGTGGAGGTAGTGACAGTGGTAGCACCCTTAGCAATTGTTGTAGTAGTGGCAGTAATGATCAGTAGCCGTCATGACATTGAAGTCCAAAGTTGTGTGTGGAACACAAGATCCACCTTTGCCACATCACAATTGCCACCAGAATTACCCTCACCAGCATTGCTTACAGCAAGGAAGAGATGCCCAGAAGGGACAAGACCATGGACCCATGTCTATTCCTTTCACAATCTGAACTTGGCTGCCAAGTACAAGAGGTATATTCTCTACACAGCAGTCTTGGTTCCACTGTCATGACTGCCTTAATTCTGTTACAAGTATGGCGCGCAGTGCTGGGGGACACACGCCAGGAGGGCCGCGAGCGCCACGAGCGCGCCACAACCCCCAGGGTTGCCACGAGAGGCGCGGGGGCACGGTTTCATGGAAGCGGCCACGAGGGTGTTTCGGATCCGCGCTGGTCCGAGGTCCTGCTGCGGCACACGCCCCCGGCGTGAGGCACCGTGGGCGCTCAGCCCCTGTTTAGGGGCGAAGAGGGCACGAGTGTCGGTAGTCGCTCGTGCCTCCCCTCGTCGATTGTATTCTATATCTCACAGAATAGTAGACCTCATTGTTGATCACCACGAACACTGCTCGACATCCCAGCGTGCTAGACGACCCTGTGGCCTCACTGTGAACGCCACGTACCCCCATGAGCTCCAAGCCTCTCCCGCCCGAGGTTCCCCAGACCCTTGGTGCTAACACTTGGCCTCAAGCTTGTCATGACAGCAATAAAAATGGTCGTGAGTCAGGGCCAACATCTGCCTTCAGGGTCAGCAGCAATGATGTCATCTATTGATCAGATTTGCACAAGGTGGTCTCGAAATATGTTAAAGCTTCTGAGGGAGTGATCTGTCTGCTGTGAAGCCGATGCGCAATTCACAGCATGGTAAGAACGAATGTGTTCCGCGAAATTAAGCCAATGGGGTCAACACATATGTCTGTTGAGCGTGTGTGTGTTCATGGTCGCTCTCCGTCTGGTGACGGATAATGATCAAGCATGGTCTGCTCGGAGGCAGAGGACTGCCAATTTTCATCATCCTACATTGAGCAAGCTTATGACGATGACCTCTGGCCTCTGTATGATGACGGACATGGATCAATCGAGGCCCGCTTCGAAACGGACGAGCGGTCAACAATCCTTCGTTCCTGTGTTGAGTAAGGTCGTGACCAACACATGTGACCTCTAGGGTTTCAAGAAATTGTGTTCTGTTTGAGCTGAGCACTGGGGCGAGCTGTTGAAGCGACTGTGGAAGGTGATCTCACGAATGTCAGCGCTGTTCTCATACCCTTTCCATCCATCAAAATTCCTGGATCACCTCTGTCGCCACATGGACGTTTGTTCTGTTTCGAAACATTGACATTTTGGTCCCAATGCACTGACAAGAGCACCACCCGTGCCAATGGCAAGCAGGTCACCAAGTTCGGAGACGTCCACTCTGAGCATAGTATTGGCTCACTTTGTGATTCCAGATCCTTCAAATGGACACTGCGGTAGCTGAGCTGTTCATGAGAGTGCCTTCAACACCCCGTCTCCTTGTGGCAGCGGATGTTGCGAACCACCCGCTGTCCATCGGCCATCGGGGATTTGGATGTCGATCATCGTTATGGTAATAAATGTAAGAAATGTTAAAAACCTAAAATTGACAGTGAACATTTGTGACAGTAGAAGTTGAACTGTCATTGCAGCGCAAGGTGCATATAATCCTTGTCCAAAATTCAGCAGGCGACAGGCACAAAGCACGCACGCTCTTGCCTTGCACGCCCCTAATCATCTTCAATAAGCGTGGCTGAGGCAATGAGTTTTGTTTGTTTTGATCGCCAGCACACAGGATACATACATCTTTACACATAGAACAGTGGTTGTGAGATGTGTCAATGCAAGGAGCTTTAGCATTCCGAGGAGGAGGAGGAGGAGAGAGAAGAGAAAGGTGTGATTTTGTGGGAAGAGGGAAGAGGCAGGCATGTGTTTGCGGGCTGGCTTGGTGTGCGCCATGCACGATCGCGAGGGTGCGCATGTTTTTGCAACGCTCTAGTGCGTCCGTCACACAATCCTATTTCTTCTTCTTCTTCTTCGATGCTGCATGCGTGGTGCTGTCCGAACCTACACTTTCCAGTGACTATAGATGTCGCAGATGCAGTGCCTATCAAGATTTGAGTTCGAATGTGAACTCGAGTGAAGCAAGGCAAGGCGACGATCTATCGACGATGGCAGTGAAACCGTTTGAGTGTCGTCGGAGCATGTCTGGTTTGACATGCAAAACCGCGGCGACTGCGAACACACGAGGCGGGCTTTCGGGTAGAGATTTCATCCAACTCGGAGAAGCTCTCCCTCGCTCTAGTCCTCTCGCACGCGAACAGCACATTGATGAAGCGGCTGACAGCAGAGTCAGCCATCTTTGCGAAGGGAGAGACGAAAGGGAGGAGCTTCAAGGGGCCAAACGGGAAACGGCGCTAAGCAGAGGGAAGCGAACATCAAAAGTTCCCATGCGAGGACGTTCTCCGAGCTGCATTGCGCGTCGCGTAAAGTACCCCTGTCAAGTTTCACACTCTCACGCCACTCATCACGCACAAATACACGCACAGTCGCGAGTCAAAGAGAAGATTAAAGTTCCGAGCGCGACGCGAGTCGGACGCGTAAAGTGCAAGCAATGAGATGCAGGGAGATGCAGGGAGATGTCGGAGTGAGACATGCATCCTTCTCGCATCTCCTGGCTTGTTGCGCACCACCTTTGATTGCCGCCACTCCTGCTGGTGCTGATGCGCGACATCGCCTGCCGCTGCTGCTTGCTGCACGTTAGAATTCAACATCTTCCTTTCCTCTTTCCGTGTCCAGACATTCTTCTTTCTCGCTCCCTCGCTCATTCACCTCGTTGCTCGGTTGGACCTCATGCGAGCAAGTTGAGTTGGCGATGCAGAACACGATCCTAGTACGCAATCATAATCACAGCCTCTTGTATAACGTAGGATGATGCAAACCAAGCTGCTGAATTGCAGACGGCAAATGCAGCGGAGCCTTTTCTTTCCTGTGCGCGAGAATAGCATCGATTGTCGCCATGTTCCGGCTACTTTGTTCACTCCGCCATAGTAAGTTGTCCTGATCCAATCTTCTCGATAGCCTTTCTGAAAAAAGAGTCCCTGCCTGACTGTTCGACTCGCTACCTCCGCTTTGTTCTGATCTTAGCGAGACCCGAGAGTATAACTGGCGAAGGCGTGTGAGAATCGATCGTCAAAAGAGAAGAGGCGTCCGTCGGGTTGGCGGCTTTTCGTTGCAAATCCTCGCTTGCGTTTTTCTCGTCGTGGATGCGGGGGAATCTTCAGATTAGAATGGCTGAATATGGCAACTGGCAAGTTGCATACCACACGACTGGAATTCTGGCCAAGGAAAACAAGAATTCCCAAATCCAGAGGAAATTCCAAACCTGCCAAAAACTTCAGCGGAGCTCGAGCCAACTCCAGCTGCAACTCTCTCTCTCTTTCTCTCTCTCTCTCATGCTTGCTTCCTAGTCTTCTCTGTGAACCTCGCGGGTGTACCCTAATCATGCGTTTCGCCGTCAAGTTGACAACTCGCTCAATCCGTCGCCGAGCAGACGGGGCGAGGACGTACGTACGAACGAACGAACGCATGGACCTCTTGCGAGACGGGGAAGATCATGGTTGAATGAGGAGCTCTCACTTCTCGCTTGAGAATCATCAAGCTCGATCGCTGCACATGTGGAATCATTAACCATGGCCAGATGACAAGATCAGTTCAGGACTAAAGGATATGTGTATGGTTATGGTAAGAGCTGACTTGGTCACGATGCCAAGTGTCAAGGATGAAGGGACAGAGCTTTCTTCTTAGCAAATGCTAGACTGTCAAAGGCATCGGCGAGGCTTGTGATGAGTGAGGAGGATGAATAGTATCTGCAGCGGTGAGCAATGTGAATGAACGGCAATCACACTGTACTGTATAGTGCGGTTCTGTGTGCAAACTGCGTTCATGTGGCTTGGTTCCCGCTTTCGACTGTGCTAGCCTTGCTCCCCTCCGCAGCCGCCCTTTTCATGCCTCCTCTCCGCGCCGACTGTCCCGCTCTGGAGAGCACATCGCATCTCCCTCTCACACTGCATCGCTTTGCTGGTAGCCCGGTCGGCTCATCCAGAGCTCTCGAAAGCTATCAATCAATCGTTCGTTTAGTTGCCGCCTTCCGCTTACTGTGCCTGCTGGCCTGCCCCTTCGTTCCCTCTCTTGTGTGCATGTGTTCCCAGACATCGGAGTCGACTTTAGACTATCTCTCGGTCTCTCTCGCTGTCGCTGTCCCTCTCGATGCCATCGCTTTCACTGTCTCCCTCTCTGCTCCCTCACCCCCGCTCTCAAATAGGGATTTCAACGTCTACTCTCTTGTCTCGTGCCTGTCTTGTGTGCGTGCTTGTATGTGTGAGCATGGTCCTCTTCCTTTCGCTGCATGCCTGCCTGCAGACTGCCTGCATTTGAGACCTCCCCTTGCCCTCTTTGGAAGTACAGTCGGTCCTCTGTCCTCTGCATCTATCAGCAAGCTCATCCACTCTGGCCTACATTCCATTGTCTCTCGACGTCGTTATCGCTTCTTCCCACTCCCCATCATCATCGTCCTTGGCTATCATCACCTCTCAGACCATCATCTTCACTTTCAGCCCCCTCCTTGACGATTCATCTGAAGTGCCTGTCTCGGTCACTTCTCACCGGGAGTAGTTCCTTTCTCAGCCACCCATCATAGTCAGGAGCTGCAACCCCCTACTAGGACCTCTTCGCTAGGCGCTCGTCTTCCATCGCAGCCTCTTCTCCACACACTCTCTTGATCCTCTCATCTTCAGTCACCATAGCGAGTCTCGGCGACATCCACCATCATTGAGGATCCACCATCTCGATCGATCGCAATCCTCCATCGGCCCGATATTCCTTCCGTTTGAGTTGCAAAGCATATACGCACGCATACAACCATACGCACGTTTTGCGAAGAAAGTGGATCTGGAACCGCCTATTTTTTCCTTTCTTCTTGCTCTTGATGCACTGCATCGCCGCCAATTCGAAATCGCACACACATCGCATCGCCGCTTCTAAATTTTCAGTCCAAAATCCAATCCAATCCAATTCTGCGAGAGCCGATTGCACCCTTTTCAATCACACCTTGTCACATTCCACTTTTGACAGTCGGCGCAGCCTATCTCAGCAACGCACACAGCAGTCTGCCTCAGTCTAATCCTATTCCACCCTTGCGAATAGGTTGTTCCGCCCATACCTGGTCACCTTGCATCTGCGCTTTCCCTCTCTATCATCACAAGGTCACACTATTCTCTTTCTTTTCGTTGTTCGGATCTTCCGTTCGTTCTAGGCTCAGCTTCGGGTTGAATCGAAGCAAAAATATCTTTCGACAAGGCTTTCTTATCATCGCTGGACGTTGGTGTCGCCTTCATTTCTCTTTCCTTTTCTTTGTCTCTGCATCAAGGTGCATTGTTAAGGTAAGTACTTTCTACCGTCCGCCTTTTTTTCTTATGCGTTGTCCGCGCATCGATGCTCCGGTGCCGCCGTCGTCGACTCCTGTTGGACTTCTGCGCTTTGTCCATGTCATGCTCTCGCATCTTCGGGCAGCGCCGACACATGTGGCTCTGCGTCCATGCGCCGTCGTCTTCATCTTTGTCGATTTCATTTCAAAGCAAAATTCTTTATCACTGTCCCCACCGCCTTCTTTGCCTTCATCAAAAGACCCTGTCGCTAACATCTACCGTTCTCCTTTTTGGCTCCCTTCGCCACCACCATTCTCATACACCTCGCTTGATCGTCGCTTGACTATCATTGCCTGCCGTTGCATCACAACGCCGTATCACCCTCTATCTATTGCTGTGACACACCAAAATCGTCACCTCTAATGCACTTGATGCCTTGATCATCACCATGCCTCGGTCACATTCTTACCTCGACCCTCCCTCACCATCTCCGCGATCATACATGGCTCTCGCAGCAGCACCGCCTTCGCTTCCACTGAGCTGTTTTGACAATATGACCAGCGCCCTTTCCCCTTCGATGGTCAACGTTCAGGTCCCCTTTGCAGATGCCGGCCATCTCAAAGCTGGTCGCCTTTCCTCTCAGCCTCGCAACTCCTCTCCCTCTCCTCAAAAGAAGCAGCGAAAGTCTTCCGCCTTCGCCTCCTCGTCACCAGCTCCGTCGTCTAGCTCCACGGCATCTCCAGTCAAGAAAGGTAGGAGCTCTTTCAAACGCACTTCCAGCACTGCAAGCATCATGGACGCCGTCATGAACTCGAGAGCGGCCACCGACCACGACTCGGTCCCATCCTCCTACGGTGGCGTCGAGTACAACCGCTCTTCTCCCTTTGCCTCTTCATCGCAAACCACCCTTGCTGATCTCGAGAACGAGGATGCTGCCAAGGTGCTTTCCACGCCTCGACGAGGCAAGCGAGTTGGCGGTGTCGACATGGGTTGGGAATCTCCCATCACTGGCGAGCGCACTCCTACTGCTGCTTCGGTAGCTGCTGCTGTCGCTGCCTCGGCTGGTCCTCACACACTTCCCAGAGCCGCAAGATCATCTCGATCGCTCGACATCACTGCCGTCGGAGCCTCTCCGAGCAAGCGCAAGGCTTCCACAGCATTTGCATCCGAGCTGCGTCAGTCACAGCGCAGTCTCGTCGACACCGCTGGTTGGGCTTCAGCAGCCATGATCAGCTCTGTCCCCTTGTCGGAAGATCGCAACCAGAGCTCGCCTGGCTTCTCACCACGCGCTATTCCCGAGCCTGTCATGACAGGCCGGACTACCGCCGAGACACGCGATCCTTTCTCCGCCTTCATCGTCGACTCTTCCCCCATCCTAAGCCAGGGCGCCAAGCTTGTGCCCATCGAGGTTGAGGGGCTCGGCCGTGTTGCAGTTCATCCCGACTTTGCTCAGCAGATCTCGGATCATCCTCCTACACCAAACCATTTTGCCTCAAGACGATTCTCCATATCATCGGACCGTGATGCTGCATTGCTCCGCGGATCCGATTCAGAAGAGTCGGCAGCTCGCAGCGAGAACGGATCCTCTACAGACCCAACGTCGGCCGGTACTCCTTGCCCATCGGGTGTCTCGCCGAGCTTCTCGCTCTCTTCGCAATTTCCTGCTTCTGAGCCTGCCTCGCCCGTCAAGAAGATGGCAGCGTCAACGCGCCACTCTGACGACATCGGCACCGAGGCTCAAAAGGCTTTGATGACTCTCATGCAGATGGGCACCGCCGATGTCCACAAGCAGCAGGATGACAAGCTGTACTGTCCGCGTCTGGGCGGAAGCACCAACTCCAGCGCCCACCTGCCCACCCTCGACTGGCCTGATTGCCCCAGCGGTCCCTGGTCCGCTGCTGGTCGACACATTGACGAGCTCAAACAGAAGCGTCGTCAAGGCATCCAGCGATGGCTCGAAGCTGACTCGAGTGACGAGACCGAGTTCGAGTCCCAGGAGGCCTCGGATGCTGCTTTCCGACACCACCCTATGGTTGCCAAAGCACTGCTTGACCGTGCTCGCAAGCAACAGCGTGCTCAGCTTTCGGCAGCCGCCGCTGCAGCTGCAAGCGCACAGACACCCTCCAGGCGAGGACGCAAATCCAAGCACCAACTCTTGCGTGCTGGTGAGACGCCCTCCAAGCGTCAGGGACGCAAGCCCAAAGCGCCAGCTTCGGTCACCACAGCTACCTCTTCGCGCAAGTCGGTCGCAACAGGCGCATCTTTGGCACGATCAAACACCAGCGCCATCTTCGGCTGCAAGTGCGGCATCGACGATGACTCGATCATCATGGTTCAGTGCGACGGCTGTAGACGATGGCTTCACCTGCCCTGTGTCGGCATTAACACCATCAACGACCTCGATGATGAATGGTACTGTGACGATTGCTGCGATGCTGCCCTCACCGAGCATCTCTCGCCCGCCTCTTCGATGCCTGCCTCTGTCTCATCCTATGCACACCTCAGCACACCCGACGCGCTCGAAGCTGTGCTTGCTGGCCAGGAGCCCGTGTTCACTCTGCCCAGTGGCACGCCCATTCACCGTCACGGTGTCGCTGTATCGTCCTCAATAGCATTGGCACCCAGTCCGCCTCTCTTGTCGGTGGGCGACCGTGGCGGACGCAGCACCGTCAAGCGTCAAGGTCAAGGCCGATCGCGCGCCGAGCGAGTCGGTTGGAGGATGAACGAGCCTGGCTCGCCCCTTGCACGCAAGAGCACCACCGCTTCCTCCGGCGTTCGACCTGCTGTTCCCGAAACGCCCAGCAAATCGAGCGAGGCAGCTACCGACTTCACCGACACCAGCAGTACTCCAAGCTTGCTTGCTGGCTTCTCCCGCGCTGACTGGGAACCCACTCGGGCCAGCAAGAGGTCGGAGCGTCAGACCACCCCTCCTCGTATGGGCGGCATGAGCACTCCTAGCCGTCATGCATCAGGACGCAAAGCCAGCCACTCTGGCCCGCTTTCCTTGGGTCTGGGAGACGACGAAGCAGTCCACGCCGATGTCTTCTCTACTCCCTCCCGACTTGCCTCTGGCGGATCCTGGGCATACCGCACCGGCGCAACGCAGCCATTGGGCAGCCAGACACCGTCTCGCTCCGGTGGTCGTCATCAACGAATCGACTCCTTCAGTGGTGGGCTCCTCTCTACCCCTGGTCGAGACTTCCTCTCTGGCGCATTTGGTACCGAACCTTCCACCAGCATGCCCAGCCTCGTCTACAGCTCGGGCTACGTCGACAGCACTTTTGCCGACGATGACGCATTCTCCAGCCGTGCATGGCAACTTCAGTCCCCGACATCAAGCACACGCGCCGCTCGCGCACGTCAGCCCTCTGGTCTCGGCACTCCCTGGTCTTCCTCGCTTCTCAAGACACCCGAGTTGCAGCCTCGTCAACCGAACACTTGGTCGATGCGAGGCGGAAGCGATGACTTCCCTCCTTCCTCTTCTCCTTTCCCTAGGACGCCTACTTTCGATATGAGCAGTCCTAGGTTCCTCAGTCACCACCACTACGGTGCCGGTTCGCATGAGCGACAGCCCAGTCATCTTGGCTTGGGTCTGCCCTCCGGCTCTAGTAGCGCGAAGTTACACAAGGCCCTCGGCGCCGCGAGTGCAGGAAGGGACAACAGGTCGTTGTCGATCTCGAGTGCTAGTGGAGCAAAACACCGCCAGGTGTCGACCGAGGTCCCTATGGGTCTGGGTATCGGGTTGGATCTGGATGATATTTTGGATTGGTCCTAGAAAGCCTCTCTCTCTAAGCCTTGCTGGTCGTTATTGATCTTTGTTCTTCTTCGGGCTCGCGGAAGGCCGCTGTTCCCTTTTTCTTAGTCTTTTTAATTGACTCTCATCTTTATCTGATCGTCTGGTTGTGTGTGTGTGCAACCGAAAATGAGGCTGTGGTGACAAAAGTTGCGAAATGTATGTATGATTCCAAGAGAACCAGGTGTGATTGAGTGAGAAGTTGCGAGCGAAGTCTACAGATCTCGGATAGAAGAAAGCTCAAGAGGGTCTTGTGGAGGCAAAAAAATAACACTTTTGACCCCTCCGCTCCTTGCTCTCCCTCAACCAACACCATTCAGTTCAAATAGTCATGCAAATCTGATCTTCAGCAGTGTAACCGGCTCGGATCGAGCCCCTCACACGCTTTGAGGATGGATCACTCAACATCAGACTTGCGCCAATTGCGGCGAGACTTCCAAAATGTCACCGAGGGCACACGACGCTTCACCAACCCAGAAGAATTGCTCAGCACATACGTCAGCCCCCTTGCTCGCATCTTTGGCATTAAACACCTTCCTTCATCTATTCGAGCTCACAGCCCATCAGATCCTTCCTCGTCTTCGTCCTTCTCGAACGTAGAAGTGGACGTGTTGCTCGTCGAAGCAATCCAAACTTCCCTTCTGACCCGAATAGTAGTTGACTGGTCCCCTTCCCTCGGTCCACAGGCGCTGCGGGATCTATTGCGAGGTTGGTTCTTCGGTCCTGCCCCGTCGTTCTCTAGCAACGAGGTTCAAGTGGGCAAGGTGCAACAGTGTACACTCCGAACCCTCTCGCGGTACCTCTCTTCCTCCTCCGCTTCTTCCACCGCTCATCCGCTCACAAAGCGAACCATCAACCGAATCTGCACCGATGCATTAATCGAACTCTCCCTTCCTTCACTCATATATTCGATTGTCCACGGTGAAAAGAACAAAGCTCGAGCAGAAGTATCTTGGACCGAAGCGCTTCGTCTTCTCTCTTCCCTCCCCGATCGCCTGGCGAACTTCACGCAAGGCCAACTTCCGCACAATTTCACACCTACGATATGGATCGAACGAGTGTTTGTTACTGGCATAGCAACCACGCTTGCACAGCGCTGCGAGGCGGAAGAGTTGCGGCTGCTGAATGATGTTCTGCTGAGGCTGGACAAGATGGGGTATTTGACCCAGGCGGTTGATTCAGATGGACGTGGGTTCTGGTCTACCCTGCTGCAGATGCAACTTGAGGGTATCGCGGAGGGTTGGGTGAGGTTGCGCGCGGAGCTGGGGAGCGGATTGAGGATGAAGCTAGACAGAGGGCTGTCGGAGACCCTGCAGTATATGGCTGTTGTGCGGAATGGGCTGCCGAGAGGACTGGTTACAAGTATGGAGAAGGGTAAGCCGGGGAGTGAGGGAGTTGCGTTTCTTAGCAAGCGCTCGCAGGAGATGGTCGCTGCGATGTCAATTGTCCTTGCCAGCTTCCTCAAGCCACTCGCTTCCGAGGGAGGGTCAGACTCCGACTCAGACTCGGACCAAGACAACACCATCGAGGAGGGAGTAGTGAAAACATTCTCAAACATCGCTCTGACAACCGCCTCTCATGCACCAATCATTGCTTGGGGATGGTCGACTTACCTCTCCCCCACACTGTCCTCTGCGCATCTCCTTACGTGCCTTCAGAACACCCTCGATCAATGGTCAGACAGCACAAGGATTGCTCGCTCACTGGTGGAAGAAGAGCTTTACCTCACCACCCTTATCGTCACTCTACTCTCTGCCCTTCCTGCCAGCTCTAGCTCAGAAAAGGATGAGGGATTGACAGAGCTGTCAAGATCAAGCACGTTGCTCAACGGAGTATCTAAGCATTTGGAGCATACCGATCTGCTAACTAGACGGATGGGGATGCTAGTAGCCGAGCTCATGAGTGCAAAGACAACGGGTGAGGGAGGCAAAGCACTGAACTTCGGTAAAGGTGTCTGGAACGGGAGAGGGGAGGGGAGGGAAGAAGCAAGGGTGTTGAGAGGACTAAGTGATGGGTGGGGCTATCACTCTTCTGCTGTTCAAAGCATCGTTCAGGGATGGGGGAAAGATGGCCTGCGGGAAGCTGTTGCTGTTCTTGGCCTCCTCTCATCAGAAACAGCGAAGATGCAGGCTGGATTGGTTGGTGAGGTTGAGGAGAGAACAGTAGTAAAGAAACGGGAAAAGATCAAATCGACAAAGCTTCCTCGTCGAGTTGAACCTCCCCCTCGTTCCTCAATCCCCACCAAACCTCGACCTTTGATCACAATGATCGATTCAGACAGGGACGATCTACCGGAGGAACAGCCACAGGGGCCTTTGAAGATGTTCTCCCAACCTCAAACCACATTTCGTCATTCATCTGCATCCTCTGCCTCCGACTCCGACTCCTCTGATGACAGCGACAATTCCGATGCACCCCCTGGCTCATCCGAAGCAGAGATCCAACGCTTAGCAACCGAGTTGTCCGGTCTATCCCCCGCTGAAGCTCAACACCATCTTTCATCCCTCGCTTCTCCCTTTTCCACTACTCGCCGCAAGAAGCCCACCCCTCGCACCCGCGCTCCAATACAAGAGCTTGACAAGGACACAGAATCCCACGCCCCAACTTTCACCAAGAAAACCCCACCTCCTGTTTACATCTCTCAACTATCTCCCTTGCTCAAATCATCCGATCGCTCATCGGTTCGCACAGCATTACACCACGCCGCGCGGTTGATCAGGCTTAAGAGTTCTACCGCGCATTTTGGTCAGGAAGTCAGGGAGAACGCGGTGGATCTTACCCTCGCTCTTGTTGCGATTCATGATAATTTCGGAATAAGGAGATTTGAGGAGATGAGAAGGGAGGCGTTGAAAGAGTTGGCGATGGCGGATGGGGAAGTGACGAAGACGGTGGTGGGTGTGTTGGGAGAGCAGGTTTTCGGAAGTCAGTATAGTGCGGTTCAGAGAGGGGCGATGTTGGATGCGATTGTGGGCAGCGCGCTAGCTCTGTCTGGTGCGGATGTAAGGGAGGTAGAGATGGGTAGGAGGGCAGATGGAGTGGTCGAACAAGTGATTAAGAATGCAAGAGAGGTCGGTGAATCAAAAGTTCCTGTTATTAGTCGTCAGCGAAACCTTCGGATCCAACCTCAACACTCTCGAAAGGCTCGAGGAGGAGGGTTGATTCAACCAATTACCCCCCACTCCTCCTCCCTCACCTCTCCCATCCATGGTTTCGAACAGAATAGGAAGGAAGAATGGCCCTCTCTAGCAGCCCCAGTCTACTTCTTTCCCCTTCTCAATCGATTTCTCGCCTACACATCCCACCATCACTCCCTCTCCCGCTCCTCCTTCGGCGCAGGCAGTGGAACCTTATTCCAACCCGAAACTCAATCCCTTTTCCTTGACACCCTCACAATTCTTCTGCCCCTCCTTCCCCCCTCCCCACATCTGTTGGTATCCGCCACCTCACCGCTACTCGAACTCCTATCCCTCCTTCTCCCTCACCTATCCCTCCTACCCTCCTTCGATCCGGAAGGTGCGGGGAGTGCGGGGGTGGGGATGGACAAAGTCTCAGCCCTCAACCTTTTCTCTGTCCTCCTTCACGCGCATATAGAGCTAGATGGCGGAGAAGCACTCCTCGGCGAAAGAAGCTCAAACAACGCACTGCGAAAATTGCTTGGAGTCGTACAAGAATTGTTTTGGAGTCTACAATCTCAACCAGCCGCTCCAACAGGCATTGTAGGGGGCAACGAAGGAGGTTTGAGACAGAAAACGCTATCAAGATGTGCAACAATCTTACTGTTGATGCATGAATTGGATCGACAGAGACAGGAGGACTTCCGTCAAGCACTTGGATTTACGCTGCCTTCTGGTTGAATCATGCAATGCAACGCCAAAAATTCAACATCGATTTTACTTCCCCAAATCTGTGCCTGAACTCAGAAATGCGCTTCTGAAGCCTGCACAGTCCATGAACACGTTTCAGCCCAAGTCTGTTACAAGAAAGCGAAAAATTGCAATGGGAGAAACAACGACAGACAGACATTCGAACAAGCTAAGCTCGGCTACTTCTTCTTCTTCTTCGCCCCACCCGCAGCCGCAGCAGGAGTTCCAGCCCTACTACTTCCCGCATTACTACCCGTATCCAACCCCCTCTTCTTCCCTGCTCCGCCCTTACCATTCGCAGCCTTCTCCTCCTCTTCCTCCTTCAGCACCAACAACGTCAACGTATTACATCTCCTACCCAACTCCTGAGGTGTCCTCGACTTGATAAACCAATCAAACCTGAATCCGGGATAAACCATAACATCCTTTTTAATCTTATCATACGTATCTCCCTCACCTAGCCCATACTCGGCAAGTTTGACTAGAAGGAACCTGTCCTCTTCCTCGCTATAGCTCTTGCCCTTGTTCTGACCATAATGCAACTTAAGCTGAAGCAAAGGTTGACGGTACGAAGAAACTTTCCGTTTGATGATGGCTTCTTGATGGTGTTGCTTAGCCAATTTTTGTTCTCCTTCATCAATACGGGCGATGAGCTTGGCTGAATCAGCAAGTTCATCAATACGATCCCAAAACACTTTACTGTACTCCCTAACTTCCTTTTCGGTCTTAGAAGCGTCTGGCATATCAGCTGCGATAAGCGCAAACGCTTTCCTTCCGTACCTTTCACATCCTCGAACAAAGATCTGAAACTCTCGTCGGTTCCAATTTCCAAATCCTTCCAGCGCCAATTTTTCCTTCTCTTCTACCTCTTCTTCTGTTAGCGCTTCAGCAGTATCAATAAACTCCTGTTCCTTCTTCCTCTCTTCCACATCTTCTGCCGTCTCTCCCTCCCCAGGCTCCCTGAGCGGAACACGATACCCAATAGACCTCTGATAAGCAGCAGTCTCTCTTTCCTGCAACTCTGTCAACCTTGGAGGATAGAATTGGAAATCATTAATGTTGATCTGCTTAGGCGCCCTAGGAGCTTTCGGAACAGCCGGCTTAGGTCCGACCCTCATCGCATCCCTATAGTAGTTATCAATACTGTAGTTGGCTTTGCGTTCTCGTTTGCTAGGTTCAATCCAAAGTTGACCGATAGGTTTTCTCTCCGAGAAGTCATTTCCTTCCCAGTTATAAACAGTATCGGATTTGAAATTGTTCAAATCGTCCAAGTTCAAACCCTGATACTTGGCTTGAATCGCCTGCGTCCTCTCTTCACCTTTCGAGATGATGGCATCGATATCGTCGTTAATCGACATGTCCTCTTTGTTCGAGATGATCTTTTCGGCTCCATGCTGGATCATATCGACGAGGTCTTCTTTTGATTGTGCTGCTTTGGCCGCTTGCTGAGCTCGGCCCTGTTGGATGACCAGCTGATCCAAGCGCAATTTCTGAGCAGCTCGATCGAGGATACGCTCTTCAATCGCATGTTCGGTGACAAAGCGGAAGACGTAGACCTGCTTGGTCTGACCAATACGATGAGCACGGTCCATAGCCTGCAAATCAGCTTGAGGGTTCCAATCGCTATCGAACAGAACAACAACGTCGGCAGTGGTCAAGTTGATACCCAATCCACCAGCACGAGTCGTCAAAAGGAAGATGAACTTTTCGCTTCCAGGTTTGTTGTACTCGTCAATCGCCGCAATACGATCTTCGTGTGCCGTACCACCATCGATTCGGCAGTACTGATACTCTCGGAACAAACAGTAGTCCTCCAGAATATCGAGCATTCGACTCATCTGAGAAAAGATCAGAACTCGAGATCCTTTCTCCTTCATCTTGCGCAGCAACCTGTCCAAGATGACCATCTTGCCCGAATTGTCCACGAGATGCTCGTCCGTAGTGAAAGGAGGTCCTGGCTCAGCACCGTCAAAGAGATAAGGGTGGTTACAGCACTTTCGCAGCTGCATGACAATGTTCAACAACCTGGTCTTGCCTTCCTTCTTGCCGACACCACCGTTGACAGCATCGATATCCTTCTCGAGAATACTCTTGTACCATTTACGCTGCATGTCTGTCAAGCCGACAAAGATGTTGATCTCCTTCTTGGGTAACAAGGACTTTTCAACATCCGCTTTGACACGACGAAGCAAGAAAGGTCTGAGAACCTTGTGCAGCTGCTGAACGACCTGATCCTGGTTCTCATCTCCTTTACCCTTGAACCAGGATTCAAAGTCTTCGGAATTGCTGAAGACATCCGGCAGAAGGAAGTTGAGCAAGGACCACAACTCCATCAAGTTGTTTTGCAGCGGTGTACCGGTGATGAGGAGACGAGAACGAGAGTTGAAAGCACGAACTATTTGCGAGAGCATCGAATCGACGTTCTTGATGCGGTGCGCTTCGTCAATGACAATGTACTCCCAAGATAGTTTCTTGAGTGCATTCTTCTCGCGAAGACATATCTCGTAGGTGGTGATCAGGACGTCGAAATCTTGAGGCAAGAGGTGGTCTTGGATGACCTTTTCACGTTCTTCCTTAGAACCTTTGAGGGTGACGACGTTGAAGCCAGGAACCCAGCGCTGGAATTCACGGTACCAGTTGTCAAGAGTTGACTTGGGTACAACAACGAGATGGAAACCAGGAGTGTCGCGGAAGTCACGCAAGTATCCGAGGAAGGAGATGGTTTGCAACGTCTTTCCGAGACCCATCTCATCAGCAAGGATACCATTGATACCGTTGTGATAGAGCGAGATCATCCAGTTGAGACCCTGGATCTGGTAGTCTCGCATGGTACCGCCCTTGACGTATGCAGGCGACTCGTTGAAAACAAATGCCTCTTCATGGTCGCCACCTTCCTTGAGCAGCTCCTCATCTTCCTCTTTCTCAGTCTTCCTGCGACGGTTGTCACCCCCCTTCTTAGCTTTCTTAGAGCTAGCCTGTTGCGACTCTTGAAGCATCCTAGCAAAGTCCTCGTCACGTTCCTTTTTGATGTCGATGAAATGCTGGAAGAGCTCGGTCTGGCCGAGAAGGTAAGAGAAACGCTTCAAGCTGTCGGCGAGCTTGGATTTGGCCATCTCTTCACGCGTGCTAGCAAGGGTCTGGTTCTGTGCGGCTTTGACAGCTCTTTCCTGCTTTCGTGCTGCAGCACGCTCGTTCTTCTCGCGCTCCTTTTCAAGCTGACGCGCTGTCTTGGAAGGGGAGGACATGGAGACATCGCCATCATCGTCGAGCTGATCGGCATCTTGGTCGTCCGAGTCAGCATCGACTTGCTTGTTGGGTGGGGTCTGTGCTCTGGAGACCGATGCCGAGGCTGTGGGAGCACGACTGAGGTCGTTCGAGTCAGGGATGTAGTCAGAGAGCTTGTCCTGGTCTTCCCAGTTCTTGGCATCGCGCATGGCTGGAGGAAGGCCGGAAGGCTTCAGATGGCCGTTGGAGCCGTTGAGGTTGCTAGTCATTGTGATGGAATGAGCGCTTGCTCAGCGCTGAGGTACGAGAGGGGTTCTGTTGCTCGAGGTGCGGCGATCAAGGACTGCAAAAGGAAAGAAAGGCTAAGCAGGCAGCGTGGGGTAAAGAGACGAGATGGAGCCCAGTGTCGAAGGGAAAGGGCGGTTGAGTCGAAGGATGGTGATGAGGTGTTACCAGATAGGCGGAGCAGAGCTAGACGAACCACGCGTCAAGGAATGTGAATAGGGACAGGGTCGGACGGGTCTGCAAAGCTCGCTCTGGGTGTGGGAGCGAAGGTGATTGAGGGAGAGAAGGTAATGAATCAAGAAAGGAAGGACGAGGTGGTGGTGGTGTTGGTGATGATGTTGATGGTTAAAGAGCGAGGAAGAGTTGCTGAGCTCAAGTTCGACTTTGGCGACAAAGATGCGCGTGAGGAGGAGCAGAGAAGCCGAGGTTGAGGAGGGCGAGAGCAGCAGCAGCAGCAGCAGAAGCAGAAGCACGAGGCTTAGCAACAGCAGCAACAGCAACAGCAACAGCTGCAGTCCCAAACGTCACACAAAGCGAGAAATTCTTCCCGGCCGGCTGAATGAAAAGAGCAAAAGTTCGAGTCGCGAACGCGTCTACACAGAACTCATGAACACGCTCGTGCCGCTGTCAAGCAGTCAAAGTGGAGGAGGAAATTTGGCGGAAAGCAACGACGATCTGCGTCGACTCTGAACGCGTCAAAGCAAGCAGGTTTGGTGCTAATAGGGAGGTTTCGGAACATACCTGTTGTCGTCAGCAGCACTCTATGCAGGCTGCAAGGTATGGTGAGGAGATGGTGGTGGTTCAGAACATCATCTTGACAACTCATTGTTGTCACTACTTTGTCCATGGACCCAACTGAGCTTTTTCAATAATTTTTTTTTACACATGATGCATCATGTGACTGTTACCATGTGCAACTGTGAGATTGAGCAATGCAACACTTCATGGATATGGCCAAAGCCTGAAGGTAGTAGTGCTTGTTGCAATCAGGCACTGTCTTCAAACACCAGAAAGTTAAGGTTTATCAGCCTTTGGTGACTGTGTACCCCACACACACCATCTCATATACCCCACAATCTTCACCATGCCTCCTCTGACAGCTCGTATGAGCTCTCAGCAGCCCTACAGCAATCTCACAGGGCTTCC
Source organism: Ustilago cynodontis (assembly GCA_928865425.1). Taxonomy (NCBI): domain Eukaryota; kingdom Fungi; phylum Basidiomycota; class Ustilaginomycetes; order Ustilaginales; family Ustilaginaceae; genus Ustilago; species Ustilago cynodontis. Next base: position 392,462 of record CAKMXY010000008.1, read on the forward strand.
AGGACCACTGCAGCAGTCAATTCATGCTGCTTCCAAGGCTGCAATCCCATCAATGCCAGACATTGTCAGCTTTGACAGCTTGTTTGACAATGATTCCTCATATCTGACTTCAGCAACCCTACCACCACCTCCTCTCCATGCTCTGCCACCCTCTCAAGCCCCTCTTGTATCTTCCCAAGCCTCACCACCCCCCTTGTTGCAATCACAAGCATCTCATTATAGTTCATTGCAGCAATCTCAAGTGTTTCCTCACCAATTTGAGTCTGTGCAGTCTGAAATGCCAGGGAGTTGGCCTCACTGGGACACTGATACAATTGAGATCCTCATCAAGGCCATTCACAATCATAACCCATTCAGGGTGACAAGCAACATCAAGCAGGGCAGGCTGTGGAGAAGAGCATGGCAGGAGATCAATCAAGTGAACATTGATTGCCACATGCCCAAGAGAATGCTCAACACATGCAAGACAAAGTGGGGCAAGATTGTCAGCAACTGCAAGTCAGCCATTGCTCTCAGTTGCCGTGCCTCAGGCATTGTCAAGCACACTACCGACACACTACATGCTGGCAAGGATGCTGCCGAAGCTCATCACTGCAGTCTTGTTCATCTCATTGGTGAAACACCCTTGTCAGCAGCAAGCAATTCAACATTGTCAATGAGGGAACATACTCACCAACAGTCTGCAGAATCTTCACAGTCTGTGGATGACAAGGAGGATTCTTCATTTGAGAGTAGCATCACCCCTCACAAGCAGTCTCACAATGCTGCTGGTGATGCTGTGCAGCTCATCATTGCACAGGAGGAGTGGAATTGGGAAGACAATGTCTGGTACCATGAGGAACAGCTCAAGGTCAGCAGGGATCAGATGGATATCCAGAGGCAAATGATGGATCTAGGGTCTAAGTTCCTTGACACCATGAAGAGTGACATCAACAGTGTCAAGAGTGAGGTACAGTCGATCAGCAGCAGAGTTGCTCAGCTTGATAGTGTTCGATTGGAGATGCAGAGCATGCACAACACCATCTCACAGCTGTTCTCATTTCTCACAGAGTCACAGTTGCAATCATCAAACATGGTGAGCACAAGTTCAACATCATATCGCATTCCACCCATCCCCAAAGAGCAGCCAGCTGCACAGTGAGCTTGTCAAAGTACTTTGGTTGCAAGCAACTCTTTGATCACCCCTTGAGGGTCTCCAAGCAATTGACAAAGAACTCAGGTGATCTCGCATCCACGAGCAGGCAGGTTCAATGGTTCATACAGTTAGTTTCATTGCATGTATATACATTCACTATCATAATCAAAGTTCAGCTTCCACATCCACAGCTTCAGCAATGTCTGCATGCTCCTGAGAATTGATACTGCTTTCATCAACTTCAGGATTGTTGGGCACAGTATGCTCAATCACACAGTGTGACCCAAAGTAGTTCTCCAACAACAGTGGCCTACATCCCATTGACATGCTTATCTGATTGCTGATCAGGCATGTCTTGGCATTCCAAAGCAATGTTGCCACCATCCAATCATGGCCCACTGGTGTCAAGCCTGTTTGTTGGTACTGCTTGTCTCTGAACCTTGGCCACTGCATCAAAACCATCCCAATACCCCATTCCACAGTAACCCTGTACTTAGACATTGATTGAAAACCTGTTCCCCCCTTGTGATGATGTTGCCCCCAAATGGCAAAATGAGCACTGGTGATATCCCATATGCTTGGTCACCATATAGATACATCTGCTTGCCATTGACTCCTTTGGCATGGGCTGAAGCCCATGCAATTGTACCTGTCTCAGCAAGCACATATGAATCATGCCTGTGGCCATCATATGGCTTCGAAAGATACAACAAACCATCTGGAGTTGCAATGAATTGCCATTTCAGAGCATGAACCCACTTGTGACCATTGTATGAGGCTTCCTGATCAACCATTGGCATTGCTATTGGCTGAACTGTTCCATCAATTGCTCCAAAGAAGCCAGGGAAGGTAGTCTTCCTCTTGATTGCTGCAGCTAGGTATTCCAACTGCTGTGGCGCCATCAGATGATGACAAGGACTGCTGATATTGAGCAAGTAACACCATCTCTTGTACAGATATGAGCTGAGATGGTGCATGATCCTGCTTGTCTGCCCATGAGACCACCCAAACTGACCTTCTAGAGACCTCAATCATGAACCCCACAGCCATGCCAACAGCATCAACATTCCAGTCTTGCTGTCAATGACATCTCTTGCATCTGTTTGCACAGGCTCAGGCAATTGCAAAGCATGGTGAATGGCTTCGAATTTGCTTATGGTGAGCCTGAATGTGGACTTGAAATGAACATCATCAAAGAGAGACTTGATATGAGGGTACATTTGAGGTGACAGCTGTGTTGGTGGTCATCGGGTAATGGCTGCAATCACTGCCAGAAGTTGCTGGCAGTGTTTCCAAGCATGAGTTATGGTGTCGGTGACCTGCATGATCACAATGAAGCTCCCATTATCTGCAGGAACACAGTGACTTAGACAAAATAAGGTTGTGTGGGGTAACAGAAAGTGGAGATATGGTGTCAGTACTCACACCATGGCAATGGGACCCTCAGATGGCAACAAAGCACACACTTTTCAGACTTCTGATGAGCAAAAACTGGTTTGATTGCTCAGGTCCACACAACAAGGAGAGAAGTGACCCATATGGGTTGTGTTCACAACTCTGACTGTCCAACATTGTTGAGTTGATGGCAGAGAAATTGTCTCATGGAGCCTCTTAGCATGATTTCATGCACCTCGTGCATAAATTGCTTTTGCCGAGGCCAAAGTCATGGTGACGACGACGTTCCGAAACCTCACTAATGATCGCACGAGTGGTCCACTTCGTTTCTTGTATAGTCGCCATGAAGACAAGTCACAACAGCTCAGAAGTTCACAAAAACACACACATGCTGTAATAATACAATGGGATAGAACGGAACGATAAAGGCTCGAGGGCACGTCTATATTTTGGTAGCTTTGCAATGAGAAACAACGGACGACACACTTGGCAGGGCCTGACTAGGGGCCACACTCTAACTTTTTAGTGAGAAGAAGAGGAGGACTCCGAAAGCTCACGGTACTCGACGAGACGGAGCAAGTTTCTCTGAAGCATGGCGATGGTCGTCTTGCCGATGGCTGGCAAGTACATCGAAGCACGGGTTCGCACATCAGGCTTGAAGTTCTTCTCACTCGAGAAGTTGACGCACACTGCACCGGGCTTGATCCATTCGGTCTCGACCTTGTAGTTGGCGGAAGGGACACCGGCGATCACGACGTCAGAAGCACGAATGCACTCCTCGGCAGTCATGTTGCAGTTCCTGACAACGTGGTGTGGGCGAAGCTGCGAAGCCGTGTTTTGAGCGTGTGCCTTCTTGACAATCTCGGAGCGAGCGCGACCCTGAGGTTCCGAAGAGGCTTCGGCGGCACGCTTGTTGAACTCTTGGATCGAGTCAATGTCGACCGAGTACACCTTGGCTCCGTCGTTGGAGAGCAATGCGGCGAGGGGGCGACCAACAACCTCGGATCGGTTGATCACAGTGATGGTCTTGCCGTAAAGACGGTCGCCGTAGGGAAGCTCACGGTCGTAGACACCAATAGCCTCAAGGCACTTGACCATGGCCAAGGGTGTGCAAGGGAGGATCGACTTGGCCATGCCAGGCGGCACCTGCTCGTCGTTGAGTGCTTCGCGTGTGGCACGCTCTTCGGGAAGCTCGCGTGTAGTGCCGGGAGCATTGCCAAGCTTGGCGGGCGAGATCCATCGCACATTGTGGTACATGTTCCAGCAGTAGCTGAAGTGGAGACCCTCGACGTCCTTGCGAGGGTCAACAATCTGCTGCAGGTAGGTGTCCTGACGACCGAAGAAGATGGGGTAGTACACCATGATACCGTGCACCTTGTCGTCGGCGTTGGCAGCAATGATGAGGTCCTCAACGTCGGCCTCGAGGTCGAAGTCGGGCGCAGTGCCCTTGTGCTCCTCTTCGGAAACTTCGACCGAGTCGTCCCATGTCTTCCAGATCTCGAACTCGATGCCGACAGCTTCACATGCCTTGCGCGTCCATTCGGCATAGGCTACACTGGGAGGGCTGGGAGTGGCAAGGATACCGATGAGTTTTGGCCTCGATTTGCCATCTTGGATACGTTTCTGGATGGCCTCCTTGATGGCATCTTGGTATGGAGCCGCAATGGCAGAAGCCTGAACGAGCTTGCCAGGGTTTTCGGCGCTGGGCACCGAGTTAGGCTGGGAAGAGTGCTGGACGATGGGTTCAGACATGCTGCTAGCTACACCACGAAGTACGTCGTTGGGTCGGACTGGAGTGACTGAATTGCCTTGACGGTCAAAAGCGTGTGCGAGATCAGAAGCCGAAAGCTGGTAGCTGGGCTCAAAGTCACAAACAGTGGCACGGTGGAAGGTGTCCAGGAGTGCGTTGAATTGGACCTTGCGTTCGGAACGGACGTACGAAGGCTCGCGGAAGGATCCCTTTCCTCGAAGGCGAGGGGTCAAAGGAAGCGCCGAAGAGGAGGAAGCGGCAGTGGTGGGAGCCGAAGTGAAAGGCGACCAGAGGCTTTCGGACGAGGAGGTGGACCGAAGCGAAGATGGGCGAGCCAACTTGTCGAGAAGTGTGTTGAGATGGGAGAGGTCGAATCCGCTAAGATCCGACTTTGGGGATTGCGCGCTGTGATGGGTCGACGAGTGGAAAGCCGAGCTCAATCGGATGGTAGGTGTACCCTGTAGTGAAGATGCAGAGAATGTCGAGGCGGAGGATGCGAGGCTCGGAGTGCTTCTACGAACTGAAGGAGAAGGTCGCAAAGTTGGAAGCGAGGAAGGAGAAGATACGTCCAGGTACAAAGAGTCAGTGACGAGGCTCCTGGAACAAGAGCAACTTGGTAGACGCTGGGATGGGGAAGCCGACATGGCAGCAGTTGCAGTTGTGATGAAAAGGTTGCTGACAAGTTGAAGGCGGTTGCCAGTGACCGAGCGCATAGAAGGTGTCACTGATCGTACTGCAAGCTGTGCTGGGTGTTGTGGTAGCTAGGCAGCAAAGTCTTGTGAAGGTGATGTGGGCGTTTTGGAGATGGTGGGTTGGGAGGTATTCGCTGGCTACAAGCCGAAGTCGAAACTGTTGGTGGGCGCGTTGCTGAGGATGATGGTGGAGAAGGTGCGAGAATGTCGACCTGCCGTTCAAGTAAAGGCTCTGAGCTTATGGAAAAGCGGGTGTCGATGCGGACGGTTGGATGTGCTGCTTTTGGTAAGACTGCTGCTGCTGCTGCTGCTGCTGCTACTACGCTGCCAATGCTTTGGCTTGCGTGTTGAGTCAAGGCGAGACCAGCTAGTCGGCTCTTGCGCTGCAGCTCAAGCTCGAGCTCGAGCGGGAAGGCAAGGGGAAGTTCTCCGTGGAAGCATTTTCAACTTACCTGTAGCGTAGAAAGACAAGGCTAGGTGAGGTTTTGCTGTCGCTGCTGGTGCTGCTCGAGACGAGGGAGCTAAGCCAGCTCTGAGAGACAGATGAAGCGGAATGATGAGCGAGGAGACAGTGCAAAAGGTCAAGTGAAGAGCAAGATGGGCTGAATGCAAAAGCAAAGCAACACCTACGCCCAGCAAGGAGTCAAGCGTGGGAAAGCTCAAAATTACAGTATCTTTGGCTGCTATCCACGAGGCAGCAGCGAGAAGAACACAAAAAATTGAGATAACAGAAAGAAAATAGCAAATAATCAGTCGGCAGCTCGCTTAGCGCCTCGATCCGAAAGCGTGGTTTCGACTGGCACAGTTCTCTTCCAACTCCCATTTTTCGCCATGTTAAATCTCAGAATTAGTTGCCAATAATATATGCTCAGGCTGGTGGTGCTTCTTCAAGGGCTTTTGATCTGGATGGTCTGTAGCGCATCGATATCGGGTGCCACGATCGGCGATCCCTTTTTCGAAGCCGGTCGCGGAAGTCGGATTAGCACTTTCCAGCTGCTGCAGTGTCTTGCCGCTTGCTGCGCATTCCCATACTCTCCCCGCTCCAAACATCCTCCACCATATCCTCCATCCCATCTCACTTTCTCGGCAAGGGCCTGTCCAAGGCTTCTTGACCCATGACGACTCAGCATGGCTAGTCACTCGTCAGTCGGTGCTGCGCGTCAGCACAGTCGCATTCTCTTCGTCAAGAATCTCAACTACAACACAACCGGTGCCGACCTCTACCAAGTCTTTGGCCGATACGGTGCCATCCGACAAATTCGTCTCGGCGATGGACCCAAGACAAAAGGAACAGCTTACGTGGTCTACGAAGAGATGGCGGATGCAAAGCGCGCTGCGGACAACCTGAACGGTTTCCACCTCAACGAGCGCTATATTGTTGTCCTCTTCCATATGCCTGCGAGATTGGCAGCAAAAGCAGATCTTGCAAGAAGGGAGGCTGAGCTGGCCGAACTCAAAGCTTTGCACAATATTACCGACGATGCGTGATCGTCGACTCGCACTCCGCAATGTGGCTGACACTCTGCAACGGTCGATCCCTCGGTTTCATCGCATCGCAAACACACATAAGTCCGATTCGTACAGTCCTTGCCTTCCGCACAAACGATCACACGCTCACTCGTTCTGCAAAAGCACAGCATAACGAGCAAGACCGTTCTTTCGAGCTTTCGTGCGACCCGCAACACTCATCAGCGATCCGCTCTTCACTCTGTCATTTCTTGTATTTCTACCTTTCACTGCCAATGATTTCTCTGCTACACACTGCAACATTGATTGCACTGCTGCATCGCTTTAACGTCACAGTAATCTCCGCTCATCTTTGGACAATCTGAACTCCTTTCACTGGTCGGAAGCGGAGCGAATGCCTTTCTTCTCAACGAGGCTTTGGCAACGATAAGCGGATCGCCGATCCTCATCCATCTAGCTAGAAAACTCCGAATATCACGATTTCCATCAACGGCATTTGGTCGTCCTTTCCCGGCTACAGTACTGTACTGTATTCAAATTTCGATTCAAGCCAACAAGGCGGCGAGCCTGATTGCCGAGTGTCCGGATGATTTTGTGACCGAAAAGAACATCACCACCCTCTCCGCATTGTTGCCAAACACTTTACCCCACGCACAAAACTTGTTCCGCTATCTGTCCTGTTTGCTTTCTTCTTCACACCTTCCCTTATTGATTCCATCCTCGATCTCTTCATCGACAGCAAAGTCTTCCAAGATGGCCACTCCACAACCCAATAACCGAGTCATAGTCTACGGCTATGCAGCATCTCCCTTCTACCAAAAGATCATCTACCTCCTCGACCACTACGGTGTCGAATGGACGCTCGTCGATGTTCCACCCGTCATGCCTCGACCTATGCTTAGCAAGCTCCTTGGCATCACCTACCGCCGTATTCCTGTCGTCTTCATCGATGGTCAAGCCTATATCGACACCACTGCTGCCTCACTTGCTCTCGAACGAGCTTTCGGCGGTGGCTCTGGCACCAAGTCTCTCCTCCGTCAATTCCCTGCTTTGCAGCTCCAACTCTCTGTCAATTGGGCTGAGACCACCATCTTCCGTCTCGGTGCTGGTCATCTCTACAACGCACCTCTGAATGAAACCTTCGTCAAGGACAGGAAAGAATTCATGCCAGGATCGAGCTTCGACGGCGCAGCCATGAAGGCTAGAGTCCCCTTTGTCAGATCTCAACTGGTAGCCAACTTGGAAGCTATCGAGTCACACCTCAAGGAAGGTGGCAAGAAGTTCCTGTTCGGCGATGAACCGCAGTATCTCGACTTCAGTCTGTACACGCCCTTGAACTGGGTCCAGACTCAGTTGAGGACTGGTGAAGATTTGTTGCCTACCGTGTCGGCGAAGAACCCGAATCAGGATTGGAGCAAGTTCCCCTTCCCCCGTGCTCTCACTTGGTTGGCTGCAGTCAGGGAGTACTTGGCACAGCACAAGGTCAAGCCAGTGAAGCTGTCGGCTGAACAAGCTGCTGAGGTTATCTTGAAGCAGTCCGAGCAGAGTGCGAGCAAGATTGAGGCTGGTTTGCAGGTGAGCAAGGATGATCCGTTGGTGAAGGCAGGCTGGGTGAGCGGGGAGAAGGGTCAAAAGGTTAGTGTTACGCCTGTTGACACTGGTAGGGTGCCTCAGGTGGGTAAGCTTGTGGGATTGGACAAGGGTAGTATCACGATCAAGGTTGAGCTTCCTCAGAGTGGAAACTCGATTCTGGCTACTTTCCCGAGGGTCAACTTTGATGTTCGTGCTGTTGATGGCGCCAAGCTTTGAGGTGCATTGCAAAATGGACAGCTTTCATTGAGCTGAGAGGTTTATACAAAAGTGCGATTCATCGGAACCTGCAACACATCACACGGAACAAGCTGTTGTCATTGTACACGCTCCGTCATATACTTCAATCAACGAAAGGTGTTGAAACGGTCTGTCCTCGCAAGCTGGTAGAGTGAGTTCAGTGAGCGGGTGAGAACGTGTTCTGGCTGGACCCTGAGCAACTCGCTGAGCGTAGGATCGACGCGCACGGATGCGGCCAACCTGCAGACTTGGTTGCCATCAGATCGAGAGCCGGCCTCCAACAGGGTCTGTGCTGTGCTGTGCTGTGCTGTGCTGTGGCAGCGCCCCTTTCGGCTCGACCCCCATACGCAACCTCGCACGCATGCTCTTATCTTTCCCCACCTCAGACCCACTTCTCATCTGCACTCCCCACCATCACTAGCCTTCACCATTTATCAAACCCACAATGCGAAACACCTTCATCTCGCTCACTGCTGCCGCAGTCACAGTCGCTATCGGCTCCGTCAACGCAGCTCCTTCTCAGACCCCCTTTGCACTGCTCAATGGCTCCTTTGACGAATGTCTTTCCTGCGCCACCGCCCCCACCTGTCCACGCGATCCCTGCTCAACCAATACACCAGGTGGACTCTTGCTTCTCACTCAATTCTGGGACTATTCCCCTCCCATTGGTCCTTCTGATTCATGGACAATCCATGGTCTCTGGCCAGACACATGCACCGGAGGCTACGATTCAGACTGTGACCCTTCCCGAAACTCCAACAATATCGCCTCTGTCCTGCGTACCTCAACTCATCCCAAAGCCGCATCTACCCTCGATACGATGAATCAATACTGGTTGGCTCTTAATGGTAATGACGGTCAACTCTGGTCTCACGAATGGAACAAGCATGGAACATGTGTTTCTACCCTTGCCCCAAAATGCTACTCCTCTACCATCGAAGGAGAGAGGGGTGGAGAGATAGAGGGGTATGTGAAGGGAGAAGACATTGTGGATTTCTTCACAACAACAGTAGACCTTTGGAAACAGTACAACGTGTTCGAAGCGCTAAAAGAATCAGGAATTGAACCTAGTACCACCAAGAGATATACCCTTGAACAACTGCATCAAGCCACAAAGGAGAAGTGGGGGAAAGAAGCAACTTTCAAATGTCGAAATGGAGCTCTGAACGAAGCTTGGATTTACTTCCATACCAAGGGTAGAAGTACAAATGCAGATGCTTTTGTACAAAGCGAGCCACTGAGAGGAAACAATAGATGTCCGGCTCAAGGAATTCGTTATCTCCCCAAGTAATTCCTCCCCGTCACATCATCAAAGTCTCATCTCATCACAAGCATAGAACAATATAGTGAATACAAATACAATGCAATTGCAAAAACAAACCAAACTCTTGTAGGGTATCTATCGTTCCCATCGTTACCATTAGGAAGAGTGATGGAGGAGAGGCTTTAGAGAAGACCCGAGCTCAGATCTCGGATCATTTTATTACCGTTAATCGTATTCGTCGTGGCCACTACAAACCTCCTATTCCTCGTCTTGGTATTCATAAATCTGAGCGCGGCTAATTCGGTATACGTCACACCACCCAGGAAGAACACAAGGGTCGTTGTGATTGCGTCTGGATCCGTTGGTGCGGAAAGACCTGCTGTTGCTCCTCCCTCCGCACCACCAGTCGGGTTGAGAGAGGTGGATTGGATCTCGTCAAATGTAGCTCCAGGAAGCTGGTTTACTGCGTCTTCAAAACCACGCCATCCGACAATGGGGTGTGCGCGAGGAGGTGTTCTGCCTTTCTTGTTTGAGTTGCTGACGGGATCGTAGGAAGCATAATTAGGATCGAGTAGAGCTTCTTTCTGCGCAACAGCCTGAACAAGACGCACTGAAAGCGGAGCATAACCTGAATAGACATAGGATATGTCAGCTGGTGCCCGTTCATCCACTTCATCGTTGATAAGACGAAGGCTTTTGCGAACACTAGCAAACCCGCCATTACCTCCTTCCACCGCATTACCTCTCACTTCCCCTTCCCCTCCTACCCCGGCCGCACTTCCACCACCAACAACACTACTCAACGCACCCCCAAGCCCCCCACCTCCCCCGACCGTCGGTGCCTGCCCAGCTTTGGTCAACAACCCAGCCTTCTGTAACGCCAACAACAACGGCAAATACTCATAACCATACGTCTGCAAAATCTCCCTCTTAACAAACTCCAAATTCTTCGCCTTAATTCCTCCCCCTACCCCTCCCAAGCCCGCCACACTTGTCAAACACAACAACCTCAAAACTCCAACCAAATCCCTCTCTTCATTCACCATATCCTCGATAGCCGCATACTGATTCGCCAATTCAATACCCGCAACCGAATTCTGCTGAACCTCTAACATCCTATTGAACTCTTCCCTCGCTGTCCATTCCATAATCTTCTCCGTTAAACCCGTATGCAATCTCAGTGAGGCGTGTTCAGACTGCAACCCGCCGAGCTTGCCTACAAATGCACGGATCTGCGAAACCGTCTTTGCCTGATGTCTACCCTCATAGTCTTGATTCAACCTTTTCGCTGCACGGTGCAATCGATCACCAACAACGGCAAAGTTGAGGTTGCGGATCTCAGCAAAAAGTAGATCCGAAGATGCATCCAGTCGATGTTTCCGCTTTTTGGGCGTGCAAGTTAATTGCAAAGGTGTACCAGAACCCGATGCTTGCGGTTGACCTCCCACACCACCAGACGTCTGAGATTGACCGGTGAGAAGGGAAGGATCGACTTCAACGTGACCGTTGCTGATCCCTACCACTTCATCGACAAGCCCTTCATAGGTAAGCTGGGTGCAAAGAGGCGTTGCGTAGTCCACGGCTCTATCGATGATAATCAGACTGTCAATGGATTGACTCGGTGTGGTAAGAGCCGGGCTAGATGGGTCAGATGCAAGATGTTCGCGTCGTTGTCGAATGAGAAGATCTGCTAGACGACGAGCAAGCGCGCCTTTACCCAAGATACGAGGGAAGAGCCCATAGGCGTGCTGAAGGGTCATAAGAGATTGAGCGGAGCGGAAGATAGGCGTGTGATCACCATCGCAGTAGATCTTCTTCCATGCTGAATCGTCTTCCAAACTGATCAGGTCGTGATCGAGGGGTACGAATTCGAGACCAAAGTCGAGAAGAGATACGTCCGAGAGCACAGCTTCCTGGTCGAGGAACTGCAGACACGGCTCTGTTCTGTGTGGAACAAATGAGATGGTATAGGTGTGCTGCAGTGGTGAGGTAGGTCGAACGCTTCGGTCTGCGCGGAGGTGTTCTGGACGAGTAGCAGTAGAGCAGCAGGAGCGAGATAGTGAGACGAGTCAATGTCAGTTCTATGCTTTCCAACTGCCGATTGCACATCGGGCCTACTCTCCACTCCGTGTTCAGAGAAAGAGAAAGAGAAAGGGAGAAAGGGGAGAAGAAATGTCGCCTCCCGGCACAACCCAGCATCCGTGGAAGCGATTAAGCAGAGCGGGGTTGTATAAGGAAGGGAGCTTCGTTGGGAGCATCCTTGTCAGGAAGATCTCCTTGTTCTTTGGACATTGACTGACCGTATGCCTATCGTTGAGGAAATCTAGTAGGCTCGGCTAATTTAGTCCATAATGGGAGGAGGGGAAGGAAGGGGGCGAGCAGCTCATGAGGGTGTATACGTACCAGCAATAGCTTTCATCCATTTGACTTCGGGGCGGCAGATGTAGACGACGGACTTGGTGGGAGCATTGACGCTCTTGAGACCTGCCTTCGTCTGTGCTTGCGAATGCGCGGTGTCGGTGTTGGAGACAAAGGCGATGGAAGCAGGTTCGAGCCAGAACATCTTCTCGACACCATGCTGCTTGAGGCTGGAGACATCAGCGACGAGGCCAAGGGGACCGGCTAGGGAAGGGTCCAACATGAGCGTCTTGGCTTCGTTGATGGTGTCGAGGACTGACATGAGACCGCGACGAGCCAAGTCAGTCAGAATACGGGTATCGAGGCCGTCCCAAGGCTCTGGGACTGATTGTGCCGTGGTGGCTGCTGCTGATGTTGTTGTTGTTGCACCGCCGCTGGCAGCAGCATCCTTGCCGGCGTTTCCATTGGTAGCAGAGGGAGCCGGAGAACCGGAGCCAGAGCCAGCTGGTCGAGAGGCAGTCGCCGCAGAAGCCATTTCCGATATGACCACCTGCGTCGTTGTGACAACTTGTTCTGCCCGAGTTCACTACCCCCTCCCGCTTACGCTGTCCTCAAGACCTATCGTGAATTCGTCGTTGAGGGATGGATTGAGTATGGCACGGGAGGAGTTGGTGGCGGAACTGAAAGACGCCGTGTCAAATGCGGACGACTCAAGTGCCCTGGCGACGTTAGAGATGACGGCGGTAGAGAAGGGAGGAGGAGCATATGATTGGTTAGTGGAAGTGGGAACCAATCATCGTTACTGTACGACCTTGCAACAGCGATCATTTGAACAGAGGCTCGTGCAATAATGCATCTGTTATCGGGATGTCTAATCAACCCGATCAACAAAGACAGGCGCCGACTCCCGAGTCACAGACAAAGCTCACAGGGCACAGTGCAGAGTGCATTCCACCTCTTGTTACTTCATATCCAACCACCCACGTCGTCGTCCGCTCGCTCGCAGACCTGCCGCATGTCGATATTCAGGTCCGGACTGTTACCTTCGCGCTCCTTCGTTTCATTCGTCACTACTTGCGTCACTAAGCAGCTTGGATCAGCCGCACCACTTCGCCCCGTTTCACGCCTTGCCCATCTCGCCTCTAACCGCGAGCTCAGCTGCGCTAGCAAATCCAATCTCATCATGGCAGCTGCACAACCTGAGTCCTCCACCTCTGCTTCGGCTGCCGTGGCATCTGCCGGCAAGATCTCGCAACCAGAATGGCAAATTCCCCCAAAACAGGTCCCTGAGCCGGAGCTCAAAGTTTACAACTCGCTCACTCGAACAAAGACTCCCTTCGTCCCCAAAAAGGGTCGCACCGTCACATGGTACAACTGTGGCCCTACAGTATACGATGCCAGTCACATGGGTCACGCTCGTAACTACGTCGCTCAAGATATCATTCGCCGTATTCTCCGCGACTATCTCGGCTACGACGTCCACTTTGTTATGAACATCACCGACATCGACGACAAAATCATCATCAAGGCGCGTCACCAATATCTCCTCAAGCAGTTCCGCTCGCAGCACCCTCAGCTCACCAAGCCGCTGCTCAAGACCGTCCAAGATGCGTGGTCTGCCTACTTTGCCAAGAACCTCGAGCGCTTTGCTCCCCCCATGCCACCACAAGAGCAGCAAGGCGGTCTCGTCGCCGAAGCAGAAAAGGCAAGAGCAGGTGAAGCAGGCTTTGAAGAGATTGCTAGGCTCCGTCAAGATGCTGCCTGGCTCAAGGCTGCATCTGACAAGGAACCCAAGTTTGGCATGTGGTTCTCAGCGCTCGATAAGTCGCGTCAGGCTCAAGTCGCTGCTGCTATGTCCCTTGCTGCTGCTGACGCGTCCAGTGAAGCTGCTTCCAGCCTCATCGATGCATCCGATGACGTCCTTGCAGCTTACCTCGACAAGCAATTCGGCGACACCGTCACAGATCCGAGCGTTTTCCGTGATACCGCAGCCTACTGGGAAGCCGAGTACTTTAATGACATGAAGCGACTCCATGTCGAACCCCCGACCACACTCACTCGCGTTAGTGAGTATGTTCCGGAGATTGTCACTTTTGTCCAGCAGATCATCGACCGCGGCTACGCTTATGCCGAGGGTCTTGATGCCGACAAGAAGAACGTCTGGTTCGATACCCGCGCCTTTGACGGCGCAAAGAGCCAGGATGGCAGCTTCGAGCACTCGTACGCCAAACTTCAGCCCTGGTCCAAGGGCAACCGCGAATTGCTCGAGGAGGGCGAAGGCTCGCTCTCGACCTCTACCACTGCCACTGCAGGCAAGCGCGCCGCCTCGGATTTTGCGCTCTGGAAATCATCCAAGCCAGGTGAGCCTGCTTGGCCCTCACCTTGGGGTCCTGGTCGTCCCGGCTGGCACATTGAGTGCTCTGTCATGGGTTCTGCCGTGCTTGGCGAGACCATGGACATCCACTCTGGAGGTGTCGATCTCATGTTCCCCCACCACGACAACGAGATCGCACAGTCTGAAGCGCACCACGGCTGCCGTCAGTGGGTCAACTACTTCTTGCACACTGGCCATCTTCATATTGAAGGTCTCAAGATGTCCAAATCTCTCAAGAACTTTATCTCCATTGACGAGGCACTCGAGCGATTCACCGCTCGTCAACTCCGCATGTCTTTCCTCCTCCAACCCTGGTCTGGTCGAATGGACTTCAAGACCTCCGCCCTTGGTGAGGTGAAGAACGCCGAATCGGCATTCAACAACTTCTTCGTCGGTGTCAAGGCAAAGATTGCCGAAGCCAAGGCCCTCGGCGACGCCTACTCGGATGGACAACACCACTACGGAGCACCCGAGCGAGCATTGATGCAGACTTTGGAAGAAGGACAACACGCTTTCCGTGAAGCCATGTGCGACTCGTTCGACACGCCCAAGGGTATGGAGATCTTGCTCGACCTCGTCAGCAAAGCCAACATCTACGAGAAGAGTCACGAGAAGCGAGCTGATGTCAACATCGGTGTTCTTACCGCTGTCGCTCGTTACGTCGGAGACATGCTCAAGATGCTTGGTCTTGGTGAAGGTCCTGCGCTTGCAGCTTCTCAGGAGATCGGGTGGGGTGTAGCCGATGAATCTGGTGAAGGCGCTGGTTCGGCTGCGAACAAGGAAGAGTTGCTCTTGCCATACTTGCGCGCACTCAGCACTTTCCGTGACGCTGTTCGCAATCTTGCACGCAGTGGAGCTCCCGCTTCGGAATACCTCAAACTTTCAGATGCGCTTCGTGACAACGATCTCGTCGACCTTGGTGTTGCCCTTGAGGACACCGAAGATGGAAAGGCATTGGTCAAGCTTGTTCCCGCAGCACAGTTGCAGGCAGCTAAGCGAGAGAAGGAGGCAGCAGCGGCAGAAAAGGCTGCACGAAAGGCTCAGGCTGCAGAACAGGCGAGGTTGAAGAGATTGGAGAACTTGGAAAAGGGGAGAACAGCACCAGATCAATTGTTCAGGACGGAAGAGTATACAGAGTGGGACGAGAGGGGCCTGCCGACTAAGGACAAGGAAGGTGCTGAGCTCGCTAAGAAGAGGAGAAAGAACTTGGAAAAGGACTTTGAGAAGCAGACGAAGCTGCATAAAGAGTTCTTGGAGGCTAAGGAGAAGGGTGAGATTCAATAGATCATGGCTGCAAGTTGAATGCTCTCTGTCACATTATCAGCTCGGTAATGAAGAAGCGGTCATAGATCTATGTGTATTTGCGATTTTTGACACAAGCTGGTGCGAGCTTATGAAGAGACGATTTCGATCTTAGCATACTTTCTGATGTCATCTGCAGACACGGCAGCCAACTCATCCTGCAGAGCGGGAATAAAGGTCCCTGGTCCTCTCACGTCGTCTCTCACTGCCGCCTTTTCACTTGCAATCGTCATAGCCAACAATCCCGTCAACGCCCCGACCAACAGATCAACATTAGCATGAGCCACCAGAGTGTTACCCAACGACACCACCTTCTCCTGCTGAGACTTTGCCAGATTACAAGCAGCCGCCAACCCTGCTCCGACAGTAACACCCAACGCGCACCCACTACCAGTAATAGCACCCAGCAACGGATGTCCATTATCACTGGTAATCACTGTTTCACCATCCGTCAAGTAATCTTTCTTTCCGGAGAGTAGCACCAAACATCTTTCTTTTCTCGCCAAACCTTTGACCAAGCCGATGGGATCTTTAAGTTGACCCGCGCCACTGTCTACGCCTCTGCTCTGAACTTCGTCTGACTTGCCTGCGATGCTGGCTAGTTCGGCTGCGTTTCCTTTGAGAAGCGTGACTTGGGTGTGGTTGAGAATACCGCGTACCACGTCTTTGCGGAATTGAGTTGCACCACCACCAACAGGGTCGAGAACAACAGGTTTGAGGTTGCGATTGGCAGATGTACCGGCGACGAACATTCCTTCACGAGATGCTGGGGAGATGGTACCGATGTTGAGGACGAGCGCTCCGACTGCAAGCGAAAGGTCGGCTGCTTCGGCCGCTTCGTGCGACATGATGGGTGAGGAGGAAAAGGCGAGTGCGAGGTTGGCAGACATTGTGGATGAAACGTGCGAAGTGATCGTTTGGATGAGTGGTGGACCATGGATGCCTTCCCGGTGGAAGCTGAGAAGATGGGCTGCTTGAGACTTGTACCATTCCGCATCTTTCTTTGTTGTCGATGCAAGAGCGAAGGACGATGCGACGCCTTGAGCAGAAGGTGTGATCGAGGCTTTGAGGCCGGTCCTGTATGCTCGTACGATATCAGCAAGCTCCTGAGCAGCCTTGTCCGAATCGACACGACCGACGATAGCAGAGATGACAGCGATTCCGTCTGGCGCGTTTGTCTCGCTCGTAGCTCCAAACAATGTCCTTGCCGCCGTCTTTTGATTCAGTCCACCGATGAGCACACATGGCATCCTCCGGCCCTCTCCTTTGTTCAGCTCAGCCACGATCGCCTGTGCTCCGCTGCATCCAATCACCTTATCCTCTGTGATTCCCGCTTTACTCTGCGTACCATAACAAGGTCCGACACCGGCATAATCAGCCGCACCTTCTTCCTTCGCCTTCCTCGCCTGCTCCACACTCTTAACCGAGATACCAAGAAGCCTCGTGTCACCCAAGATCCGCCTTGCTTCTGTGACTGGGATATCTTCCTGACCGATGTGCAGCCCCACACGTTCGGGGAGAGAAAGACAGACGGAGAGATTGTCGTTGATCAACATAGGGACATTGTATTTGTCACAAATGGCGAGCGACTTTTTGGCGATCTCGAGGAACTCATTGGTCTCCGCGTCCTTTTCGCGGATCTGGACAACGGTGACGTTGCCAGCCGCAAGGCAGCGCTCGAGGGATTCGTAGTAATCGACGCCGGGTGGGAGAAGCTCGCGACCTGTAACGAGGTAGACTGAGTAGTCGATTTTATATTTGTCGAAGGACGACATCGTTGTCGTTGTCTTGACGGGGTATAATAACACGATACGATATGGTTGGTATTGGAGTGTCGACAAGGTTGATTGAAGGGTGAGAAGACCTCACGCTGGCCAACTTGATGTGAAGAAAGATGATTGATTCCTTCTTAGCAAAGATCGGCAATACAGAGTCGAGTCAAGCAGCTTCTTTCATGCGTCCGTGCGTGCAGCAGTCCAAATTTTCGGGTACTGTGAGGTCGCCGGTGGAAACAATTACTTATAATTTCTTGACATGTTATACCACCAATTCTGATTTCGTCAAGGATCGCAGCAACTTTGCCGAACCCTTCTTGAGTGCCATATCATTCGGCCATATAAACCTCGCCTCTCCTCACAGTGACCTCGTTATTTTAGCATCTCGCGGCTGAGAACACCGGGCTGTGGTCATCCAACAAGTGACATGTCTCTGCTTCCGTTGCTGCTGAATCTCGCATGACCTTCCATCGCCCAATTGGTCGCTGCATGCGTTTTTGCTTCACTTGCTCCGCGGGCCGAATCAAGCTCCTCGCGCTGGATGCAATAGCTCATATGTGTACCCTGCACCGCTCACACAGCTTACTCTCGTCTCGTACCATTGTCCTGTAGCGACAGGCCCAGAAGTACTGCTTGCTGTTCACCTACCTTCTACTGGCTTCATTCTTGCTCACTTGCATCTCGGTGTGCTTGCCGCTGATCATACGATGAACGCGCTTCCAGACGGGAATGACGACAGACTATGACCTGACCTTGCTTTTCTCCGAGCACCCCACTCCCGGGTCTTGTCTCCTGAACATCCTGCAGATCAATCCCACATTTGAGCTGAGATCCAACCGTACACTTGCAGATCACATTGGCTCGCATGGCGCATCACTCTCACAACCCCATCCTACGGATTCGCTTCTATCTCAGCTGCCAAAAACGGAATCTTTGCCCTCTCTCACAGTCTCCTCCGAGCTTTGACCTTGATGATGACTAGCCCATGACGGAGGACAGTTCAACGACCAGCCACTCGTTTCCTCTTCCTCCCACAGAGGCAACAAAGATATTGGTAGACGTTTTTATCGCTTCCATCCTTTCCACTACCACCACCAACTCTTTTCTTTCTTCAACGTTTTTCTCCCCCTCCCCCTGTTTCTCTACCTTTTTTCCTTTGCTAGCTGGCTTTGCTTTCTTGGTACTCGGTTTTGGCCTCCTTTTCTCACTCGACCCTCTGCAAGAACCCCGACATTTGGCACTCAGCAGAAACACCACCGAGTCAGGATAGCATCATCTTCGATAATCAGGCAGATTCGCTAGTCGATTCTGACATCCACCTTTAACGGTACCAACGAGCTTGAAGCTCATCCAAAAGGCCAGCAAAAGCAATTCTTTTCTTCTTTCTTTCGGCGCGTTAGAACTGGTTTCTTTCGCAAACATACCCTGTTCAACCTCGACATCATCCTATTGATAGATCTCTGGTAGATCACCTCACCTCACCTCACCTCACCTCACATCACCTTCATCAACAGCAAAGCAGAGAAGGACATTACACTCGCGGCGCTTATCTTGCTATTCCCCCGAGAAAAAAATAATTAAGCGCGCGCGTGCACTGTCGGACAGCTCTTTTTCTTGTAGCGTTCCAGCAGGTGTCTCAGATTCCGAAAATCGTGAGTACCTTTTGCCGAATCTCCTCTTCCGATACAGCGTTACTGCTTCACAGCACCCCCAAGAATGGGGTCGGTGTGGGGTCTGAGACGAGATCGCCGGGGGAATGGGTCCGATCTCTTGGTCCAGTGGTCCAGCGCCCTGTTTGACTGGCTCTGAGATGAATTCGTGTATCTTTAAGCTGTTGCTACTAGAGATCATGAGCTGACCTCACCTCTCCCTTTTCCTCCTTCCTAATCAACCTCGACATCCAGCCTCCGACGCCTGCCCACCTAGGAATACAAGCAGCGATGGTGACTATTCATAGTCGCACTCGCCGCAGCAAGGCATGTGGTGCTCTGGCGCTGCTAGCTGTAGCCTCGGCTCTCAGCTCTGCTAATTTTGCCAGTGCCGCCAGCTCCGGCCGTAGTTCGTGGTGGAAACGTCAAGACCCTGCCGCCGCAGCTGACCAAGATCCATCCTCGTTGAAGCTCATCAGCGCCACGGGTCCCTATGCTACCATGGTGCCAGGTAGTGGAAACGCAGGTGCGATCCAGTCAGCTGTGGGCATGAGTGGAGATATCACCTCGCCGGCTGTTTCAGCTCTTGCGCCTGCTGCTACTTCTGCTACGCCCACAGATGCTTTGGCTAGCTCTGTAGATGGGAACGTACAGGCTCTTGAGGCTACAGCTAGTCCCACTGCTAGCTCTGCAGCAAAAGTGGCTAGCGAAAGCCTCGACCCCAGTCAAGTATCTCAGCTTCAGAGCGAGCTCTCCGCGGAGCCGGCAGGAGAAGGTGAAATTTCCAGCTGGACTCATGATCCTGGCGCATTCGGATGCGATTTTGGCTCGGATCCTACGGTTGCCACTTTGTGCAGCATCTCTGCTCCCTCCAGCACTCCCAGCATTGATGCTGCTGAAGCTATGGCTGATGCTGTTCTCTCCGATGCGGGGCCTGAATCCGCATTCGCACCTCTTGCCCCCGCTGCTGCTCCTGCTGCTGCGAAGAAGCGTTCTCCCGCCCCAACTCCCACCCCTCATCCTCTCGGACGTCGCCAATCCGACAACTCGAACGCTTCCAACCTCTTCCCACTCTTCACCTCCTACGTCACACTCGAACCTCCCTCTACCACCATCGTCAACTTTGGTCCCACCCCCAACCTCAACACCTCATCCATCCCTCGCAGAGCCCCCGGCACAGCCTCGGGCAACGGTGAAGCACCCGGTGACATCAACAATCCCAACAGTCCCGATGTTGGTTGGCTCGATCTTCAAGTTGGTGCTGTTCCCTACAAGAACGGTGATCTGATCGCCAGTATTGTTTGGGTTCTCGCTACAATCGCTTTGATCCCGTTGCTGTTGATCAGGTTGTTGAGGAGAAGTAGCTTGATCTCGATGGTTTTGGTCACGGTTATCATCTTTATGGTGTTGATGATGGTTGCGTTTGGTGTAAGGGCTAGACTGTCAGCTACAACTCCGACTACAAGCTTGATGAATGTCGAAGCGGTTATTCTGGCCATTTTGGTTCCTTTGCTCATCGAGCCGTTGTTGCACCTTCTCGGGCTGTACGCAAAGCAGGGTGGAAGGTCAACTGGAGTACCTCAAGCATCGTTGATCTTGCGTATTCTCAACTTTATCGTCTTCCTGCTCTTCCTCGTCGCTGCAGCTTACTACGCTTCTTGGCTCGATGGCTGGAACAAAGCTCTGCAGATGACGCAAACCGCACAAGATCTTCCCGGCATTACACCTCCCAAAGTCACCCGTATCGCGCCCGTCGTAGCCTCGGTTCTGGAAATCATCGTTATCCTCGGTGCAGCCCTTCTCATCCCAGTAGCACGAGGTGATTCGGGTAGCATGCGTCCAGGAGGATTCATCTTTATCCTTCTCCTCCTCCTCTTCATCTCTACCGTCTGGCGTCTTCTCCAAACTCTCCACGCTACCACTCGTATCTCTGCTGAACTCGGTGGAGATCTTGACTCGGACGACTTGCTTCCATTCTTCAAAGGTGGTAGCCCTAACAGTACGACCGATAACCAACGTGTTGCTCAGGGACTCAGTTTGGCTCCCCAGGGAATGTACGGTCCGAGAACAGAAGGCATTGCTTGGGAACAACTCCAGTTGACAATGGCTAGTAGAAGCCCTCCTCAGACACCGTTGATTTTCAACTTGGTTTATGTGTTGCCAATGTGGTTGATGGTGTTTTTGCTGTTCTTTGCTCATGCACCAGCGAAGAAGGACGGTGATGGTGGAGGCGATGGTGATGGTAATAATGCTGTGGCTGTGGCCAAGGCCTGAGCCATACACGTTTGCTCGATTCCATTCCGCGTTTGTAATTAGTTGACTATCATATCTAATCATATCAATCGAATTCCCCTCACAGAGAGACAGAGGGCTGAGGATAAATGCTCAAATTTCGTCTTGAAGAGCAAGCAAGGCGAAAAACCTGATGCGAAAAGAATGTCTATTGCTAGAAGTACATGATATGCTAGACAAGAATGCAAAGAATGCCAAATCTATAACGGCCATCGTCCGATCCTCATGTGATGCTTACGTAGATTCTACGAAAGAGTAAACTGACTCTTAGCTCTAATCCTCTTACCGTATCTATAAAACACAAAAGGAACCGGGATCATCAACACGTTCAACCCCGCCAAGAATGCACTGGCACCCTGTGGAGTCATTCCATCATACATTTGTTTCGCGAACAACGGAAACGCCGCCGCCCAACTGCTCCTACAGAACGAGTTTGCCGCCATTGCACTAGCCGCCACCGGTCTGTATGCGTGGGTGGTGTACGTGAAAACGGCGGTGAAGATGTAGCTGATACCAAACCCGAATACTACTGTACCCAGGATGGGGACAATCCAGTGGATGGAACGGTAGGTAGTGAAGGCGGACCAGAACATCCCGATTGGCAAGCAGACGGCACCGACCATGGCGACGGGGAGACGGAATTCGGGTTCAGGTGTACCATTACCCTTGGTTTGGACGAGACGTGTGTAGTGTCGAGCCCAAAAGGGCATGGTGCAGACTGCTGAGATCATTCCAATGCCAATACCGAGGAAAGAAAGACCGATTTCTTGCAGGTTAAATCCATGTTCGGCGAATACGATCGGGAATGCAACGAAGAAGAGGTACAGAATGCCCAGCAGCAGAGCAGACCAGAGACAGAGCAAGAGCAACATTGCTTCTCGCGCAAGCAGTTGGAAAGGCCGGGTTGAAGAGGTGACGATCGTCCTTGCGAGCGACTTTTGTGCTACCACTTTCTCGTGCTCGGCATAGAGCTGGTCGTTGCCTGTCTCTTTCCGCATCCTCTTTGCCCTTTTGGTCAGCAACACGGGTGCGTAGGATTCGGGACCAAAGAAGACGAGAATAGCGAGCATGACAGCAGACCAGATATTAATCGTCCAGAAAGTCCACCTCCAATCCGTATTCTGGTTGATGAATCCACTGAGCAAGGGACCGAAGACGGGACCAAGGAAGGGGCCGTTGGTGTAGATAGACATGGGGACGAAGATGTCACTTGCTGCAAAGACGTCTGATACTGTTCCTCCTGCTACACTGAGGAAAGCAGAACCGCAGAAGCCAGTGAGGAAGCGGAAGATCAGGAACACAGCGAGGTTGTTCGCGAAAGATACCGGTAGACCTAGCAGAGTAAAAGCGGTGTAGGAGACCAAATAAACTGGTTGACGACCATAGAATTCGGACATGGGACCAAGCAGAAGAGGACCCAAGCCCAGACCTATCACATAGAGCGATAAACCGAGGATGGCTACCTCCCTCGAGATCCTAAATTCGTCCTGGATACCCTGGTAAGCATTCGAGATGATCGAGGAAGTGTTGGTGACGCAGAACGCGCAAGAAGAGACGACGACAAGGAGCATGATCTTCTGACCTCGAGCCCAGTTGAGCGGGTTCTCAGGGTCGTTCTCTGACCAGCTGACCAAGTTGGGATCCTTGCCATCTCTGTTTGATGCTGCTGAAGCAGTAGTGGTGTCCTGAGATTTTTCATTGGTGTCGTTGGTGGTTTCGAAAGTTGCTTCGCCTTGTTCTAGTTGCGAGGCAGTTTTGGGTGTGTGATGCGAAGTGGAGGCGGCACGAGAGCTGGTGCTAGACCTAGCGGTGTCAGACATGCTGGTTCGCTGTGAAGGTAACGCTGATGTGTCCATCGCGTTTTCCTGTTCCAACTGACGATGATGCGGAGGGGAGTTGGTGATAGTACAGTCGAAAGGTGAGAGGAGATGGGGTCTAGGATGACTGTAGCACGGGTTATATGCAGGGTAATTTTTTTGGCGGGGAGGAACGAAGAGTATGACGGCAGCAACACGGCAAAACGGCAGCGGTTTTAAGAGGGGAAAATACAGTAAAAAGGTATGGCAATGCAAATTTTTAGAATAAAATCCGACCTTCCGGCGGGCGGTCCGGCACAGCTAACCAGCAAAACTGCAAGCTGAGAAAGGTTTGGATGCCCAAGTCAACTAGCGCCACACTGATGGGGTTGAAGTTCTGATAATAGCCGAGTGTTGTCCGGAGATACAAGCTGCAGTGGAGATGGACAATGAAGGAATACAGGCCCTGTGAAGCTTGTGACTGGTCGCAGAAAGAGGCTGATGGATGCTGAGAAGGGCGCAGTGTAAGTCTTTGAGCTTGGAAGTGAGAAGCGGGGTCGGAAGAATTGGGTAAGGTTCCTACTTATATTGACCTGCACTGAGCGGGGTACAGGGAAGGGAGAGGAAGAGTGAGGAACAAGACTTCCAACAACGCAATTCGGCGGAAGTTCGGAAAGCATTTTGCTTGTTCCATTTCTTCTGACCAGCTCGGACCCTCGTTGCCAAACGACGTTGTTCTGCCCTTTGACCGGTGCCTGGTACCGGTTCGATTGACAGGAGACTGCATCGCACTCTGCCCGGAAGCGAGCCACGATTGCGGCCAGCCAAGTCGCATTGAATTAGCCTCCTGATTCGGTAAGTGACAACCTGAACGTGACAACTGCCCTGATGTTGCCGGAAGTGTCAATGTATCGAGGAGACCAGCCCACTTTAGCGCTTCATACGAGCGCCAAACCTTCGCTTGTGGGACGTACGAGATAAGGAGGGGTGCCGGGAATTGTTGATAGGCTGTGTCTGCTTTGATGTTGTCTCTCTTCTCAGTCACTGTTCTCTATCATGGCAAAATTCGCATATACCTTGGTGCTGTCTCCGGCGACCGCTGACAGCAACGTCAAGCACAATCATGATCTATTTGGAGGCATCTTGCCCCCACCCCACCTCTTCGGCCTGCCTAGCCGCATACCACTCAGTCAAGCGGGTTACGAAGTACCTCCAGGAACCAAGATCTATCCTGACTTGGCCAACGCGGACGGCACAGGTCCGCACATCGATCGCAACTGGATGGAGAACGGAACCCCAGCGTATCTCTTTACGAGTCAGCTTCTCTGTCGAGAGTCTCTTTCACAGAATCACTACAGGATTGTGACGGCAAACAGTACCGCAAGTATGTCGTACGCCTCTGCTCTGGCGAAGGGTCTCGACGCTGCTCATCCCAAGGCACCAGAGGCGAAGGCGAAATGTCGAACACTTGATTGTCACAACAAAGGTTTGAGCAGTGTTGCTCGCTCCTGCATCAACAGTAGCCTCGTAGAAAGCTGACGCACATAATGCAGTCCCTCCATCTTTTCAAAAACAACGAGACATATGTACTGTAGTACGTTCCGTCCGCTCGCCTCAAACACAATACACAACTTTGTTGCACATATGAAAACATGCACAGTAGTTATGTTGAATCTACCGTGCTCAGTCTCTGCCTCAATGTTACTCCCTTTCGCTCGTGAAGACGGCATGAAGAGGTGCGAAAGTAAATTTGTGCAGAAAGGGCAAAGCCAAGAAGGGACAGCTGCCAAGACCGACTATCCATTTGCACTGCTCGGAGCTGGCCGAAGTAGAGTCGCATGGTATTCTTGTTGTGCCTGGACGTTGATCCTTCCAACGCCTTCGTATGCATATTGACGCTCAGCTATTAATTGCGCTGATGGCCGTCAGAAACTTCGTTTGACAGAGCCGAGCTTCCGAAAATGCGTTGGGATCACCCGATTTTACGTCGTAAAAGGGGACGATCGGGAAGACGCGTATTGAGGATGTGACACTTCAGAGAGATGCGAAGGCACCGACCAACCCGCCAACCGAAATGTGATCTCTGAGAGATGCACACTTACATGCATGTCGGCAACCTTAGCACAATCACAATTGGTCACCCAGCATTCTCCTCTCTTTTGTCAATTGTCATTTGCCCGCAACGAGCCTTCTGACGGTCACATCACCCACATCGCAAGCTGAGCAGAGGCCCGACATCCATTCCGACAATTGACCTTGCCTTAACTTGGTGTCAGTTGGCCCATCATCGGCGATTTTCCGACACGCAACTCTCAAGCAACGACATCCCTACTTGATCACGATTGGCCCTCTTCCGCTCTTACTCCACTTTGTTCTCGTCAGTCCCTTTGTTGTGCAGTCAATCCCACAATTGACTAAGGCCACCCGTCGAATCGGGCACATCGTCGGATCACGATCGACTGCTTGGACACGCTGTCCTACATTATCTTGTCCCCCTTCCTCTGGTGCGCGCAATCCGACGTAGCGCCAGAGAACTGAACCTCCCACCATTCATCCTCCATCCAACCCGCTCAACATCCCCACACGCCGTCGCAGGACTCAAAGCGCAAACCTGCAAGACGCGCTCAACTGTCGTATCAACCTCTCTTCCTTTACTCCTGCCAACAACACACAAGACGCCAGCAGTAGCAGCAGTGCGACACATCACAGATCGACCTCTGACCTCACCCACGCAGGCATCAGTAACAGCACCACAAGCAGAAGCCACCCGCCACCTCCCAATACTTCTGCTCTGACAGCAGCAGGCTACGCTTCCTCGGGTCCGTCTGGCTCTCTCGTCGACGACATAGTCAGCACGGGCCACAACCCCGCTCTACGCAAAGTTCTCTTTCAGCTAGGCTCAGGTCAGGCCCCTGACTTGGCTGCCGCTGCCGCTGCCGGCTCGCTTTCATCTTCGTCGATATCGACATCGACCACCGATTCGTCGTCGTCTTCGTCTGGTCCTGGCGACAGTCCAGCGGAAGGTGAGCAGACTTCACCAGACACAGAGCAGAGCAACACTGCGCAAGGCGACTCGGAAGCCAAGCAAAGCAGCGAGCCGATTCCTCGACCCGTTCCGCAGCACCAACCTTGGCAAGCTCGTCCACAGCCCTTCACCGGTGGTACTTCTTTCCGACAGCACCTTGAGCGAAGTCAGGTACAGCTTCAACAACCTTCCACCATGTCCAATCCAAACATGCAGGCGCAGCAAGGTCAAACGGGTCAGCAGCAACAAGGAGGTCCGCTTGACTCGGTCACGCTAGGCCAGCTTCGCAACTTGATCGTAGTCGACAAGCCAAAGTCGCGCCAGTATGACTTTCCAATCGATGCCGACGCCGACTCGATGCAGAATGAGATCGATGAATTCTACTCATACGTAGAGGTACCACAGACTGCAGAGAACAGAGCCGCTTGGGAGGAGTGGTGCGCTATGCCCGCTCATGGGCGCAATGCTGGCTACTCGTCCACTGGTTCCGAGATGGGAGCTGATGCCTCGACATCCTCCGCTCCTGCCCAGCTCGCAGAAGGTGGTGGTGCACTAGGTCTCGGTCTCAATCTTACTC
Organism: Ustilago cynodontis; assembly: GCA_928865425.1. Classification (NCBI taxonomy): domain Eukaryota; kingdom Fungi; phylum Basidiomycota; class Ustilaginomycetes; order Ustilaginales; family Ustilaginaceae; genus Ustilago; species Ustilago cynodontis. The sequence continues at coordinate 419,143 of CAKMXY010000008.1, forward strand.
AAGGTGCTGATGCTTCTTCCGATGCACCGAATCCAGCCGCCAGAATCGGTCGAAGACCGAGCTTAACCGAGCCATTGCTGGGAGAGTGGACAACACTGGGCAGCGCAACCCGTCGTCGCATCCTTCAGTCATTGCTGTCAACACTCGAGGTCAGAGATCCAGAGGCCAGGTTTCGTGCCTCACGTGCGCTTCTCTATCTTCTTCAGGGAGCATTCGCTGACACCGCCGGTCCTGAGCATCAGCTTCACTGGCTTCTCGAGAATGCATGCATGGTTCGTTCGCTCGGCGGTCTTGGCGAGATCTACTCTGCCATCAAACTCGCCAGCTGGAAGCACGACTACCTCAGCTCGCTTCCCGATCACATCCCTGCACACGAACCTAGCCAGGCAGGTCAACACGGCCCTGCCAATGCCCCACTGCTCACACCAGAGGCAAAGCTCGAATATCTTGACGAAATCAACCTCGAGCTTGCACTTCACTTTGCTCAGCTCTACTCGCTCCTGGAAAGCTCGAGAGGCGAAGAAGAATGGGGAGATGAGCTCATGAGTCTCGATCCTCCTCTGCCTATCTTCCTCTTTGGTCTTGTAGCTTCGTTGCGAGAGAAGAGTGCAAAGGGCTATCCCGTCAAGAAGCTTTTGCTATTGCTGTGGAAGTCGCTCCTCTCGTGTCTTGGAGGCATGAAGGATGTAGAGCGGTGCAAGCTGCTCGCACGCGAGATTGAAGGCTTAGGGCCCATCGACAAATCGACCAAGCGCAACGTGCTCAAATCTGACCCGCTCGACTTCCAAGACTTCCAGCACGAGATCTCGGTCAAGTATCCGACCTTCGAACCACCCAAGCGACAGGAGAACGATCTTCCGCTCGATAAGCTTGCTAGTGCAATTCACCCGATTCCACCACGCAAGCCTTTCAGCAACAATCTCGATGGCAATGGAGGCTACCCAGGTGGGCCGCAGCAGGGCCCTAACGGCATGCTTCCGGCGGGAACACCGGCACCGTCGCCCCCTCCTTCGCCCAAACCCAACAAGGCCAAGTACCAGACCGACCAAACTCGACCCTTCATCTTCCCGTATAGCAGGCAGGTGCACGGTGCAGGCCGGCTCGTCCCGCGCAGCATTGAAGAAGCTTCCAAGCTCTACATTGAGCATATGCACGTCAGTCTCGAGCTCTGGCAGACTTGGAGGGTTCGCGAGCAATGTATCCAGGAGGAGAGTGGTGTAGGCAGTGCAGCTGATGGTACCCGCATTGGCCTCGGTGTCAAATCGGCAGCATCTAAGGCTTATGCTGGTCGAACCGACACTGCTTCGTCATCGCAAGGGAGCCGCAGTCCGATCAGCTCGGAAGCTTTCCCACCTAGAGGCAATTTGGAGCGTACTTTCAAGGTCAAGGGTGAAGCCACCTACGAGCATCTCGTCGAGATCGAAGAAGACATCGAAGCCGAGTTGCGTGCCGTGGAAGCCGATCACATGCTCGCAGCGCTCGACAATCCTCGACACACCGAGCTGATCGATCAGCTGGCACAGAAACGTGCAGATGTCCGTCGATTGCAGCGTGTCGATCAGCTTTATCGTGCGGTTCTGCCACAGCTGCAGTCATCCGTGATTGTATTGCTCAAGCTACTGCTTGCTACCGTCACTTCCGTCAACGTCAACTCTGCCCACGCTGCAGCCATCGCTGAGGGTGCCGCCATTGACGAAGCTCCCCCACCGACACTCGAAGACGTGGACGTTGCTCGTCATCGTGAGATTCTCACCAAAGCGGTATCCGCAATCCTCCTGCTGTGCCTGAAGTGGTTCAAAGCCAGCCACGTGATGAAGTTCAACTACCTCTCACAGGTGCTCGTTGACAGCAACGTTCTTCTTCTCATCCTCAAGATCTTCGGTCTGCAAGAGATCGCGCACGGTGTAAAGACCAAGAACGAAGCTGAGGACTTCCGCTTCTTTAACTACTGCTATCTGAACGGCGGACGTGAAGCTCGAGGCGCTAGGGCAGAAGACTCCCTCATGTCCAGACACAACATTATCGGTCCTGTTGCCATCAATCCCGGCACGACCTCCCCTCCACCGGGCAAAGTGACGACTTTGCCGGACGGAACAGAGATCGAGGTAGTCAGCGACTATTCTTGGCGCAACTTTTTCTCGTCAATCAACTTCACGCGCATCTTGCAGAAGTTGACCAAGCGCAAGGTTCATAGGATCTTGCTGTTGGTGCAGTACAAGAGTTCTGCGATTCTCAAGCGATCATTGAAGGTACCACACCAGGGCTTGGAGCTGTACGTGCTCAAGGTGATCAAGAGTCAGATTCCGTTCTGTGGCAGAAAGTGGAGGCAGAGCAACATGCGGGTCATCACCAGCATCTATCTCAACTGCAGGCCGGATTTGAGGGATGAATGGTTGAGCGGATCAGATGTGGAAGCGGATGTTGAAGACTCTTTGCCGCAGGAGCAAGCACTAAGAAGCTTGGTCAAGTTCTACAATAATACGAGATTTGGACCTCCTCCTGGGACAAACAATGCTCATGGAGAGGGTCACGGTCATCGAAGGTCGATCAGTACAAGTGCGGAGAAGCATCAGCAGGATCAGCAGCAGCAGAACCAGGGCCAACAGCAGGGAGGACAAGGTTCTCAGTTCCAGCAACAACAACAGCAGCAAGGGCAACAGCAGGGTCAGTCTCAACCAGGCGGGCAAGGCCAGGACCAGCCGCAGCAACAAGCGCAGCAGCGAGCAGCGAACGGGGAAGGATCGAACGACCACACTGCGCCGCACCCAGCCACGCTTTCTCCTACTCGCACTTCCAATGGTCCTTCCTTCTTCGAGTCTGATGTTTTGCCTCCTCTGCGAAGATCGCATCAGACTTCCGCACCTGGTGGTTATATTCCCGATGATGTGGTCGAAGGGTACCTCGACACGTATGAAGACGTGCTTGGCGAAGTCTTTGGCGAGAATGTTTTCTACCCCTCCGATGGCACAGGACATGAAAACACCGGTGTCGAAGGCGACGGATCGCACAATGATGGTGGTGACAACTCCGGTTCTGCTTCTGGCTGGAGCTCCGGCAAGTGGGGTCTCACCCAGCAAGGTTCTTCCACCGCTTGGGCCCGTCTTGGTGAGATCCTTGGAGAAACAATCCCGGACACCCACTCATCTTCCATCGACACTTCTCGATCCGGAGTCTCCTCGGACTCTTCCTCGGCCACTGATGACGAAACCGAAGACGAGAATCGAAATGATTGGGAACATCTTTCTCCCAAAGAGATGCGTTATCTCTCTTCCGGTGTTCTATCTCCCCCGTCCCCATCACCTATACCGCTCGGTGGCGTGGGTAAGCAACCATCACCACTCGCCAGCCCTCGAACCTCCGCTTCGCCCCTACACGGTGGTTCAGCACTAGACACTTCCCCCGGCTCCCCCATCCGACCCTTCACCATCAGTGGAGGCAGTAGACCAGGTAGCAGAAGAAACAGCAGATCTAACTCTGACTCGAGTCCTCTCAGACCAGTATTGACGGATTGGAAGAACGATGATGAATTGGATAGTTTGGATCTGTTGGCTCAGGCAGAGGCTAGAAGGGCGGCTGAGGGTGAACAAGGTGAGGATGGGGAGGGAGAAGCAGGGAATGACGGGCTGGAGAATGGTCCGATTCCTTTGCAGAGGAGGAAATCGGGTGGTATTGATGAAGTTGAGCACATTTTTGGCACCTAAGAATTAACCCAGCTGTCTACACGAGACTAGCAATGCAGTTCTACTTGCTCATCATGTGTGTGCGGTGTACTGAGTGCTGTCGCCGAGAATAGCGTCTCTGAACCTCATGCACAATCAAACAGGCATTTGCACGAGCACGAAATCCTTACTGTTTGTCAAAAAGACATCTCTTTTAACAAAGCACTTTCTAAGCCTCTTCGCTACATATGAATTTAACCGTAATTAAGACTGCAATCGCAAACAAACACAACATTGAGATCTCGTCAGCAACCTTTTTCCTCTTCATCTTTCCATCGAAGTATTTTAGGTGAGAAGAGGGTGGAGGAACTTACCGGAAGATGTCGTTAAAGACGTAAAAAGAGCCGTTTTCAGGGTTCAAAGTGAAAGTCTGCGAGAACTTCAACGGGTTGGCACCGTCATCGACGACCAACATACCGGTAACGAGGACTACGAGAGAGTTGCCATCGCCGGTGGGCTGTGCGTCACGAGTTTCGACCTTGTGTTGAACTTTGGTGAATGGCAAGCCCTGCAATCCCAAACAAGCAATACAAAAGGTATTGGGGTCAGTGAAACGGCTAAGAGATGATTGTGGTGGAGTGGAAGAAGGAGGAACTTACGGTGAGCTTCTCGACGATAGCTTGAGCTCCTTGCACCTGAGAGCCTTCGAAGGTGAGCATTGAGTTGGCTCGCTGATATCAGCACCGCATTTGCAAGGATGGTTTCGTTAGTCGCAATGGTGACGATAATGGACGAAGTGAGAGTGGAATCGAAAGGCAAAGTCAGGTTGGTCAGCATTGTGAGCCCATCATCTCGCTGATACGCTTCCAAGTGAGGATCCAAATCCGTTTCGATATCGACCACATCGCATCGACGGTTCCCCGCTTTTGCCGCCTAAACGGTCATCAAAGCACCTGGCTGGAATCCCAGCACGCAACGACCTATCGACCTTGTACAGTTACCACAACACTCCTCCGCGCTGCGATGTCAAGCCCATCCATCCAAGACACTTCCTCCATCGCTCCGTTCAGCTGCTTCCGGGATGAAAACGTACGTAAAGGTTTACCAACTGGTTTCGATCGGCATCGAAAGTCGAGTAGTAGAAGTCGGTGAATTGCTGTGCGATCTGCTCCATCTTGGGCAACGTCTTTATCCTAGGGTGGTTGAAAAGATGATGGTGATGAGAAAACGAGATGGTGTTGGAGTTGGCTGCGTTTTGTTTTTCTTTGGAAGCAACACTTTCCGCTTCCGCCGCACAGGCCTCGAGCTTAATCTTGGAAGTGTTAGAGTTCCGTTGTGTGAGCGCTAGAATTTTCGATCACATTTCGTGCGAGAGCGAGGATTAAGAAGAAGGCCAACGATTAACAGTTTCTGGCCTCCTTTTCTGTGTCGCATTTTTGGGTGATACCTCGTATCTGAGGTGCTTAACTCCTGCTCCGTTTCGCTCTCTCAAACAAGATGAAACCTACAGTACACGATTGCGAATGTCATACAAGGGTCCATATACACCACTCAATAGACCGTAGCACAACTGGCTGAAATACGTATATTTACTGCTTCGACATCACAAAAGATACATTAGAAGAAAGAGATTTTGTGTGTGTGCGTGACGTTCGATGCGCTTATTCGTCATCCTCAGCATCGTCAACCTTGGCAGCAACAGCGTTAGCACGCTTCTTAACAGCATCCTTAGCCTGAACACCAGTAGCCTTAGCCGAAGCTGCAACTTCCTTCGCCTTACCCTTAGCAGCGGTAGGAGCGTCGACCTTCTTACCGTCCTTGGTTTGAACCTGAACCTTGCTGCTACCGCCCAGAACACCACCGACGAGACCGACAAGACCGAGCAAGCCAGCAAAGGCGGCACCAAGACCACCTGCGACCTGGGGCATCTCCTTGATAGCCTCGATGGGATCCTGTCGTGCCTTGCCGATGAAAGCGTTGACGTGGGTTCGGACCTGTCCGACGAAACCAGCCTCGGCGGCCTCTTCGGCCTTCTTAGCGGCAGTCTCTTTCTCCTTCTCCTCCTGACCCTGTTCAATCTTGATCTTCTGCTCGAAGGTCTCTGCGGAGAAAGCCTTTGCCTGAGCTGGGTCGTGACCGACATAGATGTTGTCGAAAAGAATGTCTTCGTCCATAGTCCAGAGCTCGAAACCGACGCCACCGATGGGGTTGAAGTCGGCGGGAGACTTGTCCTCGAAGTAGTTGGGGTTGGCGATCTTGCGAGGAGCCCAAACACCCTTATATTCGGGGTTGTCAATGAGAGGCGCTGACCACTTGCCTTTGTATGCGGGGTTGCGAATAACAGGTCGAACCCACTCGCCACATCCGGCAGCAGCCTCACACTTGGGGTTAGGGATGCTAGGGGCGAACCACTCGCCATCCTCCTCATCGTCCCACTCCTCGGGCTTCTGTGCGTCAGGATCGGGGATGGTCAATGGCTCATTATCGAGCCAGCCATCAGGCTTGACAGCCTCCTCGTCGGGGATCTCGAGGGGTGCGTCCTCGTCCCAGTCGTCAGGCTTTGTGGCGGTGGGGTCGGGAATCTTGGCCTGCTCAACCCAGTCGGCGGGCTTCTTGTCCTCAGGGTCGTCAATCTCGGCAGGAGGGTTGACAGGAGGCTCAAAGTCTTCGAGCAACGAACCCTTCTTCTTGCTCTCGTTGTTGATAAAGATCTCGAAGGTCTGGTCTGGCTGCACAACGAGGGTGTAGAGGGTCGAGGTCTTGGCAAGCTTGGGGTAAGCGGGGTACTTGACGTGCTTCTCCTCAAATTCGCCGGTCTTGGGGTTCTTGTGACGGAAGATAAAGTGAACCTTGTTGGTCTGACCACACTTGTCAGGACCGAACATGATGGTGTACGGAGTCTTGTCCGAGAACTCTTCGGGTGTAACGCCAGCTTCGGTAGCGGAGAGAAGCTTGATGTAAGCACCACCGCAGCTGAGACCCTTTTGTAGCTTGACCTCGTACTGGACTACGAGAGGCTTGCCCTTGGGGTCAATGGGCTTGTCAAAGAGGTGCGAAATAGCGTGCTGCTTAGCTTTGGACTTGAGAACGAGACCGGCATCGCCTGCGAGACCGGGCAAGACTTCAGGCTCCTCGACGGACCAAACACCGTCGTACTTGAATGCCTCGGTGTCGTCCTCCTTCTGGAACTTGGAGGCTTGGGAAGATTGCCATCGTTCAGACCAGTCTGGGGTGAACTGCTCGATGAAGGGAGCCTGGATCGAGGTAGGGGTGAACTGGGGTCGGGGGGCGTCAGCGGAGACCACCTCTGCAAGAACAAAGGCGGCCAAGGCAGCTGCAACAGAGGGCTTCATGTTGGGGGGCTTGCTATGCTATGCTCTGCTGGCCAGTTGGGATCAGGGTGGCGATGACGGCAGCAATGATGTTCGCGAGTTCTGCGTCGAGAGGTGTAGTGATGTCCTAACGAGCGACCGTGATGGACTTGAAGCAGGGGGAGAAGCGCGAGGGGGTATGAAGGTGAGCAGGGGAGTAGTACTTGACGAGGAGAGAAGGAGCAAGGAAGAGGAGCGAGTCAGATCCGAAATATGTAATGCAAGAGGGGCCGTGCTTTTGGGCGTGGGGCTTGACCAAAATCAAAGCGAGGCCAGGTGCCAGAACTCCGAAGCCTGGTGATGTGGAAGTTCAGAAATCTAAACTCGCCGCAAGAGCGCACCCCACACGGCAAGTTCTCACTTCACGTTGCTCAATTCCAACGAATGCCAAGTTTGTCCTTTCAACTCAACCCGTATCATAGCTCAAAATCATACAGTAATATTATCGAGAGGACCTGGTCGCGGTTGCAGCAAGTCCTTGGATGAAGCCATGGAAGTGGGAACCGGCGAACAGGTTTCGGCAAAAAGGCACACAGCTCGGCAATTGAGACGACACACACACAGCTTTCCATACGCCATCGTCGTTCCTTCGTCCATCGTATTTGCGCACATGGCAGCGTCGAAGGATCTCAATGTCCGCGAGTACTTTGGGTCCTGATTGTAAGGCAGACAGCGAAGTAGACTCGAGTTGCTGCCTCGCATGGGCCAGGTGGCCATTTTGCTCGAAGGTTCGGTTTGCGCCATTCGTCGGCGGTGCTTGACGTGGAACCTTTTTGAGTTTAGACTTTTCTTCTTATCGGCCGTATTTCGCGCCTGTTTTTGTTAGAGCTTTGGAGTTGACAGAGTGAACTTTTCGATCCAGATCAAGAGCCGAGACTGAGCGAGAGAGGCTGTGCCGATCGGAGCTGATCTGGCTGGCTGTTTAAAATGATCCAAGCTCTCTCCGAGAGTGACGCTTGAACCAACACTCAACGCACAGCAATTCGAAGCTCAACACGCACAAGCAACACACACAGCACACAAGCACACGAGCCTCGCTTGCGTATCACCACTCTTTTCCTTCTACTCCACCTCGCACCGTCCTGGTATCATCATCATCACCATTCCCTTCCCAGTCGACTCAGCACTAGCCATCTCCGCACGTGAGTAAATACAGCTGCGCCTTTATCTCGCAAGCAGTGCATGAGACAGGAGTGTTGCTCCGCACTTTGCTCCATCGTCCGCATCCGCATCCACGTTCGCAAAGCAGCCGGCTCGCTTCAATCGCGCCGACTGAGAAGCACACCGCGACGTTCCGCTCTTGACTCTATCCTTTCACGAGGCTAACCTCGTCATCCATTCGTTCTTTCCGCATCACAGTCGCCTTCCGCTATCACGAACACCTCACGACGGAACGACCACCAACCACCTCAAAGCAGTGCCGAGCTTTACCGTAGACCAGCCAACCCGATCTTGCAGTCCGAGTCCCGCACTTCGCACATCTCCCACACCCTTTGCAGTCCTCACACGCTCGCTGAACCACGCGAAGCGACCCATCACATACATCCAACATGGCAATGGACCAGTCGCTCATCAAGCTTGTCAACAAGCTCCAGGACGCTTTCAACAATGTCGGCATCCAGAATCCCATCGACCTGCCTCAGATCACCGTACTCGGCTCTCAATCCTCAGGCAAGTCGAGTGTTCTCGAGAACATCGTCGGCCGCGACTTCTTACCCCGTGGTACCGGTATTGTAACTCGTCGTCCTCTTGTTCTCCAGCTCATCAACCGTCCTGCCACCTCGAAACCTGGAGATGCAGCCCCAGCAGGCTCAGAGAAGGGTGCCAACAACGCAGACGAATGGGGAGAGTTCCTCCATCTTCCCGGTGAGAAGTTCTTCGACTTTGACAAGATCCGCGAAGAGATTGTCCGCGACACCGAGCTCAAGACCGGCAAGAACGCCGGTATCTCGCCTCAGCCTATCAACCTCCGCATCTACTCGCCAAACGTTCTTACACTAACCCTTGTCGATCTGCCCGGTCTTACCAAGGTGCCCGTCGGTGATCAGCCCAGAGATATCGAGCGTCAGATCCGAGACATGGTGCTCAAGTTCATCTCGAAACCCAACGCCGTCATCCTTGCCGTCACCGCTGCTAACACCGATCTTGCCAACTCCGATGGTCTCAAGCTTGCCCGCGAAGTTGACCCTGAGGGAACCCGAACTGTCGGTGTGTTGACCAAGGTCGACCTTATGGACGCTGGTACCGATGTTGTCGATATTCTCGCCGGTCGCGTCATTCCTCTTCGTCTCGGCTACGTCCCTGTCGTCAACCGTGGTCAGCGTGACATTGATCAGAAGAAGCTTGTCAGCGCCGCTCTGACTGCCGAAAAGGAGTTCTTCGAGAACCACCCAAGCTACCGAAGCAAGGCTCAGTACTGCGGTACTCCCTTCCTTGCCCGCAAGCTCAACACCATTCTCATGCACCACATCCGCAACACACTACCCGACATCAAGAACAAGATTGGCAGCCAACTGGCCAAGTTCCAGGCCGAGCTCCAGGCGCTCGGCGGTCCCATGGGCGAGACCAACAACGCCGGCGTCGTGCTTCAGATCATCACCGAGTTTGCCAACGAGTTCCGCACCGTCATCGACGGCAACTCGAATGACCTTACCGTCAACGAGCTCGCAGGTGGCGCTCGTATCAGCTTCGTCTTCCACGAGCTCTACAGCAACGGTGTCAAGGCCATCGACCCCTTTGACATGGTCAAGGATACCGACATCCGCACCATCCTCTACAACTCGTCCGGTTCGTCTCCCGCCCTGTTCGTCGGCACAACCGCTTTCGAGGTCATTGTCAAGCAGCAGATCAAGCGTCTCGAAGACCCTGCACTTCGATGCTGTTCGCTCGTCTACGACGAGTTGGTGCGCATCCTCGCACAACTTCTTGCCAAGAACCCCAACTTCCGACGATTCCCTGCACTCCGAGAACGCTTCAACTCGGTTGTCATCCAGTTCTTCAAGAAGTGCATGGCACCTACTACTAAGCTCGTCTCGGACTTTGTCGCCGCCGAAGCCGTCTACCTCAACACGGGTCACCCAGACTTCATCAGCGGTCACCGTGCCATGGAGATTGTCAACGAGCGCCTCAACCCACCCCAGCCTGCACACGACCCCAAGAAGCCTAACCCACACGCCATCAACAACGACAAGGATCTTGATGTTTCGCTCAGGAACGAGTCTGGCTTCTTCGGCTCTTTCTTCCAGAAGGGTCAACAGAGCAACCCCGCAGTCAAGGCCAAGAAGGCTCTCATGGAGGCTCCACCGCCGTCGCTCAAGGCTTCCGGTCAATTCAGCCAGCGGGAACAGCTCGAGACCGAGGTGGTCAAGCTCCTCATCCAGAGCTACTTCAATGTTGTTAAGGTCGAGACCATCTCGATGGTTCCCAAGTGCATCATGCTCAACTTGGTCACACAATCCAAGGACCAGATGCAGAAGGAGTTGCTCCAGGAGATTTACAGGCCCGATGTGCTCGAGGAGTTGATGAAGGAGTCGGACCATGTCGTGGCCAGGAGGAAGGAGTGTGTCAAGATGATCTCGGCTCTCGAGACCGCATCCGAGATTATCGCCACTGTTTAGAGTTCGGGCACAAATGTAATATCCACCACAAAAACTATGTCATTGTCTATGTAAATGCGTACACAGTTTTCCACGGCTTCATGTGCACGCCTCAATTAGCGACCGTCATGTCTCACTCTTTCACTGAACTGCCGCTACGAGTATCTCCATGGGATGTATCTAAATGTATTCCGGATGAAAACATCACTGGGGACGATCAACTAGGCATCGTCATCACGTTGTTTTTTCCTGGCATCGGAAGACTCTAGCCCTGAACGCTTGATACCGCGCTTCGCATCGTCCAAGAACTGATTGATTGCGAAAGGATCGGCTGTGTCCTTCTCAAACTGAACCGGCCCTGACCTCGCCGCACCTGCAGATGGTCCGCCATCGGCATCTTCGGCACCCTTGAACTTGCTCTGACCCAGACCGAATCGATCGTTGTTCTTAAGCTCCTCTTCAAAAGCACCGTCATCGGCTCCACCTGCTCCATAGATGTCATCCGCTCCGCCACGTCCTGCGGGACGACGATAGATAGCTGCAGCTGCCGAACTTCCCGAGAATAGCGGCTTATCGTACAGGTTGTAACTATCTTCATCACCGTACCCAGCCGAAAGCGATTCCTGGTTGAACAATCGACTGTCTGTCATCGAGTCTTTAGAAGCTGTAGGCTTGGCAAGACCCAAAGCGACTTTTTCGGAGATGTCTCTGTTCTGTTCTCGTAAGAGTTGCTTGGCACGTTGTTCTGTGCCCATGTTGGACATACGAAGTTCTCGTTCTCGTTCGCGACGTCGTTCTTCTCGAATGCGATCACGTTCGCGGGCTCCTTCGTCGTCTTCGTCGTCATCATCAGCGGAGGAACCTGATCCTGAATCGGAATCTGATCCATAGCCAGCAAGCATCGCCGACATTCCACCACTACCACCGCCGCTGCCAGATGCAACAGCACCAGCACGGCTGCGAGAGGGCGCGTCCGAATCATCCAATCTCGACGCTACGTCATCGTCATCGTCACCACCACGGCCCGAAACAGACGGTGTGGCAGACGACAGACCTGCGCGCTCCTCTCGTGCACGCTGCGCAAGGTTACGCAAATGCTCTTCCTTAGCAGCCTTCTCCTTAGCCGCGAGCTTCTGCTGCATAATGCTTCGCTGCCGAACTTCCTCTCTTGCATGCCTATCTGCGAGATTGAGTGCCTCTGCGAATTGAGCAAAGTTGTCGTTGATTACCACGTCCTTGATTCCACTGCCATCCGCAGCGAGACGCTTGTCGAGGGGAATAGTGTAGCCCTTGTTGTTCTTCCAATTGGAAATGGCAGGTGGGATCATCCAGTCTTTCTGTTCCTGTGCTGTGACTTTGCGAGGTGGTGAGCGAAGGACAGGTGGTGGTGGGGAAGGTGGACCGGGAGCAACTTTCTTGAATCGATGTCGGGGTGGTTCGAGTGGATCGCGTGCTGCTTCTGTCATCTTGATGATTCGTTGTGTGCCGTTGCCTGCACCTTGTTGTCCCGGTGTGTACCGGATGAATTGTGCATCTTGCTTTCCTCCGGGCTGACTGACCGGCTTGGCGACAGTGGATTTGGACTTGGTCTTTGTAAGTGCTTCGAGTGCAAGGCGTGTGCGTTCGGTTGTGCTCATGACTTCCTGCTGTGATGGACGCTCAAAGCCAGAGGCACGGTCCTTGTCCTTTAGGTCTGTGCGCTGTGAGAGAGGCACGAGATCCTTGTACTCGGTCTGTACTGTCTGCCCTTGTCGAAGGCCCTGCTTGACGATGGCATCGTATCGCTTGTTGCCCTCGCCATCTACGCGCATGGCGATCTTGTTGCCTCCAGCCGCTGACCTTGTCCTGCCCATGTCGAGGGGATACTGTGCGACATGGCATTCAGGGTATGCGCCTCCACCACCAAAGTCAGCCTGTGTTCGTGGTCGCCATGATGCTCTCTGTCCATAGGGTGGAATGTTGGAGGTGGAAGCAGCGGAAGAAGAAGTGGAGGGTCCAGCATGGGCGTTGTCGTACTGTTCGTCGTCGTCGTCATGGGATGAAACAGTGGCGCTGTACTTTGGCGCCGGCAAGACGCTCTGAAGTGTTGCCACCATGTTGATCGACGATGCTAGCGGCCGAAGAGCAGCAACGTGTTGACTGGAACTGGTGTGATGTAGACAAGAAGGAAGGTCGCGTTGAGCAACTCCACTCTTCCCTGCTGCAAAGCGTTTCAGGGTCGAAATTTGTTGCGATCGTCACTGTAATGACAAGCCCGATTGGTAACTACACCCGATGCAGAGAGCGAATGGCTTCAGTCAGACGAGAGAAGCGCTGCAGTTAAATAATATGTCCGATTTCCGTGTGCTTTTGACGCGACTCTTCTATGTGTCTGTGTGAGTAGTGTGACTTTCGGCAGTCATGATGTGATGCTTAGTCTCACTAAACGGTCCATCCGTAGGCGCAGTCGCCTTGACCTCTTTGCTATCCCTACAGTCACGTCGCTCTCCCTCCATCGAACAAGCCTCTGAGCTGCTCAATCGCTACGAGTCGGCTGTTCCGTCATCGCTGACATCGATCTCGTCAAGAAGCTAGCGCGCAGCTGTCTCTGCATTCACATTCTGTTCGACTTCCGGCTCGACTCGTCCTTCTGTCTCTCCTGGGGCCCGCATCGGCTTGGCCGTAAGCCTCACACCGATCAAGCAAGACAGCAACCAGCAGCCAGCAGCCAGCAGCCAGCAGCCAGCATCAGCTTTTCTATTTAAGGCAGCACTTTGTGATCGCGCCCTGCCCGTGCACCGAACACTCGACCTTCTCTTTCTCGGCACCTTCACGCAGTCTCGTCCTAACTAGCAGAACCATCCTTATGCAGCCGCAGCCAATATAGTCCCAGCAGTCAACTTTCAATCCGAACAAGCGCATATATGCTGCTCCACGAGTCATAGGTGTCCCTTACAGCTCGTTCTTGTACTTCAGGGTCTACGCCTCGCCCATTGCTGGTGTTCACCCTTCCGCGAGCCTCGTGGGACTGCTGCGTAGCTCAGCGAGTAAGCTCACGGCTCGGAAGCATTCGCCAGCATGTCCAAACAACGAGGCACTGCCGCCTATCGCGGCTTCACCGTTAGCCATCAACGGGTTGTACTCGACCTTGGCTTCAATGGCACAGTCGTCGGCTTCACAGAACTTACCATTGTTCCGGCGCATCGCAGTCTTCGCACTATCCATCTCAACTGTCGACAAGCTTTTGTGCAGTCTGCCTCAGTCTCAGGGCATCCAGCCGAGTTCTCTTACGCAGACCACCTTACGGGAGCGACTGTTTCAGACACGCGCGATGTCCATCGCTATCCCGAACTGAAACGGAGGATCTATGCAGCTGCATCCGACGGCGTTCACGGCGAACTCAGCATCCTCATTCCACCAGACGTTCATGTTCAATCCCAGCGCGCAGCAAGTAGAGCGGCAAGCACCGCTCCAGATGACGCTCCGACACCCGGTGGCTCTTTCTCTGCCAACGAGCTCGCTCCTATCACGGTCAGAGTCGACTACTACCTCAAGGATCCAACAGATGGCATTCAGTTCATGCGTCCAACTGCAGATGCGCCTTATCGCGTACCACACCTCTTCACCATCACATCATCACCTGACGCTGCACGCTGTTGGGTCCCATGCGTGGACAGCTTATGGGAGAGGTGTACATGGGAATTCGAACTCATTGTACCCAGGTCACTCACAACAGCCGATGATGACGACGAAGGCACAGCAAACGGCGCCTCCGCCCTCCAGCGGGCCGGCACGAACGATGCCGACACCTCCGATCCTGACTCGCAAGTCGTTGCTATCTGCACTGGTGATTTGATGGAACAGGTTACCCATCCAAACAATCCGTCCAAGACCGTCTTCTGCTACACACAGGCCGTCCCTACCTCAGTCCAACACGTTGCCTTTGCTGCCGGTCCTTTCCACATCATGCGTATCGAGGCCAACAACCGCCATGCTGCTCAGAACGCTACTGGCATTACCACTGATGTCACTTCAGGTGCGCCTCCTGCCTTGGACGATCCTGGCCAGCCCGAGATCCTTGCCTTTTGCCTGCCCGGTCGCGATGAAGAGCTGCGCAGCTCCATCAGCTTCACCCGCCAGGCGCTTGACTTCTTCTCTCAAGAGTACGGCTCCTATCCGTTCGGCGCCTTTCGTATGGTCTTTGTTGACGAACCACCGCAAGACTGCACTACTCAATCCATGATGGCCATCTGCTCCAACGATCTCCTACATCCCACATCCGTCATCGATCAAGCCATTGAGAATCGTCAGATTCTGAGTCATGCTATCGCTTTTCAATGGGTCGGTATCAACATTATCCAAGCTACTTGGGCCGACACATGGCTTGTCAATGGTCTTAGTTTGTACATGAACGGTCTCTTCTTGCGCAGGCTCATGGGCAACAACGAGTACCGCTTTCGCCTCAAAAAGGATCTCGATCGACTTTGCGCTTGGGACATCGGCATGCCACCTCTCTACGAAGCAGGCGCCTTCGAGCCGCCTGACCCGGCTACGTTGCCGTTTGTCAACCTCAAAGCACCCCTCGTTCTTCATATCCTGGATCGAAGACTGCGAAAGATGGGTGCTTCGGTCGGTCTCGGTCGTGTCATCCCCAAAGTCTTCCTTCAGGCCATGACTGGCGAAATGACGAACAACATGCTCAGCACGCAGCAGTTCCTACGAACCTGTCGCAAGGTCAGTGGAGCCGATCTTCGTCTCTTCACCGAGCATTGGATTCGTGGAAGCGGGTGCCCTCGGTTCATATGCAGCGCAAACTTCAACCGAAAGAAGCTGCTCATCGAGATGCATATCCGTCAAGAGGTGCCAGCTGCTCAGTTTGCGGCAGCTCGACCTGGCGATGCACTCGCTGCAAACGCGGTGCCGCTCTTCGAAGGTCAGATGACAGTGCGTATTCATGAGGCGGACGGTACGCCATATGAGCACGTGCTCGAGATCAAAGGTCCCGCTAAGCGCTATGAAGTACCCTTCAACACCAAGTACAAGCGTGTGCGCCGAAACACCAAGCGTTTCCAGGCTCGTCAGGCCGCAGCCGCAGCAGCGGCGCAGGGAGATCAGGAAGCGCAAGAGGCTATCGGACTTATCGACCTAGGCTTCGGTTTAGGAATGTGGGAAGATGAAAAGGCACGAGAGGAGTGGAAGGTGGCAGATTGGACCGAAGAGGATGAAGAGAAGATGTCTTCAGCGCCGTACGAGTGGATCCGCATGGACGCCGACTTTGAGTGGCTTGCAAGCATCCACTTTGAGCAGCCGGATTACATGTGGGTCTCGCAACTTCAACGAGATCGTGATGTTGTGGCTCAGGTCTCTGCCGTTCATGCCCTTGCACAGATGCCGTCGTTGGTGACATGCAGTATGCTCACTCGTACCGTGCTCGTTAACAAGTACTTCTACCGTGTCCGCACCGAGGCGGTTCATGCGCTCGTGCACTGCGCTATTCCGCAGCTCGACAATCTCGGTCTCTTCCATCTCCTCAAGCTGTTCCGCTCGCAGTTCTGTCATGATCCGCCTGACGAGGCATCCATCAAAAACCCACTCGACGTGCCCTGTATCCCTCGAGCCAACGACTTCAGTGACGCTGCTGACTACTTCCTGCAGCGTGCACTCATTCACGCTATCAGCCGGGTCCGCAATCCTGATGGCCGCACTCCACCGCAGGTCAAACGCTTCTTGATCAACTTGCTGCGGTACAACGACAATTCGACGAACCACTTTGTCGATGACTTCTACCTCGCAGGCGCAATTAATGCGGTGGCGAGCGCTTTCATCCCGGTCGACTCGGCTATGGCCGCTTCGCAAGACCTGGACGCAGCTAACGAAGACAGCTTCCTGCTGACACACGCCATCGGTGAAGTGGAGCGTCTACAGGCGCTCGACCGACTTGTGCCATCGTATCACAACGTCATCACCCTAGCCTCACTCGATTTCCAAGTGGCCATGATGCTCGCAAATCTCAAGCCACGAGACCTTCAGCTTTTCTTCACCTACACACGCCAGGGAAACTTCACTCCGGTACGTATCGCGGCCCTGAACTGCTTGCTTCTCGTAGGCAACCTTGACCACCGAATCATCTCCCGCTATTGCTTTGCTATCTTGAGTCTCGATGAGAGCCGCATAGTCAAGCGGGCATTGGCGAGAGCACTTTGCGAAGGTCTTGCCGTCGGTATGAGCACGGGCGTCTTTGGCGGTGGAGGCTTGCGCGGACCCGAGGCGTTGCTGATTGAGGAGGATAGTGGTCAAGTCAATTCAGCTGAAAAGGCACGCGATGCGGAACTCGAAGCTATGCTCAAGACGCTCAAGAAAGAGATTGGTCGTTCGGCAGGTGTACGTGAGGGCTTCTTGTCGGCCCTACTGGCACCGAATGTAGATGTGGAGGCACGCTGGGCACTGTTGAAGCTTGCTGAGCTACTCTTCCGTCCTGCGGAGGAGAAGGACTTGCCGTTGCAACACAAGGTGCAGCTTCGTGTCAGGATGCCAAGCGCCCAGTCTGCCATCGACACCCCTGCGCAAGAGTCTCCTTCGATCTCCAAGATCAAACTTGTTCGACCCAGCGTCGCCGTCGAGGAGGATGCCAGTGCCAAAAACAATGGACCTCGCGTTGCTTTCGACACTCCCGAGAAGCCTAAGCCCAAGCCAAGCGATGCTGAGCGCAAGAAGATCAAGCCGAAGAAGATCAAGCCACTTGCTCCCGGTCAGGCTTCAGGCATGTCTTTTGCCGACTTGACCGCATGCAGAAACACGCTCAAGAAGCTCATGCAGAACAAGCACGCCTCCATCTTCTTGAATCCTGTCGATCCTGTGCGTGATCAGGCGACCGATTACTTTGACATCATCAAGGAGCCGATGGATCTTGGCTCGATTCTCAACAAGCTGGACAGCGGTCAGTACAAGGATCGACACGAGCTGCGTGCCGACTTTGAGCTCATGATCCGCAACGCAAAGACGTACACACCGGACCCGAAAGCCTGGGCACACAAGCAAGCCGTTGGCCTCGAGAAGGTGTTTGGCCCTCTGTGGCACAGAATGGAGAAGACGCTGGAGCAGTCAGCGGCGCGACAGAAAGCAGCTCACAATGCGGCGCAGGCCAACGAGCACACCGCAGCGGCGCAAGAGACTCCCGATCGTTCTTCGCCAATCAAGCCGGACGAATCGCCTGCTCTCCCTGCTGCAAATGCACCTGCTATGTCAGTCAGGGAAGCATCTACCCCAAGTGCTGCACCGGCTAAGCCTTCGCTCAAGTTGAAGGTCAAGACCAAGCCTGCTGTTGACGAGTCACCTATTCCGAGCACTCCCACCCCTGCACCGAGGGCAGCAGCAGTGTCAGAGGAGTCGCCTGTCGCAGCGTCTACACCCTTGTCTACGAAGCTGAAGCTCAAGAAGCCTTTGATCAAGCTCAAGAAGCCTAGCGACGGCGATGGTGCTACACCAGCGACGCCCTCTCCGGCGCCCCCCGTCGTTACGAAGAACCCAGCACCGCAGAGCGTCGACGACGATATCTTGGAGGCGCTCGGAGAGAGCGTGCCGAAAGCGAGCAAAGCGAAGCCTACTAAAGCTTCAGCTCTGTCTCCGTCGCCAGCCATCGCTGCTCCCTCGACACCGGCTCGCGCCTCACCAGCAGCTGCATCCACCCCTAGCGTCAAGAAGAGCAAGCCAGCAAGCTCCACGACTCCTGCTCCAGCATCGAACGGCACTGCTTCTTCGTCCGGCGGATTGCCTTCCAAAGACATCGCCAAGTGGGCCGAGAGGGATCCCGTGGGAGCCACAGCCAACATGCCGATCAATGGCAAGAAGTGCAAGGTGCTCCTGCAAGTCATCAAGAAGTCGCCCTTCTCCATCTTCTTCAGGTTCCCTGTCGACCCGATACGCGACGGTCTGCCGACGTACTTGGACGAGATCAAGGAGCCAATGGATCTCAGCACGATGGAGAAGAAGGTGAACCAAGCCGCATATTCTACCATGGGCGACTTTGCTGCGGATATGGAGCTGATCTTTGCCAACTGTCGGCAGTTCAACCCTCCTGGTACCGAGCCGTGTCAGCACGCAGATGAGTTGGAGAAGCTCTGGCGAAAGGAATGGGCTCGTACTGTCACACCTAAACTCGAAGCTAACGAGAAGCGCGCTCTTGTCGGACTAGTCAACCGGCTCAAGACGCACCAGTCTTCGCTCCTTTTCCGCGAGCCAGTCGATCCGGTCGCCCTCGGCATTCCGACATACTTCGATGTCATTCCGAAGAAAGATGCACGAGACTTGAGCCTGATCGAGTCCAAGTTGAAAGCGGACAAGTACGACAGCTTCGCGTCTTTCGACGCAGATGTCAAGTTGATGCTGAAGAACTGCTACACGTTCAATGCGTTGGACGAAGGAGTACTGGAGATCGCCAAAGGCTTCGAAGCTGTGTATAAGAAGGAGATGAGCCATGCGAAGCAGCAGGCTGGGGTCAGCAGCGGGAACGGAGGTGGTGGCGGAACACCGAGTGGGGCGAAGAGGAAGTTGTCAATTGCTCCGGCTAACGGCGGAGGATCGAGTAAGAAGGCGAAGAGCGGGTGATGGTCCGTTTTCCAATGGAGCCACCTTGACCTGTAATCATCCACCGTCATAAACTGGACCCACCTCGACCTGTAATAATCCACCGTCATCTTGTTAGGTGCAAGCAATTGTCGCTGTGCTTCGAGCACGAACAATACAGAAAGCACCCGAGTGAAACAGCGTTTTGTTGCCCTAGCTACGTGAGTGAAGTGAGCACCTGCCAAGTTAGCCTTGGGCGAGAAGCCAGTCAAGTTTGGAAACAGCTTTTGCGACTGCTAAAGTGGCACCGTATGAGGAACAAGGACTCATTCCCGCTGCAGGCACCTTGCAGTGCCCGAAGGACTTGGGAGGATTTCAGCTGCTGGTCCCGCCGCCTTTGTGACGCAAGCATGCCCGTCAACGCACGTAGCGTTGGCCTTGATTCATCTAAGTGGACTACCTCAACTCCAACACCTCGATCTGGGCACATCTTGAACTCAATATGTCCTGGAGCCATACCAAAGTCCTCTCTTGTGCCCGTCTTGAAGCAGAACGGAGATCAATGCCAGTTAGCCAGAAGTCTCAATTTTCCGTCTTCTTATAGAATAATGCGTCAAACCGTCAATGAGAACAATCACAAGGCTTTTCAGATCAACACGCGGATATGGACTTGGCACAGTTATTGCATTGGGTATTTCTGGTCTGTCTTCACTATTGCTCTTTCGTCGGAGAGCTGATTGACGCAGTAGACTCAGACGTCGGTGTGCCAGTGCGCCCTCCTGATGACGGTGGACGATCGCTGCTCATTACCCTTCTGAGCTTGCCCGATCTGGAGCGGATCAAAGAGCCTATACCTCCGCCTCCGCTTGAATCGTTACCGCCAGCATGGAGATCGTTGCCCATGGTCGCAAGATTGAACTGATGATAACCGTGGTGATTCGAGTCGTGGGATGTTCGGGTATCTTTCGGCGGTTGCTGTTGCCGACGGAAGTGAGACGGAAGACTGGAGCCTGAGACGAGGCTGGATAGCTTCGAACCTCCGCTTGAAGCAGTTGGCAGGGTCGAATGTGAAGTAGTATTTGAGCTGGATTGCGAGAAGCCGAACGGCAGTGAGGAAGTAGAGGATGTTGGAAGACCACTACTGGATGAGCCCTTTGTCGTTATCGTTGACGCTCCCATCACGCTGGAAGCCGGGGGGAAGGCCGAGCCTGTGCTGCCACTAGAGACATCCAAACCGAGATCTTTGAGAAGAGGATCCAGCGAAGAAAGCTCGTCTTTGATCATCTGGCGTGCGACGACGTCAATGTCTTTGACTTGAGTATGAATCGTTTTCTTGATCTTGGCATCGGCTTTGAGGAGCAGCTCTTGGGTCATTGCGCTGATCACTGGAGCGGACGTTGTGTTGGAAGGTAGTGGGGGTTTGTTGTCACTGCTTGCTTCGATATGATTTTCGAGCCCTGCTGCAGCGAAGGCTTGGCTGATGCTTCCGTTTCGATCGAACTCCTGACTCATGTTTCCTGATGCTGAAGCGGGGGGTGATGAAGCTCGTCCGAAAGTGCCTGTTGTGCTTGCGTCCGGATTGCCACTGTATCCCACTGACACATCACGAGGCAAGAAGGAGAGCATCTTGTAGTATATCTCGGCGAGCATATCGCAGAGTGTGAAGAAGGTCTGGAAGAAGTCAAGCTGAAATGGAATGTTGGGTGCCATCAAGTACGAGTTCTGCTCGTTCGCCGCCAATGTGGATGCCGGGCCCATACTCGAGTCCATCGCACCGAATTCGCTGATTGCCTGGGCCGCAGTTGATCGTTTCAGTGTCTGCTTGCCGGTCTTGAAGAAGCTGCGCATCTTAGGTCTCTGTGCACCAAAACTGGCTGCGCCCGAGCCGCTTGTGAGAGACACAATGTTGTCGTCGGTATAGCTATCCAGTTCATTGATGAGCGAGACGATGGCGCGTGCCATGTCGCTCGGGTTCGACATCTCGAGGATGCTTGAGAGACTGAGACCGAGTAAGGAGTAACGAAGGGTGCGTTTGTGCATGCGATCATTGTCGAAAGCGGAAGCGAGCTCAGCAGGGCCAAGCTGAACAGCTTGAAGCCAGGTGCGTTGACCTTGGAGAGAGCGTTTGAGTTGGACAAGACTGCGAATGCGTTTGTTGAAGAGGTCACGGAGGTAATCTATGCCGGTGAGACTTGTTGTAGCTGGAGGAGCGGCTGAGTAGAGTGTGGAAGAGCCGGCGATGGAGGTGGTCACGGAAGGAGACAGCGTGGTGTCACCGTGACCATGAAGTGAAGAAGAGGTTGACGCTGCCATGGTGGCAGCTCACGGCCCGGTTCGATGAAGGAAGGTGGGAGGAGGATAGGGTCCGCGAGGTGTGAGCTGCTGCAGGTGAAGCGCGTGTTTGACAGCTCCGGTCACGCACGGACATGCTGTACGCGCTCGCTCACTCTTTCGGAAGCTTGCCGTGACAGCACGGAGGGCAGGCTCGCGAGTCTCTGCAGCTATTCCGAATCAGAAGACGATTGCGATGATCCATCGAGGTCGGAAAACGGTGTCGGGCTTTCTGGCGACAAGTTAGGGTCCAGCGGGAACGTGCGCCCAACCAAATCCGAAAAGAGAGCTGACTGGCTGAGCGCCGAGGAAAAATTCGCCACGGCTTGTGCTGAGCCACTCCACTTTGGAAGCTGCAGCTCTGGGACCTGCGTCATTATCATCATCCACGAAACAGCTTCACCGTTGCTTTCTTTGCTCCAGAGCAGCACCTCAGGACCCATCGATTCGACCTCATCACCCTACAGCTTCGGCCTATCCGATCTTTGACAAGTGTCACCTTGAGGTACGACTCAGCTTCTCTTCCTCGTACTGTACCATTGGTCACCCCCACCGGCAGTTCCGAATCAGCGCTCGCATCCTCCCATTCGACTCGAGCTCGCTGTCCATATTGGCGCCTTTGGTTCGGATCTTGACCCTACTTACAACCGCTCGACCCGCTTCGCTCTCCGTGTCACTCACCTCTGGACTTCTGACAGCTCTGTCTTGGTGGGCCGTCAAAGTCAAATCCCACTTGGAAGCCGACCGAGCTCTCGCACTTTTTCAGCGAGATCTTGATCGACTTGCAAGCGGGTGATACCCTGATTCAGGGTATCGCTCCCTCGTTGCATGGTCGCTCCTACACTTCTAGATTGCTGGCATGTGCGCGATCTACAAAGATTTCGCGCTGTACTCAAAGGCAGCCCGCCCGATAAGGCCAACGCCACTCAGGTCAACACAAATGGCTCATACGCTGCCGGGTCAGCCGCTTTCTCCAAATCGCCTCACAGCTACAAAGAACAAACAGGACCATGTCCGCCTGCCGAAGTCAACCGTCGCGATCACCTCGGCCGTACCGTGCTCCACCACATCGCCTCTAGCACCGAGCCATGGAGTGTCAGCTATTTGAACGCCTTGCTCTCACACCCGAGCGTCAACATCAATCTTCAGGATGGTGAGAGTGGATATACTGCCCTGCATCGTGCGCTCTATGTTGCCAACTTGCAGACAGCCATCATTCTGCTCCGTAGACCGGATCTCGACCTGCGAGTCAAGGACTTCGAGGGCCTCACAGCATTCGACCTGTACAACTCCACCGTAGCCGGTACCAATCCACCAGCAGATGCTCTTTCTTTCGAGCCTACACGCCAACACCATTCCAGAACGCTCACACAGCTCTTCACATGGGGTTCCAATCGCAACTACAATCTCGGTCTTGGCGATGGAGATGATCGACAATTTCCAGACAAGATCACGCTCCGTCGCGGAACGGCCAACGGCAACCCAGCATCGCAGTCCACGCAAGATGCATTCAGAGCGTCACTGCCTGCTGGAAAGAAGTTCGACCGCATCGGTATCAAGGATGTGGCCATGAGTCGTCTCCATACAGTGATCTTGACAGACGAAAAGGTCTCGAACGTTTGGGTTTGTGGTCTTGGTGGCAGTGGGCGCTTGGGCAGGTCGCCACAGACCCAGACCTCCTTCGAACCTCTCAAAGACTTCAACGAGACTGCTCGTGTCGCTGCTGTGGCCCAGGATCATACTCTTATCATCACTGACTTAGGCGCTGTCTACTCCTTCGGTCTCAACCGTTTCTCGCAGCTCGGATACACAATAGAACAAGGTCTCGGCACCGTCGGTTCCACCACGGGTAAGCTTGGCGGCGGCGCAGGTGTCACCTTTGGTCAGACCGCTCCTCAGAATGTCGAGCTTGATATCCAGATCTCGCCAAGACGAATTGTCGGTCCACTCAAGAAAGAGGTCGTCCTCGGTGCAGCGTGTAGCAAGCTCCATTCGGCGGTCTTTACATCTGAAGGACTGTACACTTGGGGTACCAACACTGGTCAGCTCGGCTACGACAGGAGCGGCACGGCCGTGCAAGTACAGCCTCGTAAGGTCACAGCGCTCGCCGCAGGTGCAGGCATTCAGCAGATCGCCGCCTCCGACTTCGGTACAGCTTGCCTGATGGAAGGCGGAGATGTCTTCGTTTGGCACAATGACACCCACTTCCGCATCAACTTCCCTCTGGCGCGCTTTTCTAGCAGCATTTCGGTCTTCAGACCAAGGCAGGTGCAACCCAAAACTCTCATCTCCAAGCTCTCGAGCAGTGGCAACACATTCTCCGCTCTCAGTGACATGGGGGATCTCTTCACGTTCAACCTCGAGCATCCATCCGAGTACGGCAACACTGGCACACCAGCTCGTGCTCCTACTAGCCCCTCCGCCGCCAAGTCGTCAGCGGCACAGCTCGCCCCCAAGCCACAGCTCCTCTGGTCCGTTCGCAAGAAGTTCACGGCCGTCCGTGACGTTGCTATTGGCGCTGATGGTTCAGTCATCCTATGCACAGAGAGCGGCCACTGCTTTGTCCGTCCACGCCGAAGTGACACGGGTGTCAAAGGTGGTGGTGGCAAGAACTTCAAGTTCCAGCAGATTCCATATTTGCAACGAGTCGTCAAGGTTGCCACCAGTGAGAGCGGTGCATTGGCTGCCATCAAGGCCGATCCAAGCTTGCCAGACGTCCGAGTCAAAGGCAGAACAATAGAAGAGGCATTGCGCGACCTGCTCCCGCATCTCAAGGTGCAGACTTTGACCAGCAATGCAGAAAAGGAGAAGGGCATCACATCCAAGGTCGTTGAGATCTCAGATGTTCGCAGCGATGCGGGCTCCGATAGTGAGTCTGAAGATGAGCATCGTGAAGAAGGAAGGTCAGACGCGGGCAAATACGTCAGGATGGCCCTTCTTATCATGGAGGCTGCTAAGCGCTGGACTGCTGGCCGTGTCGTCTCCGGACTTGAGGCCGGCAGCGACGCGACTGAAGTCTTAGCCGAGAACGAAACTGAAGAAGCGAAGAGCGTTGCGACAGCTGGAAGGCGCCAAGCTTTCTACGGTCCGCACAACCTCGTTCCGCCGTTCGGATGCGACGCTTTCCTCATCGCCGACGGACACTACCTGCCCGTTCACAAGATCGTGCTCGGTGCGCGGATCTCGTCGCTGCAAAAAGCGTTGCAGGACTCTAGTGTCAAGGGACATTTGCCCCCGGGCGCCAAGGTCGCGACGACAGGCTCTGCCAAGCGTGTCTCGATCGTCACACTATCCAACTGCTCTCTCGTCTCGGCACTCTTCCTCTTGCATTACATCTACTCGGACGATCTGCCGCCCATTTGGGTACCCAGCGTCGGCCTTGTGATTGACAAGGAACTCAAGGCAGCCAAGATTGATCGAGCTCGTGTCCAGGAAGAAATACGCACAATCGGTGAGCGACTGGGTCTATCTGCGCTCGCGGCCAGCATCAAGGCTAGTCTTCCTCGACAACCAGAGCCCACACTTCGGCAAAATATGTTGGATCTCTTCACTTCGTATGTCGACGTAGAGGCATCCGAGTCTCAAGAGACGAAGAGCTTCAATGACGTCCTGCTTCGCTTCAAGGACCGCACAGTGCCGGCCCACTCCGTCATCCTACGGAGATCGCCATTTTTTGCAGCCTTGTTCCAACCTCACTGGACAGCCGGTCGATGGGACAATCGCAACGTTATTACGCTCGACATGAGCCACCTGCGCTGGGAGGTAGCACGCATCGTCCTTATGCATCTTTACACCGACAACGGCGAGACACTTTTTACCGGATGCGATGTCGAGCGTTCCTTGGAGCAGTACATGGACTTCCTCGTTGAAGTGATGGCAGCTGCCAACGAGCTGCTGCTCGATAAGCTCAAGCTGGTTGTCAGCTCGTTGCTTCGTAAACGTATCCTTGCGCACACGGTGGGTGCAGTCATGACCGAGGCCGACTTCTACAAGGCTGATCAGCTCAAGGATATCACAATGGACTACTGTACCAAGAGCATGGAGGCGCTTTTGGAGGGAGGACGACTCAATGAGCTCGACTACGGTATGCTCCGAGCGCTCACTATGTATGTGCGTCAGAAGCAAGACGAAAAGCTACATCGCACTTTCGCAGAGGATCGTCTCGCAGCTTTAGTCGAGAAGCATCGAGAGTTCTACGACGATCTCGATATCCCGCCACCGAGCCTGCATCTCGTTGTTAACAAAGTTCGTCCGAAGAAGGGATCAGGCATAGCTGGCATCAAGTCGCCGCCTTTCCTAGCCCAAGACTCGGACCGTCGTCGATCTTCTAGTCGATTCGGCATCTCGTCTCCTGCCAGTCCCGATGCGCTTCGACCTGTCGGGGGAGGTATTTCGCAACGATCCATGGCCGACGACGCCTCCGAAGTCTTTTCAATGGACGAAGAGGAACCCGCAACGCCGCGCAAGGACTCGAGTGCTCGCGCTCAGGGGTCGCCTTGGGCCACACTGCCACAGGTAGCACATCTCAGCCTGGACGACTCGATGGACAGAGACACACCATCGAGTCCATGGAAGTCTAGGACTGTGGAAGCTGAGAGGAAGCAAGTGGGCGCTGACACAACGGGCTCGCCTGCTGCTCGACCTGCAGACGCCCCAGGCGACTTGCGAAGCATCATGGCCAGGGAGCAACAACGCCAGCAGCAGCAATCCCCATTCCCACACATCTCGAATGCCACCACACCCAGCGGGTCGGGCACATCGACCCCGGTGCAAAAGTCGGCTACGCCAGGCTTCGAGCTCTCTCCCATCAGCATTGCCAACACAAGGCTCTCACAGAAGGAACGCAAGCGACAGCAACAGGAAGCTGGTCTCGCTGCCGCTGCTGCCGCTGCAGCTTCACAAGCTCCAACGCGCAGCGGAAGTGTCTCATCACCGTGGAAGGTGGCAGGCGCTCCAGGGACCTCTCCGCCAGACAAAGCTGCTGCTGCTGCCTCACCATGGAGCTTGAAAGCAGCCGCCACGACAGCCATGGCGCTGTCCTCGTCACAGGAGGGAACGCCGCCCTTGTCCTCAACGCTTAGCGGACGACGGCCCTCAGCTGCTCCCTTGCAACCCGGTCCAGGCAGTCAGGGTCCTCGCAACTCGATGTCCGGGGTGAGCCCCTCGGCAGCCGAAAGTCTGGGTCCCACATACACACCCATGCGTATGGGCTCAAAGAGCATGACCAAGCGCATGACCAGCAACGACTCAGCGTGGTCAACGCCGTCCATACTCCCCGCAGTGAGTGCTTTTGGAACTTCACCTTCCACTTCGTCTCCTCTCTCTGAGTTTCGCGCAGCGCGTCCTGAGGCTCAAAGAGGGCCATCATCGAACTTATCGCGCTCGCTAGCTGGCGCTGATAACGCGAGCGGCTCACGACCATCGTTGGATGCCTCACGCTCAGCACGTTCGGTGACACCTGCTTCTCCAGCTCAGCTCACATTTGCTCAAATCCAAGAGCAACAACGACTGGCCATCGAAGCCGAGCAAGAGACCATTCGTCAAGCAGCCGCTTCCCGACGCAGCTTCCTCGATATCCAAGAGGAAGAGCGAAAGGCAGAAGAGCGACGAAAGGAAGAACGGAAACAGGCTGAAGAGTTCGAGAAATGGTTTGCTGAGGAGTCCAAGCGGATACAGAAGCAAAACAAGGGCAACAAATCTGGTGCTTCGGGAGTGGCTGGAGGCGGGAAGGGCAAGGCGCAGCAGAAGAAAGCCGGCAGCAAGCAGCAGCAGCAGCAACAAGCTTCCGGGTCCAAAGAGCATGATTCGGCGCAGTCCGGTTCCGCCAACGGTACCCAGAACTCAGCAGCCAAGGGCAAAGCACAGAATGGGGCCGGCAACAAGAAAGGTAGTGGCGCTGGCAAAGGCGGTGACAAGCAAGCCAATGGTACATCTGCCGAGGCCGACAAGCCTGCAGGCAAGAACGCAGGCAAGCAGCAACAGCAGCAGCGACCCAAAGCCGCCACCGGGGCGGAAGGCGGAAACAAAGCGTCACCCAAAGCGACTGAGAAGAGCAGTGGCAAAGGCAAAGGTCAGCAGAACAGCAGCAACGGTGAAGGTCGCAAGCAACCAACTACATCGGGAGGCAGCAACGGCGACAGCAACAAGTCCCAGTTTGCTCCTCAGCACGGGTTACCAGCGAAGCCATCGACTGCAACAGATGCACCAAATCTTTCTGCTGCTGCTCCTACTTTCACCCCTCGTCAGCAGTGAGACAGCTTCATCGACCAAGTTGCCTATAGATGGCGCTGACCAAATCGTAATCATCTGATTATAATGTACTGTACACGGAAAGGAACAACACTAGAAAGTCACGAGATTCTGTCTTCGCTGTGGGCCTCAAATTGAGATGTGGCTGTGACAATTGCATGAGAGAGAGAGAGAGAGAGAGAGATGACATGTGTGAGGCCTGAAAATGACAGAGCAGTGAGGTAATTTGTGTTGTTATGACCAGGACTGCGTCTAGATCTGACTGGGTTTGACCTGACTAGGAGGAGCAGTAGTAGCCGCTTCCTCCAGCGGATCCAATGGAGGTGTGGGAGGGTGATCATCTCCAAGTTCGGACCGCAAAGGTTTCGGTCTGTGGGTATCGACTGCTTCGATCGGCAACTGGAACCTCTTCTCGTCGCATCCATACGCCTTTGGAGTCAACTGAATCACTGTATGCAGTGGAATCTTGATATAGGGCAAATCTTCCTGCGACAGAGCGTGGAAGTACGCATAAAGACATCGAATGATAGCTTGATGACCAATGATCAAGATGTTCTCCTGTCTCTCCAGCTCCATTATAATCGGTTCCAACCGCACTACAACATCGCGGTAAGACTCTCCACCACGATACCGATAGTTGAACTTGTCATCGTCTCTGTTGGCGTAATCTTCAGGGTAGTATTTTTCGATCTCTTCGTAGGTCATTGCATCGCAAACTCCTGCGTCGAGTTCGTCGAGTGACTTCCAGGCGAGTTTGGGGTAAGGCAGTTCTGAAGCGGTTTGACTGGTACGTTTGAGTGTACTGTGCCAGACGGTTAGAGGTGCGTCACCGATGTTGTCCTTGATGAGTTGGGGGAGAGCTTTAGCATACATCCATCCTCGGGGAGAGAGATCGGAGTCGCCGCCAATTTTGCCTTCAACGTTGTATTGCGATTCACCGTGACGTGAGAAGAAGATGTTTCGAGGTGTGAGATGCAAGTTCATGAGATAGAAAGCGATACGGGATTCGAGATAGCCTTGAATACGGTTGATGGTGACGGATTTGCCTACGTCGGTGACTTTGACGTAGCTGTAGTGCGATTCGGAGCCGTCGTGATTGACAGGCTCGTAGGTGTCTTCGTAGTGTTTGATACGAGCCAGGAAGTCGGCTTTGGCAGCTTCCGGAGTCATCCCAGCGTAATCGGGATCACCACTGCTGACCTTGACTGCGATGTTGGCGTCAATCACCTTAGGGTCGGTGCAGATGGATTCGAGGAAGACGAGCTTGAGATCGGGTTCTTTAGCGATTCGGTCTGCAATCTCCTTTCGACGAGCACTGGTTGAGTTGGTGGCGTCGTGAATACCAACGTTGCCGCCACGCTTGAGCCAGCCGATGAGCTGTTCAAGACATTCTTCTGCCATCTGCGATCGAAGCTTGTAGGCAGACGGGTTCGATGGGTCAAAGAAGGAAGCGGTGTGGTCTTCTTTCACACCCGAGGAGTTGTACTTGGCACGTGCGAGGGCACGACGAAGCTGACCGACGTTGAACACTTTAACGTCATACTCGAGCCAACGCAGATATTTGAGCACTCGGTTGGCGACGTAACTCTTGCCTCTGGCGGGGAGACCGACCATGCAGACGACGATTTTGGCACCCGAATAATCAGGTCTCGCACCTGCAGCGCCGAGGTTGGGTGTGGACAGACCGGTTCGAATTCCATGACCGAGACCGAGCGCAGTTCCGAGTCCGCTCTGACCGCTGGAAGGACCGCCTTCACCCACCTCGGGGGCATCTTTAAGGATGCGGCCGCGTCCGTCATCGTGATGATGGTGGTGCGTTGGCGAGGTGAGACCAAGATTGTGGTGTGGGTGTGGGTTCTGCTGCTGCTGTGCTTGGTTTTGGGAATGGTGGAACGAGTTGGAGAGAGAGCCGCCCATAGGCAGGACACCGCCTGCGTTTGTTAGATGATCTACTCCTTCGAAGGGAGTGCCAGGAACACTGTTGGACTTGCTGCCGGCGTGACTACCAGATCGAGTACTGAATGCACCCGTCATCGCGAGATTGGGGCCAGCAGCAGCTGCCAAACTGCTCGAGACCAGCTCAGGGTGGTCTCGTAACAAAGCTTGCAATCCATCGGACGAGGAAGCCAAGTTTGAAGAAGCAACCGCGACATCGAATGCCTCTCGCTGATTCGCCTGTGGGAAGGGAGCGGGTCTAGAATGGCCATGACTGGACTGCGAGAAGTGCCGAGGAGAATTTGAAGAGAGCCCAGGTGTACTTGCCGAAAGTTTTCTAGAGCCCGACTTGACAGATGCAGAGCGCGAAAGATCACGGGCAGGAGGCTGGCTGGAAGCAGCGGCGGCATCTTTTTGAGCTTGTTCCTGCTGTGCCATTCTCTGTGCGAGCTGTTGAGCTTGTGTTGCGCTGTATCTGCCGGGGGAGGCAGTGCCTGGACCGACACCGGGACCGCCACTGAGATGACGATGGTGGACGTAGTTGAGAGGCATGACGGGAGAAGAGCCGCCGCTCTCGATGGCGGATTGATCAGCTGCATTGGAAGCGTCCGCTTCTGCGGTACCGGGAATGTTGACTGGCTGTTGCGACATTGTGTTCGCCTTTCTCCAAGCAGAGGGAGTCCGATTGGAGGATTATGCCGAGTTGCTACGGCGTCGAAGGGTTGAGACGCCTTCACGGAAACGAAGACCTGTCTTGTCACCTTGTTCGAGTTGTGAAGTATCTGGGTATGACTGTGAAGCTACCCTGAAGCCAAGTCCTGGTCTTGATGCTCAATGCTGCCTCGCACGAGCTGCTGAAACGCTTTGTATGGGACAGCAACCGGTGGTGAAGAGGAAGATGGAAGATGGAAGGAAAGGATGTAATGCGATGCTAGTGTGTTGAGGTCGAGTTGTCTGGAGAAGTGATGCTGCACAAGGGTCTGCACGGTCACTCAGCGCGGTCAAGTGGCTCGTTGTGGACTGGACATACCGGACCGGAGATCAGCGAGCGAGAGATTGCGGGGCGTGACAGTGAAAGAAAGGTGCATTCAGGTCAGCTCAGCAGCAGCAGCAGCAGACCGGCATCTCAGAGATCCTCTGAAAGTGCGCTCTGCTGCCGCTTCTCTGTCGTCCGTGCGTGAGGTCTGCTTTCAACCTTCTCCTCACCGTCCCACCACGACATCCTCCTCAACTTCACTATGCTGCGCTCTGCTCTCAGGCCCTCTACGGGCTCGTTTCTGCGCGGCGGCCTTGCTTCCCGCCGTGCCCTTTCCACCTCGGCCGCTTTCAACGCCGAGCGAGCAGCTCCCGGTGCACTCAACAAGTACTCGCGAATCATCACCAGGCCCAAGGATCAGGGTGCCTCCCAGGCCATGCTTTACGCCACCGAAGGTATCGAGTCCGATGAAGATCTCACCCGTGCCATGGTCGGTATCGGCTCGATCTGGTACGAGGGCAACCCATGCAATGCCCATCTCGCAGCGTGTTAAGAAGTCCGTTCAGGAGGCTGGTCTCACTGGTTACCAGTTCGGTGCTGTCGGTGTCTCGGACGGTATCTCAATGGGCACCGATGCCATGTCCTACTCCCTACCCTCGCGTGACTTGATCGCTGATTCGGTCGAGTCTGCTTGTGGTGGTCACTGGCTCGACGGTGCTGTCGTCATCCCTGGCTGTGACAAGAACATGCCCGGTGTCCTTCTGGCTCTTGGCCGTCTTAATCGCCCTGGTATCATGCTCTACGGTGGTACCATTCGTCCTGGTGGATGCTCCAGCGTGGAAGGCACCCTCGACATTGTTTCCGCCTTCCAGTCCTATGGTCAATACCTCGCCAACGGCGGCATACCCGACGCCGAAAAGATCCGATACGACACTGTTTGCAACGCCTGCCCCGGTCCCGGTGCCTGCGGTGGTATGTACACCGCCAACACCATGGCCTCGTGCGCTGAGGCTCTCGGTATGACCCTTCCAGGCAGCTCCTCCTTCCCCGCTGAATACCCCGAGAAGATCGCTGAGGCCGAGAACATGGGTGCCGCTATGCGTCTCATCCTCGAGAAGGACATCAAGCCCCGCGACATCATGACCCGCTCCGCCTTCGAGGATGCTATCGCCCTCACAATGGTTCTCGGTGGCTCCACCAACGCCGTGCTTCACTTGATCGCCGTCGCCCACTCGGTTGGCATCAAGCTCGACATTGACGAGTTCCAACGCATCGCCGATATGACTCCCTTCCTTGCTGATCTCAAGCCCTCGGGCAAGTATGTCATGGAGCATGTTCACACCAAGCTCGGCGGTATCCCCACCGTCATCCAGTACTGTATCGAGAACAAGCTCATGAAGGGTGAGCACATGACCGTAACTGGTCGCACCCTTGCCGAAAACGTCGACCGATGGACTCAGGAGCGCGGCAAGATCCCTCACCGTCAGGACGTTCTCCGACCCATCAGCCAGCCTCTCAAGAGCACCGGACACATTCGCATTCTCAAGGGTAACCTCGCTCCCGGTGGAGCTGTCGCCAAGATCACCGGTAAGGAAGGTCTTCGATTCACCGGTAAGGCACGTGTCTTTGACACCGAAGATGCCATGGTCGCTGCCGTCGAGAAGGGCGAGATCAAGAAGGGTGAAAAGACCGTCATCGTTCTCCGTTACAAGGGTCCCAAGGGTGGTCCCGGTATGCCAGAGATGCTCAAGCCCACCAGTCTCATCATGGGTGCCGGTCTTGGAAAGGACGTTGCGTGCTTGACCGATGGTCGTTTCTCCGGTGGAAGCCACGGTTTTGTTATTGGACACGTTGCGCCAGAAGCTCAAGTCGGTGGCCCTATCGGCTTGGTGCAGGACGGTGATATCATCGCTATCGACGCAGAATCCAACACTCTTGAGCTCGTCGGTGTATCGGATGCTGACCTCGAGAAGCGCCGTGCAGCATGGAAGCCTCTTCCTTTGAAGCCAAAGTCTGGACACTTGCTCAAGTTCGTTCGCAACGTCGCAGATGCCTCGCACGGTTGCATTACTGATGCGTAGCTGTGCTTTCCGAAGTCACGGCATTAGTCTCATCTCTCCTCAAGTTCTATACTCATCGCAAAAGAGCTTTGTTCTCACACACGTCTTTGTAATATTACACCATGATCTCATTCATCGCATTTGTTCGTTCTTCGTCTTCCATGGTTGTGTATGTGTATGCGAAATCTACCGATACAAAGGCCTGCAAAGAAGCGACCTGCTCAGAAGCGGAAGAAACCACTTCGGCGTTCGCTTGCCATCCTCCTCTTCATCATGTTTGCCGCGTCTGGTCCCCAGACCTCGACGGGACTTCTGCCTTTCTTGAGTACTTCTACCTCGTGCACCTTCGCCTGAGCTCTAGAGAACAGCGCGACATTCTGGAAGCTGAGAGGCAGAGTCGAGTCCCACCTCTCAAGCTGGGCCCCGGACAAGCTGTTGAAGGGAGGAACAACGCTTCTTCCGCGGAAGACCTCCTCGAAAAGGTAGGCGATGTCATTGACGCTGAATGGGATGTAGTGTCGGGGTCCAGCATTGGCTTCTCCTGCAACAGGCTTTGTTCCGGGAAGAGGGTGACGCGATTCCGAGACGGAGAGATCGTGGAAGAGCTTCTCGTAAAGCTTGCGACGTCCCTTGAAAGCGAGAGGCTCCATCTTCTGACCGCCAATCTCGTTGATGATGAATGTGGCGACTGCGAGACCGAACATGGCGGGGAGAGGGCCAAGAACAGGAAGAATGCGAACGCGGAAGTCCTCCAATGCAGCGAGCTCGTCGACGTTGCCCTTTTGGAATTCTTCCTCATCGAGTGGTAAGAGACGGGTATCCGATTTCTCGGTCGAGTAGACGCAAGGAATGAAGAAGGTCGGTTCCGTGAACTCGGTCTTTGCTGGCTCGGCTGGTGTAGAGGGAAGCGATGGCTTGAAGGAGGCAGAACGGGAGAGCGCTGGAGAAGAGGTGGAAGGGGAGGGCGAAAGCTCCTCAACCTCAGAGACACGTCGGCGAAGTTTGTCGGTTATCTGTGAACGAGCTGCCGAGTGTGCTGCAAGGTCGACTGCTGTCGCATCAGAAGCAGCAGCACTGCTTTGAGATGCCCGACGATCTAGCTGTGAAGAGGACAGAAGTGCCTGCTTGCTGCTGTCGTCCGCTTCTTCCTCTTCTCCATCCAATGGTCTGAAACTGGAATCCTGGCTATCCTCGTCTGGCAGAAGAGCAGCCATTTCATCGGATGGCGTCGTCATAGGTGTAGCGTAGACACCGGATCCGAAGGATGAGACGCTGCTTGCACGTCTGCTGTGACGAGGAGCCTGAGGAAGAGCGCTTGACATAGCACGCGAGCTAGCCGCACTGTCCGAGTTGGAGTTGAGAGAGGTGAGATCAGTAGCGCTTCCACTTCGAGATGCTAGTGGGGAAGGCGACGAGGTCATGTGACGGTTGTGTCGAGGTTGGAGAGAGCCAGACAACGGGCCGTTGCCAGGCGGAAGCTTGGGCGAAGAAGCACCGCTACTGCTTCCACTTGCCGCTCTGCGAGCCAACTCGTCGCTAGGACTAGCCTTCATAGGTGTGCGTTCAGAGTCGGTGTTTGCCGGTACTACTTCGAGTTGGTCCTTCTTGCCTCCCTTCTTTCCCTTTTGCTGATTGTTCGGACGGCGAGGAGCACTTTGCGATTGAGCCTTTTCGAGCCGATCAGCTTCGCGCTTTGCCTTTTCTTCGACCTCCTTTGGTGGGATAGGCGGCAAGCCAAGAGCCCTCAAACGGCGACGCACGCTGCGTGCGAGAGGATCCTCAGATGTGACGCTGATATCGGAGATCTGGATGCGGCTGGGATCGCTCTTGGCACCTGCACCCATGGAGCTAATGACCTTGATCTTGCTTTCAGCACAAAAGCGTAGAAGTTCGACCTTGGTGTCGATGTTATCGATCGCATCAACAACATAAGTCGGGTTGCCGCCAAGGAGACGCTCTGCCTCGTCTCCGCGAAAGAGCTCCACCCATGCTTCAAGTTTAGCCCAAGGAGCGATCTGCGCGAACTTTTCCGCGCAGCAGACCACCTTGGGTCGACCTACATCTTCGAGAGTAGCGCATGCATGACGGTTGAGTGAAGAAAGCGAGACCTGGTCGAAGTCGATAAGTCGAAGCTTGGAAACACCCGAGCGCAAGAGCATGAGTGCTGCCCAAGACCCAACACCACCTGCACCTACAACGATCACGAAAGAATTGCGAATTGCTTTCATGCCATCTTCTCCCAAGAAGCTGTAGTTACGTGAGAGCTGCTCGCGAATTAGGCTCTCGTCCCATTGCTCAACTGAAGGTTGACGCTTGCGTGAGAAGGTGTCGTTGCGTCCTATCGTTTCGGCACGGGATGGTCCAACAGGTGATTGCGGCAGAGAGAAACTTGTCGAGTTGCGCAGATGCGATGTTGGACGTAGAGAGTTGCTCGGAAGACCCGAAAGGTAGCGTGGTGTGCCTCCGTCTGTGGACGAGGTCGCTTCATCATGGTGCAGGTCAAATCGCTGGAGCCGATCAGCACCTTGTGTGTTTGCTGTTTTGGTGACCGAGTCTGAGAGGTCCTGACGCTTCTTTCGTCGTGTAATACGCTGTGTACCAAAGATAGCAGCAGCTGTCGCAATCGACGAACCGACAGCTACAGAACCCAACAGTAGAGCGTTCCTGCCGTTAGGCGTTGACAGTGTCGTGAGCCAAGAGGAGGAGGAGCTCGAGTCTGACATTGCTACGACTCGTACGCAACGCTCTGCATTGGGTGTCTGTGCTCGTGGTGAAGAAGGTGGTCGAGAAGATCAAGAGTGGAGCTGGATCCGAAAGGTCGACGTCAGTGCCCCCCAATTCCAAAATCCGAAATTTGAGATTTTCGGCGTTCCGGACGCGTCCCAGCCAGGAGGCATGAAGAAAAAATTACCGCTTTGTACGACTTGCATGGTTGCACAAAGGTCTTGAGATACGATGCATACCGTACCATCTCTTCATCATCCAGTCTTCATGAGAGCAAAAAGAAATGCCTACTACCCGGTTTGAACGGGTGACCTTCGTATTACAAGTACGACGCTCGTGCCGCTGAGCTAAGCAGGCTTACATGTATTCAAGGTACAAGTGTAACTTACCATTAATCAAAAGGCTTTTATCTTGTTGATGGGGCCGCACCGAGTCCCAAGTTTTGAAAGGACTTGCCCCGACGCCGCCCGTGTCACACCCAGATCTGTTTGTGTGATTTTAGCGGCTAAAGTTATTCGTCAAAAATCGGCTCCTTGGCTGTGAGAGATGTTCGCTTATGTTAGACTGTTACTCTCTTTTGCAATTGCTTTGCTGTCATCGGGAAATTGAGGGCAACTGCAGTTTCCCGAGTCCTCCCTTCCGCCGAAAAATAAAATGGCACAAACAATGTCCGCTCTAACATGTTAAAACCGTGCCCGAAATCCGTGCGGAAAGTACCAAAAAGTTGAGGTGGAGTATTCTGCATTTCTTCCAGCTTCGAAAACACCTGCAAAATAGCTCGCTTCCAACCTTTCACCATCCTGCATCAGCTCATTTCTCACAAGATGACTTCAGAAGAATACGAAGCGCTCTCTCCTGAGCAGCAAAAGCAGCACGACCAAGCCGAACGGGCTCGCGAAGCTGCTGAGCAAGCGACCCTCCCTTACACTTGGAAGCAGCAGCTCGACGCTGTCGAGATCTCAGTCCCCGTTCCTCAGGGCACCAAGGGTCGTGATCTCGTCGTAGAGCTCAAGAAACGCAAGATCAAGGTTGCTCTCAAGGGCAAAGATGCCATCTTCGCAGGCGAGCTTGCAAAGGATATCAAGGAGGAGGACAGCACATGGACAATCGAAGACGGTAACCTCGTCGAGATCCACCTCGAAAAGATGAACAAGAACGAATGGTGGCCCAACGTCGTCACTCACCACCCTAAGATCGACACCACAAAGATTGTACCCGAGAACTCCAAGCTCAGCGATCTTGACCCAGAAACAAGGTGAGTAGGCAGCGCCGATTCTCTCCACAATTTAGCCTAGGTCACACGTTACTGACACCTCCGTTGCATTTGACACTTTCGCTTTTGACAGAGCTATGGTCGAAAAGATGATGTTTGACAACCGTCAAAAAGCCATGAACAGGCCCACATCAGATCAGCTTCAACAACAAGAGATGCTTGCCAAGCTTGCTGCCGCCAACCCCAACATCGACTTCTCTAATGCCAAGTTCAACTCTTCTTCGCAATAAATGTACACTAATCTCTCAATCTAGCTACTTGTCCTCAATCGTATCGATGCAGATCAGCTCAGACGAAAAAGACACTATCGAGCACGTAATGTACGCCCATGGAAGAAGCTGTAGATTACATTTTGATGGTACCGATAGGGACGAAGTACTGCTTTTCAGCGGGACACACCAGGGGCACCGGCGGAAGATGCAGCTGGCGGCCGACGTTGCTGCTGCTGTTGTGTCGAGGCTACACGCTGCGACACCGCCTTGTCCAGCTCCACCGCCTTATTCCACATCTCAATGCTCAGACTCTTCTCTCCATGAGACAGAGCGAGCAGTCGAACAATAGCCATCCTTTGAAGCAGATCCTCCTGTCCAAGCGCACCTTCGGCGTTTCCGCCGTGCGAGACCTTTGCTTCTTCCTGTTCCTTTCTCCTCTCCGCCACAAATTCTTGCTGGATATGCTCGCTGACACTCTCAGGAATCTCGAAAGCCTTGGCAGTTGCGAGATTCCTTGCGTGCAACAGAGCCTTCCTCCATGTCCTCAATCGACCCTCGTCAACCTGAGGCAGCGAGGACGAATACAGATTGGCCTTGCCATCAGCCGGCTGCAGAGGACACTGAATGTCGAAAGGCAAAAAACTCTTGCCTTGGCTGAGGATTACAGCGTTGAGATCCGTGTCGAACTGAAACTCCGAGTAGGGGAATGC
This sequence comes from Ustilago cynodontis, assembly GCA_928865425.1. Classification (NCBI taxonomy): domain Eukaryota; kingdom Fungi; phylum Basidiomycota; class Ustilaginomycetes; order Ustilaginales; family Ustilaginaceae; genus Ustilago; species Ustilago cynodontis. Next base: position 456,780 of record CAKMXY010000008.1, read on the forward strand.
ATACGGAAGCTTGTGAGTTTCGAGCACGGAAGAGAGTGCCTTGATGTTGCGAATGCCTGTGTCCTTGAGTTGGCCCTCACCCATGGTTCCTTCGTTGACCACCAATGTAGTGCCGTTGACCAGCTGCAATCGTCCTGCTTCCAGACCTGTGCCTTCGCCCGCACTTCTAGGGTACAGTGGCTTTCGATCATCGTTAAGCGTAGCCAGATCCAGGGATACGTCCACCACAGCAGGCAGCAGCGAGCTAAGTCGGCGCGACAACTGCGTCTGTGCCGATCCCGAAGATGCTGTCGCTGGGGCAGCAAAGTTGGAGACATTCAGAGTTAGGGCACCCAAGCTCAGGTTGGCACGACGAACGTGGATGCGAGCAATGGTAGCAAGCAGGACAAGCTCAGCGGCTACCTTGTCACCGCCAAGCGCACCCGCCAAGAAGTCGATCAATGCATCTCTCTCTGTGGGTTGCGAGAGGGTGTTCGAGTCCGACACTGCACTGGTCGAGTCCTCAGGTCCCAGCGAGTCCAGCTCGGCAGGCGAAGCATACACAGCATGGATGCAAGGCACCTGAGGGGGTTCGGAGGAAGATCCAGCGGCGGCCCCCGTCTCCTGCCACTCAGCGTGTGGAAGGCCAGCTCTATCCAAGATGCCAACGACCTCAATCAACTCTGTCGTCTTGAACGTTTCAGCTGCTTCGAGGTCATACAGCTTAACTAGACCGCCAACGTGTGGCGCTTCGGGAAGAGGTGCCTTGGCAAGGTAGGCGGGAGGCAACTTGGACCTGCTCGTGCTGCGCTGATTGTTCGAGTTGGACTGACTCTGTGATGAGCCTTGACCCCGCAATTCGGCGGCAGCGGCCTCGGGACCGACTTCAAGCTCGCGCTTCATACCGTTCATAGCTTCTTCTCTGGTGCCAGGACGACGTCCGAAGCAGTCAGTACCAACGCGGACGTTGTCACTGCCGGCCATCGTTGCGACATCCATGTCAGCAGACATGCCCATGCTGAGTTCGAGACCACCGTTGGCATCAGTACCCTCGAGCAGCTCTGTGTATGCCTCCTTGATGTGTGTCTGGTCCCCCTTCTTCACTTCCGCGTTGTCACGGAGGAGCTTTACCAGGTTGGTACGTGTGTGAATAAGACGTTCGAAGTCCGGGTTGGCCGAAACGATTTCGTCGACACTTTTAGGCGCCTCTGCATTAGCACTGGTGCTATTGGCGGCGGCACCGATAGTCATAACACCACGAAGTCGCAGGTTTGGGCACTTCGTAATAACGTGCATGGCCAACTGAAGCAACTCGCTGTCCTTGGCCTGCACGGCATCTGCAGACAGAATGGGTGGCAGACCACTCTTGGCATCTTCACCGCTGGTGTTGACCTGAAGATAGACACGCAGAGGCTCGTCTCGCTTGGCGGCGTCCGGCGAAGAGAGCGCCTTTTGCAAGACGTTGGCAGCCTTGATCGAGTCGAGCGTCTCGAGAAGGTACAGGTTCGGAATGGATGCGAGAAGCTTGCCCTTGTTGCTCTGGAGTCCACCGACAAAGTGCCAGCGAATCTCTCTAGGAAGGACCTTGGCCTTGTCGACCATCTCCTGAACGTAGTTCTCTCCAAAGTGAAGCTGACCGGCTTGCTTGTGCGCAGCAAGAATGGCGGAAGGAGGGTGAAGTTTCGAGATGGCCACCAAACGCGGCTCCTTGCCTGCCGAGCCGATCTCCTTACCCTTCTGCACAGCGCGCTGAATACGCTCGCGCACTTCACGGACCTTCTGAGACGACTGCGGCTCCTCGATAGTCACGGCTGAAGTGGCTTCTGCGAGTTGATCGACGCTCGAATCTGGCTTTTCGCCATGAGCCTCAGCAGCCCAGGAGGACTGGCCAGGCACCGAGACAGCGTACATAACTGTCCTCTCCGCGAGGTCTTGATGGTTCAGCTCTTCCCGGTGTGTCTCCTCCGATCTGTCGTCTGAAGATGCAATGCTAGCCTCGCCGCCGAAAAGGCCAGTGATCGTGCGGCCTTCATGCTGATGCTTTGCAAGAAACACTTCCGTTCCGAGACCAGTGTCCTGGATCATGGCGCGGAAGCGGACCAGGCGATGTAATGATGGAGCTCCACCATTCGATGAAGGAAGCAGGGATTCGATGTTGCCAGGAGAAAGAGTCGGGATCTTTGTGCTTGCATCAGGCGAAGCGAACATTTGGCGGAAGTGAGCTTCTACAAGCTTGGTGATGTTGGCTGGCGACTTGTCCGAGGCATCGTTATAAATCTGCTGGACGACATCGAGTGGCTTGGTGAGTGCTGTGGAGAACTCTGTTTCCGGCACCATCTTGGCGACTCGTCGAAAGGTCGTGGTGCTGAAGCGGTTACTGCTTGGCAAGCTCCTTAACCGGGACGCTGCTACCAGTTTCGTTGAGGGTCTGGGGATTGCTTTGGCGAGAAAGGCAATGTAGGTACGAGGCCAAGTGTGCATGCCTCTTCGCTAGGGAGACTTCGGGTTGCGAGGCTGTGTCGGAAAGGCACAGAGACCAATAGTGATGAATGATGACAATGAGTCGTTCAAGCTCTGGTAATGAAAGTTGATGCAGAAGAGCTGCTTGACCGTGCGCTGGCAAAATTGAGTGGAGATAATCCCAGCTCATGCTCACACGGCCGACAGATGCGGAAAAGGGTTTGATTGCGGGTCAGCAGCGAAGCGTGCTGGCTCTGAGGCTCCCAGCCCGCCGTACAGGGCCGGATGAGCGCAAAACAAGCGAAACAAACAAGGGAGGGAACGGGCGGGTCACAAAAAGGAACAAGGTCGTGCACTATGGCTACGCCTGCGAGAAGAGAGAGATGATGGAGAAGAGGGAAGCATGGTGAGACAGAGCACTGACGAAGTCAGTGCGACGAGAGATGAGGTGGATGATGTGGAAGGTGGGCGCTTGCGCGCAAGCTCAGATGTGCACGCCAGTCACGTGCTGCATTGATGACTGTAGCTTTGTAATGCATGCCACAGTGAAGCTGTTCAGGCAAAGACAACGCTGCTTAACCGGAATTGGACCCTGAATATGCAGTGTTCTGTGAACAACCGTGCACACGACCAACACAACGACATCTTCATACCATCACGACCCCTTAGCCTATCATCCTCTTCCCGCAGGTGGAGTGGGCTCACAGAGATTCCGTCGTCGTCATCCGCATCATGGCGCGATCCAGCGAGTCGTTCACCCTACTGGAGAGTGGCACTACGCGTCAACACTTCAAACTCGCCAAGGCCCTCGAAGATTCGAGCACTCCAGAGCAACAGGACAGCATCATTTTGGACACAATAACACAGCTTCGCAGCCAGCTCACTTCCCGCGCCTTCTCAAGCGATGTGTCGAAGCTAACCTCGTCGCTTCTCACTCTGCTTCATTGTCTTCAGCATTATCCCGCCTCAAATGCGACCCTGACCCTGTCACACGCCCCCTTAGATGTCGGTTTCGCGCTGATTCCGACTCTGCAGCTTCTCGGACTGGCGACGGACTGGAAGCACCTCCTCCTTGCATATCAGCTTCTGCCTTACCTTCTCCATTCCCAAAGAGGCACTGGCACGGGACATGGTGAGGTGGCTAGCCTTTTCCAAGAATCTGGATCTTATGACCTGGACACTAGAAGTCCGACCTCAGCATCCGCGTCGTCATCATCACGACCTCCATCCTCCATTGCTCCAGCCCCTGCATCCAATCACCACTACGCATCGGCTTCACTCAGAGAACGACAAGAGAGTCGGCCGTCGGACCCAAAACAAGGCATAGATGATTCCTCCTCGCTCCTTCTGCTGAACACGTTTCGCATCAATCTGACAGCTGCTACAGAGCATATTGATCAACACGATGACCGTTCAGACCGTCAGCGTCCTGCAAGATCAGCATCTCGATCTCGCTCACCGTCCTCATCACGCTCTTCCTCCCGTACACGGCCTGAACACACTATCAGACAAGATCCGCACTCAGTCCGAACCCAGTTTCGTGCTTTGGAAACGTTGCGGTCTCTAGCGACAGGGACGCCCAAGGGACCAGCTGTACTTCCATCTCTTGCTTCGACGCTAGTGGCCCTCACGAGACATCCTGATAGCTCGATACGGTCCTTGACTCTCAGCGCCATGCTTGCGTGTGCATCGGCACCCATGCAAGACGAAGGCGACAAGGACGGCCAGGTCGAAATGCTCGACGCAGCTTTGACAATCGCCCGTCTCATACTCGCATCACCATACGCCTTCACCGCTGGTCTGGGTTTAGACGAACAGCAAGGTGTGATTCTATCAGAGCTGGAAAGACGTGTCGACTCAAATCCATCGGTGCTTCGCTCATGTATCAGAGTCGTCGAGCACGCCCGTGACGCAGGCTTGATATCTAGCGCCGAAGCGGCATGCCATGCTGTTGAAGCTCTGCAAGCAAGCAGGTGGGCCCCTATGCATCTTGATCTTCCTGGACTGCAGCAACCACGGACTTCTTCGTCTGTCAGGACCCGTACCGAAGGGATTCGTGCTCGGATGGCTGCCAAGCAAAGAGCGTCCTTGCAGATCGATCATGACTATCATGGGACCTACGCTCCATGGCTCGTCGAAGCGTGCCTATCGTCACTGACCCAGTCTATCGGCACAATGCTACCAGCTTCCGCCACTGTAGACGCTGGCACTAGCACAGAATTGATAAGGACCGTGCTCCGAATCTACTATATGGCATCTCAGGGCAAAGCAGCAGCGCTGCCGTTGTGCGTTTCGGCTGCACGCTGCGTTGGTACCCTATACGGCATGGTGGCACCTTCGCCTAGCCATTCTGATGGAGAATGTGCGGCACTATGGTCTTCAGCATCGACGCACATCATGACTCAGTTGCACAGCACCAACCCAAACCGCAAGATGGCTGGCGTTGTTCTGCTCGAAGCGCTGCTGCCGGTTGGATGGACCCAGGTCACTGAACCAGAGCAGGGACATAACCAAAGCGCGGCGCAGTCCCCATTGCACGTTTCACAGGCTGATATGGGTCAGCTCATGGCTCTCCTCGCAGATTCAGACACGTCCATCCGCAAAAGAGCCTTGGCGTTGCTGCATAGAGTCGACCCAAACATCACAACGCTCCTCCGCACTCAGCTTCAATCAGCTGTTGACTCCGAATTGTCAAACGCAGGTGCTAACAGCGCTTCGCAACAAGTCAAGGACATTGCGAAACCATCTTTGGATGTGCTGCAACGTCTGGTCGAGGTCGCAATCTTCGCTGCAGCCTCGTCAGAAGTTGATGGAAGACTACCTGAGAGCAAAGAAGCTCAACAGTCATCGGATAACCTGGAACGTGCCATCGACAGAAGCTCGGCGTCTGGGCTTTTCGGCTCCTTAGAAGACAGCTCTTCACTGCAAGAGGATGAATGGCAACAACTTTTCTGGACGAGCGTTCGAGCACTCTCCTTCGAAGCGCGCTTTGACTTACTGCAACGCATCACCAAAATAGTCGGAAGAAATAACGAGGTGGAACACACCGCAAGCGTCCTGTACCTGTTCTGCCATTTGCTCTCTGACTTCGCTGTTCGCGACCTCAGCGGGGAAACAAATGCTCAGGCGTTCACCAAGTGGGTAGTATCAGACCTACTGGGCTCAGAAGGCCTTGCCGGCGTGCTTGCCCGCCTCTCGATAGAGCATAGGGACACGGTCGCCGCGTGTGAGTCCGTCCTGGGTGTGCTTGCCCGGACTATTTCCCTCGTGGTACAGAGCGTAGGCTTCGCAAGGACCGCGTCAGACCTTGCCGGTGGCCTGCAGACTCTGCGCTTGACATTGTCGAAGGTTATCGAAGCCGGATCGCCTGCCGCTCTTCGTACTGAGGCCAGCAACTTGCAGCTCATCTGCCAAAGCATTCTCCATTCAGATACCGAAATGGAAGCTGGGCTGCGGAGGAGGATAGTCGCACTCGCCAGCCAAGGTTATACCGTCGAAGCTTCCGTGAAGGCATTGCTCGAGCTTCATGTCGAAACCGAGATGAATAACAATAAGGTCGAGTCAAGGAGCACCGACTCTTCCTGTAAGTGATTCGATTGCCTACTGCATGCTAGACTCCGACCAGGTTGTGCGAAGACACGTGGTCCGAGCACAGGGTCCTCCGTTTTCCGAAACTGACACTTCGATCCACATTTTCTGTTCTGGACCATTTCTTCTCACCTGTCACAGACATCTCTAACGGATCTTCGCTTCTTTCAAGCGCAAGCCAACTCTTCGCCCCTACATTTGGATCGGTATCGCGCTCAACTGCAAGCGTCAATAGCTTTCAGAGCCTGCAATCCAGACAACAGCTACCGGACTCTCTCTTGAAATCTTCGCGTCTGCTGTCTCCCAACAGCAGCACTGCAACTTTGAGATCATCCAAGCACATCTCGCGATCGCACGACCGCAAGTTACGAAAGAGTCACTCAATCCCCGACGCCGGCCAGCAGACTTCTGCGATTGCTTCCGAATCGAAGCGCATCCGCGACCGAAAGATTGCTGCAGCCATGTCCGAGTCAATAGCCAATCTGGTGCTCGGCTCTGTCGCCAAGGCACGGTCGTCCGACAACGAGGTCATCTTTTCGGCAACTTCGTCGGGAATGCTAGAGGGCGAGGAGCTTGAGCTGATCAATGAAGCTGCAGACCCTGAAAGACGTCTCGATTCAACCCTCGAAGCTGGGCAGAAGCCTTCGCTGTTGGACCTTGTCCATCAATGTCACAACCACGAACCTTGGCTCGACACAAGCCTGACGCCGTTCATCCTAGATGGAGTTCAGATCGGCTTCCTCCCAGCGAGGGTAGTGAAAGCCTGCATCGAAGACTCGGAAAAACAGCGTCAGGCTGGAGCGCCTGTCGTCCTTCGCAAGGTGCGCTTCGCAATGCATCATCGAGAGATCGTGCCGCCTTCAACTTCGACTCGCGTATGTGAAGCGATCACTTTCACTCCCGAATTATCGACCCCGGAAACAAGAACAGCTGGACTCAATGCAGTAGCACAACGATGGCGGGAAGCAGGCGTCTTCCCAGATCCGCTCGACGGCTGGCGCGACGAGCTCTATGCGATTTACGGTGTCAACCCGCAACCAGGTTCACGCAACTCGATTGCGTTCAAGCTGGAACGATCAGCTTGCGCCTTGTTTGGTTTTGCAACCTTTGGTGTGCATCTGACGGCATACACAGTCGCCCAAGATACAGGCGAAATCAAAGTGTGGGTCCCTCAGCGAAGCAGCACCAAATCCACGTGGCCTGGATACCTGGACAACTCGGTCGCGGGTGGGATCGTCGCCAGCGATCTACCCATGGAAAGCATGGTGCGAGAATGCGAGGAAGAAGCCAACCTGGATTCGACATTGGTGGAGAAGCACATCAAGCAGACAGGCGTCTTGAGCTACTGCTACAAGACGGCCAAGCAAGGCTGGATCCAGCCAGAAGTTGAATACGTCTACGATCTTCCTCTGCCTTCAGACGTGACTTTGCAACCTAAGGATGGCGAGGTCGACCATTTCGAATTGATGACCCTCGAAGAGATTTACGACAAGATGAGACAGGGCAAGTTCAAAGCCAACTGCGTGTTGGTATTGCTCGACTTTTTGATCCGACATGGCCACATTACTGCCGAGAATGAGCCGAACTACCGTCAGATTGTGGCTCAATTGCATGTAGACTTACGACTGCCTGGGCCATGATCAAGTATCAGGAATCAATCACCATATCAAACAGCTTCTAGCAGTGGCCTTGTGTCGCCATCCCTCAGGAACCTGAGGTATCAAAGTGTTTCTTGAGCTGCACGAGCCGAAGACGGCCGAATAAGCGCAAAAGCCAAGGTTATACCGACCATAAGTACGTCGCTTTCTTCCAGTTGGTCGCAGGCCGCGGCAATTCCGTCTCTGATAGAGGCGGGATCGCTCATCCTGTCTGAACAACGAACGATGATAGGTCATGTTGCGCAGATTGAGAGGGGCACAGCGCGACACTGGACAGCACGATCGCGTGGAGCTCGTGACCGAAATTTCAGTCTCAGGGTCCTGACACCAACTGGGAGCTTACGTGAGGAATGTGACGCTTGAAGGTTGGATAGTGTCAGTGATGACGTCGTTGGACGGTCGCGAGCCATTTTCCTATTTTTTTATCATTTTTTTTTTTTAATGCTGTTCATGCCATCCTGCAGCGAGCCATGCCATGGTCACCGACATCGTCTCAACTTGGACCTCGCTTACGGAGATATGTTGGGAGTTTGAAGTCTCATTTGTCGGAGCTGCATCTTGCAAGGTCGGTAAGATGATGCTTTACTGTACAAGCTTTGAACACTCGTCAGCGATGAGCAAAAGGTTTGTCCTGTCCATATGATTATCTGAAGTTCGCTTTTCTCCGCCGTGCCCGCGAGGGTGATGACGAACACAAAGATGAGCATGTCGAAGCGCAGGAACATGCACTGACGAGGCAGAAATAAGCTGACGGCAAGCCACGCTGTAGGCTACGTGCAACAACAATGATAGAAGTCGGAAAGAAAAGATGCATGGGTTTGGGCATGACCGGTCGGGAAACGTCGTGCAGGCCAACGTCTCGGTCGGTCGGTCAGCAGCAGCCAAACCCTCGAGCATTCGAAGCTCGACCTACAAGGAGAAATTGCATCGCCAGGATGGGCAGCACTGAGAGCATCACAAGAGGGACGAATGCAGTCGCTTCTCTTCCTCCCTGCAGCCTAGATGAGACTTTCTGCGGCATTTCGTCGACAAAAAGGCCGAATCGGGCAAAAAGCAAAGCAAAGCAAAGCAAAGCCTCCTCGTGACGCTGAAAGACTCCGACGGTTCAAATAGAGATTCGTTCCCTACGAGGCTCGAGAGATGCACGAAGCGTTTATCGCTTTCAAACTGAGCACACAAAGTCTCCGAAAGCTTAGATGACCACGCAGCAAGTACACACCGGATTGCAGCCGGATTCTGCTCACGCGGTCATGACTTCGGTTGCCAGACATCCACAACCTGAGTGCAAACTTTACAAGCGGAAAATGTCTATGGTCATGATCGTGATGATGGCTGCGATAGTGCTACTTCCATGCAGTCCTGCATAGCCTATCCATGAAAGAGATCGACCATGATGTTGCCGGAAGAATAAAGAGCGGTTCGAACACCTTAAAATGATGTGAGTATCTGTCAGCCTTGCACGCAGGGTCAAAACAAGTGACGGCCCGTTCCATGCATCTTTTGCGAGGTCGTCTTGAGCTACTTATGACCTCAGTATCATCGTTTCCCAAAGGCATTCGCTACCATCGACGGCTTCTCTCTCTCTCTCTGATGCAAGCGAAACGAGGGCCTCGATCCTCGCAGCCTTTCTTTTCGAAGCTCCTCGAGATCTCATCGCCATCGTTCTCAAGCCACCTTTTCCCATTCGGATTCGGGAAGCATGGGCCTCATGCATCCTGATGCGATCCTTACCGGCCAACTCAAGGGCGTCGACGAAAGCAGCGTTGATGGTCGCCGTGCTTTGAAGCTGGTCGGAGTTGCGGTGTTTGACATCCTAGCATCTCCGCTTGAACCCATGTCCGACAGGGTAGTACAGTAACGTTGTGAGATCGTCCTGAGTTCCTGTCATCTTCAAGAAGACACAGGTCGATACTGAGATGCAGTCTCAGTGTGGATTGACAGAAGCTCGCTAACTGTGCTGTTTCAGCAGCATTTGCAGGTGAGAGAGGGTACTAAAATATAAGAATAAGAACATAAAACATTCTGGCGATGATGGACAGTCGAGACGGAGCGAGTGGAGGTTGCACAAGCCAAAAGGGCTCCCGTGCTCAGGGCTCAAGGGCTCACGTCAGGGTGTTTCCCTGAAGGACATGTTGCAGACCTATGACGAGGGGAGACATGCCGCTCGTTTCCCAAGCCACGACGAGCCAGGGCACATCCGCCGATCTTGATTCGTGTCTTGTCTTTCGTCCCGTTTCGTCCTACCGAACTGTCCAACAGTGAGAGCCACTAAGAACAAGCTGTTCTGCGTCACAGCTATCCCTACTGTATGTACTGTACAGCAGACCACGCTCGATCCTGTGTTGGACCCTTGTTCTACTGTAGTCGATAGGTTCGCCTAGCTCATTACGCTTCGATGAATGACGTACCAAGCCATTCCATTCTTCTCCTCCTCATTCCCGCGGGTTGCTAAAGTTGCTGACTCTTTACTAAGCGTTTCTAGGGCCCGTTATGTCGCCCTGAAGCCCTCGCGATCTGCCAGAGCGTCTAGTGAGTCGTACTCTGTCCGCCTTTGCCGTTGACGAAACCGCTGGTCCACGTCATACATGCGCAATGATCCGGGTTACCATTCTGGACGAGGTTCAGCGCCAGAGCAGCTACTCACTGTATCCGCCCAGAGAACCTTCCACCAATCTCTGTGCACTTCCGCCGGGCGGTCATTCTGACGGACTCGAACCTTACTCAAATACGTCGTGATGCAATGATGAGATCCTCCAGACGGATCCAGTGCCCCATCCGGCGTTAAGCTCGACCTGTGTCCGCTTCTTCCTCTCAACGACATTCCTGTCAGCCAGTGTCCACTTTCCTTGGCTCTGTTGGTCCAGTCGGAGCAGCTACTACCTTGGACCTGTATCAGCTTCAAACGACATATAAGCAGGCAGCTTCTTCGTCCACACCTTCTGTCCACCTTCCTTATCTGTCCCGCAATCCCCAGCAACGACACCTCCTCCCACCTCCTCTCGGCGTCACGACCAGGGCTACTTGACACCGCTCTCTCACCACCTACATCACCACCATCCGCCCCTCCGACACCGATTTCAAAATGAACGCTGTCACTGAGCTCGTCAAGCGAGCGGGCAACGAGGCCCTTCGCGTCAACCCCACCGTCGCCGACATCGACATCACCACCCATGGTTCAGACTGGCTTTGGGCCGTCTTCTCCGTGATGGCCGCTACTGGTCTTGGTACCATGTTCTGGTCGCTCAAGGTCTCGCGAGGTGAGCGTGCTTTCCACTACCTCTCGGCCGCCATTCTCGCTACCGCCTCCGTTGCCTACTTCTCCATGGCTTCGGACCTCGGCGCCACCCCCATCCGAGTTGAGTTCCTCAACTACGGCCCCAACGAGGTCAACGGCATGCGCCCTACTCGATCCATCTGGTACGCTCGTTACATCGACTGGACCATCACCACTCCTCTCCTCCTCCTCGAGATTCTCCTCGTTTCCGGTCTTCCTCTCTCCACCATTTTCATCACCATCTTCTTCGACTTGGTCATGATCATCATTGGTCTCATTGGTGCTCTCGTCGAGTCCACCTACAAGTGGGGCTTCTACACCATGGGCTGCGTTGCCATGTTCTACGTCTTCTGGATCATCTACGGCCCCGGTCTCAAGTCGGCTTCGCACCTCGGCGACGACTTCAAGAAGGCCTACCTCTACTCTGCACTCGTTCTTACTATTCTCTGGACCCTCTACCCCGTTGCTTGGGGCTTATGCGACGGGTCAAATACTGTGAGCCCCAATGGCGAAATGGTGTTCTACGGTGTCCTCGACCTCTTGGCCAAGCCCGTCTTCGCCCTCTTCCACCTCTTCTCGCTCCGCAGGTGCAATTACTCGTCGCTCCACCTTAAGAGCGGCAAGTTCTCCGACTACGAGGACCTCTCAGGTGCTCACTACCGTGGTATCGGTGCTGATAAGGCTGCTGAGGCCGGTGCTGCCCCCAACGGCACTACTGTCAATGGCGCCAACGCCACTGGTGTCAACACCACCGGCACCACTGGTCTCGAGCCCGCTCCTGCCATGCGCCAGACCCAGATCACCCAATAAATGGATGTTTCCTTAGCTCTAAGCAAACGATCCATCTTGAGTAACGCGGACAAAGGCGATCTTGCTTTTTGACCAATGTGCTCAGTGCAACCCCTGTCCACGACGACCACACATCCTCGGATAAGACACATACCTCGATCAAATTGTTTGGTGTTCTGTTCACGCTTTGCTCCATCTGGCACAGCCATCGCTGAGTGCGTGGGTGCATTGCTTCCTATATTTTCAACGACATACCCAATTTCCTTCCTCTCCCCTTAATGTAGTATGATACCACGTTAATATTATGACTATCCTCCAGTCTAAGTGTGTTCAGCGACGTGACTCCGTTCATCGAGATTGACGATGAGCTCGAGTTCAGGAAAGCCTTTGCCTTCCTTTCCGCCCGGAGATCAAGGTTACTACTGACAAAGCTATTATGAGATTTGTTGCTGTTCCTGCGGCTTCATTTGGTGTTAGGATGAGGTTGAAAGGCACCGCGCGTAGACATTCACAACAATGCAAGCCGTGAAGTACACCCACTGAAGCAGCATTCGACGGTGCACACGCACACCAATGACAGGTAAGACCAACTAGGCGGACAGAGAGGACACTCTGTGCAGCAGTCAAAGTATCACCATACGAAGGTGGTGCCATCTCTGACAGTGTCGCCCGCGAAATTTCAAGCAGTGTGAAATCATATAGACACACATAATCTTGAAATTTCAAATAATGATTGGTCAGGCTTTGTCATGCTTGAAATTTGTCTTTGCGAAAAAAGTGGACGTGCAGATGTGGATTTTTCTCCCTTTTCGAGCTTTTTTGGAAGAAACCGCCGTTTTGAAGGCGCAGAGAAAAATTTCACCAACTGGAACGTCGTTCAGGGTCGAGCTCAGCTTCTTCTCATCTGCTAGCCTTGTTCACCACCATCCCGGGACTCGCCAACACTTCTCCTCATCCGTCACTTCGCTCCCCGCCAACCGCGGCTAGGAGGAACATTACGCTCGCCATCCTCGAAAGTCGTTCTGAGGGTGCTCTGCAGCTTGCCTCGCGAGGTGGGAATCTAGACGTCAACGGTGTTCCAAGGGGCCTGCCCTTGGAGTGTAGCCCACAATGGACATCAAGAAGCCCATCACCTCCACCATCTCCTCGGCGTCGTTCTCCTTCCTCACCGCCGAGGACATCCGCAGGATCTCCGTCAAGCAGATCATCAACCCTGTCCTGCTCGATACCACCAACCACCCTAATGCAGGAGGTCTCTACGACCCGGCCCTTGGGCCGATGCGACCCCATGACATCTGCTCGACATGTCATCTCAATTCATATCAATGTCCTGGCCACTTTGGTCACATCGAGCTCCCCTCGCCCGTCTTCCACCCGCTCTTCATGGGCAACATGTTTAACCTGCTTCGAGGTACCTGCTTCTACTGCCACCGATTCCGTGCCTCGCTCGTCGTTCTCACCAAGGTGATTGGCCGCTTGAGACTTCTCGAGTATGGCCTTGTGGATGACGCAGAGAACATCGATGCCGAAGAGCCCCGTTCCAACGCAAAGCTTTCCGATCTTGGCAACGAAGACTTTGACAGCGCCGACGAAGATGGCAACGACGATGAAGAGTCCAGCAAGAAGTCCAAGCCCAGCAGCTCCAAGTCGAAAGGCTCAAATGGAGAAACACCAGCCGAGTTTGCTGAGCGCATCAACAAGCAAGTAAAGGAACTCATCAAGCAAGCCAAGGCGAGCGGCAAAGCCTCGGTCGAGCCTGAAGCCGGCAGCATCGCATACACATTGCGCAAGAAGTGCATCAACGACTTTATGAAGGAGATCCACAAGAAGCGATGTGGTCAATGTAACGCCATCAGCCCCAATGTCCGCCGTGACGGTTTCCTCAAGATCATGGAGAAGGCACCGCTCCCGAACGAGATTGCATCCAACGAGCACAAAGGATACCTTCGCATTTCTCCTGTCAAGCGTGTCGCTGCAATCGAGCGCCGTTTCGCTGCAGCCGCCGCTTCCACATCTGCCTCCACAGACGATAACGATGAGTCCGGCATTGCATCACAAGCCATCTCTGTGGACAATGCACCAAAGGAGGCGGGCTACCGAGTCATGCCCGCCGTCGAATGCCAGGCACACCTTCGTTTGCTCTTCCACAACGAGGGTCCTCTCTGTTCGCTTCTCTTCGGTCGCAATGGTCCCTTCCGCCTTGGCAACTCCAACGGCAAAGTCAAGGCCAAGACTGCATCCTCCATCTGGCAGACGCCCAATGGTGCCAGCGCCGACAACTTCTTCATCACTGTCCTCGCAGTCCCACCAACACGATTCCGTCCCGCTAGTATCATGGGTGACATGACCTTTGAAAACTCGCAGAACGAGCTTCTCACCAACGTGCTCAAGACCACTTTTGCCATCCGAGATCAGATCACCGAATTGGCAAGGCTCACATCCAAGAAGGACTTCCCAGAGCTCGGCCCCAACGCCCCTGAATTCGAGTACCGTGCTGCCGAAGCCCAGCTCATCAAGGCTCGCGAGGACACTCGTCGCAAGGTGCTAAACTCGATGATGCAGCTTCAGGTCGATGTCAACTCGTTCATCGATGCCAACAAGAACCCTATGCCCTTGCGTCAGGGCCAGCTCCCACCGCCAGGTGTCAAGCAAGGCCTCGAAAAGAAGGAGGGTCTCTTCCGAAAGCATATGATGGGTAAGCGAGTCAACTTTGCTGCTCGTTCCGTTATCTCACCCGATGTCAACATCGAGACCAACGAGATCGGTGTTCCCCCCGTCTTTGCTCGCAAGCTCACATATCCTGAGCCAGTCACTGTCCACAACGTTCAGCTGATGCGACAACTTGTCATCAACGGTCCTTTCAAGTACCCGGGTGCTGTTGCCATTCGTAGCGAAGACGGCACCGAGACTCAGCTCGACAAGCTCAGCGTGGAAGAGAGGACGGCGCTTGCCAATCAGCTTCTGACGCCGCAAGAGCACTCCTCGAAGCAGGCCCGGGGCACTTTTGCCGGTCTCGGCAGCTCCACACGCACACCCATCGCCAACAAGCAAGTGCTCCGTCACTTGCGCGATGGTGACATCCTGCTGCTCAACCGACAGCCCACATTGCATCGTCCTTCGATGATGGCGCACAAGGCCCGTGTGCTTGTCGGCGAGAAGACGATCCGCATGCACTACGCCAATTGTAACTCGTACAACGCCGACTTTGACGGTGATGAGATGAACATGCATTTCCCACAATCGCAAGCCGCACGTTCCGAGTGCTACTATGTTGCAAACACAGACAACCAGTACCTCACTCCCACCAGTGGTAACCCTCTCCGTGGTCTCATCCAGGATCACGTCGTTGCCGGTGTGTGGATGACCTCCAAGAACACGCTCTACACACGTGCAGAGTACCAGCAGATGCTCTACGGTGCTCTGCGCCCCGAAGGGAAATACACTGGTGGCGGTCGCGTTCTTACCGTTCCTCCTGCATTGCTCAAGCCCGAACCCCTTTGGACAGGTAAGCAGGTCATTTCAACTGTCCTGCTCAATCTCAAGCCTGCCAAGTCGGATGGTCTCAATCTCACCTCCAAGGCCAAGGTCGCTGGTCGCATGTGGGGCAAAGACCATGCCAGCGAAGAGAAGGTCATTATCGAGGACGGAGAGCTCTTACAGGGTGTGCTTGACAAAGCTGCCTTC
Organism: Ustilago cynodontis; assembly: GCA_928865425.1. Taxonomy (NCBI): domain Eukaryota; kingdom Fungi; phylum Basidiomycota; class Ustilaginomycetes; order Ustilaginales; family Ustilaginaceae; genus Ustilago; species Ustilago cynodontis. Next base: position 472,212 of record CAKMXY010000008.1, read on the forward strand.
GGTGCATCCGCCTACGGTCTCGTCCACGCCGTTTTCGAGATCTATGGTTCCGAGACAGCTGGTAAGCTGCTCAGTATCCTCTCGCGTCTCTTCACCAAGTTCCTTCAAACCAACGCCTTCTCTTGTCGAATGGACGATCTTTTGCTCAGCAAGGAGGGTGACGAGGTTCGTCGCAAAACGCTCGATGCTGCTCAAGGTCAGGGCAAGGGTGTTGCCATGAAGACGGTCGGTCTCGAAGGCGAAGACGAGAAGAACCCAGACACGGACAGGAACCTGCGCATTCGTCTTGAAGAGGTTCTGCGTGACGATGATAAGCTCGCAGTTCTCGATGGTGAGATGATGAACTCGTCCAACGCGCTCACCTCCAAGATCATCGAGTCGTGCCTCCCCGCAGGTCTTTACAAGAAGTTTCCGGAGAACAACATGCAAATGATGACTGGATCCGGTGCCAAGGGTTCTGCCGTCAACGTGTCTCAGATCTCTTGTCTGCTCGGCCAACAGGCGCTCGAAGGTCGACGTGTCCCTCTCATGGTCAGTGGAAAGTCTCTGCCTTCGTTCCGTCCCTTCGAAACTTCGGCACGAGCCGGTGGTTTCGTCAGCGGTCGTTTCTTGACCGGTATTCGTCCACAGGAGTACTTCTTCCACTGCATGGCTGGCCGTGAAGGTCTCATTGACACGGCCGTCAAAACGTCGCGTTCCGGTTACCTGCAGCGTTGCTTGATCAAGCATCTCGAAGGTGTTCACATTCAGTACGACAACACCGTGCGCAACGCTGACGGCTCGATCTTGCAATTCGCTTACGGTGAGGATGCTCTCGACACCACCAAGAGCAAGTACATCGGCCAGTTCGACTTCACTGCCGCCAACTTCGAGAACTACAACAAACGCTACGACCCTAAGCAGCTCAGCGAGGTCGTCGAAGCCGAGCTTGCCGCCGAGCACATGAAGAAGGCACTCAAGAAGCCCCACAAGTACGACCCTGTTCTCAGCGTCTACACGCCCTCCACGCACTTCGGCTCCATGTCCGAGAAGTACGCAAAGGAGATCGAGGCCTACATCGAGAAGAACCCAAGCAAGCTCCTCGCCGACAAGAAGAAGAAGAGCAAGAAGCGCAAGTCCGAAGCTGAGGCAGGTGCTCAAGAGGAGACGAGCACCGTCGAGAAGCTGCGCTCCGCTAAGGAGAAGCTCGGTGTCGAAGCCTTCCGTGCCATGTGCAAGGTTCTCTATCACCGTGGGTTGGTCGACCCTGGTGAAGCTGTTGGTCTTCTTGCCGCTCAGGGTGTCGGAGAGCCTTCGACGCAGATGACGCTCAACACTTTCCACTTCGCCGGTCACGGCGCCGCCAACGTGACGCTCGGTATCCCTCGTTTGCGTGAGATCGTCATGACAGCTTCGCAGAACATCAAGACACCCATCATGCGACTGCCAGTCCTCGACGGTATCACCAATGACCAGATCAAGACTTTCTGCAAGGATGGAAGCCGTCTTGTTCTCAGCCAGGTCATTGACGAGGCCATTGTCACCGAGAAGATCTCGCCGAAGTACGAGGCAACTGGCTTCCACCGCCAGAAGACGTACACTGTGCGCCTCAACTTCTACCCCGCCGAAGAGTGCCAGGAGGAGTACAACTGCACCACTTCGCACATCCTTTGCGGGTTGCAGGAGACCTTTGCACCCAACCTCGAGAACAGCATCAACAACGAGATGCGAAAGCAGAAGCGCGAGCACGCTTTGCAAGCTGCTGCCATCGGCAGGGGTCAGACCTTCTCCGACAATGCTCCTGCCAGCGACAATGCGGACGAGGAAGGCGTCGAACGCGCCAACGGACGTCAGGCACGCTCCAGGGGCAACGATGCCGACTCGGATGACGACGATGGGGCCTCGTCGGACGTTGGTGACGGCGACGCCGACGATGCCAAAAGGAAGCAGCGCTCGGCCGCTCACGCTTCGTACGAAGAGGGTGACGACGAGGAGATGGCCGGTGTCCCCTCCACCACCGAAGACATCGAGGCTGCCTTCAGCAATGGCACCAAGAAGTCGACCAACGCTATGGATGTTGACAGCAATGACAGCGACAGCAGCAGCAGCGATTCCGAGTCCGATGATGGCTCGATCAACGAGGAGTGGGCTGAGCAGACTTCGGCACTCGAAAGGGCGCTGCAGGAGAACTCCAAGTACATCAACGCCTTCCGCTTCGATGACGTCAAGGCTCGATGGGCCGAGTTCGACCTTACCCTTGCTACACAGTCACAAAAGCTGCTGCTCATCAACATTGTGGAGCGTGTTTGCCGACAGAGTGTTGTCCACGAGATCCCCAACATTGCACGTGTCATGAAGCCACCTCCCAAGGCTGGCGAGGAAGGTGTCTCGCTCACCGCCGAAGGTATCAACTTCCGCGACCTCTGGGACTTTGGTTTCGGTGTTGTCGACCTCGACAACCTCTACACTAACGACATCGGTGCTGTCTTGCACACCTACGGTGTTGAGGCTGCACGTGCTGCTATCGTGTCTGAGATGCGAGGCATCTTCGACACGTACGGTATTGCCGTTTCGCCACGACATTTGTTCCTCATTGCCGACTACCAGACCGCTGATGGTGGTTTCCGACCCTTCAACAGGTCTGGTATCGCCGAGTCCTCGTCGACGCTGCTCAAGGCTTCGTTCGAGATGACCATGGCTTTCATCGGTGGATCCGCGCTGCACGGAGACGTTGACATGCTCAAGACGCCTTCGAGTAAGCTCGTTGTCGGTCGCCCTGTTTCGTCGGGTACGGGCACACCTGTGATCCGTCTTGCGCTTCCTGCGCCCATCGGAGCTGCTGCTTGATTTTCCCAAGTCGAGACAGTTGCTCTTTGCATTGCTTGTACCAATATCATTGTCAAATAGTTACATTAGTTACAGAATTTCAAGTCATGTCCTTCAAAATAGCGTCTGACGACAGTTTTCGATTAGGCCTCGAGCTGAGCCACTTGTTGAAGCGTGGGGCGCCCTGTGAACTAACGAGCGAAGGAGCCATGCACAACAAAGTTGTCTTGTTTGTCGGGTGTGAAAGGCGGAAGGGGTCCGGTGCACGACGGAGCGCTTTTTCTAACAAAGAGTCGATGTGATCCAAGCTCCGGTCTCCCACAGCACTTGCGCATGCATACTCAGAAAGGACCGGCTGATGCTCGAACTGTTAGCTTGTTACGCTCTGCGCATGTGTGAAACCCGAAAGGACGAGTTGCGGATTCGAATCGCTCTGACAAGTTGTCAAGTGAACTGCTTCACACTGGCAGCGAGCGTGGCTTCAGTGCGTGGCGCACACGTGCATGGCGCGCAACCACCAGCGTCTGTTGGAGCGTTCCGCCCCGCAAAAGCTCCAAGATTAAGCCTGCAGCGCACACATATGGAAACATGAAACGCCGAGGCCCTCTTGCTGATGACTTGTTGTCCGTTTGCTTTGGTCGCGGAGCGGATCACAATTCGACTGAGTCGATCCACTCACTGCACAGCAAAGACAAATACGATCACTTCTACGCTGCTGCTCCTGGTCGATCTTCGCACTCAGCCTCTACAAGCATATACCCTCTTCGGCGTGAATCAGCTTCTTTTCCTGCCACATGCCGTGCCTTTTCTTCCTCGAATATGGGCAACGAAAATGCAGTCCCCAAGCTGTCCAAATTCAGTCTCTTGAGTTCGATTCAGCAGGTTTCAAGGCAGTCGAGCAGGTACTCGAAGCGAACCCCGTCATCAATCAGTGGTTGAACCCAACTGCCGAGTTCTTCATAAGCCTATTCGAGACTATGAATCTGCATACGGAATATTAATTCAAAACAACATCAGCCGAACACTTTGCTCAGGCTGCTATAGATCAGCGCCAGAATCTCATCGAGAGAGCGAAGCGGACCGTTCTCACCCAACTCCTGGGCAAGGCGAGCCAGTTCTGGCTGAAGGAGAAGTTTCTGCAGACTCAATGGGCGGCTGCGCGTGTCAGATGCCTTCGACAGCGGCCGTCCAGCACATACGCACCTGGTCACCTGCCCAGCAACGCGGCACTTGAGTCGGTCTTCCCTCCCTTCACGAAGTTGATGGTAAGCTCGACAGAGTTGCTTGTCGAAGTGGCTCGTCTCCGCGCCATAGAGATATACGAATGCGCCGTCGAAGCTCCTCCAAAGTGATTGGAGTTTGGAGACAATTCAGACTTCTAAGCAGGTCCTTCCTGCTGATCAATCACTGTGCCCTTCTCTGACTAGCAAGACAGTGACTTTGAGGAGGAGGTCCATCATCTCGAAATAAGCAGATAGGCATACAAGCACAGAAATAGGATGCACTGATTGGCCTAATCTAGATAGTTCCTGCTCAGCACAGCTCGAGTCCCGGCTCGTCTTGTTTCCGTTCCCCTGTCCACAGAATCAAGAATTGGCGTACACATGCCGACGCCTTCGTCCTCTCTCTCTGACGTTTGTTCCTTCTTTTGGCGCTTGCTCAACGAACCGCCAGGCTTCCAGCCCACACAGACAGAGCTATGCATGACAATTACTGAGCTGCATGGGAGCTGATTGGCTAGAGCACTAAGCCTTGTAGCTCACGAATCAGAGCCAGTTGAGCGATTCTGAAGCTGAAGGTCAGTGAGGTATTTCGCGTAGAGTGCTTCGACTGCACGAGCTGCATGAAAGGAGTCAAGGGGTCCAAAATTTCTCGAGCGATAATCATCGGTCCCACCGTTCATCAACATCTCTCGAATCAACACCTCGACTATTTTCCGCAAACTCATGATGCACCCTAACCCAATGATATAGAACCTCACCCCAGTCGACAATGCCTTTCACTATGCTCAATATACTGTTTTGAGCTGCAGCGGAGCAACCGAACGCAACGAGCCACTTTGATCTGGTTAGATTGCTGGACAACATGCGGACGACAAGCTCATTCGCCAGTGACTTCGCATCGACCGCCCATCTGGACGTTAGGAACATGGACTCGCGTCTAGCAGGTATAGATGCGGGAAGGTCACGCAAGAGGCGACGACTGATTCAGCTCGGCTCTTCACCTCCACCCTTCACTACAGCCCTCCAGCATCACAGCTCCAAGAACACCAACCGTAACGATGCCGCCCTCACATCGCCCAAAGCAACACGGAAAAGAGTAGCGGTGCCTGCAGCAAGGAGCCCTCTCGAGCTTCGCTCCTCCTCTCCAGCTTCACCTCCGCCAGATGAGCCGTCCACCATATCGTCACATGCAGTGCAACCTCGCCCAATGAGCGAAGCGGACACCGGAACACGCTCAACAAGAGACCTACTTCAGCGCAAGCGACAATTGGATAGGAACGACCCGAGCTCGCCAATTGGAACCTTTGGAGGACCAGCTGTCGGGAGATCCGATCAAAGCCTAGTTCTGTCTCGTTTCGGGTCGGCGGTTCCGGCGACGCTCGCTCGCCATTCGAAGCGGACTGTTGACCTCCCAGTGGCACAGCAGCCTCCGCAAGCTCGTTCGAGACTTCGCAGTACGACCAGATCAGCTCCCGTTGCGGACAGCGAGAATGTAGAGGCGCCGCGGCAGCAGCCATTAAAGGTACCAAAGCAAGCTGCAGAAGAGAAGCCTACAAAGCAGAGACGGCGGAGACTAAAGATCCAACGCGTCCAGCTCGGAAACACTCCACCTTCGTCTCAAGCAGCAGATCTGCCGCTCAGTGATGCGGACCATCAGCTCAACTCACAGCCTAATGCAGATGAGCATCTGCAGCCTGGCATCTTTGACGCAGCAGACGAGTCAGAGATCAGCTACTTTCCTACGCTGCGTCCGGCAAGACATACTTCGACGGAGGAACGGAATGCTGCGGATACGACTGATGGTCCAATCACATCTACGCCGCCAAGCCGCATATCGGATCACCCGCCGTCCTGGCTTGGGCAAGATCGGCTCACTACATCAGCCCCTCTGTCGGTCGGATCCGGACGCGCATCAGGGCAAGACCCGGTGCCGGCTCAGCAGACCGAGCACCCAAGCGAGGATAACTCAAGCGTCGGACTTCTCGAAGTACTTTCGCAGAGTGCAAAGCGGAAGTTCGAGCCAGCTCAAGCAACACACAGGGAGGTTGCGCAACAGCAGCATCAGAGCAGCGCAATCGTCACTGCGAGAGCAGCAAAACCAGCACAAGTCGTCTACAACTCGGTGCACGTCAACTTCGATCCTTCTCACTTTACTCACGCCCAGGTTGAGCTCGTCGCAGACTCGATTGTTGGTAGCAAATCAAGGCGGAAGCAGTGGACGTCGGTCCATCTAGATTTTGCTGCAGAGACCAGATTCGGACCACGCCTATGCAAGCCCACTTCTGGCAAGGCCCTTCAGGCAGCATGGCGACCACCATCAAGCCACGTTGTCAGTCGAGATCTGGGCTTGTCATCAGTGCAGCTGAAGACGAAGCCCGGAAGCGATCTGCCTGGCTTTGTCCATCATTATGCTCAAGATGAAGATGCTCAGAGTGGAGAGGACGGCGATCTGGAAACTTTCAAGCACGATCTGCGCTATATTGGATACCGATGCTCGCGGACTTTCATGACCGCAGAGGCAGCGGAGGCTTACTTTATTCCAAGGCTACAGCCCTTCAATGCGGAAGCGCTACGCAAGCGCATGCAATCACGTCGCAAAGAGGTCGTTAAGATCATCGTCCCCTTCTCCGAGCCATCGCTTTCTACTCACGCTACAGCTGCTTGCTTTGTTGCGCCTCAACAACCTTCTACCGCTCCACGCAAACGCTCCCCTCCTTCAAAAAGCGGTGTAGTGCTCGTCTGGATGCATTCCACAGCACAGCGTTTCCTTCATGCTCTGGAGGCCATGCTACAAGCGGGCTTCGTTCGCACAGCTCAAACGCAATCTTACCGCCTCGACTCAAATGATCTCGACTTATACCCGTGTCCAATCTTGCACTATGTCGCCCACGCCGGCTCAAATAACGTAGTCGGATCAGCACATCGCGGCTCTCAACAGAAGAACGGGCCTTCCTACGTGGCGTTGTACGTGCACCTCGACAGGATCGGAGAGGCGCGACAGAAGCTTACAGCTCTCGAGCTTGGCCATGATGCTGACGAAGCCAGTCAGTCTGGCAGCTATCGGCCATTCAGCGATCCTTCGTTACGCCTACTTGTCACCAGTATGAAGGGTGAAGCCTTATGCTTGATCTAATTTCATGATCTCAAGCACATCTGATGCTCTTTTTGGTCTCTGTACTATATGTATACCCGCAATGCTGTATCTCTCGACCTCTTTGCATTTCAAGCATGTATACATAGCAAACGTCAACACGTTGTTCTGTATTTGATAGTGTGATTCGCGATCAGGCCTTACAGCGATGCAATTTGAGCTCAAGCTTCAATCGACAGCAAGTCAAAGTTGAAGTGTGTGAATGGCGCTGCCTCAACCTTCTTCCTCTCCTTCCTCGAATTCGTCTTCGAAGTTGTTTCTTCTTCCTTCTCAGCCACATTCGTCCTTACAGTCTGTTCCTCTACCTTCGGCACCACCGCTTCTGGCAGCGACAATAGCTCCAACAACCGGTTAGCGATTCGGTCAGCTGAATCTCTCATCCCGCCAAGATTGCCTGCTGCAGGACCGATCTGCAGTCCTGCATAAGCACCAGTAACGAACAGCGGAACATCACGACGATACTCCAAGTCAGCAGTGAGGACGGGCATCCCACCGACAAGGCGAGTTGGATGTGTTCTCTGGATGGTCTTGAGGAAGGGTAGGTTACCAAAGTCGATTTTGGCTCCAGTGGCCACCATGAAGTAGTCTGCTCGGATGGAGGCGATGGAGCCGCCGTCTGACGTGCATCGCAGTTGCAGGCTCCATTGCTTTTCACTAGTCGAATCGTCTTCTTCTACCACTTCTGAGTGGTCTTCGCCGTACTCGTCGCTATCACCGTCATCAGTTTCCCGTTCTTGCACCTGAAGGTCGAGCGTGGCAGCAGAGGCATAGGTAGCGGAAGCAATAGTCGTATAAGTCCGGATCTCCACCTTGCCCAAAGCCTGCAATCTCGCCAGCACCTTTGCGTAGGTCGGCGTAACACTTCCTCCGTTCCTAGCAGCACGCAAAGTCGTGAGTCGCTCTTGCACATCTTCCGTCTGCCAGAATTGCATCTTGAGATAGTTACTATATCGACCGACCCAGCCGAGGTCGACGTCAAATGGTTTACTCTTAAGATGACCACGGGTGAGGAGGATAACTTTGTCATAGCCGTGTTCGAGGGCACGCACTACGATTTGGGCTGAGGTTAGACCGCCGCCTACCACAACCATCTTGCGTTCAGCCGGTGCTGACGCGAGAGTAGGGGGAGATGGGAAAGGTTGGGAAGCGAGACAGCTGGAGTGCATCCAGCCTGGACCGCACGCGGGGGGAGGTGAAGAGCTTGGAAGCTGCGCGGCTGCAGGCTGTTGAGTGCAAGCAGAGATGTTGGTGAGGTAAGAAGGGATCATGGGCACGCCGCCGAATCCTACAGCACTGACTACTGCTTTCGCAGAAATGACCACGCCACTATCTTTGTCTATGCCGTCGTCCAGCTCCAGCATGAATCCAGGGTGATGGTTCCCAAAGTCATCCTGCACAGTAGATTTGGCTCCATCAAACCAAGCCATCTCCTTCACGCGACCTCTCAGCGTGGTAACTGGACTATCTTCCAGTCCAGCGACACCGTCCGAGACAGAAGAAGTCGACGCCAATGCGCTCGTCAAGCTTCCTTCATTATCACCTTCGAAGTACTCTGACACCTTGGGCCAAGTCGAAGAGCAGCAATCGTCACAAGATTGCACGCGATACTTTTGCTCCAGCCTACGCATAAAAGCATCGAACAGCGATGAGCTAGGAGTGAAGTAGTCGCGACGATCACGTTCATTGACATGCACCTTTGTTGAAGTGGCAGCGACAGCGTTCGAATGATGTTCTTTGGGTTGTTGAAGTTGCTGCTTACGTTTGTGTTTCGACTTTTCCTTGCCGACTACACCCAAGATCTCGATGAGGTCCGGAAGATTTGAATCGTCCGAGCCTCTTCTCTTGCTTGCAGCCTGATCTTCTTTTTGAAGGATAGGAGAAGGTGCTCTTTTGCCCTTGCAACGTCGACGACAGCCTTTGCCTCGCGGAGCAGCTGTGTCTTGACCGGCGGCGATGCGCTGTTCGATCAGATCGATGACTTGATCAGGCGTTCCTTCATCGGCTTTTCCATGTTGGTTAGCGTACGCGATCAAAGCATCGAAGTCGCTCGCGTCAGGATGGAAGAACATGGGCGAACGCAAATGACTGATACCCAGCGCTCGGAAGTTCCTTCTCCACAAACCCATGAACCCTTCACCTAGTCGGTCGACGACGAGAATCTTGATCCTGCCATCACACGGACATACGTCATCATTGTTCTGAAGATTCCACAGACCCTTCGCCCGCTTCTTCCTGCCTTGACGGCTTTGAGATTCAGGGCCTTTGTCGTTAGAAGGATTGGCGGTAGGGGTGTATGTTTTGGCGATCTTGGAAGGTATAAGAGCTGGAGCACGATGGCGATGGGTAAAGTGAAGATGGCGGTGTTCGTCTTCGGTGTAGAGAGCGGCCGGTCGGGATTCGAGGATGCGTGATATGACGGCGAGAGCTGCGGGACCAGCACCGATGATGACGAGGTCAAAGTGTGCTGACGCTTCGATGTCTGGCTGTGAGAGTCTAGAGGGTGATGGGGTTGCCGAATCGCAAGCGGAGATGCAGGGCGAAGAGCCGGCTTGGTCTGGAGCCTCTGGTTCTTCAGGCATAACGAGGTGTTCTGGTGTCTTTCGGTGTGGTGGTAGCATGGCGAGCGATAGTGATCCAATGGGTATGTCTGAGGACCCACGTTGTACCTCACTTCTATATACTCAGACGCACAGACTCAGGAGGGCTTACGAGCACTTCTAAGCCGGTTGCCATACCGAGCTCTTGGCGAAGCACGGTACCTTTCAGGTCATCGACAAAACTAGACAGCGGCTCAGCACAGCCTGCAAATGCCATCGGAAAAGGGACACGTCAAAGCCTGACGGTTGCCAGAGGCTGCAACGACAGATGTTCATGGCTGTCATGTAACGCGGGGGAGATGACAGGATCTTATCAGTAACCGGTGTGACCAGCAAGGTACTCAACCGACCTCGACGGTCATCTAAGTGATCTACTTCCCGATGTGTGTCCGATCGAAAATGCTACCGATCTTGATACGGATCGAGTCGTCTGCCCGATCCAAGGAGTGTTTCATGTTGGACGTTTGCGGGGGATGCCGGAGCATGACACCATATCGACATCATTGTCTGTAGAATGGTGGCGGCTACGCTTGCTGCCTAGCTGCATTGTATCGAAGGATGGCGTCAGAGTCGTGCAGCCTTCGTGATCCGCTTAGCGCGGATTCCGTGATCGACCTTCAACTTTGCACGAGTCGGCAAAGCGTGAATAATCCACCTATTTTATTTTACCAATTTCAATTTCGATACTGGACAGCTGTCTATGCTGCCGCTGGAAGGGTGCAACCCCAGATCTGCTCCTCAACCTCCGCATATTCAAACAATAGTGCTGTTGACACCATCTCGCCATCGCTCGCGAACATGATTCACAGAATGGTGCGAGACGCAAAGCTCGATTCCGCTGCATGTCTCTTTCGAAAGCCTTGCTGCAGTGACCTTTTAATTCGTGCCATTTTTGCAAGGAAACGTGGCCTTCCTCCTCGTTCTGAATTGCCAGCCCTTGTGGTCCTGCCTTCTTATCCTTGTCGTGACAATTACCCCAGCGGAGCCTTGTCAACTCTTCGAGCGCGCAATTGGAGCGCTTCCCACACATCTTGATGTCTCCAGGTATGATTCGCTCGCCATCTTGGTACGGAGTTGCACCGTCAACTTGATCTTATTCCGGAGTATGAAAACTTCCCGTTGGACCCCTTGCTCCAATCTTCCGTCTGTTCTTGATGGATCAAAGACCGGCATCTCCTCTCCTCACGCTTTTACAAGCTTAGTGCAAGCTCACTTCCGTCACTCATCGAAACCAAAAAGGCTCGGCTGGGAGAATGTCAGACCGGTATTGAATGCCTGCGGAAACGCCACCCCCTCGGCCCTCAATCATGTCATACCTCGTCAGAGTCCTCCCATCACCTCTGCATGCCATTGTACTGCCCATTGTGCCTAAAATTGCTTGCGTGCCGGTGATAAGGGTTCCAATGAAAGCTTTTTTGAGTCACACATCAAATAAATGAATATGCTCCTGACACGAAGGACGTCCCCGCGAATCTCGTGCCTTGGTACGGTGGCTTTGCACAGATAGATCTTGAAAGCAGGTACCAAGCACTAATGTGTGGTGATGCATGAACGATCTCTTCTAAGCGATCTGTTCGACGAGCTTCTGGGTTAGAAGCACGTCTCCTTGGCGAGATTGACAAGAAGAATGGAACAAAGTTTTTACGGTCGGCTGAGCTTTCGACACATACTTAAAGAGCCTCCCCGTCCCCACCCTCGCCCGCCAACATCCCTATCGACTTATACCCTTCTCGTTCTGACCTTTGACTCCCGTCGACATCAGGTCGTGTAGAGATAGCAAAGCTAGCACCGAAGTTATTAGCGTTCATCATGGTCTCAGCACCTCCTCTCTCCCAGGGAGCCGGCTACGGTGTCGTCATCGGCCTAGGTGCCCTCTTCGCCATTGTAAGTCTTTGATGCCCAACAATCGCCCACCTTACACCGGCCTTGAACCGACCTGACCAATTTTCAAAACCATTTCATTTGCGCAGGTCGTCGTCGGTATCTCGCGTTCCCTTGTCCGATACGCCGGTATCTCGAAAGACGCTGAAGAGTTTAGTGTTGCTCGTCGCTCCCTCGGTACTGGTCTGACTGCAGCCGCCGTCATCAGTTCTTGGACATGGTCTACCACCCTACTCTCCTCCGTCTCCACTGCTTACAATTATGGCGTTGCCGGCGCGATGCTTTACGCCTCGGGTAATTGTACCCAAATCGTCCTCTTCTCCACCCTTGCCATCCAGCTCAAGCGTCGTGCGCCCTCGGTCCACACCTACCTCGAGCTCGTCCGTATCCGATTCGGTACCTTCCCACACCTCACCTACATTTTCTTCGCCCTCGCTACCAACATCTTGGTTTGTAGTTCCGTGCTTTTGGGTGGTGCCGCCGCGATCAACTCGATCACTGGCATGAACGTGTACGCGGCTCTCTGGCTCCTTCCCCTCACCGTCATTGCCTACACCCTCCGAGGTGGTCTCCGAAGCACCATCCTTGCCGACTATCTTCACACTGTCATCATCTTCGTTATCCTCTTCATTTTCTGGCTCCGCGCGTACGCGACCTTCCCGGAAATTGGCAGCCCTTCGGCGATGTACGGCCTTTTGGTCAACGCTTCGAAAAACATCAACATCGATGGTAACTACGATGGATCTCCTCTTACTCTCAAGACTGAGGGGGGACAGTACTTCGCTTGGTTGTCTGCCTTCGAGTATACCGGTGTCGTCTTCTTGGATGCCTCGTTCCATCAGAAAGGAGTTGCAGCAATGCCAGAAGCTGCATTCCCAGGCTATTTGATCGGAGGTCTGGCGTGGTTTTCCATTCCCTTCTGTCTGGCCACCACTGCCGGTCTCGCCGCCCTTGCACTCGAGACTACTTACCCTGGCTTCCCTACCTACCCTAACCGTATCCCTAAGTCGGATGTCTCTGCTGGTCTCGTTCTTCCTTACGCAGCTCAAGCCTTGCTCGGCAAGGGAGGTTCAGCTGCAGTTCTGTTGCTCATGTTCATGAGCTGTACCTCCGCCATCTCGGCCCAAATGGTCGGTGTGTCCACCGTGGTCTCTTACGACATTTTCAAGACTTACTTCAAGCCTACTATCACTCCCAGAAAGCTGCTCCGCTTCAATCAGTATGTTGTGGTCGGATTCGGTTTGTTCGCAGCCGCTTTTGGAAGTATGCTCCACGGAATTGGTCTCGACCTGGGCTTTATCTACGTGAGTATCGTCATTCCAGCACCATAACAAGTTGAGAAGCACACACTAATGTTGCATACTTTCCATCCTTATTACATCGCAGAATTTCACTGGCATCTTCACAGGAGCAGGTCTCTCCCCATTGATCTTCACCTTTTTCGACACGAGATTGCATCCAGCTGTCGTTTTCCCAGGTATCTGGATCAACTTCGCATCTGGCGTTGCTGTTTGGCTGACGGTCGCATGGCACCGTTCTGGCGTTGTCAACTTGGAAAGCGTTGGTGGTGTCGTGCCTTGCTTGGCAGGTACTGGTACAGGTATCGGAGTAGGCTTGGTTCTTTCTGCGCTCTCGGTGCTTTTCTTCCCCCGCGACTTTGCATGGAGCAGGATTCCCGAGATTCTCGAACAGCAACACAAGGAGCAGGTCGATCGTGCAGCCAAGCACCACCTGCCTAGCGCCACCGAAGACAACTCGCCAAGCAACGGCAGTGAGAAGGCAGGAAGCATCAACTCGAACCCTGACCCACGGACGCAACTCGAAATCATCGAGAATGATCCTGCCTACAACCCGGCGCGTCTTGACCGTTTCTTCCGCATTGCTGTCGTTTCGGCCCTCACCATCTTCGTGGTCATCACCATCATCTGGCCCTTCTCGCTCTACCGTGACTACATCTTCACCAAGACATTCTTCGAAGGATGGGTTACCGTGTCGTTCATCTGGGCTATCCTTGCTTTCATCGGGGTCGGAATCTTCCCTGCGATCCAGGGTATCCCCGTCGCTAAGGTGATCTTGTTCAATTTGAAGAACAAAGTCAGCGGCGATCAGGACAGCTCCAGCGCCAGTGTCAACGCTGAGAAGGCCAAGGCTGGGGAAGAGAGGAGGGGCTCGGCTGGTACGTCAAGTTCGATAGCAACAGCAGAGTCTCTCTCGCCCAACGAGTTGAAGAACAAGCAGTTGCAGACACAGTCCGACTCTGCTTATATCGCTTGATGTCAAGCATTTCTTCAGAGGTCATTGTGCATGTAGACGCCACGCTTTGTGAGCCTAACAAACGTTGTTGCTTCTCATTGAATGAGTTGTGCGAACTCCAAAAGGTCAGCGACGACAATGTCTACGTAGTCTGGTTTTCCGTCGTGAGGAAGCTGGTCTTCCGTCGTCCTTGAGGATACAAAGACTGTTGTCATACCACATGCTTTGGCTGCTTGAAGATCGTATAGCTGTTGAGTAAGAAGATGAGAGTCAGAGGCATATACCCACGGATAAGCATTTGCAAAGCGACTGAGGTGAGCTCACATGCGCGGCCACCATACACCCTTGTTGTCCTTCAACGTCAGGCTCGATGTCAAAGAGTCGCATGCTTTTCTTGTACATCTCCGGATCGGGCTTGAAGCTGCCCAACACGTCGGCTGTAAGCAAAAAGTCCCATGGCAGCTTGGCGTTCTTCGCCATATCGACCATGAGATTGAGGTTGCCGTTGGTCAGTGTGCCGATTTTGAACCTTGACTTGAGTGCGTTTAGCCCTGCGACCGAATCTGGCCAAGGTTCGAGCAGATGCCAGGTGAAGTTGAGACGATTTCTCACATCTTGTGTCCACGCATGCTCTAACGCTTCGGAGGCCACATCAATCGGATGACTCCCGTTGGACTGGGACGCGGCTTCTGTCGGAATGGGCAGCGAGGTAATAAGTCGATTGAGTGCGGTGAGGTGCATCTGATCGACGGTGATCTTGTGCGGATTGCTGATGTCTGCGAGTCGCTTTGTCTCGTTCTTGTACTGTTCCCGCCATTTGACGGTGAAGTGCCGCCAGTCATATTCTTGTTGCAAGGCTTTGAGCAAGTTCGCATCTGCGATTTGAGTGGACTGGATCTCTCGACGCAATGCTTTGGTGACTGTCTCGACGTAGTCGACGACGGTGCCGAAGACGTCAAAGTAGATGACTTCAACGTCGCGTAGCTTCTCTCTGTCTTGTGTCGACATCTTCCTTTGACCGATGAAGGAGCGAAGAGTTGATGGGGAGGGCGGGCATCAATGGTAGGACGGGCTTCTGGGCGCGAATGATCTCAGCCCGAGACAGTTCCACTTAGCAGCGGAGTCGGAGTCAGGGTCCACCGCAAATGCGTAACAACCGTGAGTTGAGACTTTGATGGGATGAGCTCAGACAACAAGCACAGGCTCCGCGACCTTTTTATATATGAAGTATGGCCGTCCAGCAGGACCTCACGACTATTGCATCGTGACTCTCACAGGCAATCAAGTTGCATTTTCGCCTGCATGCCATGGTGGTCGAAGATGGTGTGCTCATCATATGCACTAAGTTAGCTTGCTTCCAATGTCCGTGCCCTTGTGTAACTGCAGCGGGTAAAGCAATCTTGGATCTGAGTCCGGCAATTGTTGACGCCGACAGCCCGATTTTGCCTTTTCTTCCTCCACAAGCAGCGACGCGCTTCAAGCTACGCTCACACGAAGAGAGCTCGCTGCTGACCGTAAGTGCAGCAGAGCTTCAAAAATCCGAGATCCGTTTTTTGAAGAGCTGCAAGTCGCTACTGTACACAGTCACATAGTGGCTGAGCAACTGCGTTCTGCACGTGTGTGAGGTGTGAATCAGATTCGAGGTCACTTTGATACGCACGGTGCCTTCTTCCAACACCATCAACCTCCTCTTCAACAACCTCGGTTTCCTTCGCACGGCTCAAAAGCCAGCAGCAACAGCTTTTAGGGGCCTCCTGAGGACGCGCACAAGCATATCAGCACCAGCTGTGGAGCGTCCAGAAGGCTTCAAAATAAGGAAGCCGTGCGCGACAAGCAGGCGTTCATCTTAACAAAGCTCAGCGATCTCGTCGATATCGCTAATTTGACCCAGTAGAAGCTGTCTCATTGCGTTGGTGTCTTTTCAAGCTGGTGGGCGGTGCTCCAGCATATCATTTCTGGGTCAGAGAGGTCGCTTAGCGATCAGGACCTGTTCTGACTGGTTCATCCCCTGCAACATCGCAAAGATTTCCCGTCAGTTCCATGAGCACCTCGCGGCCAACCTTCAAATCCATGTCTACCGATGGCAACGCAAAGCTGCATCACTTCGAGTCCGCCGATGCAGGACCAAAGCGCCGAAATGCAAGTCGCAACAACTCGCATCATGCTCGACCCGACATCAGCACCAACCAGCAGGGCAAACGCGGTGGGCAGAGCATGAACCATCTCCTCTCGTTCACGCTTCCTCCGCGTAGTAGACCTCCTCTAGCTGGACCAGCTCGCAGGTCGCGCAGAGGTGTAGCACACACACCCTTCAACAAAGAGCGCTATGTCAACGCGCAGTATCGCTTCCTCGTCAAACCGACAGGCGACTACACAGCATACTTTGCCGACCCTGATGTTTACCTCAACTGGGCTGATATCCTCCAAGTCGTCATTCCTACCTCTTCAGCTCTCGCTGGTGTTGGCTCGTCTGCATTAATATCGGATCAAACCCGCGAACCTGCCCATGAAGGTGCCGCCTGCCCGATCTGCCTTTCGCCACCCACCGCACCGCGAATGACCAAGTGCGGGCACGTCTTCTGCTATCCTTGCATCCTCCACTACCTCACTTTGAAAGAAGACAACAATGGCAGGCCGACTGCACCCACCCTGCAGCAACCCACGCAGAAATGGAGACGCTGCCCAATCTGCTGGGACGCCGTGTATGCGCGCGATCTCAAGGCGGTGCGATGGTGGGACGCTCAGGCTGCTGCTCGCGAACACGAACTCAAGCTTCAGGAACAGTACGATCGCGAACGCGCTCGACGCATCAGCGAACTGGACGAGGACGGTCAGCAAGATTTGGACGATGTTAACGAAGATAAGCACGCACCAAGTCTGACGCATTCTCATCCAGATACGCTTGCCATGCGCCTCATCGAGAGGCCCAACGTGACTACGCTCGCACTACCGCAGTCCTCGACGTGGCCAGCTTCAGAACTCGACCATCCGCTCATTGCGGTGCATTCAGCACCCTGGCATTTCCAGCCAGACGTCATGGGTTTTGCTAAGTTCATGCTGGCAACACCCGAGCTCTTGATCGAGTCGCTCAATAAGGATCTACAGGAGCTGGAAGAAGAGATTGGCGTGCTCAAGAGCTTCGGCACGGATGCAAGCGGACTCCATTTCGTGGCGTTGGCGCAGAACAAGGTGAAAGACCAGATGCAGAAGGTGCGTGACGAGCTAGATCTTCCCATTGTTCGCAGCACTATCGGACAGGCACGCAACGATCTCAAGGACCACGAGGCAGCGCTTTCTGGGCAGCTTCAGCGAACTGACCTCAGTCGACGTCAGCGTAAGCGCATGGAGCGCTCACAGACAGACGAAGAGCCGGAATCGACAACCCCTTTGCGCGGCTCGACGAAAGCTGAGACTGCAGCTGCTCGTGACGGGACAGCTGAAGCCGCTTTGGGAGCCGAAGAGTTTTTGGCACTCCGAGCACAGTCACAAGGTGGCATGATGGCGCAAGCTTCTGCTGATCGTGAAGCCACTACACGCAAAGATGAGGCACCGTCAGAAGCAGCAGCTGGCTCTACGAACAAAACCACTTCCACTCGCCAACCAAAGGCGCGTAAGAATGTCAATCCGCCGCAGCCCGAGTCCTCCTCGTACGTCTTCTTCCAGGCAGCTTCGGGACAGAGTATCTTTCTGCATCCATTGGACACCAAGATTCTACTGTCGCACTACGGTGCTTACGCCAAGCTGCCGCGCAACCTTGCTGTTAAGGTGGCTGGTGCGGACGAAGGCAGCATGAACGAAGAGCTGCGAAGGCGCTGCAAGTATCTCAATCATATTCCGATGGCGGCAGATGTTGTCTTTATCGAAGTGGATTGGGAAGGCATGAAGCTGATTGACAAAGCGACGTTGCGACCATACGAGCAAGCTCTGCGACAACGACGCAACCGCAGACGAGACAAGGAGAGACGAGAGGATCGAGCCAAGACACGCGCTGAGGAAGCCGAGCTGATCTCTAATCAAGGTGGGCCGGCGGCTGCTGCAGCTTATCGTAGACAGCAGGAGCAGCTTGCTGCCTTTACCAGCGAAGCAAACTTCCCTTCAGATGGCCTCTCGTGCAGCTTTGACCACGCTCAAGGTGGTGCTCGCGTAGAAGATTCCGCAGAAGGAGAAGGCTTTGCGTCGGGTACTTCACCAAGCTTCCGAGAATCAGCCATATTTGGCGCTGAGCGCGAGTTCCCTATTCATCCCGGAGCGGCAGGGACGGAGGACTTCCCGGATTCGCTACGAGGAACGCGCAATGGCCTGGATCGTGTCTCGATCTCATCGGACGATCAAGCAGAGCGAACAGGTCACAGCAGTGGCAGGACAGCGCCGGGTGCTACGGCTCCAGTCAAGAAGACGGTGTGGGGCACACCTGCTTCCAATTCAAGCTTCGCCAATGCCATCCAAGGTCGTGGATCCGATGCTCATGGCATATGGGATGATCAGATGGACGATGCTTGGCATGAGCTCGAAGAGGATTACATTTTGGGATCCACTTTGTCTGGTAGAAGGCCAACGGGTGCAGTTCGCGAAGGCCGTGGCCTCAACAAGCAAGTCAAAGGTGCAGGTAAAGCTCAAGTGGCTAGTGGAAAGGATAGCAATCGCACTGAAGCCTCACCATCACCTGGTGAGGCAGTCGGAACGGCCGATGCCGACAAGTCAGGTTCGGAAGCGGCTGCATCAGCAGGAGCGGCAAAGCCGAAGCGTGTCAAGAAGAAGCTCATCCTCACAGGTGGCGGTGGCGGACGTGGCTCTCGTTGAGTCTGATTTATCCACTTACCATACACATGCAACATCATCGTCGACATCATATACACATGAAACATCAAAATCGTTTGCGTTCTGATTGCACGATGATATCTCAACGAGTGCGCCGAAACAAAGCCCGGTGAAATGTTCGGCAGGGCTCGCTTAAATGAGGTGTTCGAGAGAAATGTCGCGGTGCTGCGGCAGCTTGAGACAATGTGCCTGCTCTTAGTTGCGTGCTGTGCCTCAGTGTTCGGCACACAGATCGGATCTCCTTTCCTATTGTCTTATCGTCATCGGAGGAAAGCCAACCTGTCGGCCGTCGATGAGGGTCAATCGAGCAGAAGACAAAGGTGCAGAAGAGTAGTTATCACGCCTTTCTTGGCGCGACACAGCTTTGACTCGCTGCGCACAGTCGATGTGGGGGCCAATCCAAATCGAAGCGCGTTCGCTGCTGGCTGTGCCTGCAGACCCAGCGCTCCCATATCGAACCCCAACGTGTCAGAATTCCGAGAACTTTTAACTTAAGCTCAGAGAATCTGGAAAGCGCTGGCCAAGCCACATGCCGTTGCACTTCTCCGCAGGAACAACTGCTGCAATTCTCCTGCTTCTCCTGCTGCAACTTGACCTTTTCTTAGCCTCCGCTGGAACTGCAACCTCTTGATCCTTTCGAGCTTGCATCACGCAGCGCCCTTCACTCACCTCATCACCGCCTTCGACCGTGTCGACTGCTTCAGCATCGCTTGCACAAGCTGCGATCCTTCAATCGGTCATCTTTTGGATTGATTGCTCAAAGCACACCCGTAGTGCATAGGCAGAGGAATCCGAACGGCAGTGCACCAATTCGAGATTCGGCTTTGACTTATGCTATACTGCTTCCACCGTTGATCACTTCGATTTGCGACCCCCTTCTACTTTCATCTTCAGTACATGTCGACCTTCACAGCCCTCTAGAGTATCGATCGCTTCTGGCACAGGCGTCTTCGCCTCCCTCGCCTGTCTTTGCAGTACCGCCCGCAGCCGGTGCTTCCTCTGGTATTGCCACTGGCCGTAACGTCAGCGCCGCCATTCATCATGTTCTCGTTTCTTAGCTCGAACAAAGGCAAGCGTCGCGATGACCGCCTTCTACCACTCACAGACTTCAAGATCGGTCCTTTCAAACTAGGCAGCAAAAGCAGCACTCCAAACGACGAGTTCGCGTACACCGCACTCACTTCATCTACAGAGACTGCAGTCGATCTTCCACTTGGCAATGGCGACTCTTCACGGCGACATTCAACCTCTTCCCTCGATCGCTTCAATGATATCCCATCACCGCCGCCGGGCTACAAGCCGCCATCCTACTACTCGACGTTGCTCGGCGCGACACATCGTCGAGCCAAGAGCTCTTCACGGCGGTGCAAGATCCTTACACTGGCAGCCATCGTCCTCCCATGCCTCTACATCTTCTGCTACATCATCTTCCGACCGCCACACTATATCGTGCTTCCACCAGAAAGATATGTCGATGTGCTCAAAGAGACGTTGACACAGCACATCCCCAGTCGGGCAGCACGAGAAGGGCTCTTGGCTCAACTTGCACGCATCCAACATCCAGATACCAACGCCGCGAAGAGTACAACGTCCAGACTAGTGGAGGGTTCACCACAATACAACCCGCAGTCCATCGTCCCTCCCACAATCTGGTCGTCGGACGGCAAGCCGGCGCCTGCTGCTTGGTTCTCCAAATGGAAGCAAATGGGTTTCGAGCCCATGTTCCTTGACGATGCTGGTGCCGAGAATTGGATCCAGTCTCACTTCGACAACTCCTCAGTCAAGCAAATGTGGGACTCGATGCCGCGCTTCATCCTCAAAGCCGATCTCTTGCGCTACCTTCTCATGCTAGAAGAGGGTGGTACGTGGAGTGACATGGACACTGTTCCACTCATGCACCGCACCAACTGGACCAAGGACGCCGTTCCCATCGCTTCGGTGCTTCCTGAAGATTCGGGTATCTTTAGCCGGGCTGGTTCAGCCGCCATCGGGGACTCCTCCGCCGCCTCATCTCCAGAACCCGTCCGTGCAATCATCGGCATCGAAAACGACCCTAACGAGAACTACGACCCACGCAACTTCTTCGAACGATTACGGTTGCTTCCCATGCGACGACACCGCCCACTTCAGTTCGTTCAGTGGACTCTGCATGCCGCGCCGAACCACCCTATCATGCTCGATGTGCTCAGACGCATTCTACAAGCCACCGATGTCTACCGCGCTTATGAGATCGAGCAAGAACGTGACGCTCACAGCGATGGCTGGGGCTGGGGTGACAAGTCAGTTGAAGCCAAGAAGGAGCAGGCCAAGTTGAGAGAAGGTCACGTTTCCAACCCTTGGGATGCAGTGTCGATGTCATGGAAATGGCAAGCCGGTCATTGGAGGTGGGGCTGGGATCTTCTGTCAATTGAGGAGTGGACCGGGCCGGCTGTATTCACTGATGCTGTCGTCAGCTATCTCTACGCCTCTGCAGGTGTAAGGCCTGAGGATCTATCATTGCTGAAGCAGCCAGTGCAGATTCGCGACGTCGTCATTGTACCTTCACTTGGCTTCAACCCGGCTAATCATCGCAAAGAAGGAGTCAGTAGGTTGGTTCATCTGTTCCGCGGCTCTTGGAAGGGTTGATCCCGCTAGTCTCTGTAGAAGAATCGCATAAGGCCTTGCTCGTGCTCAGATCGTCGCATCATCCACTTTAGAATTGATAGATCGCAATTCGCACCCCATTCTGTTAGCGTCCCGGTGTGCACTAGGATACTCGATCTTGTCAAAAGAGGTGTTCGTTGGTGAAGACTAAGGTTAAGCTCGAAGATTTCATTCCGGCTGTGCGCAAGATTCGGCATGCCCATCGAGCCAGCTCTGCCGATGTTCAAGGTTTCCAACCCTGTATTATCACAGATTGTGGTATTCGATTCTGATGCGCAGCGTGTCACACGGTGGCGCAGTGTTGTACCCTAATCAGTGTCTCAATCTGATGTTCGACACAGGCGCAGTGCCTGCTGAAGCGAAGCTGTGGTCAGGCAGAGCCCTACCATCCAAAAGCTGGGCAGCCGCGACCGTATATATTGAACGGATGCAGTAGGTCAATAGGCCAACGTTGCCTCTCAACCTAAGCATTGATCACAATGCAGCTTGACAGGCATCACACAGCATCCTCACTATGGATCGCCAGCAAATGTCTGGTGATGTTATCGGTAAGTGAGCGACATGACATACGTCCAAGTCGCGATCACTTTTGTCTCACCAAGCAACTTATCTTCGATGTATCCGTGACAGTCCTGGACGACACGAACTCTGACTACTCCGAGTCAGAGTACCAGCCGACCCCAACCCCTACAGTCACTCGCAACCATCGTACAAGCACCTCCACCTCCAATTCTCGCAGCAGCCAATCGACACCACGTGTCCGGGCCCGTTCACGCTCCCCCGTATCACATCGACCTGTTCGAAGACGTCACATAGCCGCTGGACGGCTGGCGCTCCGTGCCATTCTCGAGAGACACTGGCCGGACGAGGGCTGTTCTCGCTGCGCCCGTTTGGGCATCCCATGCGTCAAGCCATCAGCCGACAGCAAACGGGGGAAATGCAACCTTTGTTACGTGAGGCGTCAAAGCTGCGATTGCAATTGGATTCTGAAGCAAAACGATGTTGCTGCACTGGAGTCTCGGATAGTGTATATGGATCTGAAAGATGCTGAACTAGATGTCTGGGGGCATAGGGGCGTACTTGGCGGTCCGAAGGATAAGTGTAAGGATTATTCACTCGCCACTGGCTTTGGAAAACAGAGATCGGCGCCGAACGCAAGTCCTTCTGTTGCTAGTGGTAGTAGGCCGCCTCCTAGCGCATCCAGGTGCTCGACAGGTAGAACATCGCTCACGAGATTGAGTGCTCAGAAAGATCTCTCCAGCGGTTCAGTTCCAGCAGTAACACCTTTACAGTCACAACCAATTAATAACGACGAAGGTGCAAACGAGCAAGAGCAAGAGCAGCCGACACATGCAGACACTTCAGTTGAAATAGAATTTGCAAAAGCTCAACTAGCATCGGCGAAGCAACTGATCGCGAAGTCAAGCCTCGACCATCCAGCAAAGCGGATGCTAACTATGTATATTGACTCTGCCATCGCCGTCCTCAAGTAGTCATGCACCAAAATATATCTAGACAAATGACACCGGGCATGTATGGGTAGTTCATTTTCGTGCGCAAAACAATGATAGTCGACAATTGACACCATAAGCACGCGTCACAACACTGATCACGATGCTGAGGTCACAAAGAAACCTTGAACTCACCCTCGTCCCTTCCGCCTGCCAGCGGCGACGACAAGAGTGCTGAGACGAGTGGCGAGACATGGCGGGCGATGCTTGACTACTCCGTTTGATTACGGAGCTGTATGGAGATGCCCTTACGTCTATCGTTCACCTGTTGAGGTCCGCTACGAAACGGTACCCTCACCGATTCTGGCCGTCGTGACTTGCTCCGTCGAGTAGCGGAGCTTAGCGCTGCTTCTCTGACTACTCACATCGCTAATCACAATCAAGCGCTTGAGCTCGCCGATAAGCTCCGCGTCACGACGGAGAGGTGGCTCGTCTTTTCGTCGCTACACGCCGCTGAAGTGCGGAAGGAGTTGATGAGGCCTTTGACACATCTCTTTCACTGCGAGTTGATGTAAGACACTTCCGCTATTGTCGAGCACTTCCGCTGTTGTGGAACACTTCCGCTACTCTTTTGTCAAGTGCTTCCTCGTTTCCGCAGTCTCTCTCCAAGTGAGGCGAAGTGCGTGCTCTGTCAGTCTGTTACTCAAGCCGGCTTCAGTGCTTCTGATAAGGGATATAAGCATTCAGTTCTCTCGACAAACGACCCCAACATCCCCTCGACAGCTTGACTCGTCACCCACTCTTTCTCTTCTCCACCTTCACACTGTTCAACCTCAATTGTCCTTCTTCCGTACCTCCCTCAACCGCCTTCGACACAATGGTCCGTCCCGGTAAGTCGATCTGCTCCTTTGCGCTGTTCTGCATCTGGTGCTCAGCTGATACAAGTAATCTTCTCTCCGCCTTGATGCAACAGCCTCGAAAGACGACATCAATGGACCTTTTTTCCATGTCGATTCTCGTGACGTTTTGAACATCGTAGGCAACTTTGGTAAGTATCGAGTACCCAGACTATGCTTAAATCCGTCTGAAAAGATCCAAGCTAACCTTTTGAACGAAGCAGAAGTCTATCCCGGCGTTGTGTCCCCTCTCCTCATCCACGCCGCCAAAGCTTGTAATCCAAATGATCCAAATAGCTCGCGCTATGCACTGAACGCGAAAGCAATCCTCGAGTATTGGAGATACGCTACGGCGGACGCCCGACGTCACGTCATGGAACGACAAGCCGTCTGTCTTAATGGACAAGGATGCAACCATGGCCAGAAACAGGGTGGTTGGGACAGCTACGTAGACACATCTCCCCACGCTAACCGACTCTGGGCCAACGTTAGTACCTCAGCGCTTCCATCCGACACCTTGATCAAGATTGCTGACCTCCTCACTTTATTCTCCGATTCGCAGCTCTGGAAAGGCGTCCGCTCTGGTCCAAAGCTCTAGGCTGGAACGGTCTCCGCTCTCGACCGGCGTTCAGCACCCGGCTGCAATGCTCGTCGCCTGACCTCGCTCCAACTGAAGAGTGACGAGCTTGCTCGCCTCTTCCGAGTTCAGCCTCGTGTTTCGTTCCAAATGTTTTCTTCGCCCTCATGAGACCCTACGACACAACCTTACGCATCGATTGACCAGCGTCGCTCTGTCGAATATCTTGTAACCTTGCGTCCGTTTTGTGGTCAATGGCAAATTTTCCTCTCAAAGTCGAACCACGTCTATGTTGACTGAACAGAAAGTATGGTTGACACACGATGACACTCCGAAACACAATCGCAATCATCAAGTGGCCAACAGAAAGCAAGTTGTGCATTGATCAATGTTCAAAACGTTCTCGCTGCAATCTAAGGCTTGTACCCAGCCTCAGCAAGAGCCTCCTTAATGCTCTTCAACAAATAATCAATATCACCTCTCTCCTTATCGTTCACAACCGTAACACCCATGTGACCGATCCTAAAGTACTCGTCCTTCACCTGCTTATGCAGACCAGCGGCAACGACAATGTTCTTCGCGACCAACTTGGGCAACAAATCAGTCGCCTTCAAGCCCTCAGGGTAACGCACAGCAGTCATACCATGAGCGCCATCCTTCTTTCCGTCCGCAGCGAGCTGCTTAAGACCAAGCGAAGCGACGAAGTCCTTGACCTTGTCTGAAGCTGCGACGTGTCGCTTGAACCTGTCCTCGATCGAAGGGGAACCCTTGGTGATAGTGGTCAAGCTAGCATGAAGAGCGTAAATAAGGTTGGTGGGGGGAGTGGCAAAGTAAGCGCCGGTACCAGCTTCATAAGCCTTCATGACAGGAAGCCATCGAGACCAAGAAGCAAAGTAACTGTTAGGTGGAACAGTACGCTTCTCAAACGCAGCGATGGCTTTCTTGCTAGCAGCCAAGACCATCAAACCGGGAGGACAGCCGAGACCCTTTTGAGTAGCAGTGAGGACAACATCAATCCCCCACTCCTCCATACGGATCTCCTCGCTTCCAACACTGCATACACCGTCCAAAACCAAGATGGTCTCGGGACTAACACGCTTCACGACCTCACCGAGGCCCTTGGCATCACTGAGAACACCAGTGGAAGTGTCGACGTGGGTGAAAGTAAGCACCTTGTACTTCTTCTTCTGCAGCGCCTCCTCAACTTCGGCGAGCGAAGGCTTAGAACCGATAGGAGCCTTGATCTGGTCGACCTTGGCACCGTAAGTCTCGAGGCAGTCGGCGAAGCTATCACCAAAGTATCCGGAGTTGAGAACGAGAGCATCCTCGCCGGGCTGGATGACGTTGGCAGCAACATGATCCCATCCGAGAGTACCGGAACCAGCGGTAAGAACGGGCTGTGAGTTAGGCGCGAAGAGAACCTCGCGGAGCATACGGATGCAGTCGCCAAAGACAGGAATGAAGTCTGGCGAAACGTGCGACATGGCGGGGTGAGCATTGGCCAAGAGCACGTCATCGGCGACCTCGATAGGTCCCGGAATGACGAGCAACTTGTGGGGTGCCTGCTTGAACTCTTGAGTCGACATGTCTTTTCTTAATGTGGAAGGGAGCCTGTTGTGAGAAATGTGCTGTGTGACTTGCTGAATTCGGTTTCTTGCTACTGTGGTGACGTCGCGAGTAGTCGGAGCATTTGACGATGTGGAAGGCCGCCGCGAGGGGATATGTTCAGTATTTTCCGACATTGGCCCGGATAGAGATTGACGACAGGCAGGCATGATGTCGGTCGTTGCAGTGTTGAGCAGATAGAGATGTCGAAGAGATCACGAACGTGCGAATGTATGCGATGCGATAGATGCAGCAGAGACGTCGTCGAGAACGAAGCAGGGCAAGAATACGAGGAGGCCAGTCGGCGCAAGCGAGATGACAGGAGCAGGATAAAGGTGTTGGTGGGTCGAATGGCAATGGTCGAGACGTCGAGGTGGGAAGAAGGTGTTGGATGACGGGGAAGACAAGGGAAGCAGCGGGGCGCGAAAGTGGGCAGCAGCAGGAGGAGGAACGCAGAGAAGAAAAGGGCCAAGACCAGAAGCGAAGGTTGGAGAGCAATTTCGCAGTTGTCGACCGAGCACGTCCGAAAAAGCAGCAAAGGGTCAAGTGCCGCGAAGAATTGACCGCCACGGCGAGGAAATTGACAGCAAAATCAGAGCGGGAAGTCGCGCCAACGGCGGCAAAGATGGGCAAGCGGGGAAGAAGATGCATCGGGGAAAAGCCCCATCACAGAGCCAATTGGCAAGCGAGACCGTGCGAATGACAATCGTCGAAAAGAGACCGGCAACCAAGAGATTGGCGGAAGGGTCAGTGAAGAGAGCAAGCCGTCGTAATTCGTACAGCAAGCGAAAGGTCCAAATCGGCATGTCATCGAAACCGGCGGTATTCCGAACGACCGAAGCCCGATCCGCGATCGAAAGGTCAAGTGTCCAACCAACAACAGCATCAATGGGGTGTCCGGACAATATGGTCAAGAACGCGAAGACGCCATGCGAGCCCGCAGCAGCAGCAACGGCGGTCAGACATACATGCGCAGATGCCCAACGGATGCCCAACGGATGCCAGCGTCATGTGATGAGAGAGGGCGGCGTTGTTACAATCGTCGTGTCGACCATCATCGAGGAGAAGCGGCGACGAGTAAAGTCGACAATGCATAGACCCAAAAAGGTGCACATCCAGGCAAGAGACGGCCCATATTCGGGGGGAGGAGCAGGGACGCAAATGGGCGTAGACGAGTGTCGCGAAATGGGAGTATGGACACCATTCGTCGGTAAGATGTTGCGGTCAAAACGCCAGTCGGTATGTAGATAAGCCGAATAACCACAAAAGCGGAATGACATACGGCGCAACACCAAATGATCGTCGTGTGCGGGCGTCATTGAAAGAAAATTGGGAGAGAGAAGGAGATGAAAAGCAGCGAAACAGTCAGTATCGATGTATGCTCGACGCTCTAGGATAAGTCAGGTCAGCTTATAGCCAGTATGAGCATGGTGATGCTGCGATGCTTACACTCTGTAGCGGATGACGGTCTAGCGAGCGAGACGAAAACAGTGATAGATGATGGAAGATAGAAAGCAAAGCTTGCGATTGGATCGGAAGATGTTCAAGCATAACGGCAACTGACCCGGTTTTGTGTTGCATACTGTATCACGGTCTGTGTGGAGAAAGACAGCTCTTCTCCGCCTTTCAACTTTGAACGCGGCGGCTTGTCCGGCTGGATCGGTATTTTCTATCTCGCTCAGACCATTGCGCCGGACTAGACCGAAATCGAATCGGGTTGCCTGCAAATGTTGGCTTATCGGCGATGAAAATAGCAGCCGCATTTAGAGTTCGTCTCGTGTCCAATCAGGCTCTGCTTGCTCCACGCAACAACCGCGTACAGAGCACGTCCCAGAACGCATCGGGATTGGACCAAAGGTACAAGCTTGAGAAGAATCGAGCAGGCGGTCAGTGACCATTTCCCCACTCTTGGACAGCTCTCATCGGCGAACAGCTTCGTCACTTTGTAACACCATCCTCTGTCTACCTTTGTTTGCATCTCCGGTCTCTACAGTAGGTATCACAGATCACGCCTGCTGCGAGGGACAAGCTTCACATTCGCTCGAGCTTTTCACTGACGGTAGCACTCGATCTCGTATTTCGACACCTTCGCACAAATTGCTCTTCGTCTCTGCTGGAACGCCAGACATGCGGTTCTTCTCTCTGGCTGCTTCGGCTCTTCTCGCCCTGGTCCCTGCCGCCCTCGTTGCGGCCCAGGCGCACGATACCCCCGAGCTCGGCATTGTCACCACTTTCCCCAACAACCCCTTCTCTAGTAAGTGACCTTTCCAACCCTCCACTTCCTGCGCCATGGTCGATGCTGACTTCTATCACCCACTCCAATTCTTCAGTCGTCAAGAACGGCCAGGCAAACACCGTAGTCTTCTCCATCACCAACCCTCCCAAAGAAGACCGTCTCCTCACCCTTCAGTCTGTCACCGGTGCCTTCCTCAACCCCAAGAAGAACGATGGTCAGCGTGGCCGCGTCCTCCGCAACATGACCACCACCGCTTTCAAGTCCCGTCCTCTTCGCTCTGTCGGTGGTCGTCCCGTACAGATTCCCTTCGACTTTGTTCCCGAATTCAAGCCTCAAGAGCTCTCCGTCGAGTTCAGCCTCCTTGTCAACGACGAACAGACCGGCAAGAAGCACCGTATCCACGCCTACCGCGGTAATGTCCAGGTCGTTGAACCTCCCAAGAACTGGTTCGACTTGCAGCTTCTTTCCGTTTACGTCATTGCTGCTGCTGTTGTCGCCGGTATCGGTTACGCTGTTTACTCGAGCTACCTCAAGCCCGAGGAGAAGACTGCTACTGGTAGCAAGAAGTTCGAGAAACCCGCTGTTGTGCAGCAGTCTGGTGTTCAGGATGAATGGATCGTAAGTAGACAAGCCTCTTGACCGGATTCGACTTTTCAGCTGTACCGAATTGGACACTGACCTCACTACCCTTCTTCTTCTTGACTCCGATGTTGTAAAGCCCGAGCACCACCTCCGCGGACGCAAGGGCAAGGGCAAGTCGGCTGGCGCTCTCAGCAGCGGTGACGATGAGCCTTCTACCCCCAAGCGACGAGGCAAGGGCCGCAAGTAAGCTTCTTTCACCCTTATAAACGCACCTTCTACGTTCCTTGCAAAACGAGACTGTTGCCGAATAGCTGGATAAAGCTATCTTGAACTGGTACGGAATCTTCAACTGCATTGAGCATTCTGTCACATTGTAAATACTGTTTTCAAGCTACACCACTTCGTAGGCTTTGAAATGCGAAATCACCATCAAGGCAACAATATCCTCTGCTCTATCCCGTTCTCGTCGAAAGGTTTTGCTCTCAAGACAAGAAGACCGATGGCGAGGTTTTGCGTCAATTGCGAAGGTTGGTTGTGTCGGGATCGGGAGATCGTCGGACATTCTTCTCGCAGAGGGCTGCACACGTCAAAATCGGCATACAAGCCTCCACAAGTGTTGAACCCTTTTCCTTCTTGTGCAGCTGTCACTCGGATCTGGTGAGCTGCAGATGCTGATCAATCATGAAGCAAGGGTCCAACCTCGACGTTCGCTTCTTTGACACCCTGTCTCGTTGTTCTTTACTGTGTCTCAGGGTTGAGCTGCATTGCCGTATCAGCGTCTGTTGTAAGCCACTCGGCGCTGAGCGCAGGAACAAGATGGTGTTGTACAAGATTGAGCTTTGTGTTACCGTACTACCACCCCATCTCCTCCTCAGACCCTTTCTCCCACTGCATAGCTCCGGCTTGTATAGACATCATGACGCTGTCAATATCACCCAGCAACCCGCCTTACCTGACCCTGACCATCTCCCAAGCCCTTTCCTTGCCATCCCCACCTTCGCCGGAACCAACACAACATGCAACAGTCAACTCGATGCTCGACGCTCGTGCACGTCACATGCCTGACTCGCTGGCTGCTGGGTTCACCTACCTCACACCCAAAGGTGATTGGCAGTGTCATACTTTGACCTATGCTCAAGTTCGCAAACTTTTAATCAATTTAGCCGGCGAGTTAAAGGGAAAGCTTCCGGGGAGGGAAGCAAATGCGAAATCGCCCAACAAGACACCCTTGGTTGCTGTGCTTTCTCCATCAGGCATCGATTTGTTTGGACACATCGTTGCGCTGTGGAGGTTGGGGTATGGTGTGCTGTGTATTGCGCCTGGATCACCTGCTGAGTCGATAGCCAATCTTCTCAGGCTGACCGAGACGAAAGTTGTTTTGGCGCATGCATCACAGATGAAGGCTGCAGAGGCGGCTGTAGCTGCTGCGGCTGCTGAAGGAAAGGACCAAGCCATCAAAGCTGAGGCAATAGAGATGCTCGCAGACGTATCCCACCGTGTATCTACCAGCAAAATCGCCGGCGCAGCAGAGACTCAGGAAACAACCCTAGACAGTGCTAGCCCAGAAGACGTCCTCGTAACAATGCACACCTCAGGCTCATCCGGTCTGCCCAAACCCATCTATCAGCTACATCGGTTCTGGACAACATCCATGCTCTCTGCTCCCGGTCGCGAGCTCTCCGCATTCACGACGACTCCGCTTTTCCACGGAGGAATGTCCGATCTCCTACGCAGCATTCAAGCTGGTTCCTCCATCTTCTTTCACCCCACCGCTGATCCTGGTGCGCTCTCCACCCAAGCCATCTGCTCAGCTATAATTGCTTGCAAGCAGCCCATTTCGTACTTCCTATCTGTTCCATACATTCTTGACATGCTATTCACTGACCGCGCCGACGAGGGTCGTAAGATGCTAGCTAGCATGGAACTTGTCAGTACTGGCGGAGCTCCTCTCCCTCAGCAACTGGGCGACGATATGGTCAAGCAAGGGATTAAACTCGTCAGTAGGCTAGGCAGTTCAGAATGCGGCTTTCTAGTGTCCTCCTGGCGAGACTTTGCTCACGACAAAGAGTGGATTCAGCTTCGCATCCCCGACAAACTCGGGCAGAAATGGATTCGTTTCGAATCGCATGATCCCACCTCCAGCTGCGGTTTGTACGAGCTTGTGGTCACCAAAGACTGGCCGACTAAGCTCGTTGCTAACAGAGACGATGGTAGTTACGCCACTTCGGATCTCTATGCCAAGCACAATGCCCTACTTAATACGTGGAGATACGACTCGCGATCAGACGACACCATCGTTCTCGTATCCGGCAAAAAAGCTACTGCTCCGCTAGCAGAGTCGAAACTCGAAGCTTCTCCGCTTGTCAGTGAGGCGATAGTCTTCGGTGCGAATAGAGCTATTCTCGGAGCCTTGGTCTTCATCGCCCCTGAAGCAGCGCCTGAAGGAAAACCATTTGACGACAGCGCAAAAGTCAAGCTTTTAGAACAGCTTCAGCCGGTACTGGCTGAAATCAACGCCGCCTCTCCACCCCATGGACAGCTCGCAACTGAGATGCTTTGTCTCATTCCACCAAGCGAAGCACAGAACATCCCTCGAGCGAGCAAAGGAACTCTCCAGCGCGGTCGGGCATACCAGCACTACTCCAATCTTATCGACTCCATCTACGTCGATTTCGAAGAAGGACGTTCTCTTCGGCTCCAAACACCGAACGCATTTGGTGCAAAAGAAGCACTCACGGGGCAAGATTTGATCGCGTGGCTGCAGAAGAAAGTGGAGAGTATCAACGGCACCAAGCTTTCACCGGATACAGATCTTTTCGTAGCAGGAGTAGACTCGATTCAGTCAGCGAGGATTCGGGCTGCAATCCATCAGAATGTTGAATTGGGTAGAAGGTTGTTGGAGAGAAACGTTGTTTATGAGTATCCCACACTGAGGTTGCTTGCTGGGCATATCGAGGTTGTGCGGGGCGGAGGGAATGGAGTAGAGGCTGGAGCGGAGGGGGAGAGACAGCAGAGAGAGGTTAAATTGATGCGTGAACTCGTAGAGATACATTCAAAGTCGCAGAGCGACAGAGGTTTTCTGCAGCGAGACGGAACGAGCGCTTCAGCGGGGACGCTATATATCCTGACCGGAGTGACAGGAGGCTTGGGAGCACAAGTGCTGGATCAAGTGGTGAAACAGCCAGCGCCAGAGGATGTGATTGTATGCTTAGTCCGCGCAAAAGCGGAGGAATCCGTCCATCAGCGTGTTCTTGATTCCCTCTCGTCGCGCAACCTCGATCAAGCGCACTCTTTCGTTCAGTCGAACAGCGATCGAGTTCACTGCCTCCCCGCGGATCATTCACGTCCAGATTGCGGCATACCCTCCACCTCCTTCCAAACATTCACTCACTGCGCAAAGGTAGTCACGATTCACTCCGCATGGTCAGTCAACTTCGTAGCCGGTCTATCCAGCTTCGAAGCAGAAAACATCGCAGGTTTATCCCATCTTATCGACCTTCACCAAGCCTTATCTTCTCTCAGTCAAGATTCTGCCTCGTCTTGCTTTGTATTCTGTTCATCCGTTGCCTCTATCCTCGCACAGAAGCCGCCGCAAGGAGGTAGGCTGGACGAAACGCTCTCAACAGCACCCGAAGATGCTGTCGCTATGGGATACGCCCGCAGTAAATGGGTAGCAGAACAAATCGTTTTCCGCCGTGCCAAAGCTGCGCCGTCCCGATTTGCTGTCGTTCGAATCGGTCAACTGTGCTCAGACACAACCCATGGAGTATGGAACGAAAACGAAGCATGGCCAATCCTCATTCAGATCAGTCAACAAATCGGTTGCTTCCCAAATCTAAAGGAGAGACTCGATTGGGTCAGTACAGATATCGCTGCCCGCGCTATCCTCGATCTTGCCCTCACTCCAGCCACGAAGGAGAGTGGGGAGGTGTACAACCTCGCTCAACCCACCAGTGCAAGCCAGAGTGAAGTTGCAAAGTGGAAAGATCTACACAACTGGCTTCAGTCTTCCGGTTTAAAACTGCAGCTCGTCTCTCCAGAAGAATGGTTAAACAAGCTAGAAACGTCAGACTGCGATCATAGAGGATTGTTTTCGTTATGGCAGAAGAACTTTACCTCTACTCGGACGGCTGATGCTCCAACCCGCTTTGTATGCGATAAAGCACTAGACAGAAGTACCGCCTTCCAAAAGTGGCAGAACGAAGGGGTGACACAATCGCTCATCCAAAAAACCGTTCAGCGATGGAAGAAAATCGGCTTTCTCCAGTAACCCAGATCACACTCATACAAGGATAGATGCTCACAAATCTCACCGGCACAAACAAAGCGTTGATTTTGATGAGAAAGGTGTATGATATTCTTGCCTGTGGCAATGCGTGAATGAAAGAAGAGATGATGACGTTCATGCGGTGGAAGAAGCAGCGCTTGACGCGGGTCCACTTTCATTCGGACCCTGTCTCTGCGGTGGAGGCGCACCTCCTCCTGGTCCCTGCGGACCTCCATGCTGTGGCTGACCATAATGAGGTCCTCCAGGGTACGGTCCATGCTGTCCCGGGTAGTACATATGAGGAAGTTGACCACCCGGTGGAGGGTGTGGCTGACCCTTCTGCAAATGCGGCGGTGGTGGTCTAGGAACTCCCGCAGCGCCTGGTGGAGGCATTGGCATAAACTGCTGCCCTCCTGTAGGCGGTACATTACCCATCTGCGGACTATACATATTTTGAGGAGCTCCATGCTGGTGCATGGGGTGTTGGAAGTGCATTTGACCCACAAACTGCTGAGGAACTGCACCGTAAGGCATGGGACCGCCTTGCATGCTAGGTCCCATTTGCATGGGTTGCGGCATACCAGGTTGACGACCTTGCGGCATTCCTTGAGGTTGCGGTTGACCTCCGGGGTATTGATAGGGTCCTGCGGCACCGTAAGGCTGGTAGATCATGCCAAAGGGTTGCTGCTGAGGTCCAGGTCCGGGTGCAGGTCCGGGTGCGGGAACAGGACCAGGACCTCCCTGTGGCGCAGGAACAGGCATCTGACCAGGATGAATAGGCTGAGGCACCGGCTGCGGCGTCTGAGCCCCCGGATGCATACCAGGCTGCACTATACCAGCATGAGGTACAAACAATCCAGTACCGTCATCCATCGCACCACCAGGAGGAGGCATGACAAAGTGCTGGCGATAAGGCTTGCCACTGAACGCCCACATAGGACCGACAGACTTTGCATCCGGCACCTTGCTGACTTTGAAAGGGTTAAAGTCCTCGCGGATGTGCAAGCTGCCGGTCGACTTCTTGATGAGTTTGTTGCCAAAGAAGGGATTGGCAGGCGTTGCTGCCGAGGTAGAAGCCACAGGTGGTGTACCAGTAAGCGAAGGTCGCGCCGATAACGAGGAGGCAGCAGCGGAGTGCGCCGGACTGCCCGCGGCTGCTGGAGCCGGGGCCACAGCTGCAGGTGTGAAGGAAGCACCGCCGCCGGGAGTGAAGCTGGCCGCATTGGGGTTGAACGGTTTGAACGAACTTGCCTTGGCACTAAGCTTGAACGAGGAGGTGCTGACAGAGGAGGGCATGCCACCTTCCGGTTTGGCTGCTGTGTTCTTTGCCGCATCGCTGCCATCGGCGTTGATGCTGGTGGTACCGGCAGCAGCAGAAGCCTGTCGCGCCCTCAACTTGTCTGGGTTGAAGGGTGGGATCTTGGGGATCATCATCTTCTGAAGCATCGCCTTGCTTTCAGCAAGCTTTTGAGCATCGCTGCTAGCTTGTGCCGAACCAGAGCCTCCAGCGGGGCTTCCCACATTGGACGACGAAGCCTGTGCTGCTCGCGAGGTGGCCGACGACCTGCTGGCATCTGCCTTGGCCAGAGGCGTAGCAGCCGAGTGCGAAGGAGTTGGGCTGAGACTCTTGTGCAGGCTCGGATCGCGAGGCTTGTCCGATGCCGTAGCCTTGTCCTTCTGCACCATATCTGCTACGTCTGAGGGCATGGGCGTCTTGAGCTTGAATGAGCTACCCCACGACTTGAGATCAGCGAGACGCGTGTCTTTCTCCTTTTTGGCGAGCGCTGCCTTCTTCTTTTCGAGACGCTCACGCTCCGAGCTGACAAACTGACGGAAGTCGGCAGTGAGAGGGTTGGCAGCATCGATGGAAGGTTTCTTGCCAGAAGCGTCCTTGGATTGCGGTTCTTGGGGAATGCTGGGACTGGGCACCTTGACGTTGACGGTTGGAGGGACTACGGAGACGGGGGGTGGTGGGATCGTGGTGGTTTCGGTTGGTGTTGAAACGTCAGTAGCAGGTACAGCAGCAGCGGTGCCATTAGCCTTTGGCGCAGATGCCTGAGCAGCAGCGGGCACCGCAGCGGGAGCAGCAGGAACGGCTGGAGCCTTCTTGGCGCCAGCGCCACCTGCAGCTGCAGCCATCTGCTTGCGTAGTGCAGGTGGTACATAGGCGTTGGGATTACGAACCACAGCACCGTACTTGTCTTCCTCATTGACACCCGAGTCATCCGCCTGACCTCTCTCTTCAGCCAAGTGTGGGTTGTTGGTTGCCTGGCGCATAATTTCGCGGGCAATGCGGTCGGCCTCCCGCTCGCGATCGCGGAAGTCTTTGCCGCTGCGGTCGAGCTTGGTGGTGTAAAGATTCTCTTCATAGTTGGACTTGATACCAAAGCGGGCTTCGTTGGCAGCAAACTGATCCCAGGGCTTGTTTGCACCGCTGCTCGATGTGTCATCAAGACCACCACCAACATCGTTGGGGGAAGCCCATGCGGGCAGATCGCCGCTGGGACCATCGAGGTCAGCCAGGTCGGGGTCGTCCGACCACTTTTGAAGTGTTCTGCCACTACCAAGGGGATCGAAAGCCTTCGAGATTTCTGTGTCGGTGCGGAAGGCTTCCTTCTCGCGTGCCTCGCGCATTTCTTTGGCTTGCTCCTGCACCCTGAGCTCTGCAGCCTCGATGCTCTCCAGATCCTTGTAGTTGACTAGCAAGCTCGACTTGAACTCACCCAGCTCGGACTGGCCGTCCTTCTCTTTGGCAGGGAGGATCTGCTGAGCGGAAGAGAGCGCGACCGAAACTTCACCTCCGTCAGTGTTGGCTGCTGAAAGGATACCGAAGAATTGGGTTCCGCCTTTGACGGTGACAGTGACGGGGTTACCAACGAGCGTGACCAACAAGAACATCATTCGATCGTGCATAAGCTTCTGCGAGTCGTCCTGAGCAGCACTGGCGCCAAGGGAAGGGAAGGCGGCGGATGGCTGGTTGGTGGTGTTGGTGTTGGCTGCAGCGGCGCGCTGGTTGGATGCTTTGCTGTTGCTGTTGTTGGAGTCGAGAGACGGTCGGGCGCCTGGCACGTTCCTCTGCTGGCCGTGAGAAGGTGTGCTGTGGCCGGAAGAAGCATTGGAAGGAGGCCCGTTACCCCATCTCGAGGCATGAGGAGCACCACCGGAGCCTGCCCGATTGCCTGCTGCTCCGCCGCCACGGCCTCCAGCTTGATGGTTGTGTCCACCGCGAGAATTGTGGTTGAAGCCGCCTCGTCCTCCACCTGCGCCGCCCCTCGTGCTACCGTTGGTCGCCATCGTGCTCGTAGATTACTATCAGCAGGTGTGTTCTGCGCG
This sequence comes from Ustilago cynodontis, assembly GCA_928865425.1. Classification (NCBI taxonomy): domain Eukaryota; kingdom Fungi; phylum Basidiomycota; class Ustilaginomycetes; order Ustilaginales; family Ustilaginaceae; genus Ustilago; species Ustilago cynodontis. The sequence goes on from CAKMXY010000008.1 coordinate 508,530, forward strand.
TTGCAAGCCAACCTCGGCCTAGCAGAAGGGTCGTGACTAGGATTGTGATGCGGCTGCTAAAGCTGCTCAGCGCTGCATTCGTGATGTCCAGACGCTCGAAGATATATGACAGCGTCGGAATCTAGAGAAAGCTGACACGACTAGACGAACGAAGGGTGTTGCAAATCTTTGTCGGAGGAAGAGCTCGTTGCGTCCGTTGACGTATATCGAACAAAGACGCACTTGTGCGTCCTGAGCTCCTGAGTCTGCTGCAAGTTCGAGAGAATGCAGAGAGTGTTCGGCCGCCTCGCCAGGAAGAGACAGAAGAAGTCTCGGGGCAGGTTCTCCAAGCGAGGAGAATAGGAAAAGTGCTGAAACTAGAACGTTATGTTCTTGGGAATGCAGCCGCGACCAGCGATCGAACGAGTGATCCAGCTCGTGATCCGAAGGTTGTCTGAAGGAAGAGAAGGAAGGGGAAGAGGGTGGGTCGAAGTGCTGTGTTTAAAGCAGGATGAAGAAGAGAAGGATGAAGGGTGGAAGGTTGCGGGCGGCTGATTGGAATTCCTAGCGTGGAGAAGCGACTAGAGTGCATCGAGCCTCAAGGAACGAGAAGGGAGAGCGTGCGAGCGAGCGAGCGAGCGTGTTGCAGACTGCCATATCCAAGCAAACAGACGACCGTGCAGACCAAAAGCAAGCGAAGCGGGAAAAATGCTCCAAAAAAAGGTCTCTCGTCGCTGCTCTGTCTCTCTCTGTGTATGTCGGAGTCGCTCGACTGAGTCCAACTTGAAATACACAGAGCTGCGTATTGTAATCTGGCAGCGTGCCGGTTTGTAATGTTGGCGGCCTTGAACAGAGCCTATTTTGTAATCAGATCGGGAAACGGCATTTCATTTCGCTGATGCTCAAGATCTGTTGTGTCTGCAGAGCACAACACCAACCATACTCTTAAAGCTCTTCATGCTGCGGCTCAGTATCATTTGCTCAGATGCCCAAGTATCCCACACACTCGATATCGCTCGGGAATAAGGTGGTCTATGTAATGCAGATGACTGCATGGCTTTTTCATGATTGATGACACTTCAAGTGGTGGTTGGCATGATACATAACAATCGCAGCTGAAGAATACACCGTTACGTCCAGGCACATTTTCTTCAAAGTTCTGAGCGAACACTCGGCGAGCCTTGCCAACGGAGCCAGTCGAACCACCCTGAGATCTTGGTGGCATCTGCAGCGCCTGCTCCACGAGCTTCAGCTCTCGACGACCACCATCCTGAAGAAGCACCTCCAAAGCCAAGTGTGCTGCCAATGGGCACCTTGAGAACTGTTGCACAGATCCAGACGGCTCCTCCGCCGCCAATGACGACCAGCCCAATGTAGCCCCAGAATTGCCAGCGGTTGGTAGTGAAGCTGAGTGCGTTGCGATCATTGCCCCCTTGCACAGCGCCTTTCGGATCCACTGCAATGGCGCAGATGAGACCATATAGGTCAGCAACCTGGCCTTCACGAATGCTGACGTTGAGTGGACCAGCTCCCAATCCGGGAATCTTGAGCCCAAGCTTGCGGCAGTAGGTATCCGGCTGGACTTCGTGGCGCTGTTGTGCCAGATCCAAGTCTGCTTTTGTCGCTACAAACAGTGATGGCATCGACTGCAAGAGCGGGTACTGCTGTCGCAAATTCGAGATGTAGCTGAACGAGTTGGTGTCGCTCGAGTCGTAGACGAACACAATGACGTCGGCAGCCGAAAGCTTGGCGGTGTTACGCAGCACCTCCGCCTCATATCGCGAGCCGAACTCCTGCAACACAAGATAGCGTTCGGCACCGCCTTGCTCGACCGTGCTGACTACACTCATCATCTTTTGTGTTGGCTCGTAGGCGTTCGCAAAGCGCTTGCCGACCATGTTACGCAAGATGGCCGTCTTGCCGCTCCCTGCTGCACCGAGCACGAAACCCAAGAAAACGCTTCGTTGAATGGCACCCTTCTTCTTTTTATCCGTCTTCCGTGGCCGTGTCAGCTTCAATGCAGAGGTTGTGGATGGTGGACATGGTGTGCGGTTGCGGGATGGTCTCGAGCCAGGCGGACCGGTAGGCGTGAGTGGTATTGGCGCTGGAGTCGAATTGCTGTTGCAAGAGCCTGCGAGAGGGAACGAGGGATAGCCAAGGTAGGCGAGATATGCCAGGGTGGTGCGGTGGTCGAGAAGAGTAGTCATGCTCCACTGCGCCAGCCAACCTTGTAATGTAACGGCACCGTGCTCATCAGTGATGGTGGAAGCAGGGAAGCCAGTGTCTTGCCAAGGATGGCGGTTGTCCGGTGCGGTGACAAAGAGGCTGTCCAGCTCTTCCTCGCTAAGTGCGCCATCGCGGTCCTTGTCATGCACTTCAAAGATGTCGGTGAGGAACTGATAGCCGTGCGGTGAGAGCTCGACGGAGCATTCTGGTGGAACTGCAAAGGCGGGCTTGACAAACGAATCTTGGAGCGTGAGATCTGCGCCGTAGCCAAAGGTGCGCAAGACTGTCCATGTTGTTTCGAGTCGACCGCGTTGAATGAAGAGTGTGTGAAGGTAGAGGAAGCCAGCCATGGTAAGGCTTCCTTCGCGCAGATGTGGGTGATGCGCCGGTGCGTCTCCGTTGGCACTGGAGCTTGAAGCGGCGACACTGCCGTTCTCGTGATTGTAGCGCAGACCTGCAACAGGGGCTTGAATGACAAGATCCTTGATACCTTCGAGCTCTTGCGCTTGTAGTGGTGTGTCGAAGCATTTGCGTTGGAAGTCGTTGAGCTCTGCATCGCTAAGCAGACCATCCTTGTCCGAGTCGCAGAGACGGAAGATGCGTTTCAAGGCGTCGACGCAGGCAGGTTTAAGGACGTGTTCACGACTGTCGTAAAGCGGTGCTGTAGGGTAAAGAACGGCCTTCTGAGCAAAGTAGAATACTTCGCTCACATTGAGCGGGATACGCGCGGAGCACTCGACACAAGTTTCGACTTCCTTGAACTCGGCCATGACGGGTGCGAGCTCATCCTCGAGGGCGGCATTGGTGACGTTGCCGGAACGAAGGTCGATCTTGTTGCCAACCAGGATGACGGGTACATTGATGCCTAGCGAGCGGATGTAGGGAAGCCAGTAGGTGGGTATACGGTCGAAAGAGGAGGGTGCCGAGATGGAGTAGACAATGCAGATGACGTTGGCTCTACGAAGCTCAGCCTCGAGGTTGGCGCGATGTTCTGGACTGGAGCTGGTATCGACGATCTTGGTCACGACTGCTTCTGGTGCGACTTCTGGTGGCAATGTGATTGGTGGGACGACCTTCTGGACTTTGGCGACATAAGCTTCCTTGACAAGCGAGGTGATAAGGGTCGACTTGCCGACATCTGGGTCGCCCGCAAGGACGATGCGCACGTCCTTGCGCATGATGAGAGTACAGCTTCTAGCGCGCCACTGCAGCGACTATGTCCTGTGTGAATGATAAGAGCAGTGACGGAGGGAGGGGCTCAATTGCTGCCAGAGAAGAACCGCGACGGCTGAGTCGGACCGAATCGTGTGGAAGACGATAGGAGAATGAGCTGCGAATTAAGCCAGCTTGACTGGATTGACTCGACCTTTCGACAGAGAAGGCGACGGATCCGAAGGTGCACTTGGGGTTTTGAATGGCAGGCACCGTCGAGAATGGTGCTGCTTGAGAAGCGTGTTGCAACCGCGATGACGAGAATGAGATGGTGTGGCAGCAGAGATGCGAGGGCCGTGGTGATGTGTTTCAGGCTCGCTCGTGGAAAGCTCGCAAGTGTAGCAGCACAGCAAATGCAACTCTTGAGCCGCTGCTGCTTCAACTCTCTTGTGTCTGACAAATGGCAAATCCTTCAAAAAAAATCCATCACCAAAAATTGTCGCTGAATTCCCGAAAAGCTCAAGCCAGCAAGAAGAAGAAACGGTCCAGCCAACGATGTCGCAGCTGGTCAAGATACTCTCATCCTAGCTGGAAGGCAGGTCTTGCAATGCTTGCTCTACAGTCGAACCTCTCAAAATGACACATTTCACCTCCATAAAAAAACGCGTATTTTTTGTTTTAAATTAAAGAAAAAAAACAGCCTGAACATCTGCATGCCACATCAATGTGAGCACAGACCCCTTCATCATATACACCGTTTTTCAGCTACAGAGCTCACAAGGACAACATATGCAATTTCTCCTTCCTACCACCACACCACTCCAACACACTCACTCTCAAGATGCCCAAATCACCAAGAACACCTGCTTCAACAAGCCAGAACCTTACACAGGCACAAAAACAGCAGCTTCTCACTTACTTTATCTGACTTCCAAACTCTAACAGTCAACTGGTCAAACAGCAGGGGCAGATTCTTCAAACCAGGCTCAATCTCAGCACTCCAATAGACCAACAGCTTTGCCTCAAGTTCTCTAATGGCTGGCTAGAGAAGTTTTGCAATATGCCTCAAGCATAGATTCAGGCTCTCAAAGTGGCTCAAGACCTCTTAGCAAGTCACAACCTTCTGTCACCAAAGGTTTTTGAGGCACTTGTCACATGTAGCAATCAAATTGTATCAAAATAGTTCCAGAGTGAGAAGTTATGGCAAACAAAAGTTACTGCATCTTTCTAGCATGTCTGGTTGCTGAGATACATGAATATGGGTCTTTGAAGGTGTGTTCATATTTTTCCGAATTTTAAAAAAATAAAATGTGTCATTTTGAGAGGACTGTAATTGCAAGACGCTGCAAGACGCGCAGCTCAGTCCAAGAGGAAGCTTTTTGCTCTTCTTGCCCCGGATTGACCTTCGGGTTGAGACCTTCTTAACTTTGTCAAGAGTGTCGGTCAAACAATCTTTTGCCAGAAAATCGTGATCGAATCGTTCTTCCTTTTTTGAACTCAGCCAAAAAGGAGAAACACTTCCTTTTCTGCTTCCCTTCTTGCCTCAACCATCCACCTGTCCCTCACTTTCTCTTCCTTCCTTTCTCCTTTCCCCGCTTCCACAGACAGCAAAGAAGCGGAGTGCAGTGACTTGCAACCGCAAGGCTTGGATCGCAGCATGCTGAAAGGGATCGACGACGCTCTAGCTCTTTGCCAGGGCAATCTTGCCGTCGTCTTCGCACGACGCCTCCTCTCGAGCGATCATATCTTGATCAACGTCGAGGAAACGCAAGCGAGATCACAAGAGCTCAGTCCTCCCATCAGCGTATCCTCAATCAGTCTTCAAGGGCGCACTTCCACGTCAACCATCTCTTCGCTGTCTTGTCCCTTCTCATTCAGGTAAGTTCTGTTCTTGCGGACTTCTGCTCACAGTGATCTCATCGCTCTATCGACATCGAGTCGACGAACGAAGCACCAATGCTTGGGGCAGAAAGTAGAATCGGCTTCCAGTCCAAAGGCCACCGTTACTCGCCGGCACATTCTATTGGATGTGCCTTCAATCTGGTCTGCCTTCGGGTAGACCCATGCGAGTGGGAAGGTCCGCGTACTCCTCCTACCTTTTCGGCCCAAAGTGCCGAGGCCGGTCTCTGATCTCCGGAAGGACCGCGACGCTCCCTTGCTGCCCATATAGGTCCTCGGATCAAGGTGGATCAGCATCGAGTGTTTGCGGGCTTCTTCTCGTAACATCTGCTCTAGCTGGGCGAGTTCAAGCTTCAAAGCGCTGGCCGTCAGTGCAATTTTTGCCATCGACACAAAGTGCCCACACCAGAAATGATAATCTCGTCAAGCCTCGATGATGTCAGCAGTCTTCCCTATCGCCCCTGACCTTCAATCCCTCTGCAATACAATGCGTTTGTAGCCTCGTGTTGCATCTGCGGTGCCATTCGATCTAAGGACAAAGCCCCGCGGACACGTCCTGTTGTTCTCGCTTGACTGTCAGTGCTAGAGTTATGCAATCCCAAGACACCACCCTCCATACAAATGTGGAATGGGCAAGGAAGAGGATAAACGGTCTCTAGTCTAGCTGCGTCAAGCGGGCACGTAAGTCTGCGCTCGGGCACCCTGGACTTGCTCGTCAGGCTCAGTGTGGTCTTTAGTTCGAGTGGATTGCGGCACGCATTGGAGCGGACAGCTGTTGCGATGGGTTGGGTTGTCATCCCTCTATGAGGAGCTGCATCGCCAGGCGTAGAGAATGGAACCGGGCCGCCAAAGAAGATCAGGTTTAGATTTGGCTTGGGCCGCAAGCACCTGCTGTCGATCGGGCCTTGCGGCTGGCACAACGCAGACCAACCTCGTTGCTGGTCGGGTGCTTGTGTTCCCCCAAGCCGGGTCACGGCTGTAGACTGCGCCAGCTTTTGCTAGGACGCATGTTCGGGGTAAGGAGGATGCTCAGCCTCTCTCTTTCTTCTCGGAGAGAGGGGGAGGTGAAGGCTTGAGTGCAATCGGTGGCGTTTCTCCCTTTCCCCCCACTGGGAGGGAAAGGGGAACCAACTCAACGCGAGACTACTCTTGGTCTGGAAGCCGCCTTTCTTTCTTCGTTCGTTTGATTGTTTCGTTTCCTTCGAATCGTGTCTCGGCGGTGATCGACATGGTAGAAGTTCTCACAAGAGCATGGATGCGATCTCTATCTTGTTCGACACGTTGTCGTGTTGAAGAGGAAGTGACCTGAAACGATCAATTGCTTTCGTCGACATACCTTTGAGAGGCGCTTCTGTCCCCCATAGAAGCTGCTTTTTGTTGGCCTCAGACGAACACATGTTACCCTCTCCCTCCTCTGTTTCCTTCCTCTCGTTGGACCGTGTCCAGCAATACACCTCGCAATGCAAACGATTACATTTAATAGAAAAGACTGCATTTCGTGAAAGAATCATATGTTGAGAAAAGCGAAACAAAAGAATCAAATTGCGTTTGAAACCAAGAGAGACTAGAAAAGAAGAGCCGACGGAAACACTCAAGACTCTGCACGTTCAGCTTCGGATACGAATACCTTTATCCTGTACAACATTGTTACCGAACCTTGCAGCTCTACCCGAACGATCCGGATGATCCAAACCCAACGCATCGTCCGGCTGGAACTTATGCTCGTACAACAAATCTTCATCCTCCAAATAAGTAGGTTGCTTATACGTCGATGACTGAACCAGTGCAAATCTGTACTTTGCAAACTCCTTCTCCGGAATTTCCAATCGTTCTTGCAACCTTCTTCTTGTCTCCTTAAAAGGTTCGTTTCGCTTAACTACGAATCGGAAAGGTACACCGTGTGTTCGTACCAATTCCTTACTAAAATGGAAAACATTGATAATCTTATCGTCCTCTGTCAAGCTGAATTCTTCCAACGGGATTTCTTCCGCGAACAATTCGGCGTTTTCACCAATGTTACCGATCATTTCAACGCCGTTAAATTCTCGCTGTTGACGACCGTTGAGAATCGCCTCAAACAGACGAACTTTCTGACTCCCATTCGGTGTCAATTTAACCTGCTTAGCAAGTTGATCTGTAACTTCAACAATACTAGCCGTCTTGGGAAGAAGGAATTGATGCACCGAATCTTCCTTGTTGTTAATGCCCGTCCAGAAGATCTTAAGATTGCGCTTAGTCTCCAACTCGATAATGCTGACATCGAGAAGCTCGTAGTACAACAACGAGGCTTGACCTTGAATGTAACTTGGCGAAACAATCTCGTTGACAGTCTGGTTAGCGGTGCGCTTGAGCACCGTCTTGGGTGTACCATTGGGACCGTTGCCCGTAGTGAAGCGAAGCTTGAAAGGATCGTGCTTGAGACGCTCGCCTGCCTTGGCAGCCATCATATCGTAGGTCATCTTCTTGCTAAGTGTCAACTCGAACTCGGACTTGTAGTCGACATCTTCGAAACGAGGCTTGAAGAGCACCTTGATCTGGTTCTGCAAGAAATCGTAGAACTGAATCGGGTTCGAGTAAAGCGACTGCGACTCGTAGTCGTGTGCATCCTTCTCCGAAAGCTCGATTTGGAAGCAAAGGACATCACCATCCTGAATCTCGCTCTGGGAGAAGGTGGCCTTGGGCTTCATCTGCTCGATCATACCAGGCTTGATCTCCTCAAACAACTTGACCTGCGTTGTTGGTGGCCAGCGCATGAGCTCGTTGATGGTTGGCACCAGGTCGCCCACCTTCATGTGGCGCTGCACGTAGACGCGCGAAACACCAAGCAGCGTCTGTCGCGAAGTGTCAAAGTACTTGAGAAAGATCATCATCGAAGGGTTGGCCTCATTGTTAGGGATGTCACCGTTGACAACTTCGAGGAAGAGACGCAAGTCATGCTGGCGCGATGCCATTCGGTCGCGAACGGTTTCGAGTGTGAGGTTGGGGTCGTTCTCCGGCACGACGGTGTCGGGTCGTACCGTCTTGTTCTGACGGTTGACAAGGACCCACATGCGGATCAGCTCCTCGGGCAAGTTGTACTGAGCTGCGATGCGCGACTTGAAGTTGAGGTAGAGCTCATTCTTCAACACACGGAATGTCGGCAGATCGGTTGCTGGAAGGTTGCGCTCCTCGAAAGTGGCAAGATCGAAGCCTTGGTGGCCACGGAAGGTGTCCTCGGTGATGAGCTTGACAGTGAGGTAGAGGTGCTGCTCCTCACGTTCACGCTTGCGGGCCTCCATCTGCATTCGCTCATCCTCGAGTCGCTGACGAAGGTGAACAGGTGTGTCTTCGGGTGCCAGTGGCTTGAGCACCTCGTCGATGTCGCGCTCGCGAACGTAGACAAGCATGTATGCGTTGGTGAAACGCTTCATGGCACGAACGGGGGCGCGGGCACCGATCTGACCGGCGGGGTGGCCGTTGGGGATCTCGCCTCCGTAGTTGTCTTCCAACACCTCCTTCTCGGTGACGGGTGTGACACGATCATCGTCGAATTTGAACCATTTGCCGTTCTTTTCAGGCTTGAGCAGTGCAAAGTAGTGACCACCGTGCAAGTCACCGGAGTGAACGAGGACACCATGCAGCTTGTACTTCCAGTCCTCCTTGCATAGCGGCGACTCCTTGTCGATGTAGTCGGCAAGGTCGATTTCAAGTGGGAACTCGTGACGGTCATTGATCTTGACCATCGAGTCCTTCTCGATATCGTATTCGAATCGCTTGAGCTGGAGGTGCAGAACTGGTGGGAACTTCTCAAAGATGACACCCTTCTTGGCATCCTGCAAACCATACCCTTCAGCATGATACTTGTTGTCGCCCTCGAGCATCTCGGTCTGAACATAGTCGCGGAACGAGTCGGCGAGGTCATTCATTCCCTTGACGTTGAGCTGGATATCGTAGAAGTCTTCGGATCGCGACGACTCATAGTCGACGTTGACACACTTGAGATACGACTTCATCTTGCCGACAAAGAGACGCGTGATGGCACCGTCAGCGGCAGTGCCCTTCATCTTGGTCTCGAGCTTCTCCTGCAAGACACGGTTAAACTCCTGGACGTCGTGCTGGAGGAAGCTGTCGAGCGACTTCCATCCGAACGACTTTGTCAACTCGTTGGTGCCGACGGGCTGATCTGATGTCTGAAGCAAGTAGAAGACACGTTGAAGCGCCAATGCTACGCTCTCAGATGGAATATCGCCTTCGGTGGGTATTTGGTAGACGGCCTTACGGAAGTACTGTGTGCAGAAGAGGGACTGGAGGAGCGAGTTCATGTAGCAGGTAGCACCTTGATTCTTGAGTCCGACGTAGCCGGTCTCCTTCTTTGAGTCGTAGTTGATGAAATTATGCCAGAGGACACCGGTTGGATCCTTGAGAACTCGGACGTATGCGGTGACATCGGCGCAGTCATTCTCGATGATGGGTCTGCTTCGACCGTCGGCGGGAACAGCCAACTTGCGAAGCTCGTTGAATCGGGTGAATCCCCAGTCCATCTCTTCGGCTGTGAAGCGGTGATGTGCTTGACTGGTGGAGAAGATGGTGGGATCTTGTGGATTTGAGATGACAAGGGCAAACTGTGCGCAGACGTGCCAGCCCTCGGGACTGCCCTTGGGATCGGCATAGTCGAGGTAAACCGAGACCATATCATTGGGTTGGCCATTGGAGTTACCAAAGGGGAAAAGGAGTATGCGCCATCGATGACCGCCGCACTCGAACTCTGGACCCGTGATCCTCTTGTCTAATGTGCGCCAGCCTTTGATCTTCCAAGTGCATACTGCAAAGTCCTCCTCCTCTTGCCCAAGATCCGCAAGATGCTTTTCAGCAAATGCCTTGGCGTCGTGAACGGACACTGGCTCTTCTACCTCCATGGGACTAGCGGCGTTCTTGTCCATCTCTGGGTTGACCAAGGCGGTCGAAGGATCGAGATGTGGGTCCATATTGATGAATGTGATGTGACGACGACTGCTTCCTATCCAAGTTTGAGAGTTTGCCGTCTATGCTGAATCACTGAGCCTACCTCACACTTATAGTTCAAGTGGGTTTGTATGCCTGTTCCCACGTGGTGCGGCCGAACTGCCACTGGGCTGTCAGATGTCGTGCTGCTGCGGAGTGTTGGGTAGTGATGCAAGACAAGTCAGAGACAGATGGGTCTTCTGATCTCGAACTGCGAGCTGTTGATATTCGCAAAGAAGCAGAAGCTGATATCGAGTCTGCCGGAAGTCGAACGGAGTTGATGAGAGTTGACCAAGCCGCTATGCGAAGGATGGGGCGAGTCAGAAGTGGTCGACTGTCGTCCGTAAAGACAGAAGATGAATGCAGTCTACTGGGGGTAACGACGACGTGTTGCTGGAGCGCGGCGAGATGCACGGCTTGCTCGCGAGCGGGAAGAGGGTGGTCGAAAGGATGGGTGAATGAAGGACAGGGACGACGACGAGTCGAGGGATGATGGTGACGACAACGACAAGGGACAGTGAAGATGCAAGCGTCTGTGACTTCTGGCAGGCTGCGATCGAACAAGGGCCGGAGACTGACTGACAGTCACAGAATCAGACTCAAACGAAGAGTGTGAGTGTGTGTGACCAAAATCAGGGCAGCAGAGGAGCAGAACTCAAAGAAGGTGTGAAGAGACAGGCAGCGCACCAGCAGCAGAGGAAGCCGTGACTGAGCCTTCCACAGCCTTTGTCTCTCTCTCTCTCTTCTGGTTCGTGCGCAGATGATGGTCAGAGCGGGTCCAGTTCCAGAAAATGGCACGGCAAAAGCTGAAATTTTCGAGGCAACAAAGCCACTTCCGGGCGAGATTCTGAAAGCGTAGAGAGCTCTCCGGCCCCGTTTTTCCGGACAGCAAACAACAAAATGCGCCGGCCTAACAGCATTGACACCTGCGATTTTGTTAGGGTTCCATCGTCGACTCTGCATAGCTCTGCCGTCATCACTAGCCTGGGCACGCAACCATCCAGCCTCTCATGTCCTAATTGCGTGAGATTCAAGCATCTGACGGCTCCATGAGGCATCCTTATAGATTTATACTGCATAAGGTCGTGGATAATAGTCTTCGTATGGTCCTTGGACAACGGCATGACGGGCAGTGATCGAAGAGGGCGAGGCCAGATGTGGAAAATTTGTTTTTGTTAGGGCTTAGGGAGCAACAATTTGGACTTTGATCGTGCCGGCCTCCGGCCCGTGAGAGCCTTTCTTGCCTTGCTCGATGCTGGTGAAGACATGCTTATATACTCCAAGCTACTTTGCCGGCGTCGATGGGCTTGATACGCTCGCTCTAGTCGTAGTTTGTGACCAGGCTGCGTTTAGCTGGTATGTGTATGGCTCGTACAGCAATTTGACAATCAAAAACTTGGATTGAAATGGCAACCACAAAATTCTGGTAGAAACACTCCAGAAGCCGGCGATTTTCCTACGCTTGACGTCAAGCAGAGACGCAGCAACCGCGACAGATCCTGAACCCCTTGCATGGAACACTCCAATGGAGAGGTCGGTGCTTCCAGATCGACGCTCTGCAGAACAATGCCGACCAGGATCTGAAGCAGGCTTTTGTTTGCCGGTTCTACGACAGCCCACTCATAGCCTCGAACATCAGACAGCTGACCCAATGATCGACACATTGCCGCTCTCGTACAGACGATCTCACGGGTCCGGGGTCATCAATGCAGACTCACGAGAATCCAAGATCAAGAAGGCCGAAGACCGAGTCGGAGGACAAGGAGATCCAAATTTCAAGTTGGCGGCAAGGACCAGCAAGGTCAGACAAAGCAAGGCAGCTTGCAAGGATCAAGAAGCAAAGGGAGCTTTGCAAGGCGACACGGTGCAGAAGCTTGCGCGACCGAAGACTGGTAAAACGCTGGATCTGCATTCTACATTTTGAAACCAACACCGAAGCACGGCCGCGTGAGCCAAAAGGCAGACGGATCAGCGTCTGACAGTCGAGTGCCCGTATGCTAGGAGGCTATGCTACAGCAGCTGTCAGAGGCGCTGAAGATAGCTTTTGCTTGCTTCCCACGGTTTCCGAGGCTGGCTCGGCGCTGCTCCGTCTCTCAAACACATTGACGTGGTGGCTTGCACACTGCAGTATACCTTGCATTCCTCGTCCTCAACCGTCGTGACGACCATGTCCACCGCCGCTGCGTCACGAGTCAAATTCTGGATCGTGACAGCTCAGAGAGATCGAGCGTATGGCCCACGTAGCTCGACAAAAGCACTGCGGCAGATCAGCAACACGATTTCTTCTGCAGCCTCTGCTCATTGACGCCAACTGCTGGTATCGGTGAGGCGGTGCAGTGCACTCTAACAAGACCGTGTCATCTTAAGAAATCGAACGGCCAAGTTGGACACCTAGGCGGTTATGCATCTTCACCAAGCTGAGCCCATACGGGAAGGCCATGACATGGGGTCGTAGTGAACATGCAGGCCGGACATGGATGCGAGTGACACCGAGGCCGAGCTGCTAAATTCGTCACGTCTCTTCGAGCAACACGTCCGAGCTGCCTTTTCTGGTCACCGAGCTGTCATTCTGATGCCGCTCGTCTGAGCAGACTTTGACCAGAATGAACCTTGTATAGGAGGTTGATGCAGACGCTTGGTCGATCATGTCTCAAGAGTCAAGAGCTTGGTGGTAAAAGGCCACAGGTCTGGTGAGTGTAGTCGGCCGCCTGGTGCTCCGCTCGGGCTGTCATGCAGCTTGACGTGAAGCCGACCGATGTGACACTTTTTGTCAAAGGGAACCCAGGCCAGCTTTTGATTCACTCGGCACGTCCGACTCAAAGATGAGCGCGAACATAGTTCACACAAGCTTGAGCAGAATCTTGCAATCAAACCACACAAACAGCGAGCTCTCAAGGCATTGCAAACTCGACAAAATGGCAGGAGAAGAAAAAAAAAAACTCAAAAAAACTCAAGAGATGAAAGTGACAGCAGCTTGTCTCAGCTGTAGCTGCTGTTCGGATTGGTTCCGACTCGCGTCTGTTCACCTCGCTTAAGCGCTAGAATGGCGAGACCCTTTCTCTTGCTCACTCGCTTTGCCGCTTGCTTGCTTCTCTGGCCTTGCCCTTTCGAGCCAGCCTGTCCCGTGCCTTGAGCCATGGTCGAGAAGGCTGCTCCTGTGCGCTGCAGTCAGTGCTTGCGATCTGCCTTCGGCTTGGCCGATGGAAGCATCGTTTTGTGCCACTCATATCTCAGCGCTCTTGGGCTTGAGGGTGAGTGTGCAGCTGTCATGCATGCCTCTCCGAGTCGCCTTTTCAATCGTTCGACTGCGAGTGTACGCAGTGTGCGTGCTCGAGGTGTCGGTCGGGCTGCAGTCTCTGTCGGCGCTTCCGTTCGATGTCCGAAGCAGCTCTTTCCCCCTTCCCCCCCAGCTCCTTCTCTTCTCTATCCTTCTTTGTGCCGTCTTGTCTCAGTGTGTCTCTGCCTATCTCTCCATTTGGAGCAGCTCGGTATGCTCTTGGACTAGCTGCATTGCTGTGCATCTTCCGCTCGTGTCTCATCATCACCATCTCCGCCTCGTCGTTCTTTGCATCTTTGCGACATCGAATCCGCTCGCCCGCTCACTCGCGCTCTCTCCTACCTCACCTTGACGCACTCGACCTCCGAAGCTCATCGTGTTCCAAGTCGGTGGCGCTCCTCGACGTTAAGCAACCTCGCTTCCATACCGCGCGCCCCCTTTCTTTGGCCCATCTTTGCTTGCTCCTCGTGTCGTCGAATCGAATCTGCCAGCCTCGTCTCGTCTTGGTCTCGTCTCCATTCTTGTCGTCATCTTGATTCCCTTCCACCATCTATCTCTCTCCCTCTCTCTCCAGACCACTCCACCTCCCACCTTGATCCCTTGCTCTCCACCTTCCCTTCCCCACTATCTCTTATCCAACTCGATCGCATTCTTTTCCTGGTCGACTACTCTCTCTTACCAACCACATCTTGTATCACACAACTTCGACGTTTCGTTCAGCTTCTCTCGTATCAAAAAGATCGTCTCCAGCTGTCTGGCATCGAACCAACTGTCTTTTCTGCTCTCTAGTCTATTCTTGCTTCGATTTCCAAACACCTTTCAGGCACCTTTCTTCATCCAGCGGGTCTCTTTCCAACGCACGCTCACAGTATCAACAACCTGTCCTATATCGTCCTCTTTCCTCGATACTCGAAGTCTGTCGCTCTTGACTTACCATCAACACACCCACACCCTCACCTCTCATAGCTACACACACCACAATGCGCACATCACCAGCCATCGCGGCGCCCCTCGCTTTCCTTGCTGCTTCCGCCAATGCCGCTTCGGACGCGTGTATCAGCCTTAAGGGTAGTACCATGTGCCCTTCCTTCCAGAACAACTTTGTCAAGCCTAGCAACCTCTCAGCCGAGTTTAGCTTCTTCAACACTGTCACCGACGTCGCCTCCTTTGACTCCCTCTTCCAGTATTACATGACTTCGTAAGTATCGCATGACCCTCATCTCGACCAACACGTCACACACATGTTGTACTCATTTCGAATTTTTGAATCGGCTTCGTCTTCTTCGCATTGCAGGCAAAATGGATACCACAACGACAAGCTCCAGGACGGCCTCGGATGCAACACCACCCTTGCACAGAACGTCACCATCCAGTGGCAACAGACCGTCTTCTGCTCTCAGTTCTCCCAGGCATCTTTCGAGTCCGGCTGCACTGCTGAAGTCCCACCCACCCTTGTCTGCCAGGAGACCTGCAACCAGTACGCCTCGTCCGAGGAGGACATCGTTGACAACACCGCCTACTGCCGATCCACCGAACAGCTCAACCCCTTCCAGCGAAGTGTTCGTTCCGACACCCTCTCTAATGACTACTACACCTGCACCGACTACAGCTCCCTCGCCACCACCAACGTCAACTCCTGTGTCACTGGTATCGAGAACGAAGGCAGCTGTGGTTTCGGTTACTCCATTGACCAGCTTTGCGCTTTCTGCGACCCTGCAGGCGGTGTCACTCCTCCTCCTTGCTGTTACGAAGCCCGCTCCAATCTTTCCCAGTGCTCGCAGTGGGGTCACCCTCTTGCTGCTACCATCCGACCTACCACCACTGTTGCTACCAATGTTCCCGGTGCTGCTCAGGCGACTGCTGCGGATGTTTCTGGCTCGGCTGGTTCCAACTCGGCCACGGTGACCAACGGCGCTGCCTCGCCTACTGCTACCGGCAATGGCGCTAGCGGCCAGAACGGTTCCTCTCGTACCAACTCGGGCGCCGCCGGTGCTTCTTCCACTTCGGGCAGCAACAACGGCGGTATCTCTGGTGCCAACATGGCTCCCGAGGGTCAACAGCTCGTTAGCGCCGATGAACAGGTCTTCAGCAAGGGCGAGCTTGCTGGTATCGTTGTGGGATGCTGTGTTGGCGCTGCTATCCTCGGTGCTCTCCTCGCTCTCTGCCTCTTCCGCCGACGTGGTGAGAGGAACGACACTGAGAAGAACACTGTCTACGGTGATGCTGCCAACGAAAGCCACGTAGAACGTCCTTGGATCCAGAGTGAGGAAGCCATGGTCAAATCTCCTGAGCTTGGTCGACCTTCCACCGATGCCAAGTTTGCCAACACTGCCGGCGTCGGTGCTCTGACTGGTGCTGCTGCTGTTGCTGCCGCCAAGGGTCGTGACTCTGCTGACGAGCGTCCCAACAGCGCCATGAGTGGTGAGACTGGTACCGATGGGCGTGGTACCACCATCCCTGCTGTCAAGGACCAGTACTCTTCGCATGACATCTGCGCCGGTGAGACCGTTGTCGCTATCTACCCTTACAACGCTACACTCAACGACGAGATCACTCTTCAGCCAGACGATGTTGTCACTGTTCAGCGTCTCTACGATGATGGATGGGCGCTTGGCCGAACCGAGTCTGGTAGCGAAGGTGCTTTCCCATTGGTTTGTGTCACTTCGACCAAGGGAGGCACTTCAGGGTCGGGCGAGAACCTTGCCGGTTCGACCAGCGGCGGTGTCACAAGTGGTAACGAGGGTAACGTTACTTCGTCAGTAGATGGCGCTGTTACTGCGGAAGGTGGCTTTACATCAGATGCTCCTAGTCGTCATTAAAGCCATGCATCATCCTTCCTTGACCCTTCGTTCCCCTTAGACTTTCCTCCCCTTCCATCAACCTTCCATTAATGGTCGGCTTCACCGCTGCTCTTTTACCTTCTTTCCTATGTCCCCTTGTCCCACATCCTCGTACTTTTGTTCCCTGATCTGTCTCCTCCTCACTTTTTTTTCCCAGCGACTTCTGCCCAAAGCGCGAAGGCCCCCCTTCCTTCCCCCCCCTTCTACCTCACATTGGTGGGCTCACGATTTCCCATCCTCCGTCTTTTTCCGCCAACTTCCTTGCTGAGCTCGGAAGAAAAAAGACGCCGCAAAGGATGGCATCGTCTCAGAGACCCCAATTTCTTCCTTGGGCCCCTTACTCGGCTTTGCTCGGATCTCGCTGGTTGGTTTCCCTCGTTCCCTTTTCGTTTCGTCCACTTCCCTCGGCTTCTGTCACGGTTGATCAAAACTTTCCCCCCCTTCCTCCGGTTCCGGCTTCTTTGTCAGCGTTCGATAAACTGTAGCTACTATCCCCACCCTTTTTGTTAGAGATCCACACCTTCTCACACTCCCGGCTTTCATTGTGCCTTTTTTTGGAAATTATCGTTGCTTCCCTCATTTTGATTCTCATGTCTGCGGTTTTACGTTTGTGGTGGTGCAAAGCTGTTGAGTGCGTGGGATAGAATACAAAAGTGCGTTGTTGGGATGGGGATTAGAAGTTGTAAATAGGCAAGATCTTGTGCAGTTGTAATGGTTGTCTGCAAAGCGGACATTCGGGCTGGATCGCAAAAGGCATTTGAGGTTAGCATTCTCTATCGTTTTCTTTCTGCATTGAGTCGGAAGTCTTAGAAGGAGAGGGATGGGAACGTACCTTTTCAGCAATCCAACTAGTAATACAACTCCAATCGAAACAATGACCGCATTCTGTAACTGCCGAAGTAGCTTTGTGTGGAGTACGTTGATCCATACAAAGTGTACATTGGAGTGTTGTTGATGCGTTTGCTGCTGCAGCTGTTGTGTTTAGTTTTGCTACTACTAGTTGGTCTTGTTCCGCTCCTCCTGTATGTGCTTCGTCGTCTGGAAGGGTGGGATAGAGCAACTCTACCATTGCTTTACTGTCTTCCGTTTCGGGGTATGAAAGACGTTTTGCTGGCTGTGAAGCATGCGAAAACACCGTTTTGTCTATTACAACTGTCGTACTTGAATCAACACCTCTGCTTACTCCAGTATCTTTCTCTCCCTCCTTTTGCTCGGAAGAGGATGATTGTTTCCGCGAACGACGATAAGATCGTAACTCGAACAACAATTTCACCGACAATTGAATGCCCAACAACACACCTAGAACTTGATAACTCGGTGGTTGATACCCCTGTCTTTTCGGAATGGTCGAAATATATGTTGTTCCAGTCAACCTTTGCGCTGCGCTATAAAACCTCCCTCCTAAATAAAACAACATCAAATGAGCTGCTGAAAGATAAGCTACCCAACCATCTTGTGATTGCAATGTTTCCAATGTTGGCATTTTTCTCGCAAGCCATCCAGTAAGTTTGCGGTGAAGAGTGTTGGTGGGGTGAAAAGGTTTATCTAAAGCTCTAGCTCTTGCTTTTGCCCTTGCTTCTTGTTGGTCCAACCTTTCCTTTGTGGTAACAGCATATCGTCGAAAGGCAGCGTACAGTTTGGTGAGGGTGTAAGGACCGAGTACGTGAAGAAGGATCCAAGCAAGACGTTTGGTGGGAGAAACGATTCGACCGGAGCGAACATCTTGTGGTATACTGTTAACGTATTCTTCTCCTAGGGTTTGACCTCCTCGACCATCCCCCATACCAGGAATGGAAGATGTGGAGAGAAGATAGTACCCCAAAGCACCAACTAAGGAAATAGAGGATAGATGGGAGTGTTGTACCCGAGTACCGAAGAGTGATCGGACAACATCGGAAACTTGAGAGGTGAAAAGATCTTTGTAGTAAGTGTCTTTTTGATAGGCTCGAACGATTTCGGGTTGTGCGGCGGGGGGAAAGCTGAAGCGCGATTGAGGACGGTATTCGTTCGTGGTGATGGAGGTGGATGCGGGGTTGGATGCGGTGGGGTTGGTGGCAGGGGAGGTGCCGCTACCTGAAGCGGCTGGCGATGGTGTTGTGTCGTCTGCCATGATTCGTTGCAGTGCGGGCTAGATCCCGCTTTCAGAAACTATTGAGCTCGGAGTTTCTTATCTCAGTCCTGGGTAAGTAGGAGTGCCTTATGCTGCGAGTAGCAGGGATGCTACGAAGGACGGTGGTAGCAATCAGCGGAGTAGATAGAAGCGGATGGTTGATAGAGATGCTGTGTGGAGAAGAGAAACAAACATCGAGAATCGCTTTCAACCCTTTGGACCGTGAATTGCTGTTCCCCACAACCGGCGAATTTTGATTCTTCACCATCCTGTTTTCGTATGTAGCCGTAACATCCTTGTAATATTCAAACGTAGTCTTCCCTTGTTCCTCTCAAAGCAAATAGCTTGTACACACCTCTACACACACGCAGATACTGTATCGACTCGACCAAGGTATCATCTAGCATTCCTATATGCCCCCCCGCTATCCCATCATCATACTAATATCCTCCGGAGGATACTTGGTCTGCGCAAACGTCATTAACCTCTTCAAACTCTGAATATACTTTCTCGAAACCTCATCGTTCAACACATGGGCCACATTACTGCTAAAAATCTTTTCTCGTCCTGACCTCTCATGAATACCCACCATCGTCACTCCAATCGGCCATGGAGCATTCCCAATCGACAACTGGAGATACGAATCGTTCGCGTTCCGATATTGTCTCTTCTGCATGTAGTGTACGATCTCTGCTATCCGCATCAGTACATCCGGTGTTAGTGCACGTTTACGGAGTTTTTTAAAAAGAGGTTTGAGATAGTCGGCGGATTGAACGTGGGTTGCGGCTGCAAGTTTGCCTTGCATTGTATGTTTGACTTGGTCGGGACGAGAGGCTAAAGAATCAGCCCATTCTTCAAGTAGACCTTTGAGAGTGTAGTAGATGATGGGATAGACTCGATCGATGTCGGTTTTGATGAGGTTGAGGTCTAAGACCTGGTCCATACCCACACCTTCTCTGAGCGTAGGTTTGGATCCTTCGCCGCCTTCATCACCATTTGACCTGTCTGCTGCTGTCGGTTGGTGAGCGAGAACTTTCTCAGCATCACCTATCGCGGCAACTGTGGCAGCATCTTGCCGTAAGCCTTCGAGACGAGCTTGTTCTACTTTGCCTTTGCTTGCTGCATTATGCTTTTCGAGCAGTTCGAGTGCTGTAGCACTTTCTGCACTTTGTAAGGCATTGCGAAAATCGTTCTGACCCAAAGCTCCACCTCCTTTCTCTTCGATGAGTTCTAATGCACGTAGACGCAGACGACGCTCTTTATCTGACTCGCCAAACAGCCTGATTGGTTCCCCTTTGGCTCGCAGCCTTCGAACAGCTTCTTCGTTGGAAACGTTGAACTTTTCGCGTTCGACTTTGTTTGCCGCAGCGTCGAGACCTGCTTTGATCGAAGGGGTTAATCCTGTAGATGTTGATGGAGAAGCTGAGCGTGATGCTTTGTCAGCATCGTTGGGTTTGAGACGTTTAGAAGGTGACGACAATGAGGTGGCAGGACGTGAAGAAGAAGACGAAGGTGACGCCGAGGTAGAGGGGGAGACGGATCGTTGTTGCTGTTCTCGGAGCTTTTCGAGATCTCCTCTTCGCATGTACTTGTTTGGTAGCGCTGCCGTGGAAGAGCTAGCGGCAGACGAGGTTGCGATCTCGGCCGCTTTACGTTTGTTGGCGATCTCTGCCTTGAGGAAGTCCATCTTGACGATGATACACGAAGCTACGGAATGGTGTGTAGAGGAAGAACGAACGCAATTGAGGTCTGAAGATGCAAGCTGCACGGCCAAGGGTCCACAGCAGAGGCGAAGTGGAGGAAAAACGCACCACAATTTGTTAGAGCTCGCAAGTTTCCACCGAAATCTTTTTCTAAGCGCTTCGGAACCGATACGAGCTTGGCTTACCGTGCGTGAGTAAAATTCCGGAAAGGACCGCCTCTGAGAGAGAGAGGCTTTTGGAAGGAACAGCTACACAGACTCAACTACCGAGAGCGAGCAAGGTCCAAGTCGCTGTCAGAAATTCCAACCCTTTGTCGTCGTCGTCGTTGTTGTCGCCATCACCACCATATCGAGCATCATCACCAAAATGTCCGACTCCTCCGAACAAAAGTCTTTCACCCTCCAAACCGCTTCGTTCGATGCGCGTTTCCCTAACCAGAACCAGACCAAGCACTGCTGGCAAAAGTACGTTTCTCCACCATCTACATCACAGTATAGAGCATTGCGAGGAGCAGGGACGGAAAGTACTGACAAGGATTTGATATTTTGGTTGAATTCTGTGGATGACAGCTACGTTGACTACCATCGTTGTGTCAACGCCAAGGGAGAGGACTTTGTTCCTTGCAAGCAGTTCTTCCGTGCTTACAACTCTTTGTGCCCTAACGAGTGGGTGAGTATCTACAACGTCTTTCAACATTGCTTTTGGTCGGCGCAGGCATACGCAGCAGGAGCACAATTATGGGACAGGGATCTATTGGCGTCACATTAGCAGTAGAGAGAACAGCACAACCCGCAACTACCAAGCGGCAACTCGATTAGGTCTTCACCCGGCAATTCGACGAAAGATGCAACACTATGCGCATCGTTCTTCAACTAGACTTCAGGACAGTCGATGGTCCGGATGGCAGGCTGCAGCACAGATACGGCTTCTTCCCGCCTGAATCTTCTTTCAACTTCCCGATCTGCAAGAAGATCTAGACACGACAATGTGCTGATGGATGACAGCAATCGAGAGCGATCGGAAGCAACAGCTGTCTTAGCATTCGACATCTCCTTTCAGTTGGCTGCAGCCTTGATGGCGACGGACTACAGAATCATGCAGCAGCCTTGGATAGTCAACGGCCGCCTCCTAGTGACAGTAGTCGTGTGGAGCTGCGTTCACAACCACGGTGACCTACCCTGTTTTATGCACACAATTGCTTTCCTCCGTCACGCTTAAAGGCGCCAACATGCATCAGCGCCTTCACAAACTCTTTCGAAGCACGCTCTCCACCCTAGGTCTCGTTGTTTTCGACCATCCTCATCTCACGCCTGCCAAGCTGCTCTAGCCTGTGTCGCCCGCATTTTGCCGCAACCTTATTGAAATCCTCCCTTTCTGACTTCTTTCCTCTATCTCTCGCATATGACCTATGCAGATCGCCAAGTGGGACGAGCAGCGAGAGAACAACACCTTCCCCGCTTCGCTTGAACCTTGATTACCCTCACTCGCCTCATTTGGTGGTCAAACAATAGCAGCATTCTGATGTACCCTTCATATCGCACCTCCTCCCGTGCTCACTCTGTGTAGAGAGCTGAGTGAGGGTGGGTATGCGATATTGCAGTCTTTCGGAATACTTTAGAACTTCTTGCAATCAGCCATGGTGCTTTAGGTTCGTGTGTATTGCTTTAAGAGAATGTGAGAGCGTTCATATGAGACACGAGACTTGTTGAGCACCATACGTCGTCGTTTCGAGACACAGACAGCAACGAAGTCTCGACGATTCACACGTGGTATGCTAGCACCTCTCGTTTATATTGAACTCTATGCTGGTACAGCAGTGCTTTTAAGCACCGAAAACCTTCAACCTTTCCTCGTTCTCCTTTTCCTCATCATACTCCTTTGGTTTGGGTTCTTCAGTCTTTGCACCAAAAACCAATTCTGCTTTAACTTTCCAATCCTCTGGCAGACCATACTTCTTCTTCACTTCTCCCTCTGTCAGATTTCCATAGTGTTGCAAGTTGGTTCCAAATCCTGCGTTAGACAGAGCTACCCAAACATTGTTCTGTACGATAGCGCTTGCGTGTTCTGACCATGTGGGGAAATGTTGTGCGTATTGAGGGATGCTTTCTTGTTGTCCTTTTACTACTTTTTGAGATTCGAAAAAGAGGATCGTTCCAAAAGCAGGTTTGAATAGGTCAAGACGGGAAACTGCTTTGTCGATTGCGGTTTGATCTCCACCGGATGAACGGATAGCGGAGGAAAGGTTGGTGGAAACCAAAGACCAGTATTCATCGTGGTCGGCTCCGAGAAGGAGGACTAAACGTGGAGATTTCGAGTTGAAGGATGAGGGAGATTCACGGAGGATCTTGGAGAGGATGGATTGAATTTGGGAGGGGGAAAGGATGGAAGGGGTTTTGGAAAGAGTATAGGTGGAACGACGAGCGGATAGGTGGGTGAGGAAAGATTGAGTTGCGGATGGGATCGACATGTTGTTACGTCAAAGATAAGCGTTGGTAAGCTGTTCTACGGGTTGTGGTGAAATGGGGTGTGGATACGGACAGAAGATGGAGACGGTGGAGCAAGGAGGGACAACTATATATGTCCCGCCATGCGCTTCTTTCTTCGTATGCCGAGAAAGGTGTCAAAATCGAGCTATCAAGTGGAGCTTGCTCGCTTCTATTTTTCGCCGTTCTCGCATAAACTTGCCTTCTTTCAGTTGTTCCCTTCAGCCGGAGATACGGAGCTAAGCAATCCTAATCGAACGACACGCTTGACAGTAAGCTGTTTAAGCTCGGCTGTAAAGTTTATCGAAGCTTCTACACCGTTCCCTTTCCTCGCAGAGACGCCAAAGAGGGATTGAGATGAGCAAGATTGAAAGCGATGCTGTACCTCACAACACGGCAGACGGTTCTTGTCCGAGCTTCCGATCTTCCAACCCGCTGCCATACAAAGGTTCCGATCAAAATAGAGAGCATCAAGATAGACACACGTCAATGCGTTGTCGGAAACACACTTCCGACACTCCCGAGAGTTGGGCAGGAAACGGTGTAAACTCACAGCATACTGTACTGTACAGTATGGATCGACGGCGTTTTGGAGTTAACTCAATCAAGTCCTTTCGCGCCCATCTCCCCATCTTAGATCCAGCTGAATCTTCTCGATGATATGAATGTAACAAACAACGATAAAGAATTGCAACATGCTGATGATGATTGCAATACATAACCAATACCTGTGCTCGTGAGTATGGTGTGTGTGTGTGCGTGTGCGTGTGTGTGCGAGTGCTCAACGACCTCCAAAAAGAAAAGCAGGTGATTGACCTCTCCAATTGGTTTCTGCTTGACTTGCTAGTCCGGCCAAATGCTTTGGTGGAGGTAGTGGCGAACCTCCCCCTCCCGCTGCAGCGGGTAATTTGGTGTTACTTGCCTGAGCCGTTGCAGTCGGTGTAGGCGTAGGAGTAGGCGAAACAGCCTTTGCACCTGTCGATGGTGTTCCTACTTTACTTGCCGTCGCTGCTGCTGTCTTATCTCCTCCTGCTCCTGCTCCTCCACCACCCGCTCCCACAGCCGCTGTCGCAGTAATGGGAGCATCCACCTTCTTCTCATACCCCCTATCCTCCCCACCATAAAACACTGGAATACTCCAAGGTCTTCCACCCATACTTAGAATCTCTCTCTTTTGCCTAATCCATCGTCTTGGCTGTCTTCCATTCCTCTCTAGCGGAATGACGGTTTGAAACGCGGTTGGAATCCTAGCTATCGGTTGTACTGGTGGTCCAGCTCTCGAAGAAGGCAAAGGTGGATACCTAAAGCCCGGATTCTTGGCTGTTCCTGCTTTAGCACTCAGATCTCCGGTGAAAGTCTGCCCACCTGGTCCAGAAACGATTTTGATCGATGAAGATCCGCCTCCCGCATAACAAGTTGTTGTTGTTGTTGGTCTTGCAGCTGCTGCAAGTGTAGATGAAGATCTCGACTTTGGCAGCAACGAGGTGGAAGGTGTAGGTGTACCTTCGCTCTTCACCCCTGCCGCTGACGAAACTCCACCAATAGCCGGTGAAGACCTTGCATTAGTAGTATCACCAAAAGTCGCCGGAGTAGTGCCTGCAGAAGGTAACTCATACACTGGCTTCTGACCTTTCGTCAAACCTTTTCTCCACCCTCTTCCCGGTCCAGCTGCACCTCTTGCCTTTGCCGTTTTCCTCCTCTTGGCCGCAGGCAACGCATCCAATTCCTCCACCGTCATCGCCTGTACTTGTGCAATCCGAGCCATATTCCCACGTCGTACCTTCTGTGCTGGACTTGCAGATCCTTCCGCCGAAGGAGAAGCGCTACCTCCTCCTCCAGGGCCGGAGGAAGAACGAGGTTTGAGCGTGATACGTTTAGGAGTGGAAGAGTTGGCGACTGCGCCAGGAGTGCCATCTTCTTCTTCGAGTTCGTCGAGTTCGTCAAGTTCGTCGGCATCGTCATCGCTGTTGAGTGAGCCTGCTTCTTCGTCTTCCGCGTCGAGTGGGGTGGCGGAGGCGTCAGGGGTGGTGACCTCGCGCGCTTGAGGGGCGGAGATGGATTCGTCGTCAGAATAGTCCGGTGCTGAACGAAGGGGGTTGGCAAGTGGAGAAGAGGTTTCGCGTGGTGCGGACGAGAGAGGAACTCTCAACTTGACTTTGACCATTGTGATGGGATGTAATCGCCTTCGTCGACCGAAGTTATGGATGTGGTGATGCAGAAAGCTAGGAAAAAGGCTGGATCTTTGCTTCGCCAGCACTCGGTATGGATGCGAGAGGAAAGTCCCTAGCTTGTGCTGAATCGAAAGTGATAGTGACCAGGATCACCAGGATCACGAGTGCGAATATGAAAGATGGTGCATGTGGTGGAAAGCCAAGCTGATCCAGAATCGCATCGCTGCGTTGTCATCCTTCAGCTTTATCGGGTTGCGGAATGCTTCCAATTGTATCAGATGGCTCGTTCCTCCCTTTTGAAAACGCAGCTCAAATTGCAACTATATCGGCAGATGGAATCGGCTGAGAGTTGGCAACAACAGCATACAGAGTACACGTCGTATCGCGGCTCGTGATTTGAGAATTTCCATTTCATACCCTCTATTTTTTCGAGGCACGGCTCTGCTTTCTATGGTGCCAAGCTTTTCCACACCATGCGCACACACAAGCCAGAAAGTCGACAACGCGGATTCGCAGAGACCGTCCTTCGTCCATGATGGATGCAGTGTAAAAGGTTGCAACGCCTGGTTTAAATCGAAGCTCGAATCGTAACAATGACCTCACAATAGGCCTTGTGACCATTACGAATGTCGGGCGAGTAGTCGACGTCTGCTGTATTCTAGATTCGTTGTCTCAGCAACCTCCCAGTCTGATGATATCAACATCAACCTCAAGAGTGGGCAAATCAGTCGACGGAAAGCCAGCAACTCTGGGCCGCGACGCTAAGCAGTATCGCTCCAGCTTGTCTTTTATACAGATGTAACGTAAGGGCATGGTTGATGCGCGGAAATGTGGGGTATACGGTTCTTGAGTTGTGAGTTGGACGTTGGTGCTTAGTATTGTTGCCGTGTCGAATAGTCTGTTCGAGCGCATGGCATGGGGATCAAGGATGCATCGTCAGCGGGCGGCATCCCACAACGATAGAACAGTTTCATGGTTTGAGATATTGGAAAGAAGAACATACCTTTCGGACTAATAACCAAACCTCTACCCTTGCTCGCACCTCTGTAGACCACTTCGACGATATCTATCAGCTCTTGACGGTCTGTTATCGCCCAGTTGCTATCCCAAATCAATGCAAGTCCTTGTCAGCGTTCTCCTTTTCCCCACTCTGATACCTCTCTTCGGAACTTCTGAGCAGTAACACTTACATCTTATTATTATTACCAGTCCCCAAATCAATCATTATATGCTTGTTACGATAGAAAAACATCAACGAGCATGCATCGTACAATTCATACATCTTGTTAAAATCCGGTACCTGCGTAATATCCACCAGATAAACAACAGCAAAATTCTGAACAGCCGTAGAGATCTTGTAGAGGGTTTCGTCCATCTCCATGCAGACCGGATCTGTATCGTGACCGAACCGGATGATGACTACTCGGTCTTCTTCTGATAAGATCGCTTGGTCGACGTGCCAACCTGTTGGAAGATGTGGGAGGAAGTAGGACATGTCTGCCTATTATGAAACGGGCTCGCTGTGATGGGTGATGCGGCGACGAGGAGGAAGAGCAAGAGTGGTGGAAAGTACAAAACGCTCGGAGGGAGAGAGGACAACAAGAATACGAAGAAGGATCGGAGCGAAAGTTGTGGAAATGTGGAGCAAACAAATGGCTCGGAAGACGGAATAACACCTTTACCGCGTCTTTGCAAAGAGAGCTTCTCAAGAGAGAGAGAGACACACACACTTCTCAGCTGGCCGACAGCGTGCAACACCGTGATGCCAGCAAAGAGCTCAACTTGTCGGCGTATCGGCTTGAAGTGATGGATTGATTGCAGGCTAAAAGTACACGAGTAGAATCACAGGGTGGATATCCCGTCGCTGTGAGAAGGCAGAAAAGCTGAGACATTGGCGAGATGACGCTCAAGTATGCCACAGACTTGATCACCTCTGCGAAGGAGAGCGGCTGCGTTTCCGATCCTCTTCCTTGACTGGTGGTTGTGTCGCTGATGCTGCATTCTCTGCAGGAACCATCTCACCTTCCTCCTCACCAACTTCGCCCTCTTCGCCAGCGCGTTTACCTTCTGCATCCACATCAGCAGCAGCTCGCTGTTCCCGACTCTCTTTACGTTCTCGATCCCTACGTTCCCTTTCTCGTTCAAAATCGCGTTCACGTTCCCGATCCTTCTCTGACCGTGTTCCATTCTGAGCTCCTGTCCCTGTCCCTGTCCCTGTCCCTGTCCCTGTCCCTGTCCCTGCCGCTGCCGTCGCTGCGGTCCGAGTCGGTCGAACATTCGCACTTCCACCATTCTGTCCCATCGCCGTCGCCGTCGCTGTTGCTGGCATCCCCATCGGCGGCGCATTTGGATTTCTTCTCCGCTCATCAAACTCTCCAATCATCTCTCTCAACCTCAAATATCCCAAATGCATCTTTCCTCCGAAATGATCTGCCAACCTCCTATCCGAATCCAAGATACTCAAATAGGCACCACATACATCGCAAACCCTCAACTTCTGATGTCCACTTGCACCCGAGTTCTCCTGTGCATTATGCAGTTCCTTCTCCTTCTGTGCCTTTTCTTCTTTGAGTGCGTCAGCTTTTGCCAGCTCGGCGAGCGACTCTTCAATTTGACCTTGCTCTCCTAACGCTTCTACTTCAGCCATGACCGCTGCAAGTGCGGTTTCGATTTCAGAGATCTCGCGGTTCATGTTGGCGAACTTGGCCAGTTCTTCTGGTGTCTGTTCGAGACGACGCTTGTTGGCAGCAATCTTGCGATCAATGTCGTTGATGAATGAGAGAATGTTGTGCTCGTGTTCGCGCTCATAGTCGGGGAAACGTTCGCCTGAGGCGAGAGCTTTGCGATATTCGTCTTTGTACTTTGGTGTGTGGGATTTGGGACACGGGCCCAGATCCACTTTCTGTTCATCAAAGAGCGAGACAAGAGCAGCGAGGGCCAAGTGAGCAAGACGCTCTCATCTGTATACGATAAAAAAGGAGCCCACTACTAGGAACATACGGTATTGGCAAAGAGGTCGTGCGGGCAAGTACCGCACAAGAAGTTACGGCACACCTTTGGGTCGGTGAAGTGTAAGTTGGCGGTTGGAATGCCCATGGCTGTAGGAGTACAAGCAGCAGAAGACAACGTCAGCACCATTCGGTTCGATGTACAACGGTCGGCTCAAGTGAGGGACAACTTACCTTCAGGACCCATGAGCTTCTCCAGCATCATGCGCTGAACCTCGGCTTTGCGACCCATCTTGGCAGCAGTAAAGGAACAGACGAGTCAGCGTCCGTAGCTGTACTTCGCTGTAGGGCCAGAGCCGTAGGTATTGAGGTTGAAGAGACCAGAGGCTGAGCTGGACGCAAGGTTGCTGGTGGTGTTGGTGCAAGAGCAAGAATCAAGGTGATTGTTGAGATAGTGTTGGATACAAATCCGACTCCCGAAATATTGGCCGCTCTGAATATGCAGCTTCCAAAGCTCAGTCTCGAGCCCCAACCTTCTGACCCTGACACTACACCCTTTAGACGAGCATCCTTCCCTCACTGCACCGACCGAGGAATCATGGGTGCCTCCCAATCGTCGCACAAGGCGGGTGCGGCCGGAGGCACCCCCACCGATGCCAATGGTGAGCCAGCCTTTGTCGACTACTACGAGCTCCTCCATGTCGAGCAGACTGCTACCTCGGACGAGATCCGCAAAGCTTACCGCAAGCTCGCACTCAAACATCACCCAGATAAGAACCCAGACAACGTCGAACAAGCCAACAAGATCTTCCACAAGCTTCAGGAAGCCTATGAGATTCTGTCCGACGACACAGAACGAGCATGGTATGACCAGAATCGAGAACGTCTGATGAATGGTGATGGTCCGGATCTGGACGACGACGAGGTATTCGAAGCATTCCGTTCTGGCGCTGCTGAAGCGCCGCAGCCTACAAGCTCGTCGAGGGGTCTGACAGCCAAAGCATTGCTTCGATTCTTCGACCCCAGCCTGGCTAAGGACTTTACCGACAGCGACAATGGCTTCTTTGCTACGTACCGCCGTCTTTTCGAACGTCTTGCACAGGAAGAGCGTGTAGCAGCACCATACCCAGGAGAAGAGAAAGACTCTATCATCCCTTCTGCCCACGCATTCCCCTCTTTCGGTTACAGCCACACACCTTACTCCAACGCCAAGGGCCAGGAAGCTGCCGTCCACCAAACACCTGTCAAAGACTTCTACAACGTCTTTATGAATTTCCAGTCACGCAAGAGCTTCGGCTGGTTCGACAAGTACGACCTGCGAGATGCGCCAGATCGACGCGTCAAACGTCTCATGGAGAAGGAGAACAAGCGTGCACGAGACGCTGCCCGACGAGAATACAACGACACTGTGCGTTCTCTCGCTGCCTTCGTCCGAAAGCGAGACCCAAGATACAACAAGTTTCAGAGCGAGATCAACTCTACTGGTCCTGGCTCTGCTGCTGATCTCGCACGAAGGAAGGCGGAAGCGGAAAAGATCAGGTTGGAACGAGAAGCACGGGCGCACTCGTACCAGGCACAGAGCTGGCAGCAACCCGATTACCGTTTCTCAGACGATGAGCTGGACGACGAAGAGGATGAAGACGACGAAGAAGACAATGCTGATAGCGACGAAGAGGACCGGGATGATGCCTCAGGGCTTGCTGGATCAGCCGAGGCACTCGATCCATTGGACGATCCTTCCTACTCTGGCTGGGACTGCGTAGCATGCGACAAGTTCTTCCAATCCGAGGCAGCTTTTCGCAACCACGAACGCAGCGCCAAGCACAAGAAAGCTGTCAAGCAGCTTCAACGTGAAATGCAGGATGAAGAGGACGAGCTTGGTCTTGGACTCGATGTAGACGATATTGCCATTGACGCGTCCTTGGCAGATATGCACCTCGAAAGCGGCAGCGGAAAGGAAAATCAGAAGACAACAGACGGCAACTTTTCGGCTGGCTTCTCAATACCCACCTTTGCCAGTGCCGATGGTGGTGCAGCCGGGAAGAGCAAGAAGCAGAAGAAGCAGGATAAGAAACGCAGACAGATGGAGCAGGTCGCAGGAAGAACGTTGGATGAGGATGGGTTTGTGGTACAGGATCTGAATCGAAAGCCCAAAGGGAAGCCCAGCAAGGAGCCCGTCCCGGTCCCCAGTGAGGATGAAGAGGAGGATGACAAGAAGCAGGATGATGAGAGCACACCTGCGGTTCACGTGATTGACGATGAAACCGTCAATAACAGTGGCAAGGCTGCTGTGGATGTGAGCGAGGAAGTAGGCGCTGGTGATGAGGAGACCGCTCCGACACCACAAACCTCCTCGAAAAAGAACAAGGCCAAGAAAGAAGCATTGCCCTCAATTCCCAAAAGCGATACAGCAAAGGACGAAGACGACCCATGGGGCGGTCTGAAAGACCCTTACATCCCCGCCTCAGCCTTCTCCACCACCATTCCACCACCTTTGCCACCTCTCTCTCGTCCCGCTGGATCGTTCGACATCTTTGGCTATGGCAGTCTCATCTTCAAGCCGCCTCCCTACGTCATTGCTGCAACACCTTGTTACATCAAAGGCTTTGTCCGACGGTTCGCTCAACATTCAGTCGACCATCGCGGCACACGTGAGCGACCCGGTCGCGTCGTCACTCTAGTCAAAGCCACCGATTGGCACCCTCTTTGCAAAACCGCAAAAGTAAACGAGCCCAAATCACCCGAAGGCGACATTGTTTGGGGTATATCTTTCACCATCGACCCCGAACAGGCACAGATCGTTCGACAGTATCTTGACTACCGCGAAAAGAACGGTTACAGCCCAATGCACGTCCCCCTCTACAGCAAAAGTCAAGTAGAGGGTGAAGAGGAGAAAGAGATCACAGTTCTCAAAAATGCTCTTGTCTACGTCGGTCTTCCTTCCAACCCTGCCTTTGTCGGGCCCCAGTCGCTAGACGCGCTTGCACAGCGCATTTATACTTGTTCCGGTCCCTCGGGTCCTAATTCAGAGTACTTGCTCAATCTCGCTAAAGCGGTGAGGGAGCTTGCACCTCAGTCGGTGGATCATCACCTGTTCAGTCTAGAGAAACGTCTGCTGCTTTTGCAAGAGCAGAATATCGATCCGGCAGTGCTTATTGCGCAAGAAGCAAAGAATGACGCTGGTAACAAGAAAGCGGATAAGACAGCGCTGCAAGAAGACTTCGACGACGAGGAGGCAGGCGCAGTGGGGAAAGGAAAGAAAGGCAAACCGAAACAAACGGGGAAGAGCAAAGAATGGTGTAACGTCTGCAAAGCTGGATTCGAGAGCAGGAGTAAATTGTTTAATCATATTCGAGAGACTGGGCATGCATTAGCTGGTGAACAGAGTGGCAAGAAGGGAAGGAGAAAGTAGATTTGCAAAACGTGCTTTTGTTTCTTATAGACAGCAACAATATAGATTCGCATACACAGCACGAGCTTATATATGCTGCAACGAGGTTGCAATACTCTTTTGCAATGGGAATTGTGTGAGGATGCGTGTACGTGCGCATGGGTGCCATGCGAACCAGTGGCGTCGATCAAGATCAGGTACAGAGATGTTAACGACAAGCACCGCTGCAGGTGCACGCTGTGCCGCGTTGAGGCGTCAGATCTGCAAAGGTGTCAACGCCACCAACCTGAAGAAAAGTCGCCACGGGGCATCTCTACTTTCCTCCTCTTTCTCCTTCTCATCCTCTTATTCTTTTGCGTAGCTTGGGCGGAGATGCTTGCAGCCACCGTATTGTACTGTTGTGCTGTCGAAAATATCTTGTGGCGGTGGAGTAGAAGCACTTTGTTGTTCACCCGATAAGCTAGAGGGCGTCCGGGGAGGGCGATTGCCACCATTCTGCGTTGTGGCACAGCGGTAGAGAAGCAGGAAGTGTGGGAATGGTTGTAGGATTTGCGGGGTTCCCGTGGGTGGACATCTGCTACAGTGAAGATATTGGGAACTCACATGTGTTCTGCTTCGAGAAGATGGTTGCCAGAGACTTGGTGTATGGGACTTGATGTATGGTGAGCGTTGGCAATGCGGATGTGTCCAGTCTTTGGAGTAGGAGAATGCCGACCCTTCTCTTGATCTGGAGGGGGGGTCTTGAAGATGATCTTGATGCCAAATGCTAAGTCTTCCCAAGCGACAAAATGTAGCTCATTGACTCCGGCCAGGTAGAGATATAAACAGATTCAACCCCGTCACTAGTCCCACTCCCATCAACTCTCACTCACAGCAGCATCCATTCTGCCACCTTCCACAGTCCTCGACTACAACAGCTCATCAAAAAACTTTTCTAACCAACTTCTTCACTTCAGCAACAATGCCGAAGCACCCTGTCACTACCGCCACCACCTCCTCCACCACCAACCCTGGCCTGGAGAAGCGTCAAGCTCCGAACCAAATGTACATCTACTCTCCTACCCTCCAAACTGCCTCACTCAACATGACCACCTTCATCCTGCCCATCCCCATCTCCGAAGCTTACTCTCTTGCTTCGCCTTACAATCTCTTGCTCAACCACAACCTTCCCACTTCCATCATTCCTTCGGGCTATTTCCCGCTGCAGGTGGTGTTGGGATACTACTACGACATCCGACAAAAGTTGGTGTTGGGATTGCTGCCTTTCCAAGTGCAACAGTTGAGCGTGGTTGAGGTGTATCTGCCGTTAGTGGACGTATTGGGTGGAGGAAAAGCGTTTAGGAGGAGCGTCAAGACGTATATGGATCAGTTGATTCCTCAGCTGGTGGGTGGACTGACGCAGTTCACGAACGCTCAGTTGGCCTATTTCGATCCTGAACATGCTGTGAGTACATCTTTCTTCCCTCTCTTGTTCGATGGTGCGTACGGCTGAAACTAACATTGCTTTGTTTGCGGATTTCGCAGGCATACAAAGCTGGAGGAGGAAACACTCTCAGCTTTGCGGCTGCTCAAGGCCTGATCAACACTGTAAGCCCCTTCCCCCTTCCTCTCCTTTTTCCTTTGCTTCGGAAGCTTTCAATCATCTTGAATACTTATATTCCTCCCTCTCATTGTGTTGCTGCTGATAGGTCGACGGACCAGGCCTAGTCTCACCCCTGATCCAATCCGTTTTCTCCCGTTCCACCTCCTCCCCCATCTCCGCCGACACCTTCAAATCCATGCTCGACCAACCCAATTACACCACCCCCGGCGCAGGATGCAACTACATCGATTTCTACTACAACTTTACCAACGCCAATCCTAGCTATATCAATGGAAACGTCCAGGCTTTCAGTCCGTTGATCGATTCCAACACTAACGTTGCTACAGCTTACGGATATACGGCTGCCACGTAAGTTATTACAGCGAAAGAGCTTTTCCTGACGGTAGAAACTGACACGAATCATACCCTTTCATTGGGGATGGCTGATGGCAACAGGCAATGGGTGTCGCCATCCTTGCTGTCTGCTTGCAGCAGCTTTGCTTGAGCAGATCTCTTGGGTGCGTCAAGAGTGCGCGAACGAATGGCGTTCGTGGCGATGTTGGCGACCCAAGTTGCTAGACTTCTTTGGACTGGCCGACGATACACGCATTGGCTGTAGGCAAGACACCTTCCCGGAATGGTTTCTTGTTCTTCTCTCTCTCCCGGCTGGGCCTCAGCTTCTCACAGCAGCAGCTTTGAACGGCCCGGCATCATCCTTCCTCTCCTACCTCTTCCCCTTTGAATTACTGTCACGAAATGATACGAACAAATTGCTTTGTGCAGTGTGATTTCTTTTTGGCCGAGGCTGCAGCAGCCCAACCTCAACTTGCAGAAGGGTCCAGTTTATAATTATTCTCACACATCTTTCCTTTCCTCCTCTCATCATTCACCTCTATCACCTAGCAGCAAACCACCGCAGCATCATTGGAGGCGATAACATGGACATCGAACCCCCCGACTTACGACTCGACCTTGGCGAAGGCCCCTCAATACACTCAGCCGCACTCTCCGCATCAGTACGAATCAGACCCATTACCGTTCGATTCACCGAACCCGGTGTACCCGATCTTCGCATTCCTCTTCATTCCATCACTTCTCTTCGCCCTGTCCAGCATGCACTTCGCTCAGATACACCAAATACTGGTGCTGAAGGGAATCTGATATTCGACTTCGACGAACAAGTGCCAGCATCAAACCCAAAGCATTCAGAGAACTCGATAGTAGGAGATGTAGTCACAGAGTTAAACGAGCGAGGCTTGATGGGGGATGAAACTGTCCGAACTGTAAAAGAGAGGTTGGGGAGGGATAGAGATGGAGTAGAGGGAAGAAGGTTGAGACTGATTCATGCAGGGAGGATATTGAGAGATGGGGTCAAGTTGGTAGGTTTTTTGGAGGAATTGGATTTGAGGCAGAGGATTCAGAGAAGGGGGGTGTTGAGGCATCTTGCTCTAAACAACACCTCACGCACCGAGAGAGATGAGGCCGGAGAGGGGGTGAGAGATAATGATGGCGAAGATGATGGAGAAAGCACAGAAGCTTCGGAGGAGGGAGATGACGAGGAAGAAAAAGATCTGGTGGA
Organism: Ustilago cynodontis; assembly: GCA_928865425.1. NCBI lineage: Eukaryota > Fungi > Basidiomycota > Ustilaginomycetes > Ustilaginales > Ustilaginaceae > Ustilago > Ustilago cynodontis. The sequence goes on from CAKMXY010000008.1 coordinate 542,850, forward strand.
GAAGAAAGAGATTCCTGTTCGAGAGTTTATTGATTGGCTCACCACTCAAACTCGCCCCTCCGATGCTGACACCGATACAGCAGCCAGCAGCTATGCCAGTGGACATCCATCGGACCAGAACAGGAGCAACCGCAAAGGCAAAGGCAAAGAACGCGAACCTTCCTACTACAACGATCTTATTCGTCTCACGATCCGAACCGCCCCGACTGTATACCTCCAATGTTCAGTTGGCGAGATCGAAACCGCCTCCCAACCGCCTCCCTCTTCTCCTCCCGCCACTTCTGCGCAACTGATCAACACCGACGCGTCCCTCGGTTTTGGCCTTGACCTTGACTCTTCCCCCTCCCCTACCAGCCCCAGTGCCGACAGACACAGAGGCTTCAATCGTTTGTTAGACGCTGGACTTTCTCCCACCGAGGTTTCCTCAATCCGTTCTCAATTCCGTTCCACCCACCCCCTTCCCCAATCCTACGACCTTATCCAATCCCAAGAACATTCCCAACACTTGCTAGAATTAGAGGAGAGTTGGATGGACAACTTTACCTCACCCTCCAACAACCTTCCGGAGTTTGGGGAGGGAGGTGGAGGAGGAGGAGCGTATATGACTGTTTTTCAGGGGTTGTTGGTAGGGTTTTTTGCACCGCCTTTGATACCACTTTTTTGGTTTAGAGATAAGGCGCATCCGAGTAGTTTACCTAACAGCTTGGGTGGGGGGGATGAGGGGGAGGAAGATGATGAGGAGGTATGGGAAAGGGAAAGAGGTGAAATGACAAGAGAAAGCGTTTTTGGAGGCACGATGCAGGTTGCGATTCTTTTTGGCGTTGTTGCCAAGTAAGTAACGCTTTTCTCCAGATAAGAAGAAAGGTGGAATCAGTTGCTGACATATCACTTTCGGTTGCCTTCGTTGACATGGTGTATGCACAGCCTTATCATGGGTGTATTCAGGTTCGTCTGGTAGCTTCCTTCTCCGTTGCAGAGCGTTCGACCACACCCGATCATTAAGGCGTTGGGGGAAGCAGAAAGGGTATCGATTGCAATAAGAGAGCGACAGTGAACCTAGGCGGCGAACCCATTCCCACCATTCCCAGTCGTCGTAGCAGAAGAAGAGATGAAACTCATATCACTAAACAGCGATTCACCCAAAAATCCATCCAACATTCCAAAATCCCAATCAATATCCACCATTCCCCCACCGGCTCCTACTCCTCCACCGTGAGTTCCTCCACTCCCCTCACCTATCCCTCCTGGCTGTCCCACCCCACCTATGCTACCAGCAAGATCGGTATTTGAACTACCGTTCGGAACCATAGGCATGCCATTGTTCCCAACCGGAGTAAATCCTTGGGATGCAGGGTACTGCGACTGACCACCCGTAAAAGCAGTATTGTGCGCAGAGTATGGTTGAGGTGGGATATGGTGGGAGGAGGAAGAAGGACCTGAATTGACAATGGCTGTTTGAACACCGCTTGGTCCAGCTTGGAACTGCATGATTTGTCGGAGGAATTGATGGTCTGAATCTGCACTAGCCCCTGCTCCGGCTATGTTGCCATCATTTCCAGTGATGTCGCTGTTGTTCGTGGGGACTGAATTGCTCGAACCACCATCCAGCGATCCATTACTAGCACCGATCTCGCCCGCGTGTGCTGCTGCTCCCTTCTTACCGTTCTCTTGGACTCTGGTGTTAGTTTCCCCCCTCTTCTTCTTGCCAGCATTATCCTGGGCATCATCCTCCGCTGTAGCTCTCTTCTTTCCCCTCTCCCCCTCTCCTCCCGCTCCGTCATCGTTTAGTGCAAGTTTGGCATTCCAAGCGCTCCTCGCCTTAGCCAAAACGGTAAACAAGAAAAACGCATAACTCCCCGCCGCACCCCTTCTATGTGGGGTAGCTTTGCCAGCTTCCTCACAAACCCTTGCCACTTTCTCTACCATTTCAAAAGTATACTCTGCATCGATATCGATCCCCAAATCCTCTTGCTCCTTTTCACCGGCTGTGGTGCTGGGGAGTGATTTGACCTGCAAACTTGCCGCACCGGCTGATGTGGAGATAAGACCCACAATTCGGAGTGCAAAGATAGCACAATAGACAGGAGTGACGACGGTGGAATTGTGTCCCCAGAATAAGCCGTTAGGAACCATGGTAGCGACAAAAAGTCCGAGGTAAGCCATACAACAGGCATAAGCGTCTTTATAGACGGGGCGGAGAACTTCGAGTCCTAAGTGGCTGCACTTGAGAGCAATTGTGTCGAGGATGAGACGTGCGTACCAGTAGTATAGTTTCAATCGTTGAATTCGAGAGAGGGTCGGTGGAAGATCTGTTGTGGTTGCCAACTTGGATTTCCCCCCACCGTTGTTGCTACCAGTATCACTGGTGTTAGGCTTGCCATCTTCTCCAGCCGTCGTTTTCTCCGTTACTGTCAGAGTATTCTCCTGTGCCGCTAGTTGAGCCTGATGTTGAGCGGGACCAGTCCAAGTAGCCAACCAAATATCCAGATCGCTTGCACAAATTCTTCGAAACAACTCTACCTGTTTCGCGGTCCTTTCCGCAGGTAAATGTGTTACACTTACATCGACAAAATTCTCGAACAGTTCCATATTCCTCAACATCAATAACCTCAATTGTACCACCGCTACCATAGCCTTATCCCCAGCCAAAGCATACTTGTCTAAATGCCAATGAGCACATCCCATAACGACCGGATCATTTGCCAAAGTAGGTCTTCGTCCCATATGTTGACTCATTGAAGTTTCAAACAACCAAAGATTTAACCATGTTCTTTCCCTATTCCTCAACCTTCTTGCCAAACCTGCATCATCTTGACGATTAGCTGGTCGAATAGAAATCCTCGAATTCATATCAAGTTCAGAAGCAATTCGGATGGCAAATCCAACATAAGCCCAAGCTTTATCTTCGCTCAACGTATTCATCTGCGGATGATACGCTGCCAATATAATCAAAGCCTGAGGTATCTCTGCATTCCTAAAACCCTCCATCAATATCGTAGGCAACAGGTTCGAACGGATATGCATCTCTAAATCAGCCGCAATCTGACTAGCTTCCACCCTATACTTGGCTGCTATCCAACACGTACAACTAAGCAACAACGCCGAACAAGATCGAACATAGTCGAACGTGTGCAGATTCGGATCGAGCAACGTGAGCGCAGGATTGATGTACTGCATAAAGACAGCATAGAGGCTTTCGGCTTCGGAAAGGGTAAGGTAGCCACGATTGATAGGATCAAACTCTGGGAGATTGTCGAGTTTGGTGGAAAAGAGACCAATGTCGAAAAATGCTTTACCACGACCAGGACCGACGGTGCGGGAATTGGTGGTTCGAGGATAGTTGCCGAATAGACTGACACGAGTGTTGCTATCGACTGCTGGTCGTTGTTGTCCTACATCTGCGTTAGGCTGATCGTCTGATGCAGCGGTACTGGCTTTACGATTGCCATGCTGCGTTGTGGCGTCTGCCGTATTTGTTGCGGCAGTGAGATCGGATCTAGTCGCTGCGTTACCACCAGTCTGCGCAAAAGATTCGTTCGACGGCGATGAACAAGACAAAGAATCCGCCGGCGCCAAACCATTATCGCGATCACGAGCCGAATCACTCGCAGCAGCCAGCAGCTTCAACGGATTCGACAATGTTGGCAGCCCCAAATTCTCTGGCTCATCCGGATCATTCGAAGTAGGAGTTGCTGAAGTAATACTATGGGATGCCTGCCACGACAAAGATGGCGACCGCTGTCTATAAATCTGTGATGGTCTCCTCTGTGCCCCCGCACCCGTTGCCGTCTGTGCAAACCTAGGAGAATGTGCAGGCGGAGACATGGCTCCAACCGAGGACGAGACTATGGGCGCTCTCAGCGCCTCTGTTCCTTTGCAAAAGGCATCAGGCGAAGAAACCACGTCGTTCTTCGACTCGACACTGCCAGTCTTGGTCGCAGCGGGACTAGCAACTTTAGCCTTTGAAAAGTGTTCGAGTGCCTTGCTGAGCGAGTCAACGGTGCGTTCAAGTTTCTGGATCTTGGAACTGTCGGATTTGCGACCACGTTTATGACTCTTGTAATAGCATTCTTTACCAAGACGTTTGCAACGAGTGCAAAGATCTCCGCCTGAACACTTGACTTTGGAAAGACGACATTCCATGCAGGAGATTTTCTTTTCGGCTGCTGCAGCGGAGGAAGGGCGGGTGGCTTCTTCGCTCAGGTCTGAAGGTTGGGATGAGGAAGGTCTGGGTGCGGATGCGGGCGAGTAGCCTCGATCAGAGTAGCGGTACTGGTTGTGTGGATGAGATGCGCGGTGGGGGGGTTGCGTGTTGAGGTAATGCCGATTTTGATGATGTTGCTGAGCTGGGTCGTAGTGCTGGTGACTGTGATGAGAGGTGTTATGATAGCAAGGCGGGTAGTGCGGTCCTTCTTGGTAGTGGCTGCCGGGTTGTGGAGAGGGAGAAGATTCTGCTGCTGTAGCGAGGTGGTAGAGTGCGTCGTGGTACGACTCGGGTTTGGGTGAGACCATGTTGGTGGCTGCCCAGACCTTGTCGACGATGGCGAACACAAAGGGGCTAGCTTGTTTGCCGCTGAAGGGTCAACGTCGATGCAGAGACCGACGATATGGCGCTCTTTAGTACTCCCCGAGAAGCGAGATGAAAGAGCAAGTCGTTCGGGAGACGAAAGGTCGAGTTCTGAAATGAAGACGATGAAAGTTGATGGCCGAGAGAAGACACAAAAAGCGCTCGAAAAGGGTCCACCGAAGGGACACATTGCATCCGTCGTGCTCCTCACTCTCATGCAGCCTGGAGCCTGGACATTGGGTTTATCATCTTGACAAGGTCTCTGTGCAGAATGCAAGTCCAGCGTTGCAAGAGTCGATAAGAAGCGGCTCAAGCTGTTTGAGTTCGGCCATTTGCAAGGCCGACACACAGAGACCGCCTGTTTTATTATTGCGGTGTAACATTAAAACAAAAAGCACACATGGAAACCAACTCCACTTTCGGAAGACGGAGTGGAATGGCCACTCTTTGCCACTCACACTTGCAACCATCACTGTCTCGACAAGCGTCGCTCACCCTTGAAAGACAGTCGAGCGATGGCCACAACACTAGCCTCCTCCTCGACCGCCGGGCCATCCACCTCTTGCACAGACACCAAAAAGCTTGCCATAACTCCTCAACTCATCTCAGCGTTCAAACCAGCCAAAGTCTTTACCCAATACGTCGCCAAAGGAACCTCGATCACCTCTGCTTGCTTCGACGACCTCGGTCATATCTGCGTCACAACAGGCCAAGATGACTTTATGCACATCTACGACCTTCGTTCCGGCACACACAAGTCCAAGATCCCTTCACTGAAATACGGCGCTTATCTCGCTCGTTTTACCCACAATAAAGACTCGATCATCTACGCCTCCACCAAGGAGAATAATGCGATACGATACATGAATACCAAAACCAAATCCTACCTCCGATATTTCGACGGTCACGAGAATCAAGTGGTCTCGTTACAGATGAGTCCACAGAACGACACGTTTTTGTCAGCGAGTGTAGACGAAGCAGTGAAATTGTGGGATTTGAGAGCACCAAGCTCACAAGGTCATATGCATTTGAAGGGACATCCTGTTGTAGCGTATGATCCGACAGGAAAAGTGTTTGCAGTAGCGATCAACGAAAGAGCAGCAGTGTTGTTGTATGATATACGCAAATTCGATCAGTTGCCTTTCCTCGTTGTTCATCTCGACGATTCTGCAGCCCTCTCCAAGATATCAATGCCACCAAGAGTACCCATCATCACCTCACTCACTTTCGCCAACGACAGCCAGTATCTCTTGCTAGGAACTTCCGGCCATGTCCACTATGTAGTCGATACCTTCTCTGACGGAGGTCAAGTAGTAGCAAGGTTGATCGGGCATGAAGGATTGGAAAAGGCATCAGGCGCAGCGATCGGCATGGTGGCAGAAGCAGGGATTAGTGGACAAGAAGTTTGTTGGACACCAGATGGGAAATGGGTGTTGTCAGGATCGGCGGATGGATCGGTGTTGTTTTGGTATATTGATTTGGAAGAAGCGAAAAGGAATGAGTTTAAGAATCTTAGACCGAGGTATAAACAGACTGGTCATGATGGAGCTAGTAGAGTGCTGGCTTTCAATCCGAGATATGCTCGTAAGTACCGCAAGAAGCTTGTCGTCGCCGCTGCGCTTGCAAGGCACACACTGACCTTGTCTTGGAGCCTTTTGTTCGCTACCGAATTGCAGAGATCATGAGTGCAGGCGCCGAAGTAGCATTTTGGCTACCGGATTTGCCCGAAGAGGTGTAGCTTGCCCGTCGCAATACCATGCACTCGGTGAACTGGCAACCTTTGTTCTGTGCAATGACACTTTCGATTCCACGTTGTGGGAGCAAGCAGATTGCTTGTTAGACCTCTGTAAGCAACACAGTGAATGGAAAGCGGAAGAGCTTGGTCGGTGTGCCTCTCGACGCTACGCTGCTTCGGTGTGATTGCTGTTGCCACGCTGCTGCTTGACTTTTCCCCACTTTTCAAGTTCAGTCGAGGCAAAGCGTGGGTCCGTTGAGTGATACGAACACCCCTCCGTCACAACCCTCATTTCCACTCGAAAGCGATTGCAATTGGTTCCGATCTCACGATTAGCAGCCAAGTTCCACACGCCACGCACTGTCGCTTTCGGAAAGGGGAGCCCGAATCACTATCCAGCATTGGCACTATCGTCTCAATCTACAAGCAAAAGCTATACCAGCTCCTCCCCCTCCTCCTTTCTCTACTACACATCCATACACGGCTGGCAAGGAACCGCAAAGATGCTTTCAGCAATCAAATCGCGCGCAACTCGCGCCATGAACTCGACCATTCACGTCGATTGGTCTCTCTACGGTGGAGCTGAATCTACCTCACCCCCTCCCACCGGCTCCTCCAGCAGCAGCAGCACCACTCGCCCGGCTCTACTCACACAACAATCTTCGACATCATCCTCTTCCTGCTCCGCTTCATTGCGCAACTCTCGATCTTCCTCTCCCCACTTTTCCTCCGTTGGTGACTCTTCCACTTCCGAATCAGATCAAGAAGAATCCAAACCGAATCCGCACGACTTGGACGATGTTCCCCTTCCCCCCGTTTCCTGCAGCTCAGGGATGATCGCGTTAAAGCAACCATCTGGCTTGGTCGACGACGGCAAACCCTGGTTGCCCACCATAGTCCCACTTGACTCGCAAAACACCACCGACTTTCTATGGATGCATACCGAAGAACCACATCGTTCTCGTCGACTTGCTATTCTCAAAGCCCATCCCGAGATCCGCAAATTGATGGGTTATGAACCTCTGACCAAATACGTTTCGCTCTCCGTCTTGGTGTTGCAGATTTCGATCGCGGTGTATTTGTCCAAGTTTACCTCTTTACATGCTTTCTCGTGCAAGTTCCTTCTCATAGCCTACGCTGTGGGAGGAACAGCAAATCAAAACACGTTTTTGGCTATTCATGAAATCACCCACAACCTTGCCTTCAAAGGTCTGAAAGCCAACAGGCTCTGGGCGATCCTCGTCAATGCAGCTATCGGAGTTCCCTATGCGATGGCTTTCAAGCCTTACCATCTCGAACATCACAAGTACTTGGGTGAAGATGGAACCGATACAGATCTTCCAACCCGTCTCGAATCCATTTTGCTTCGCAATGTACTCGGCAAAACATTCTTTGCAACATTTCAGATTTTTTTCTACGCTCTTCGTCCTGGATTTGTTCGTACGCAGAAACCTACCTTCTGGCACGGCCTCAATCTTGTTTTCATCCTCTCCTTCAATACCTTTCTCGTCAAATATGCTGGTTGGAACTCGTTACTCTATCTCCTGCTCTCGTCGTTTTTTGCAGGAAGCTTGCACCCATGTGCAGCACACTTTATCGCAGAACATTACATGTTTGCAGGTGTTCAACAAGAAACTTGGTCCTATTACGGTCCATTGAACATTCTAGCGTACAATGTGGGATATCATAATGAACACCATGATTTTCCAAGTATTCCTTGGACAAGGTTGCCCGAGTTGAACAAGATCGCCAACGAATTCTACGATGTTTTACCAAGACATCAAAGTTGGCCTATGGTAACAGTTAGGTTTATATTCGGAAACGATAGTGGTCTTTGGGCGAGGGTCAAGAGGGTCAATAGAGACGAGGCTCGAGCGAAGCGGAAGGATAAGTAACACAAGGTGCGGTAATGTTGTGTTCTTGATTCCTTTTCATGCAGATTCGTGCGGTGTCAGAATCAAGTTGGCATTAAAACGAGCCAGGAGGAGATAGGAAAGAGGCGAGAGGAGACAAGGAAGAACATCGCGCTAGGGGATTTAGGTAACGAACGAGGAGATCAACACTATCATCTTTTAAGCATCATAGAATCCAAGCAGCCCCACCCACAGTTCCAACAACAACACTCAACCCCGCCTTCCAAATTCCACCTTGGATCGACCTGAAACTCTCTGCTCCCGAGCTTTGACCTTGACTATTGGCACTTGTCGAACTGCTCGGTCCAGTATAAGTCGTAGCTGCGTTAGGAATTGTGCTAATGCTACCGTCCAAGATGCTGACGGTATTTGTTCCTGTAAAACCACCTGGAACACCTGTGCTAATGCCTGTAGGAGGTCCTGTAGTGGGTGTAGCAGCAGTGATACCTTGAGAGTAGTGTGTTAGGAGCGAGGCGAGGGTGGAAGATTGAGCTTCGTTGGTAGCGACGTAGTAAGGTGACACTGTTCCGGAATTGGCTGCACCGGGAGTGAATTGTGCTGTTGTACCGGTGGAAAGACCACCGAGACCCGAGGGGATGACGGCTGTTGATTGACCGTTGCCGACTGCGATACACCAAGGTTAGGGAGAGCAAGGGAATTGGTTGATCAGTTTAAACAGAAACAACCATCACAGAGTAACAAAAGCGAATGTGCTTACCATTGATCGAAGCAGGTACACCAGCAGTAGCTTGGGCTTCAACACTTGATGTCAGTGCCAAAGCCATGGCTGCAACCACAAGCAGTTGTGACTTCATCTCGATCCTTGTTGATGCGTGATTAATGCAATGTTGAGCGAGCCGTAAACTCCCAGTCGCTTCTCCAACGGGTATAATATCGAGCCGGCGGAAGATGATGATGGTTGTAGGGGGAGGATGACAACGTCGAAAAGAGCTAGTTGGTTCGAGGATGGATGGATACAAAAGCTTGTGACACAGTCTAGAAACCTGACCAAAACGGAATCCAACGCTATTGTTATTCCCCGCGTTCAAACACAGACCAGACTGCGTTTCACGCGTTACACCAAATCAGCATCTGCAGACTGCAATCGCTGCTCTGTTCCCAAACAAAGCATTGCTAGCAAGCTAAACAGAAGCGAGGTTAAGTTGATATTCTAAGTCTCCTATGCTGGGTTAGACCCTTGAATGTTACTTCTCAGGTCGCCGCATCCTCACATGGTGTTCACACCATCTTGATCGAAAGTTTGCCCAAGACTGACATTGCAGCCTGAACCAAACCCCTACCTATCCACATGATATCAAAGTCTAGATAGGCATGGGAGGAGGAGGAGCCTGTGTCACCGGATCAGCATTCGTATTCAACCCTGCCGCTGCTGCATTCCCACTTCTTAACGCACCTGCGTTCCTCAATTCTGCCAACCACTTATCCTTCTCCTTTGCCAATTTCGCCGCTTGTTGAGCCAACCATTTATCATGACTGAAATACACATTGACCCAAAACAATGTCGACATTACAATAAACACTGCCGCAGTCGACCCCCACTGATACAACCCTTCATCTCCTCTTACTCGCCCTAGTTCAAACGCATCGTAACAAGCTTTCTCCAGAGCAAGCGAGAGAACTTCGGTGCTGAACTTTTCTTGAACTCTTTTCTTGGCTGCTTCAGCTACCTTGGCCCGATGAGCAGGGGAAAGTTTGAGCAAAGCAACAATAGATACAGCCCAAATCGGGGCGGAAGCGTGGCGGAGTAAACCAGTACCGTCAGGATTGGTAGGTTGAGCATCCGAGGAGAGGGAGAGATCAACGACTGTTTCAACCGGTCCACCTGTGTTTGTTGCCAAGACGGGTATACCACAAGCCATGGCTTCGAGTGGAACGATACCGAAATGCTCCTCAGTAGGGGTGTAGAGTAAAGCTTTGGTGCTGGGGTTAAGCAGAAGTGTATGGATCAAAGCCATCGGTAAGGACGGGAGGAATACAACGCTGGCTTTGCTAAGCTCTTCGATGGGTGGAGCAGTTGTAGGAACTTGAAATGTTGCTCTGTTGTAGCTCAACGTCACTGCAGTCAAGCCCAACTCCTTCGCTTGCACTTGAAGCTCGTTTAGTGTAGCCACATTGTCTCCTACCCTCTTGTCATAACCTCCTACCAGCACCAATCTCAATTTTCCCACGTCAGCTGCCCGCGCACCCGTGCTCGTGCTAGTAGCAGCTAACTCCTTCTGCGCAATAGCAAAAGCCTCAAGCGCAAGCGCCACATTCTTCTTGGCCTCAAATCTGTTCACAGATAACAACGTCGTTCTACCTTGATCTCTGCAAAACCTTGCGATCTGACTCCGAATCGGATCACCCATCTCCTCAGCTTCCGTTTCCAACCTCTTGATCCCCTCTTCCACCTTGTTCTCTTCAAACTGACCATAGTCAACCCCCGGGTACACAACCCTCGGTAATCTCCTCAACCTAAAGAAACTCTTGACGAACTGTGCCGAGGTAAACTCTGAGTTGACTAGAATCTTATCCGCATAATCCGTAGTTGCTTCCTCAAACAAATCAAACGGCAACCTATACACTTTTCGGAACACCGAAGGTCCTGATTCCCCCCTAGCATGTGCTTTTTGCATCGCGATCGAATTGCCAATATCTTTATCTGGGAAATGACAGTAATATACCACCCTAGTCGCCAGTAAAATCTTCAACCAAGGAATGCCCGCAGGCAACTGATCAAAGAAGAACAGATCAAACCCAGGAATCGGAGCAGAACTCGTCATTCTCTTGGTTAACAACCTAGGCAGTGTACCCGGATACTGGAACAGCATCACAGCAAGGATGAGTTGAAACACCAAACTCATCTGTTGCAAAATAGCACACGGAAGGTGGAAAGAACCCAAGATGGAACGTGGAATACAAGTTCGCATGACTTGAACTTTGAGTGTTCCATCTCGAGTCGGCTCGAAACAGTGACGTGGATCGTGATGCGAGGTGAAGATGACCACTTCGTGACCTAATTGTTGCAGAGAAAGGGCGGCATCGACAACGAGCTTTTCGGCTCCACCAATACCAAGGTCAGGGTGAATGAAACCGATACGAAGTTTCTTGCGAGGAGAATGAACCGAATTGGCAACGGCGGCTGATTGACGGTCTAAGACCATGATTGCGTTTGCTTCTTGTTGTGGTGGAGAATGGTGAGCGCGTGCGAAGGGCGGGGTTCTTGCTGTCGATCTGTTTGGCGAGAGAGAGAGAGAGAGAGAGAGAGAGAGAGAGAGAGAGAGAGGGAGAGTTGGAAGCTGCATCACGCCAAACGCCGGTGTGTCTCTTCAGCTGGAATTCGGAAGTCGGCTTTCTATCCTTGCCCAAGTTTTGGCCTAGCATTCAGCTTGTTCTCTCCATCATTACATCCATTCCCTATCATCCTCAATCAAGCCAGTAGGTAAACATGCCTCCGAAGAAACCAGGCTCTGGAGGCGGTGGTGGTGGTTCACCATCCAAAACCACTCATGCAGCCCGAGCAGCCGCTCTTCTATCCAAAGCTCGAGCTCAAGCATCATCTTGCCCCGCTGCCCATGCACGATCTTCCACCACCACAACTTCCCCCACCAAACCTCGCACTCCTTCCAACCGCACCACGTCATCTTCCAGCAGCGAAGTTGCAATGCCACTACCCGACTTGCTCAAAACTCTCTCCTCCAAAGGCGGTTTACCGATGCGGGAAGCAATGGCAATTGCAGGAAAACTCATCAATGCTCGTGCCAATACTCGCTCCACTTTATCACAGATCTCACTAATTATGCTACAAGATATCGGTATCGAGTCAGAGGAGCATAGAAAAAGGACGGTTCTAGCTTTCAAAGGCAAAAAAGCGGGTGGCACTCCTGGATTGGCTCCTGATTCCGGTACTTATCGTAAACGTCGTCGAGACGATGATGAAACACTCGGTCGAGAATATGGCAACGTTACCGCACCCTCCGAAAACCGTGGTGGTGCAGCACGGAGAAAGATCGAAATCGAATACACCTTCAATGAGATCCTAGAAGAAAACGCTTTACGAGGTAGATATGCAGTTGTAAATCGTGCTCCTGTCATGACTGCTTGGGCTACCATCCTGTTGGAACGTCTTGGTTTTACTCGTCCTGAAGCATTAAGTCTTGCCCATTGCTATGTCAACTACACAAGCACAATGCGGGGGATCAGCTTAGGTATCATACCAGCAGCCGAAAAGGAAAGAGCAGTACATGTAGTTGGTCCTAATCAACCCCATTTCGAATTGATGCGAGTCAAAATTCCCGTAATGCAAATGCAAGATGGTTCTTATAGAGGAATAAGCGCTGGACAAGTGGTTCAACCGGATAAAGCCTTCAACTATATGCGTACGAGTATGGCTCAGACTCTATCGAGCATCTTGGGCGCACTAACACTGCTTGCTGATAGCTTTATGCATCCTCTCACCCCTCCCCCACTTTCGATCAAGTCGGAAGCTGAAGAAACGAACCCCAAGATAGGAGGGGAAGGAATACCAGAGTATGGAGCGGAATATCTCAATTCCCATGGCTACGAATTGTACGCTGAATTCCGACCTTCAACCTCGGGAGAATGGGGTAAAAAAGGTCGACTTTGGTATGATAAGATCCTTGCACTAAGACGTGGACATGAAGCAGAGATGGACGTGTGGAAGCAAAAACAGGCAAAGTGGGAAGAGAATGGTCCACCCCAAGAGGATTGGTCTGAGGATGTGGAAAGCTTGGTGCACGAAGAGTTGGAGAGCGAGAAGCAGCGAGAAGCTGGAGCGATGCAGGACGAGTCAACAGCGGCGGTCAAGACTGAAGGAGGAGCCTAGCTTTGAAGCTGATCCGAGGATATGGGATTGTATATTCGTAGCAAGAATATGTGTTTCGATCATGTTGTGAAATTGGTACATCTACTGATGGGATGAATGCTGTGAATGTTCTGCCAATCTTTGTCGGGCGCCTACAAGTGAGTAAAATTGAGCATGTTGAAAGTGGATATGAAGCTGGTCAGTTCACGAGATGACACATCAACTGTATGCGTTCGGTATGAAACTCACGGTCTTTCGCTCGATCCAGGTAGCCAGTCAAGGCAACATGAGATGCAACTTTGCGACTTGATGCTGCAATCTGGCTGGCTTGGTCGGAAGCTGTACCAGTAGGAGCACTGCTGCCTAGACCTGCTCCCGGCTTGTAGATCTTGGTCTCAACAATATTCGCCCTGCCTTCACGTCTGAGGCCGAGACCTTGACCTTGTGTCCATCCCATCATAGCGAGCAGCTTACTGCCGATATTGTCACTGTCGATCGGCTTTTCGGGCGCAGACTGTGGTGGTGGGTCTTCTCTAGCGCTTTGAGCTGGTACCGTCTTGGGGCCTTCAAAGACCTTGCCATTGTTGCTCGGTGTGCTGGACTTGGACGGCGTATCTGCACCAAAGACAGCTCGTCGCTCCGAGGCACGATCTCTGTATGTTGGTGTGGCCTCAGAGGTCAAAATGCTGGATGGGCTGGCCTCCTGGGTTGTTGTGGCCTCTTCTGTGCCACCATGGCCATCACTCGAGGCTTCGAGTTTGCGGATGACAGCTTGGCGACATGTTTCGAGGTTGCCGAGGTTGTCTTTGTGGAGCTGTGATTCAGTTTCGTGCCTGTGAAGCGTGTCGAGAGCCTTGAACTTGCGCTGGCACAAGAGGCAGGCGATGCGGGCATGGTCCTTGTAGTCGTATCCTGCCAGTGTGGCATCTGACATCTGCGCGACGTCCGACGGCGAGCAGACATCGCTTGAATCGGTTTGGGCTGACGTATCGGATGGCCCCGAAGTAGTTCTGGCCTTTGAGTCTTCAAGTGCGGCCCTTGTCGGTTTCGCTGGTTTGGCGGCGCTGCTGCTGCTGCTGCTACCAACGGTCTGTTCAGCATCGTCACTTGCGTGGAGCTCGGCTTGCTTTCGATTCCATTTTGAGATGTCAGTCGCCATCCGCTTGGTGGCGGCTGTCGTAGCAGACTTGAGTGGAACCGGCTTCGAGGATGAGGCGGTGGTGGAAGGCGAAGCGGCTGTTGCCGTGCTTGTCGGAAGCCTCAGGTCCTTCCATGGCACTGGTGAGCGCTGATGGGACCCCAAATCGTCCTGACGGGAATGCCGATAGTGTGTGTCAGATGGTCTCGACGCCTCGGGCGACCTCGATCGACACCGCTTACAATGCTCTCGATCGCTGGCATCTGCATGGTTTGAGCGTCGGTCCTTCGGATCGTCTTGATCTATGTAGACTGCTGCTCGGCTATGTTCAATATGGGTGCTGCTATCACGAGCAGCGGATGGGTATGAGGGCGCTCTTGCTGTTTCTTGCCCTCTTGTATGAGGTTGCGGGTGCGTTGGCGGTGCTTGAGATAAGGATGCATCGTGCTCACGCTAAAGTAAGTAGCGGTGGAAGAGCCACGAAGATGAGAGGGATATGATCAACATCCTTGCTCCAGAAACAATGCACAAGTAGAAGCAAGAGGAACGAAGAAGCTGCGCTTTTGAGCGCATCGGCAGTGGCAGCCAGCCTGACATTGAGTTTCAAACAGAGGCTGGTTCCAGCTGCTACAGGGCGAGACTAAGGCAGTCGGCACAGCGTCTCGCCGTGTTTGCACTTACTGTTGAGCCGCGACGAGCAGCATTGCTCATGCTCGAGCTAGTCACCGAGGAAGAGGATGAAGCCTTGGGTCGTTCGGACACGCCAGTCGGGCAGCCATCGTCGGAACGACCTTGAAAGGGCTTGGGCGGTAAGTTGGTCATCTGACTTGAGGCAAAGGCTGACCATCACCTTGATCGGAATGTCCGAAGCATTAGAACCCAAGTCGGAACAGCCGAGGAAGAGTTGAAGTAAGGCTTGATCGTAGAGAGGATGATGGAAGGGAACCAAGTTGTGCCTTGCTTGTCCACAGTCACTTGATGTCGGTGTTGCCGATGAGCCTTCTCTCTTTCAGGGCAGCAAAGTGGAGCAGCAGAGGCTGCGAAATATTATTATTCTTGATTTGATTTTATTCTTTAAATTCGTATTTACAGTAAGTTACAGCCACGAGCTGCCAACCGAGCCAACTTAGCCGCTGCTCACTCAAAACACTCTCACACTCCCATCTCACCATCCCTCTCGAACCTTGACAACACCTTCTTTCATCACTGTCTGTCTTCATCTCCACGCTTACATCTCTTCGGCAGCTCAGCAATTCAGCACACGAGCTGCTACCCTGCTGCTTCGAATAGCCCGAGCTACTATCGGCCAACCAGTCCTTGCTCCACTCGACTCAGTTCATCAGGACAACCTCGCGATTGCTGGCAGGCTCATCACAGCTTCCTGAAAGAGGTCCGCACATCACTCAACCACTCGTACCTCCACAGGAACAGAGGCTATTCTTACTCGACGCACTGAAGCCAGCATGACCACGGCCTGAGCCGCTTCCGCACGCCTTGCGCGCGCACCTTGCAACAGGTCGACCATCTCCAGCTCTCTGCGACAGTGACAAGTGACGGTGCTGCTGACACCACCCCTGGCATGCACGTCAATCAAAGAGGCGCCCGCACACCAGATTCTGCCTCTCCGTCCACTCCTACTACAGCCAGCATGGACGTCACAGGAAGAGGCGCAGGCTCCAGTGCCTCTGCAGGCATGGCAGGCATCGGTGCCGGCAGATCCGGTGCAGCGACGTTGTTTCGTCCTTATGTACCAACAGAGACTCGCCCCAGTCACGATCATACCACTTTGACCACCTCGACACAGTGGAATGCCTTCGAGTCTACCCAGTCGAACGATCATTCGCAAGCTTATGGGGGCTTTTCTACTACGCCCTCTACCGCCTCCTTCGATACACAGCAGCGTATGCTCGACGGCATGACCTTTCCCTCTTCATCTTCCCTCTACACTTCGCATTCAGCCCAGCAGCTTGGCCCACCGATATCTGAGGCAGCTCTCGCATCAATGCCCCCATCCACTAATGCCACATCTTCCGCAATCTCCGGCAAAGAGCAACAGCGAGCCATTTCTGAAGAGGAGCTGCTGGCCTTCATTGACGAGAAGCGTGCACGATCAAGAGGAAGCAAAAGTGCATCCAGTTCGGGGCGGGACCGAGCAAAACAGAACAAGGATGCGAATGACAGCGTCAACCCTCTAGATACCCTCGACCTCTGTCACAAGCGCATCGAGCGCGTTCCCGAAGCTTTGGTCGACATGATCAAGCACCAAGTCGTTCGCCTGGCTCTCGGCTACAACCATATCACCCGACTGCCCAACAACTTTGCAGATCTCAGCAGTCTCCGTTATCTCAACATCCGTGCCAACAACTTTGCCAGCTTCCCAGAATGTGTCACCCACATGCCCAATCTCGAGATTCTGGATCTGAGCCGCAACAAGATCCGCAAGCTGCCGCAACAGCCTGGTCGGCTCCTTGCGCTTCGTGTACTTTCAATGAACGCGAACCGTCTCACTGAGCTCCCCGCATGGGTTGGTAAGATGAAGCATCTCCGCATCCTCAAGCTCGATAACAATCCGCTCGAATGGCCTCCACCGCACATCTCCAAGATGCCCAATGTTGCACCACCAAAGCCACCTTCTTCCTCTACCGGCTCCGCTGCGGCTGAGCGCGAGAAAGCCAAGCGTTTCGAGGATCGTCAGATGCTCGTATGGATCTCTAAGCTGCGCTCATGGATCAATGACCCGGCAAATCAACCACAGGCTGAAGAACCAGAACCAGCTCTCGCGAGCAACGTGCATGACACTTTTTCGATGACAGGGCACGGCACTGAAGCTGATTCCACCGATTCCGCCAAGGCAGACGAGGTCCGCCTTCCTGCTGCGTCATCCGATGGACTCATTTCGCTGCAGGTCCATGTGCCGGAAACAGTCCAGGAACAGTCGCGTCTGCCTTGTGCGAACGAGGCTAACGTGACCCTGCAGACATCCGTTACATCGATGCCATCCCTCACAGCCGAGGATTCAACAATGGAAGGACGAGCAGCAGCAGCGGCGGCGGCGGCGGGGCTACTTCCTCCACTGGTCCCGCAGTCTGCTACCAATGTAAGTGGGCTAGATGCTAACATGGATCACGCCGCCTCCGGATCATCATCGACGCCTCAGCCATCTACGACGATGCCAAGCCCCCAGCAGGTAAATGTCCGAGGTGCACCAATACGACTACAGTCGTCGCAAGGCTTCAGACCGGGATCGGCTGGTAGACCTGCCGAAATTATCGCGAATCACTTCACAACTGAAGACTTTGACAGTCGGCAGCACGCACGCAACAACTCGCACTCTGTTGTCCAAGACATCGCCACCACACATCAGATGGAAGGGAGACGTTCCCTTAAGAGCAAGAAGTCCCTTCCGGACTTGCGCAAAAGCCACAAAGATATCCTGCAGGAGCGCGGAGACATTCTTGCCGAGCAACTGCCCAACAGGAAGCTCTCAAACGGAAGTGCTCGAGATCCGGATGAGCAAAACACAGACATCACGAATGCAAGTGTGGCATCTGGCGTTGTCCCATCCCGAGCGCCTTCCTCTCAGGCCGGCCCGGAACCTGCCAAGCAGCTTTATGCGCGGAAGCCTCTTCTGCAAACGCGCCGTGCACCAAGACCGAGTCTGGGCAACATTGTAGGTCCTTCAGCCCGTCATCAAGCACATGATGGAGCAGCAGGCGGGTCCACGACACCTGCCTATGGCTCGTCACTCAGTGCAGCACAACATGGCGCAGCACCGAGTCAAGGAGGTGGACTCCGCAAACTGAGCTTACCGACTGTCGGGGCAACCCAAGCTGCGGCTGAGGCCGCCGCCGCTGCACTTGCCGCTCGATCCGGCTACAGCAATACTCCGCCGCGCTTCGACGTGGGTCATGGAAGGATGGCGTCGGATCGAGGCGACGGTAATTGGCCATTGCGTTCGGCCTCACCCACTGTCAATGGTGCACGCAACGCAGCAGATCAGGAGCGCAACAGCTACTTCCGACGCCTGTCGACACTACCACCATCGACCATCTCAAAGGCTGTACCAGTGCCTGTCCTCAAGTTCGTCGATGGCACTCGTGGTGTGCTCTTTGCGCTTTCGCAGATCCACGCAGCTATCGGTCAGTTCATGACCCCAGTCATTGACGAGAGAATCTCGAGCCAGTTTCATCGGCTGCTTGACATTTCAAATGGCTCTGTAGCCAACTTGATCAATGCGCTTGACCGCTTCGATTCGCTGTCACGCCGAGGCACGCCTGATGCAAGTGTCATCCGTGGCGTTCTCATCACTTGTAAAGACTCGGTCATCACATTCCGCAAGCTGATCAGCGTATTGCAGCTGCAGCTTCGTGCCTTGCAAAGCAGCTCGGATGTGCGATACGCCCGAACTCTGCTGTTGATGTTGTATGGTAGTATGGCTGAAGTGAGCAACAGCTGGACAGAGATGGCACCGCTTGTGGAAGAAGTACAACCCTATCTCACGCAAACCGAGCAAGAGGCAGGCCCACCAGCATCGTTGGATGTAGCTGCTGGCAGCGAAAAGGCAACACCGCCTTCCACGCGTGTTGGAAGTCTTGCGCAAAAGAGCATCAGCACCACCAGCAATGGCTCCGCTTCGACGCTTCCAAGTATCGCAGAGGCTTCCACTCCAGTACGAGCAGGTAGTAGGCCTCATCTTGCTCGAGGTCCGAGTCGCCGCCGTCACGCTGGCTCTTTCAGCGCTCAGGATCTGGCACAGGGTGCTGCCATGACACCAAGCGCCAGCAACCAGCCTCCGTTCAATCTAGAGGACTTGCAAGCGACTTCAGCGTTTAACACGCCAGCGCGTGGTGTCAGGAATCGTCGTCAAGGGAGCATGGGCAACAGCGCCAGCAGCGCGACTACGTTCGCACAGTCGGATTCGTCAGAGCGTAGCACTACTGTCGATGGGACAATCCAATCAACTGCACCTAGCACACCTGGTGGTGCTAGCGCTGTCACGGCGGCTCAAAGAAACGTTTCTGCCGCACCCGGCGCGATGAGCACGCCGACATCATCCAGACAAAAACGATCCGGATCGAACGCTAGCTCCGCAATGGAAGCAGTAGCTCCTATGGGTGCCAACACACCTAGAAGTCAAGTGACTACTCCAGCGACGCCTGCTGCAGTGACTGCAGGTAAACGCCACGCTGCTTTTCAGTCGAACGGAACAGCTGCAGGTGCAGCTGCCACTGCTGCTGCTGGAAGTCGACTGCATGCCGCCGTCTCGGACCCCAAAATCAGCGTCGACGACCACCTTCTTGAGATGATCGACAACATTACCAAACTTTCTGCTCGAGTATGGTCTATGCTGTTTGAGCATCTTCGATCGGCAGGTATAGATGACAAGTTTGGAGACGTGGCAGCAGCAGAAGTTTCGGAGGGAGATGGCAAGGATGCATCTCAGGCGAGAGATGAGCAACAGTCATCGGAAGCGGAGAGTGGTGGCGATGGGTCC
The DNA here is from genome assembly GCA_928865425.1 of Ustilago cynodontis. Classification (NCBI taxonomy): domain Eukaryota; kingdom Fungi; phylum Basidiomycota; class Ustilaginomycetes; order Ustilaginales; family Ustilaginaceae; genus Ustilago; species Ustilago cynodontis. Next base: position 562,522 of record CAKMXY010000008.1, read on the forward strand.
GATGGCAAGCCTTCGGCAGAGTCGAAAGCAGTGGAAGACAAAGAAGCGACACAAAGATTGCGCGACCTGCGAGAAGTTGCCCTCATCACAGACGATCTCACGTCTCAGTTGCGATCCACTTACTTGCGAGCCAGAGAAGAAGAGCAAAGACGCACTTCGCTCGACGGCAATCGTAGCGGCGACGATGCTGATTCACCCACTGCTGCAGCAGATCCAGATGCTGCTGTCACGGAAGGAGCAACAACCATCACCGCTTGCTCTCGAACAGCGTCAGTGATTGCAACTCGTTCGCCGGACAACATCTCTCAGGCGACTGTTGCCAAACTCTTTGACGAATCACATCAATTCGTAAGAGCCATTGTGAACACTTCGACCTTGATCAAGTCGATTTCCGTCTTGCACGAGTTTCCGCGCGATCTAAGACGGTTGTTGGGACAAGTAGCTCAGTCGTGTTCGAACTTGACCGTGTATTTGCTTTGGTTGAGTCCTGCTTCTGTTTCTTAGACGCTCTCTATAGCCAAATCCGAGAGTTCTGTGTTTGTCAGCCGCAATACTTTCAACTTGTTTTTTTTTGGGGGGGGGTGTGGAGCTTGTTTGTGTACAGAGAAGGGGGGGTTTTAGACCATAACGATGCCGTTTCCACTTCCGAGATCAGCTGGGTTTCTTGCGGTTTTGCGGATCAGTTGCTCAGCTAGACGTTTCAGCTCTGCTTGAGCCGCGTCTCCACGCGTAGCTGCTTTCTTGGTGATGGATTGAGCGAATTGATGGACTGGATCTAGTTCGGGTTCTCCTGGTCTGGCTCCGATTCCACCTGGGATAGGTTTGGTTTTCCAATTGAAGAGATAGAATCGTAGGAATCCATCTCCTGGGCCGAATTTTTGCTCGGAGAGGAAAAGAGGATTGTCCATCACAGTTAGGCAGTTTACCACGTCGAATCCAAAGTCACGTGCGATGATGAGGAGGGTATTGATGAGCAGATTGAGACGTTGTTTGAGTAAGGATTTGATCGAGCGTGGTTCGGAATCCCATGATGTGATAGATTGTTCGTCCGAGAGTTCGGTGGGCGTGAGGTTGGTTAGATGATTGCATTGGTACGGTTGTTTGCCCGAGGATAGGGCGAGGGAACGTTCGGATGAGGGGGATGAAGTTGATGCTTCACTTGAGGAAGTGTTACCCGTAGAAGAGGAGAAGGAGGATGAAGAGGAGGTTGAGGAGGTAAACACAACATTAGTAGCATAATAAAACAAATAAGCAGCATCAAGCGACTTATGTTTATCGTTATCCAAAATACTACTTGGTAAAGAATAGAATGCGAACATATCCGTTATTTTTCCTTGTTCATTCTCAACAACATAAGTCCATGTAACTTGTCCCTCCCTTCTCCGCCTACCCTCACCCTCGCCTCCAATACTGGTCCCCTCCTTCCCTCTGCCACTTAACAGTATATGCTCCACCTCATGATCGCTGAAACGAGGAGCCATATCAAACCTCTTCATATACCTTCTCATCAACCTCCCCACTTCCCCCACATCCTTTTTCTCCATCTCCCTCAACCCCTTCAACCCCGTCTTAGCCGGTAATTCAAACCTCTTCACATGAGCTTCCATCGACATGTTATGCGGAATAGCACTAAATCCTATCTCCGCCAACTTCTTGGCATTAATCGTCCTATGATAATACCTCGCACAACTAACCGGAGTGGGCAGCACCGAACCTACGGTGTAGATGGCATGGAAAACACCCGTAAGATGGCATTGCCTCGTGACCTCTTTAATGAGAACAGGAGCAAGCCTTTTGGAACGAAGCTTTTTATGAACGCATAAAAAGTTAATCTCGGTACTTTGATATGCTTTCTCCCTCACCCTCAATTCGTGTGGGATCCCCGAAATAAACGCTACCAATTTATTCGTACTCACTACCCGAACACCAACATGCCAACTCTTGTGATATCCTGGATGCTTCAAAACCCAATGCAAAAACTCGGGACTATAGTCGAACCTAAAGCTCGCATCATCATCTTCAACATAATTACCCCTTAACAATTCATAGACCTCTTTCAATTCTACTTGATTATCCACATCCACCTGTACCCATTCGAAATCTGCAGGTAACGGATAAGCTTCTTGTCTAACCTGTTCGGGAGGAACACTCTGCTCTATACTCCCCTCCTCTTCGGAGGAGAGAAGAGGGGAATCGGTAGGTTTCATGACGGGTTGAGTTTTCCAAAATTTATGATCTGCTATTTGTTTTTGTGTTTTTTGTTTCGATTCTTGCGATTTCAACATTGCGTCCCGTTCCAAGTTCATCATTGCCATAACTTTGGCTAGGTTAGCTTGAGTAACACTAGAAGCGGCAGTGGGGCCATGAGTGGAGGATACTGCGGCTTGAACTTGTGAGACGACTTGGTCTGAGATTTTGCCTTCGGTTGAGTTGCCGCTGGCGAGAAGCTTGCGGTCGGAGGGGGAGAGGCCAAGTTTTTTACGAAGTTTGGCGGCAGCTTTGGATTTTTTCTTCTTCTTTTGTTTCGAGGTGAGCGAGCTATCGCCTCCAACAGTGGGGGTGGTGTCGTCGTCGGAGTCAGAGCTGAGGTCTTCTTCGTCAGCTACAGTAGCAGCGGCGGTGGTGGCGCGGGCAGGGGTTGAGGAGGATCCAGCACCAGCACCAGGGTTGTTGGTGGTCTGTGCTGCGGACGAAGAACCAGAAGCTGTGTTTGCTTCTGTTACACCTGACATCTTGATCTTCAAACACCGGATCCGAAGAAAAGAAAGGATAACCAAAAAGTAACGTGGTGGGATGAGGTGGTAATGGAGAGAAGGAAAGGAGGATTTCTACGTCCGCGCGTGTGTTGGTTACACACACACGCGCAAAGCTCGGCTGTCCGATTTCCGAGATTTGGAGGGAGTGTTGGTTTGGGATTTTTCATAAAAATGCCATTTTCTTCTCACGTTCACACCTGAACCATACCACAGCGTCCTACCATCAACATCGTCTCAACTCGATCAGAGCACAGCAGCTTCCAGAGGCAGCAAACCACAATGTCAACCGACTCGTTTCTGCAAGACCCCTCTTCCTCACACCGCATCTTCATCGGTGACTCTATAGGTTGTCTTCGTATCACCCAAATCGATCCACCCTCCTCCCTTCTCTCCGCTTCCACCGACTATCAAGGTCCGAGTATAAAACCTTTGATCCTGCCCAGTTTCAAATCTCATTCTGATCATGCTGTACAACGATTAGCCACGGGTGTTCTTTCTTCTGGCGCCTATGTTGTAGCTATGGCTCGTAAGAATGCGACTATTGATGTGGTGCAGATCGTTAATCAATCCCTCCCATCGACGTCTACTGCTTTGCCAAAAGCAGTGTCGGAGTTGAAAGCAAACGTGTTATGCACGATCAAGGAGAGTCACATGAAGGCTGGGATACAACGCTTCATCGGCCTAGCAGTTGGAAAGGAGGGAGTTTATAGTGTTATTTCTTCTGGTGTGTTCCGGTTTACACCCATCACCCTCTCCAACTCCACCGACGTCGAGGGAAGTGCAAAGATTGGAGAAGCAAAAGTGATAGACCATCTTCCAGCACCACTACAACACGTTGATTTCTATCCAAGCTCGGATCCTACTCATTTTTGTTACGGTGGTGAAGATGTTCCTCTTTCCCTTTGGCATGTTCCTACCGCACTTTCGGAGCAAGTTCATGATGCAGCGGGGGACATGAGTCTGGATAGTATCAAGACGGAAGATCTGTCAGAATTGAACAGTAAACAGAGGAAAAGAAAACGTCAGTCAGAGGCGAAAACGAAAGCGAGGGAATTGATGTGGGGGGAAGTTTGGAGGTCGAAAAACCTTCCAAATGATAACCTGTCTTTGCCTAGGAGAGCGAATATCACCTCAACTCACATCTTATACTTGAATCGTGCCGAGGAGGGTGAAGGAGGTGTGGTGGGGGAGGAAAGTTTCATCGCAGTAGGCACAAAAGATGGACTGGTGAGAATCTACCAACCATCCGGAAACAGGAAGCATGTTCGAGAGATTAGAGTTGTTCCTGCTGGTCAAGGCAGTGTTAAAACCCTATCCGCCTCCACCCTACCTCTTGACTCTGATAAAGGAGGGTTGTTGTTCGTAGGAGATACAGGTTCCAAACTCTACGCCGTGGATTGGAGAACAGGAAAATTGCTCTACAGCTACAAGCGAACTCAAGTCGGAGCTACACTTTCTATGGCCCCCCTTCCTCTTCCCCCCTCTCGCAAAGAAGCAGAAGCCTTGGTCACCGTTTCATCAGACAGCCTCGTTCGACTACACACAACTGTGCCTGCCTCTGCTGCGGTGCCGAAATCAGGTGCTTCGGCGGAAAAAGGAGAGGTGGTATGGACGAAAATGATGGCTGCTCCGCGAAGTCAGAATGTTCATGCTAGTCCTACCGCTGTAGTTTGGGATGGGGTCATGCCGATGGGTCTCAAGAAGAGGAGGGCTGGTGTGGAAGGGCAAGGGCAAGGGGAAGAAGGTGAGGAGGAGGAAGAGGAGGAAGAGGCGGATGAGATCTTTGGGAAGATGCAGGAGGTCGGAGGGAAGGCAAAGAAGGAAAAGGCGACGAATGGGGGGAAGAAGGGTACAGAGGATGAAGAGGAGGATAGCGACGACGAGGATGAGCAAGAGCAAGAGAAGGTGGTGGAGAAGGACGCTAACAAAGCAAAAGCAAGTAACGGAAAGCGAAAAGCTAAACCAGCTCAGTCGAAGAAAAGTCGCAAGTGATCACCCACCACTTTTTGCATACTCGATCTACACCCTTATCACATCACATCAACTCTCTTTGTGCACAAATTTGCATCAGTATCGTGATTGACACCTATATTCGAGAGACTTTTACAACTGAATCGTAGTCGGAGGAGAATTCCTTCCGCCTCCTGCCATCATGCTTGGGGAACTTGTCGACGATCTTTTCTCAAAAGATTCTAAAGCATGTTTTAACCTATTCCCTCCCGAACTTGCACTTGGCGTTCTCGAAGCAGCTTGTTTTCTCACCCTTCCTTCCTCTTTCTCCCCTACGCTCTCCCCCTTTTCTCGCGCATTATCAGTGCAAGAAGCAACAACTTTCTCCAGGCGTTCGATCCTCTCCGCTTTTAACTCTAACAATTCCACCGCTTCCAAAACGTGTTCTGCCAATATCCTTCTCTTTGCTTTCCCCATCCCAGGAGACATGGTTTTGAGTTCGTCCGCAAGTTCAGAATATAACATTCTTTGATGTAAAAATTCATCCCAATGTTCCCTTAGAATCACTTTGAGTGTTGCTAGTTCCTCCACCCCTATCTTGGCCGATGCAAAGTTGGTGGATGTACGGGAGTCAAAAGCATCGAGAAGAATACTCTCTTCAAGTTCGACTGCTTGACGACGATGTTCTGCTGCAAGAAGACGTGCTCGACGGGAAGCTTTTTTGTTCTGGGATTTGGTGGAGGTGGTGCAAACGGTGCAGATGGTGGGATTGTGAGTGAGGGTGGGAGGGTGATGGAGAGAGGCTCGGGCGGAGGCTCGGGCGGCACGTGCGTCGGCGAGCTGGGAAATCTCGTCTTCTTCCTCTACCTCTACCTCTACTTGAACAGGTGCGGGCGAGGGAACGGAGTGGGGCTGGGTGCGTTGTCGACGACGTTGTCTTTCGCGTTGAACACGAAGATTTTCAGCTACAGCGTCGATAGTTGCATCGTATTCCTCTTCACTTTCGAAAGCTTGATGGCGGCGGTGTTGGCGACCGAATGAGACCCGTCGGTGGTGATGATGATGGTGGTGGTCATCAACTTCGTCAATGGGATCTGTTCGGATGTCCATCTGGTCTCTTGGAGAGGATCGGGTGGTGGGCGGAGGCTGAACAGGTTCGGATGCTGGATGCGCCTCCTCGTCATAGTAACGACTTGCATGGCGAATACTGGCACTGCTGGATCGCGCCTGCCTCTTGCGACTTGCAGAAGGAAGGGGTTGGATAAGATGCTGCAAGACAAGTCCGTTGAGCCCTTCAACTTCTTCTGCAAGACTAAGCACTTGGAATCGCAAAGCTTCGATGGCGTCCCATGGATCGCGTCCGTTGGGCAAGTTGTCTTGGTGTTGATAAGCTGCGTGTTGTGGTCGAGGCTCTACTTGTTCTCGTACTCGATTCTCGCTAGTTGCACTTTGGTATTGCTCCTCCATCACCATCCTCAGCTTATCTAACTCAGCATAGAGACGATTCACTACTTCGATTTGGCTTCGACCTTGTTCTCGCTCCACTGGCCTTGCCTCTCGAGCTTGGTTGTGAGACGCAGGCTGACTAGCTTGGCTCACTGGCTGCGACTGAGTCTGCTCAACCACCCTGGTCTGCTGCATCTGCTTGTGCTGTCCAGAAGAATCACTTGACTGCAACTTTTGCAAAATCAACCCAACCAATTGTTCCTCCGACACAACTCCACCCTTACTTGCTTTCACATCCTTCAACGCACTCTGCATCTCCTCTCTCAACCCCTGGAACTCGTGACTCTGTTGCTCCTGAGCCTGTTCCAAGTTGAGAATCCTCTCGCCGGCTCTATCTAGCTCGACCTGAATACCATCAACAAAGCATCTGAGATTGACCAATTCTTCCAACCTCGCATCCTGGTTGCCAACAGCACTGTCAAAAGGTCGATGCCTGACCGCGTCACGAGCTTTAACAGGCGAACCCAGAGCAGAAGTCAAACCTGTGACATCGGGAAGACGAAGAGCCCAGGGTGAAGTTGTGTCGTGGTGTTGGGTTGTGGTCTTGGGGTGAGCCGGGAAGCCGTGCGAATTGAAATGGGAGGGATTGCTGACTTTGTGCGGCTCGGAATCGACACGTGTGCGTGCGCTAGAGGCTTGGCTGCCTGGTCCGAAACCACTTGCACCTGAATTGGAGGCACTGCCATCGTCGGCCTCCTCTGTACCGGCAGCATCTGCTGCTCCACGCCGGGTAAGTTGGACATCGCGCTGCAATCGGCGTGCTAGATCTTCGAATGCACTCACGGCTGACACCGAATTCTGGCAAAGAGCTCGCGGCTGCTGTTGCTGAGATTGTTGGCGTTGCATATCTCTACCGCTGGTGTTTTTGCCCGGGTGCAACACGCCATCGATGGAAGGCGCAGGTGTCGGGCTATCTGGACTCTTGGATCGATCAGCAATCAGCGTGCGCAAAGCCGGCGACGTCAACGTTCTCGAAGCCAAGTGTTGCTGATAATCAGCAGCATTCATTCCGAAAGTGTTGGTCGCTCTCGGCGATGCAAAAGGACCATTCGGATCATGACGAGGTCTTTGATGCTGTGTAGCAGCAGCTGTGCGTGTCGGCTGCGCATCTCGACGTGGTCGCTGTTCAGCATCGGTGTCGGTGTGGACATCGAACTCGATGCGATCGAGTGTATCTTGGCCGAGAGTTGGACGTTGACGGAAGTTTGCAGTCATGGTAGCCGTGTGTCCTGCTGGAGTTGCGGCAAAGTTGCGATGGTTACCAGTGCTGTTGAATGTAGCGGTGTGGACGTTGATGCGGTCAGAGTCGGCGGATTCGGTGACAGAGTCTCGGTCTGATTCGCTTTCGCTTTCGACGTGGGGTTGGCGAGGTAGTGCTGCGCTTGGCCGAGCGTGTGATGTTGCAAAGGGTCGAAGCGAAGATGAGGATTGGGCAGCCTGCTTTGGTTGACCGGGTGCTAGGTAGCCAGAAGAGTACTTTCCAGGACGGTAAGGGCTTTTGGCGGGAGAAGATCGGAAGGGATGCTGAGCAGCGTCATGGTTCAAAGAACGGATACGCTCGTGGTAGGAAGTCTGAGAAGGCATGTTGCTGCGGACACCACGTCCAACACCAGGTATCAAGCTTTCATGCTCTTCTACCTCGTGATGTTGACGATGCGAAGATGCTGGCGCTGGCATGTTGGACGCTCTTGGCTGTCTTGCTGCGGGGCGCGTGGATGCAAAGTCGTCCTCTCGACCGATGCGATCGTAAGTGTCGAAAGTCGAGGAGGCGGCAGTGAGATCGGCTCTACGCATGTCTGGAATATGTTTTGGTCCGTTGGCCTGAAGCAAGCGCGACTCGATGCTGACTCTGTTGAGTTCTTGCTGTGATTCTGGAATGTAGATGTCCTGCGAAAAGTCTGGATGGGATGATGCTGCTGCTGCTGCTGGGTGACGTGAACGGCGCGAGCCGATATCAGATGGAGGCTGGTGATAAGAAGTAGATGCTACGGGATAGTGGTGATGAGCTCTAGACATTTCCTTTGCCTCTTGGTGTGGGTCTCAAAGCGGATGGATCGGTACCGAGGGTGGTCGTGGTGTCTGCGTGACGCAACGGGGCGCACTTGGTCGAACGCGAGTGCAGCTTGTGCGACTAAAGCGAAGGCCGCTGCAGACTCTCAGATCGTTGTTCGGAGAGCAAGTGGTGATAGTGATGAGGTAGGTGACAGATGCAAGCAAGCCGTGATGGTGGCCATCTCGAAATGTCAAAAGACCAAGACACTCGCACAAAAGGTGGACAAGGCAGAGACAGGCTTACTGTACTGTATTCAGTTGACCTTTGAGCCTGCGCGCCCTGAAATTTGGCAGAGTGTTGTGGGCGCGTTGCGCGATTGCGCGGGCATGCATCACGTGACAGAGAGCTGAGGCAGTCTTGGGCAGCTCAAAGCACATCATGCATTCTCTCTTCCAGCTGTCACTGCCTTGCTCAATCTTGCTTGCGGGCCATCACGACCATCGGCATACCCTTCAGCGACACTTGCAGCTCTAATCAGATACCATCTATCACGCTGTTATAGCTTTGATGCTCAGACTATAGCCATGGCCGACCAACCAACCGTCAACTCGGACGTCAAAGACCCTTCGCACGCCATTTCATCCCTTCCGGCCCCTTGGTCTGGCTCTTCCATACCCAAAGTCGATGCACAAGACTCATCCTCACCACCTCACACACTCCTCTGGTCCAAGTCCAAAGTATACGTTCATCCATCTCCCTATGCCAAGCACAACGTCCCCGGCTACCTTGCTCTTTCCCGAGCTGGTCCTTCCCGTCCTCGCGCAAAGATCCTCCTCTCCTTTTTACCCGAAAGTCTAGTAGAACAGCGTCAAGAGCTCGAGAAATTCGTTCGTATCGAATACACCGCCTCCGCACACGCTGCTTCCGAATCTCTCGACGCCGTTCAAGTGGTCGATGACGAGGATGAATCCATGCTTATCGCTGAACCACCAACTTCTTCCACCTATGCCTTTTCGTTGCCGTTGACGAGTATATATGGGTTCACGATCAAGAAGCCAACTATTAGCTCTTGGTATGGCACAGTGACGGTTAGTCAGCTTGGAGGTGTGGCGATGCCAACGTTGCACTTTCATGATGACGAGTCCAAAAGTACGGTGCTTTCCATGCATAAAGCCAAGCAAGCCGTAGCCAACGCAGCAGAGGATGGCAAGCTGGCAGCTTCACCGATGGCATCTCGTTCTTCGAGCAACTCTCGTCCCAACTCCCACCCAACTTCCCCTTCACCGACGTGGGGAGGGGATGAGTTGATACACCAACTTCGCAAGTACGCCAATATCCATCGCAGTGCTATCGAACCCAATCTTTTCCTCATCAACCCTTCTCGAGCAGACCTAGAACTTCACAGCACACCCATGTTCGACGATGACGCAATCGACCTCCCCCCTCCCAACTCTGGCAACAATGCTCACAGCCACGACCTAGCAGAAAACTCGTATTCAATGAGCCCCCTCCACCAATCCCTACCTCCTCATTCACGCAAGAACGAGCTGGCAATGGACACTCTCACCGTCTGGGCCAAGAGCGCTCGTATGTCGGTGTTGAGTTCTTTTGCCAATTTCACACAACAAGCTCGACATGCAAGTCATGCGGTTTTGTCTCATCCACTTGCAAGGCCTTATGTACCTCATTTGCCGGGTCCGGTGCAGAGTTTTGCACAGGCAGGTCCGGTACCGTTGGGTCCGAATGAAGGGGAATGGGAGTGGAGAACGAGTCAGATTGCAAATAGTAGTGGGACGGGAGAGTATTACGATAGTGCAAGGGTGTATTTGGCGAGATGGGCGAGACTGGTGGCGGAAGAGGGAGAGAGGAATCGGAGCAAGGAGGAGAGTTTGGGTGCTGCTGCTGGTGCGAGTGCGGGAGATGGAGGGAGCAGACCAGCTAGTTCAGCAGGGGTAAGGATGGAGGGAAGCGAGCTAGGGGCCTTCGAGATTTTGGAAAAGACTTGTGACCTTGCACGTCCGACATCGGAACGTGAAGCTAGATTTAGCGAGCTCAAGTTGGATCCTACCGATCCTACTGCGGCGTCAATGGGGTTGAGCTTGGATGAATGGAGGTCGTTCTTTGATCCCACAACCGGACTGCCTCTGTTGGCGGTGAGCGAGATTAAGCATCGTATCTTTGTCAACGGATTGACGAATGACGCGAGAAAACATGCTTGGCCGTTCCTTCTCGATGCGGTCCCATTCGATGCTACAGCTGAACAACGTGCTGCGTTGTGGCAAGAAAGGGAGGTGGAATATCACACCTTGAAAGCACGTTGGCAAACAGACCAAGATCTGCTCTCGACAGAAGAGTTTCGTGAACAACAGCATAGGGTGAGGGTGGATTGTTTAAGGACGGATCGTACTCAACCGTTGTTTGCACGCGATTCGGCGTTGGTAGCAGACACCAATGCTGATCCGATGACCGATCCTAATCCGCACACGTCAACGTTGGGGGAGATTTTGCTTACTTATGGAGTTTGGGAATCTTCACAACCTTGCTCCTCTGCTGGTGAAAGTGGATTATTGGCTGGATATGTGCAAGGGATGTCAGACCTCTGTTCGCCGCTCTATATCATCTGCGAAGGTGATGAGGTGAAAACATTCTGGTGTTTTGTTGGTCTCATGAACCGTACCAAAACCAATTTCTACAGGGATCAAAGTGGGATGAAATCTCAACTGCTTTTGTTACAGAAGTTGATATCGATTATGGATCCAGCACTGTATCGACATTTGGAAAGAACAGAGGCGCTGAATCTGTTCTTTTGCTTTCGATGGTTATTGGTTAGATTTAAAAGAGAGTTTAGGTTTGATGAAACTTGTGGTGTTTGGGAGTGTGGGTGGAGTGCTGAACCTTCCTCACCTTCCTCTTCCGGCTCGACGGGATTTAAAACAGCAGATGCATTAGCTGAGAAAGAAGGCAACAAGAAGGAATGGTCACTTTCTAAATGCTTCCATCTTTTCTGCGCACTTGCATTACTAGAGTTGCATAGGGAATACCTCATGAGGTATCTGGAAAACTTTGACGAGATCTTGCAGTACTTTAACTCTCTAACAGGAGAGTTTAACGCAGAAACGGTACTGTGGAAAGCTGAAGTTCTAGCAAAGGAATTCCGTCAACTCAGTTTACATAGCAGTCACGAACAGGACAAGAATAGGACGAAAGACGACAAGGATGAGGGAAACAGAGACAAGGAAAAGGTAAAGCGTTTGTTGAATATCTTGTCGAAGCAAGAGTTGGACATGTTGCTCTGATCGAATCTGTCTCACCGAATCGCTTTACACTCGTAATGTGGAACGGACAATCACACATGGACAGGTTCGATAGCGACTTGATCAAATTCATGAAAGCCCGTTTCGATTTTGACATGTCAAAAGTGTTGAGAGATCGAGATCGAGAGAGTAAAGAGATGAGAGAGAAGACCAAAGATATTACAAGTTCCATGATACCGCTTACTTGCACAACCACCACCATCACCACTAATACTGCTGGTGTTGCGCAAGTTCAGCTTCCTGACTCTCCAACGGTTTCGCACCGGTAATCTCCACCACCTGTTCTGTCCCTGGATAATCCGGCAACTGTAAATCAAACTTTGCCTCTAAATCCTCTGGCAAAAATCTTCCACCCAAAAAGTGTCTCCCACCAAACTGCAATGCTCCCAACTTGGGTGCTGATAAGCTTATCAACACACTTGGAGCAAACGTCTTGTTGATATTTCCCTTCTCTACGTCCCAAGAAGAAGGGATGTCGACTGAAACGATGGGAGGCATCTTTTTTCTTGCTTCGAATTCAATTCTTGATTCGTACTTGAGGTTTTCTAGTGGAGCTTTGAACGGTTCTCGAACTTGACCTTTGAAGCTGAATCCAAAGATGGAATCGAGAACGACGTCTGCTTCTTCAAGTGCGTCTTGAAAGTCATCTTGTGCGACGAAATGAAGACCGAGGTTTTCAAGTTGGACTTTGAGACGAGAGAAGAGTTCTGTTTTGCCTGTTTTTGGATACCAGATGGAAGGCTCGTAGCCGAAATGATAGAGATGTCGAGCTGCAACAAGACCGTCTCCGCCTTGATTGCCTGGACCGCAGGCGACAAGGACGTTGGGATATTTAGTGGGTGGATAGCATTCGAAGACGGCTGAAGCACAGGATAGACCAGCAAGCTCCATGAGTTGGTCGATCGAGAATCCACCGGAGGGAGACATGAGCTCTTGGTCGATCTGTTGCGCTGTTTTGGCATCGATGTAACGCAAGCGTAGTGGCGACGTTGAGGAAGCGGATGACGCTCCTTCTGGTGTTTGCATGGTGGACGACATTGTGAGTGAGCGTGATAGCAGGCTAGATATAGCGAGCTTGTGGTGATAAAGAGGCTGAGATCTCCAGATACGTTGAATGGAGACCTGGCTTAGTGATCGACTGAAAAGCACTTTGGGTTTGCGAGAGGTGCGATCGAGTGTAGAAAGAGCGTCGAGTCAAGCAAAGCGAAGCAATTCGAGAAACGCACGCACTCTTTAGTGAGGTTTCGGGCGCACTGTCAACGTTCAGCTCAGCCTCGGCTAAGACCTCAACATTTAGTTGAGTTTGAATTTCATTTAACCGAGCTGAATGAATGAGTTGAGCATTGGTCAACATTGAGCTCTATTGGGAGCAGCTGAATGGACTTGCAATGTTCAACTCATTTGTTCAGCTTGGTTTTTCATGTTGTTTTTGTATGGAATGTAACATATATTGATTACTAATGATGAGTGAAGTGTGAAAGTATAGTGAGAATTGAGTATGTGGAGTCAAACAGGTGCAGTCTCATTGCCATCATGGCATGGTGGTAGTACTACCATCATATCACTGCTACCCCACACTCCCGGAAACCTTAAATTTGCAATTGTATTGCCATTCCGGAACTACGCAGAGGCTCTTGGCATGATCATGCAGGCTTTTGACACTGGAGGACACGCTTTCTGAAGATATTTTTGATGTTGTAACCTTAATTGCTGCCATGCAGTGGGCCCCACCAACCAACCTCAAGCCACAGACCTACACCATCATCAAGCGACAGCTCAATGATGCTCACTTCCTCACCAACACAGGCTACACATTCGCACAGTTTGAAGCAATTCATCATACATTGAAGATCCCAAATCCTGTGCAAACACGTGAGCAAGACTGTGTTGACAGCAAGACAACCTTCTTTCTGCTGTGTTGCTTCTTCCAAGGCCAGTCTCTGCAGTCTTTGGAGGGACAGTATGGTTTTGCTCACTCAGCAATCAGCAGGCTCATTCAGCATCTTAGCAGATGGTTACACAAGCGATGGGGACACCTGCTTGATGTCCAATCACCACATCACTGGCCTGTATGTCCCCAGAAGCTGGAGGAGTATGCTGCAGCCATGCAGCAGAAGTTCAAGCTTCCGAGGTTCTGGGGTGCAATCAATGGTACCATTTGACCAATTGCAATGCCTGTGCTTCAGCAAGAGACTGTGTATAATGGTCACAAGCAATGTCATGCTCTCAAGTACCAGTTCATCTCATTGCCAAATGGGTTGATCTTCTGCTTGGTACCATACACCAGGCACCATCAAGATGCATATGTTGTCAATAATACCAACCTTGTCGGCTGGGCTCAACAGCATGCCAAGAATGAAGCTGGCAAGCAGATGTATCTGTATGGCGATCAAGCGTACAGCAACTCAGATGCAATCGTCATGGCATTTGGAGGTAACATCATCATTTCAATGCAAGATGCCTTCAATCACATCATGAACAAGTTTTGTATACAAGTTGAATGGTCCATCAGCTATATACCTCACCAATGGCTGTGCTTCTCCATCAAGCAGGAGCAGAAGACTGGGTTAACACCAGTGGGACAAGATTGGCTTGTCAGTGTCTTGCTATATAATGCCAAAACATGCATCATTGGCAACCAGGTTAGCACAAGGATGGGCTGCATGCCACTCACCCTCGAGGAGTACTTCAGCAACCACCAGGTAATGCAAACAATGGTTTTGCCAGATCCAACACTTCCTCAAAGTGGCATTCCATCACAGAGCATGGCAGACAATGAGGAAGAAACACTTGTAGAGCATGTACTTTAGTATTGCAATGAACTATATACATGTACTAACTCGATCACTGTGGGAAACTGCCAAAGATGCCTGTGTGTGGTTGAGAAGATGCTCAAGTGCTGTGGCAAACGAATTGTGAAGGTGATGCTGGCTCTGAAGGTATAGAGCCTGAGACATAGCGCTCAGCATTTGGTGTAGCTTCTTTGCTGGTGGTTGGTAGCAAAGAAGCTACCAAAACCTGTCAATGTCATACTGCTGATGGTGCTGGGGGTGGTGCTGTGGTGTGACTCTGCAGCATGCTCATCATTGACTCCATCATCAACTCCATCCTGCTGCTTTGGCTCAAGCTTTCCTGCAATCAAGTCTCAAGCACATGCATCCATTCCTGGAAGTCTGTCTGAACTTGTGTATTGATGTCAAGCTGAGCACATGAGATCTGCAGTTGGGCATCAGCTTGTTCCTGCATAAGTCGGAGCTGATGATCCCAGAAGCTCTGCTCATGCTGCCAATGATGCTTGAGGCTATCAGCAAGAGAGCCTAGAACCTCGGTGGTACAGTTCCTGGGCCTCTTTCACACCTGCAGGTCAAGAGTATCATCTCTGGACTCATCCATAGCCGACATGTCTGTGTTGCTGTTCTGTTTGCTTGGTGTTGTCATTGATCTTGTTGCTGGTGTATCATCATCCAATGTTCCTGCAATGGTAGCAAACAATTGCCAATCCTGCTCCACTGGTGTTTGCTCACCCCAGTGGTGGCAGCATCCCAGTGTTGGTGTGCTCTGAATTGATTTGATTGATTGCTGACTTGCAGGCATGCCAAGTGTGGCATTGTAATCATCGATTAACTTCTCCATCAAAGTAGTTGTCTTGACAATACCAGTTGACCAAGCATTGAGCTTGTCACAATCATGGTGCTTCTTTGCCATCTGTCACCACTTCTGCTGTATTGAGTTGAGATCACAGATGAACAGGCCTCACTGTTGACATGCAATAGTATACTCTTGATGTATTGCTTCCCATGCATGTTTCTTGCCTACATTGTTGCTGTAATGGTTGGGATTGTGATTGAGAACAGCCTTGGTGAGTATCTCCATCGATGCTGCATTCCAATGAGGAGGACCCAATGGCAGTACTTGAGACACAGACAGTGAAGGAGATGCTGCTGGATAACAACCTTGTATTGCTTGAGAACCAGATGAACTAGCTACAGGAGTTGAGACTTGTGAGCTATATACATTCAGCACTTGTGATTGTGGAGGACTTGATGGCCAGTCACTCTGCAAAACAAATTGCTCGTGATCATCATTGATCTGATTGACAAAGTTTGTGAGCTTGCCACTGCAATTGAGAGACTGCAGTGATGCTCGAACGTCAGGAGGCAGTGAGCTGAGTGCGAAAGTGGTGTCTTGACTGCTGCTCATGCTGCCAACGGAGATGGTGTGTGCGAAATGTGGGGTAATAGAAGCCGGGAATGTGGGGTAGAAGATACCAAGGACCATTAACCTTAATTCTATTTCATATGCCAGCCTGTGCCTGATTGCGATGACGAGTACTACCATTGGCCAGTTACACAAACTTAGACTCATTTTGGATCCAAGGTGCACAAAATGGTGAGCAAATGCTTATTCATCACAATCACATGTCACATGTAAGTAAATTTTTGAAATTGCACAGTCTGGAAACCAAGTTAAATGGAGGGAGCGAGCTGAGTGTTGGCTTCCTCCGAACCACCACCATCTCCACCTCTCCGTTCAGCTCGCTTACGAGCTGAACGTACAACTCTGGTAAGTTCCCGAAACCTCTCTTTTCTCTCGCAACCGAGACACCGTCTCGAGATTGTGATGAGGGCCCCACAGCAGTGTCCAAGGCCCAAAGGGTGAGGTCTCTGATGGTTTGCCGGGAGCCGTGCCCGCCAAAAAGGAACGGAATTTCACTGGCCAATCCAATGCAAAATACTGTATTGCAAGACCCGGTCGTTGTCAAGTGCAAGACGCTTATGGTATTATGTGGCGTGGAAACGGCCATGCATTTGATGAGGACCAAGCCTAGACCGTGTTTGAACCTCTCAGACAGCAAGAGTTTGAGCTTGGCCGCTGCATCCGAGCTCGACTTCTCCTTTTGCTCAGCTGACATGTTCTTTCGAACATGGACAAGGCGGAAGACTTCCGCTCCTCGTTGGCAACTGATAAAGACCGACACCTGACCATCTCGAGATGTTTGCGCAACTGCAGCAAATCACATGCAAATCACAAAGAGCGCAATGATGCAAAGGCGTTCCATTGAATAAGGTACAATTACAACTGTGATAGCATGTCTAAGAAAGGCAAGCCAAGGTGAGGCAGCACTTCAGAGTGCCTCAACTTCCATCAACTCGCCCAAACTAGCCGCCGCTCCATTCTCCTTTTGTTCTTCTTTTCCTCCGCCTTTCCTATTCCATTCCAAACATACATCAATGAGTACAAGTTCTCATCGCTGATCCTCTTGACATTCGCCCTCAACTCGTTCAATGCAATCTGAACCGCTCTCAACACCGGCGCATACTCTGTCGCTGCCTTCGCCTTGATCTCTGCACCGCGTACTGTCAAGATGGCTGCAATCCAGCGCAAGTGGAATTCAACATGAGGACTTCCACTGCTCGGTTGCAAACGCTCAGCGATCAGACGCAGAACAGTCGGGAGGTGCACCAGAGGAAGCTGCTGAGAAACCAACATGATATCGGCTGCTGAAACCCGCTCGTACACCTCAGCCATAAGAGGCTTTTCACCCAAACGGCAGGCTCCAACTACGGCCAACAGATGCTCGCCACCTTCCGAAGCTTGTCGAACGGCTTGAGGTGTGAGATCCATGTCAAGATCGAGTGGGTCGAAAGCTGCTTGTTCGTCCAAGCTGAAGATAACAAGACCTGAGGTCGAAGCTGCAGCCCACGATCGACCGGTGGGGGCAAAACGAACGCACTTGGCACGAGAAATGGCACGAGTCGTACGCTTGGTCGCATCACCACGTTGAGCTCCTGGCAAGGATTGATCCACTCGTTCGGTTCCAAGCAAGTCGGCTTCGTCCTCGCGGTCATCGATCAAGTCGATCGCGCCAGCTGCCGTGACACGTCGACTGTCGAGCTTGTCCTGTGTGCCGTCCAAGCCAAGGTTCTTGGTGAGTTCCCAACGCTTCAGCAACACGCGCTCCTTGACGTCGTACAGGCAGACGTAGTTGGCGTTACCACCAGCGAGGATACATGCACCATCAGCACTGTAAGTGACAGTAGTGAAGCAGGCTCCACTAGCGTTGTTTCGGCGTGCGATTTTGTCGTTCACTTTACGTCCACCTGCAATGTCTCGGCGACACTCAACCACACCGAGCTGCTTGCCTTCATGCGGGTCGAAGAAGGCGAGGTAGCCATCCAGTGTCGATGCGCAGATCTCGCGGCCATCAGGACGAAATGCAACTGCAAGGCCGTCGGCATTGAGCGCGAACGATTCGACACTCTGCGTGGTCCTGAACACTTCCCACGTTCGAACAGTCTTGTCCCAACTGACACTCGCCAGAATGCCACTGCCGTCGGGGCTGAAAGAGAGTCCCGAGACAGGACCTTCGTGACCGGAAAGGATGTCGAGAAGCTTACCCGTCTGTACACTCCACATGTAGATCTCGAACGTATCTGCACTTCCTGCGCAGACCACTTCACCTGAAGGATCGACGGCAAGGCTGATAAACTGGACAGGCTCTGGACTGGTCAATGTACGGAAATTGCGGTAGCGTACCAAGTCGTATGCTCGCACGGTGCCGTCCAGACTTGCACTGAACAGCACTTGGCCTTGCTTGGCAAACTCGATGCACGAGACGGAGGCAGAGTGTTCCGAGAATGTTGCAGTGCAGAAGCCACTGGCAGTGTTCCAGAGCTTGATCTTGCCATCATCACCGCCGGTCGCCGCGACAGCACCATCGGAAGCAAAGCCGACGGTGTTCATGTCGTAGTAATGACCCTGTTGCTTCAGGATGTACGACTCGCTAGCCCATTCCCAAACAAGCAGCTGACCAAGACGATGAGCGCCAAAGGCGAGCCACTCACCGCTAGCGTTGATGGCGACGCTCGTGATCTTCTCTTGAGAGATGCTGAGTGAGTGGATGGGGTTGAAGTCGGGCATCTCCCACAGCCCGAAAATGCCGTTAGAGAAGCCAACAACTAGCAGCGAGCCTTGCTGGTGGAAGCTGGCACAGACGGTCTTTGCACCTGTCTGCATGAAGTAGTGTTTGCTGGCAATGCCCCACCGAGTGAGACCGACGGCATTGTCAGCCTGCTTGGATGAGCTACCTCCCTTGACCCCTTCGGAAGGCTGGAACATGTCCTCGTCGTCTTCACGCATGTATCCCTCTTCGTTCTCGTCGTCGTTCTGCTTGCCTTGCCATGCGAAGCAGGCTCCATCGCGTGAGACAGTGTAGATGGTCTTTTCGTCCTTGGAGAAGTATGCGCCAATCACTGCGTCTCGATGACCGGTGAACGTCTTGGGTCGGAAGCCTTCAACTGGATCGAGCGAGTAGAGACGAGCAGTCATGTCCTTGGATGTGGTAATGAAGAATCTATTAGAGCGAGGGGAAGGAAAGAATGGTTGCCATGTCAGTAAGATCTCTTCGTGGACAAGTGTTCCGGATCAGACCATGCCAGACTATGATGACGATGAACATTTGCAACACTTCCAAGCCGCGCCGTGATCCCTCAGACATAAGCAAAGTTTCCGCTATTGTTCAGCGGACTCATTAAATCAGTTTAGTTTTTTGAAAGCATCATCGGAATCTGCCATTGGCGTTGGGCTTCGTTGCGAAAGTGTTGCGTTGCGACTCCATCTCGTCTTCCGTCTTTGGCGTTGTCTGGTCTGATCTCTGCGAGTTCGTTTACATACCTGCTGTTCTTGGTCCATCGAATGCTGAGTACATCGTCAAAGTGACCGGTGTACGTGCGGTGCAAGATGAATGGAGCAAATTCGCGTGCAAGGTGTGATGGTGTTCTCCAGACTTTGATCTGGTTGCCATAAGTCACCGCGAGGAACTTGCCATCGTTGGAGAATTGTGCATCGCGCAGCGGCTGCTTGAAGTTCATCTGTGCCAGCAACGACCTTCGCAAAGTGTTGATGAGGAGTGCGCGTCCATCTTCGTCAGCTACCAACACGATCGCCTGGTTGGCAGGCGAAAGTGCGATCCTGGCGATCGGCTTTCTTGTTTCGAAAGGCAGTGTTGTGGAAGTGTTGCGAACAAGGTTGAAGATCGAGAGGCGGTTGCCTACGGGTGAGTAGATCGAGTCGCCATCTGCTGAGAAAACGACATTACCGCCTTGGTACACGGTACCGCAGAGGTTGGAGAACTTGAATGACGACTTCATGGTGAACAGTTGCTCTCGTCACCTGCCAGCGCCAGCATGGACGGGCGATGAAGGGATGATGTTGAGCTGCTGCACCTGTCAAAAGGGTTGAAGTCAGGCGAAGATAAGATGGTGAAGGAAGTGAGTGAGTCAAGCTTGGGCTTTGTTTCTTCTGGTTGAAATTTTTGAGCGAAAAAAAAGCAAGTCAAAGGCAAGTCTGAAGATCGACTCAATTCCGAATTCCGAGCTTCTGGATCGGGGATTAATCCCGATTCTCAGGCACAGCCAATACAGTAGAGTGTCTTGCAGTTCGACTGTGCGCCTGATTGCGGGCCGAAGATGGAAGGATGGAGAGAGCGTGTGCACGGCTCCTGGCCTTTGTACAACTGTAAATAAGTTACGGGGAGGATCGCGCCTGATAGCTGGAAGCCTTGTGGCATGGCGGCATACATTCAGCCATCTTCATTATCAACCTTGACCACTGTTCTCCACGCACTATCCTGTCCAGCCAGCACACAGTTCAGCAGGCTCAGGAACACCCCAGCCAAGCCACGTGGAAGGCTTTAGGGCTGAACGCACATCCAGCACGGCGCAAAGAGCTACTGCGCATACATGGATCAAGCCAGATCGTGAGCAAGCTCGGAGGCAGTGCATTTGAGCTCCAGACGTCTTGCAGGCCACAGAGGTCTTTTTCCGAAACACTCGGTACGAATCGTTTCTTGAGGAATCGAAGTCAGAAGGAACGAAGCCCGCTTTCCTAGAACGGAACATACACCATGACGAGTCAACGAACGGCAAGTCAGCAAGACGCAATCGCAAGCCTGCGTGCGGTACTTCAGAGCTCGTCCAGCTCCGTACCAGACGATGACATGCTAGCAACCCTGCTCGAAGTCGAAGGCTGGGACGTCACCCGTGCAGCCCGGCTTGTCGAGGAAGATAGCACAGCAGAGCGCAGACGAAGCGGAGCAGATGACGAGACGATCGCACGGTCATTTGCACAAGACTCTCGCATCCGTGGCTCGATGGATCTCGACCAGCCATTGATGTCTACAGGTGCAGGATATGGACGTTCCGTTCACGGTGGCTCAGGTGCTCCAAGCGGTCTACCTGGCGGTGCAGGGCTGCGTCGCTCACCTCGAGCAAACGACAGCGGCCCGATGAGCGTAGCGCAGATGATATGGACTGCTTTGACATTCCCACTTTCCCTCGCCTCGGGCCTCTTGCTGTTCCTGGCACGCATCTTGCGGATCAGAGCTCTGTTCCCGTCCCTCTTCGGTGGAAGCGGTAGCTCAAGAGGCCTCGGTAGGACGGATCCTCGAACCTCGGCAGAACACTTTGTACGAGAGCTCGAAGAGCAAACTGGTGGTACAACATTACGCTCGCCCGCAAATGGCACAGAAAGCTCGGATCAGACTCGTGCACCTCCCGCAAAGAGGCTCCCGCCGTTCTTCATCGGAAGCTACGCCGACGCACTACGCACGGCCAAGGAACAGATCAAGATCCTCGCCGTTGTCCTCGTCAGTCGCGAGCACGGCGATGTCGACCGTTTCAAGCAGAACACGCTCACAGATAGCGACTTCGTCGAGCTTCTCTCCCGGGATGACTTTGTTGTCTGGGGAGGCGACGTTCGAGAACGAGAAGCGTACCAAGTAGCAACGACACTTCAAGCCAGCACTTATCCTTTCATCGCATTCATTGCGCTGCAGCCTCCACGACCAGCAAGCAGATCTACTTCCTCCTCGTCATCTTCACCGCGAGCAGCAGTGCTCTCCAGACTTGAAGGTTCACCTGCATCAGCGACATCTGCTGGTGTTATCTCGTCTCACATTTCTGATGTGCTCTTGCCTAGGACGCGCAACTACCTGGAGCGTCTGCGAGCAGAGAAGTGTCGTAGAGAGATGGAACGACAGCTTCGAGCAGAGCAAGATCGAGCTTATCAAGAAGCAAGTAGACGTGATGCCGAGAGGATAACGCGCAAGCGAGAGGAAGAGAGACTCAAGGCGCTCGAGGCTCAGCGTGTGCGCAAGGAGCAGGAGCAAAAGGAAGCACTGCAGCATAAGCAGCAGGCATGGCAGAAGTGGGCATTGCACCATCTCGTACCTGCAGAGCCTGCTGCCTCCGAGAACGCTGTGCGATTCAGTTTCCGACTGCCAAGTGGCAAGACGCTGACTCGCAAATTTGCAAGGTCAGACACGGTAGAGGCTGTGTTTGCTTTCATCGAGTCGGAGGCAGCTGCTGAGCCCGACACCAGCGATAGGAGTGAGGCGAAGAAGCCAGATGGATACGAACACACGTACAGGTTCAGTCTGGTGACTGGGTATCCTAGGAAGCGGATCGAGTTTGGTCGAGCTCGGTCAGCGAAACTTCAAGACGTCGATGGCTTGTCTCAGGGTGCTAGCTTGATTGTTGAAGGTCTCGTGATGGGCGACAGACCAGCTGCTACTGATGATGAAGATGAGGATGACGAGGACTAGCCTGTTTGCCCGAGGCACAAGACAGCCCGTTCGATCCTTCAGTAGACCTCTTATCTTGGAAGCGACCACCCTTTCCAAGCTTGAAAGTCGCATCAGAGTGTGACCTCGATGTCATGGTAATAATAAAGATCTCTTTTTCATCACCTGTCACATACTTTGAGCTCATGACTTTGAACACCAGCGGCATCACAGACTGACAGAGTTAGGACTCGACTGAACACGGGCGATCTCGAGCGTCAGGAAAGAGCAGTCTGAATCTTTGAGCCATACCGTAGCCGCTTGAAGCGCAGATCCGTGGACCATGAGCAAGCAATTGAACACATATAGATCGGAGACATGTCACAATTCACAGCGCGATAGAACCGCTGCAGTAATCTCGCTGAGGTTTGAGAAGGTCTAACAGTGTGAAAGGTTCAGACGAGGATACGGAAGCCAGGGCGAGAGGGCAGCATGTGTTAAATATTTTGTCGCAACTAAGATGAAATTTCTGGAGTGAATCGGGGGGAAGCAATTTATATACATGCGAAGTCGCAGCGTGGTGCCTATCACTGTTGGAGCGAAGTCAGTACACGTGTATCGGGGAAACTAGTCGGGGAAACCCATTGGGGAAACTTTTGCTTTTTCTAACATTTTTATCGAACCAAAAACTAACAGCATGCTCGCAAAAGAAACCGGTGAGTAGATCATGGTGACCGGGTCCCCAGGATGCAGCTTAGGCTGTATCCGATCGTGACGCGCATGTCAAAAGGCGTTTCGCTTGCTACCTTGAAATATGCGTGGCTACGTTGCGAAGCAGCCTGCTTTCGGGACGCAGACTCGGCAAGGAGAAGATCATTCTCACATTCAATCGTCCATTTGTGATTGCCAAGGCCTCCTCTTCTGGTTTGTCCGGAAAGGAATAGCGAGATTGATATCAAGGAAAAGAAAAGAGCTAAACGTCTGGTCGCTTCGATTGGTGGCGGTCTGAAGACGTAGTCCGACCATGCGGTGAACAGCGAGCTGCAGCGGACGCAGCGGAGCCTGAAGCACAGGGACAATTTACGAATGGTTTGGCTTGGCCCTGGCTCGATGTGAGAGAGACATCCGGTCAACTGCATCATGCACACATACTGTATTGTGTATTTGCACATGTGGTCAAGACTGAGCAAAGAAGGCTATGAAGAGGCAGAAAGCGTCGTGCGACTGAGTTGTTGGTTGTGATTGCTTACCTGATACCTCAGAGCCGTGGCTGCATTCGTGCTTGGTTCTCTGTCGTCAACTCAGCCGCTTGGTGTGTGAGCATGGGTGGCATAATTGCTTGATTGCGGGAAAGGAGAGGCGACCGAGCGGCTAAGCGAGGCCAAGACTCGATGATGAGGGGAGTGAGAAAAAAGAGAAGAGCATTGCAGCGAGTTTCCTTCACGGACGTGTCCTCATGCAATTATTCGCACGAGACAATCATCCGCTCGAAATGAGTCTTCACATGTGAACATTGTATTGGTTGAGCCTAGCGTATCACTTTCTCCAACAGTAGCTCGAACGCAGAATCTTCAACGGCAGCTTTGAGCATGTGATCAGCAACAAAGCATACATACGCCATCACAGGTCAGTGCAGCATTGGTTTCCTCGATGTGACGGTAGTCACTGTCCCTCTTTTTCGCCATGCTGACCGAGAACGAGAAGATAATTGCCGCAGCGACTGGTTGTTAGATGGTAAGAAATGTTTGAAAAATGGCGAGCACGGGCCGCTTCACGCCGAGGGAAAAAAGGACTTCAGCGACTTCGGCCTGTTGGTGGCGTTCAAGGACCCTTGGGTCCAAATGGAAAATCTCGTGTATCACTCATCTAACACACGGGACACCTGCAGTTCTTCTTCGACGCTGTCGAAAAAAATACAAAAATACAAAAATACAAAACAAAACAAAACAAAAATTGCAAGAAAAGAGAAAAAAGAAAACAAGAAAAAGAAAAAATATAAAAAAGGACACTCTTCATGATGATCTTGTCTTCGAACTCTCTGGACCTAGAGAGATCGACAGCGCAGCTCAAAGATAGCAGAGACCGGCAAGCCGCAAGACAAGGCAGAGTGTCATTCGAGCGAAGACACCGCCTCGAGGTCCATTCGGTGTCAGCCGAATGATATCCAAAGCATCGGGAGGAGACGGGCGAAGCGACTGGTGACTGTATAAGGCACAGCTCAAGGGCAAGCTGCCGTTGTCGCTCGAGCATGGCCTGAAAACAAGCTCAGCAAAGCTCATCACAATGATAGGCTTCGTCTGGCTAGAAGCTTATTGTATCCACCGGCGACTTGGTGTGCCGCATGGAACTTTTCGGCAGCAAGGAAGGCATCACGGTATCGAGCCGAAGCCAAGTTCATGACGGCAAACAGAATACTGACTGACCGACAATGGGATGTCAAGCGCATACTTGCTTGCCATTTCGATCTTCGCCATCTCGGACAACTCATGTACATGATCACCAGCATAGACGGTGTTGTATGGAGCTCACAACTTGCTTGTTGTTTGTTGACCTCTCTGACGGATGTGTGTGCCGGTTCTGCACCTGATCGTGTAGCTTCGCAGCTACAGTACATCAATTGCTAGGGTCATTAGTGAGTGTGCGAGTGTTTGATTGATCTCGTTTCATCTTAGGCAGTTTCTAGATATGCTGGTACAAAGTTTGCAGCAGCAGCAGCAGATGTACTGACGACCATCACTCTTATGGTACAGGGCAACAGCGTGCTTGAGCAGCAGCTGCAAGGGTCTGCAGGTTCACCAAAAAGCTAAACAGTGCAAAGTAAAAGAAATGGTAATTCTTTTTGTGGGATAATTGTCAAACATGTCAATGTACTTGCAGTCCTACACAAAGTATATGGTGACCTCGACAGAGTTTTCTTTGTGTGAGTGGATGAGGAGAACTACATACAAAGGGGAAATGTGGGTGAGGCCCTTTATAGCATTAGGGCTACGCTATAGACTTCTTTGTGGAGAGAAAAACTAAGAGTGAAAAACTTCCTCATGTGATGACCCAGTTTTGTGGTCGTTCACATGACGCCTAAGGAAGTATGGCTGACGCACTTTTAGTCAACTGAGAGAATAAGTTGCAACTAACATATCATATTTTTAACACTCCCCCTTGACTTATAGTCTTGGGGGCTCATTATGGAAAGTGAAGTGAAATTGCTAACTGGGGCAATTTGAGTTGTTGTGAGTGCTGCTCACTTGCTTACACTTGGGTCCCTTCCTGGACCTACCAGTGTGGGCACGACTTGAGGGACCAGCCTTGTACTTGCCATCACTGCTGGACTCATTGTCATGGAAGATGTCCCCAATGTCAACTTGGCTGCCATCATCAGTGTCACCGTTGGAGCGGACATCAACATTGTCAACAGCTTCATTGTCAGTTTTTTTGCACTCAACTCTGAGGGATGAGGAGCCTTCATGACTGGGGTCAGCATCGGTATTGGATGAGACACATACAATTTCAGCAAGTTCAGTGTTGGCCTTGTTGACATTGGATGAGGTGGGGTCACAGAGGAGAAGTAGGGCAGTTTGAGCATGGCAATGGGCAACATTGCATAGTTCGGAGAGCTCATTGATCTTCCTGTTCTTGGTGTGAGTCAGGGTCTTGATTTTGCATTTGTAGGCAGCCTTGGTCTCATTGACTCACCTAGTTACCACTCGCTGAATGTTCACCTTGATAGTCACCTTCGAGTTCTTGGAGCAATCATTAGAGCAACTCTTGTTCATCCACTGGCAGTTACTGCACTTCTCGCTTTTGGCTGTGTGAGAGGGGATACACTTTTGAAGGCCTTTATGTCTGCATTGGTCGCAGGCCTTCCAGCCCTTTGGCTTCCAGGTGTAGTGCTTGTCAAGGCCATAGGGTCTCAATACTGCGTTCATGGCTATGGTCAGGTTGGGTGGGGTACAGAGAGGTAGTAAGGGTGCAGTCGGAATCGTCGGGAAGGGGTCAAAGCACTATACTCTGTTGCTAATGAGCTAACTAAGTAATACATGTGACGGAGGTCGTCGGGAACCTCTGTCGGAGGGCAGCCACTCCTAATGAGCACACAACTGTGATGTGGTGGGGACTGCCACAGCTGGGTTAGTTGGAACCAAGCCCGGTCAGAGTGAGTCCTACATTGGGGGCCAGGGGGGGGGGGTCCCGATCCTCAACCATAGTGGTCCTGCCCCAGCCGGCATGGCAGCTCACACTGGGGGTTAGTCATCACAGTCGCACCCATACTCGGGAGGCATGTGGCAGGTTCTGACAGTGCTCCCCTGGGTGGCGACCCAAACCGTCGATGTGGGTACCATCATTGTTGTACACACAGCTGGTCTCCCAGTTGTCAAGTTCTCAAGCAGGGCCAGGTTGACTCTTGGCACCATAGAAACCAGGAGGGACTCATTTGGCTGCCTCTCGACTAGGGTGGTCTGTGTTCTCCTTGCCCTTGCCTTTGTCTTTTTGTGGTGTGTTAACTGGCATTCATTGAGGGAGTGGGATGAGAACATCTACGGTGCCACTATGGCTAGCAGGGTGGGCACAGGGACCCTTTTGAGGGGTCAGGGCAAGGTTGTTGAGGGGGGTCAGGGTATTGGTCTTGGCAACGTCCCTTTTGGCAGTGTTCTTGGTAGCTCTCTTCTTCTCTACTGCCATCCAAGCCATTTGTTCCTTCCTCTCCTTGTGTACCTTGGCTTCGAACTTCTTTCTATGCTTCACTTTGCTTTTCTTGTGGAGGATCATGTACTTGGATTGTGACACCACATCTTCATTGTCATCATAGTATATGCCATGGTCAGACTGATAGACAGAGAGTTCTGACTCAGAGCTGTCATACTTCTTGAGGACTTCATCGATGGGGGTGGGTTCTCTAATGTGGTGCTCAATACACTCTATGTTGTTGTAGTTGGGTAGAAAGGGAAGGTTGAGAGTTTGGGTGCTGGGTCTTTGGACGGGAGCTGCACTGGGGTTGTTGTCTTGAGTGCTGAGGCCTTCATTGTCCTTCTCATGGGAGGTGTCAATGTCTCCGTCGAGGTTGTCATTGGCCTGGGGAAGTGTGTTGGGGTTGTTGGATTGCTGGCTGTGCAGTTGGGAAGATTGACTAGCAGGGTGACCCATGTTCCTCGAAAAGGGGCCAGTAGGGTCTGCAGCATCAATCACAGTGCAGTTTGTAGGAGGGGGAGTCGGAAGGGCTTTGTCATTGCCCAATCCTCATATCTGTCACTTGGGTGACTTTGGCAACTTTGGCAACTTCAATCTGCTGCCCAAGGGCAACTGGTTAGTGTTTCTCTTGGGTGGCATGTTGCCGTCAGTGGTTGTGTGGGGGAGGTGTTTGGAAACTCCCCCTCTTTTATTGCTTTTCTGTTGGTATACATCGCTCTTGGTTTTTTATTGTGGGGTTGTGCCTTTATGTGGGTTTTCTAACTGGGATTGCACTGTCATCATTCTCACTTTCCTCTCTTTCCTCATCATGCTCATCGAACTTCTTCGAGATTCCAGTGGCAACCTCAATGACAGTTTTAGGCACTTTCTCAGTGTTTTTCTGATTGATCTCAATGTTTTTGGCTGTGCACTGCCTAGTTGGCTTCTGAGGCAGGCTGGTATGATCATTCCACTGCTCCGAGATTTTGCCAACTTGTGTGCCATTGGACATGCAGGTGGCTGGATATCACTCGCTATTGTCACATCTGTTCGCATGTCATCAGTTTTGGCTGGGCACTCAGAGGTGGGTTGTCAATCTTTTAAGCTTTGGGGGTTGGAGGTAGTCGAGTCCCATCAGGATTAATTTTGGGAGGACTTCCTTTGTCATGCACAGTTGGACTGAAATCTTCAGAGAGGCTGAGCGATTTCATGGACTCTCTTTGTTTAGGGCCATTGAAGCTCTTCGTGAGGATGTCAGCAACCTGATCCTTTGTGTGAATGGGTTTGGCTTCCAACATGCTGAGGGTTTGTTGCTTGTGCACAAGGTGAAACTTTATGTCAAAGTGTTTGGTGTATTTGGCATCTTTGGGATTCTTGGCTAGCTGCTTGGCTGCTTGATTGTCTGTGAACAGAGGGGTGGGGAATTCACACAAGTATCCCAAATTGTTCAGCAGACTGCAGGCCCATAAGATATCTTTGGTGGCATGGTACATTGCAATGTATTCAGCATAGGCAGTTGAGTCAGTGACTAGTTCTTGTTTCTTGGATTGCCATATGACAGGTCCTCCAAAGAGTGTGAACACAATGCCTGAGATTGATTTCTGATCATGCATGTCCAAAGCCCAGTCAGCATCAGAGAAAGCCTGAAGGTTGCTCCCCCTCTTTTCTCTGCACTGATACAGGATAGCAGTGTTCTCTGTGGTTTTGAGGTATCTGAGGGCTCTTTCAGCATTGCATAGGTCCCCCTCCATTGGTTTGTGGAGTGTGCAGCTCAGGTATTGGACAGCAAAGCTGATATCAGGTCGCATGCCCTGGCTAGCATATTGTATGGACCCCACAATTTGACAGTAGTGTGAGTGCTTAGTCTCATTGAGGGGCTTGTCAAGTGTTTCTCTTTTCTCAGAGCCAATAACTAGTGGAGTGGCTTCCTCCTTGAAGTAGTCAGGCAGGAATTGGGCTGCAAGCCCACAAATGTAGTGGGCCTGGCTGAGTTGCATTGAACCATTTTGTCAGAGTGTTACAGGAATTGGGAGCCCATTATGAAGTCTGCGCCATCTGCACAGACAATCGGGACAAGATTGGGTTGAAGAGGCCTGACCAACAGATGTTGCAAAGATCTGTTGAAAAGGACCGATTCTGAATTGGAAATTGAAATTGGGTAAGCAAGCCCAACTCAATGGATTTCAGGGAAATCCATTGAGTGGATCAGTTGTCACATCAGGATCAGAGTTCAAGCGAGTGGATGAGACTTGGCAGATGTCAGGGAAATCTGCTGGGTGGGGGGTGACTCAATGGAAGCACAATATGACAGCTGAAACCACACTGACCACACATGACAACTGCTGTGGGCAGTATCAATCATGTGGACAGGGGGTCAATGGAGAGTAAGTCGAATTGGCAGCTCAGGGGGGCACCAAGGTCAGTGTGGTCAATTAGAGGCCAGCCCAGAGACATGCAGGCCATGTACAGCTGACAGGCTTTGAGCACCACATGCAAGCATTTACATATATAGGTGGCTGCTCGACCCTACTGGATGAGCAGGGCTCATCCACTCTACTTTACATATCACCAGTCATTAGTACATTGTACTCCAAACACACTCATTACATGTCTCATATCGCAATACCAGTTATTGCAACATTGCAGTCTGTGACTTTGTCGGCATACAAAGAGCATTGCATAAGATGTCGTCAACACCTACATTGATGCTGTAGCACCTCCACTACAGGTGGAGCCTCCACCGCAGGCCTGGAACCACCACCAGTCCTACACCTGCTCACCACCATCAACAATGACCACTGGCGAGCTAAGCCAATTCCTACATACTTCGTGATGCTTAGACACTTGCATCAATGTCATACAGCTATATTGCATGCCAGAACTTGCCGCATTACCCCTGTACAGAGTGTCAACAGTGGTCTGTCAATATCTGCTGGATGACCCCCTGCTCACGGGATATCACTGATATCTGTTGAGGCAAGCGCAATTCACCAGATCCTGCAGAGCCATTGAGTTATGCCTCCCCACCAGATCTCACCAGGATCTGGCATACTCATACCCCTCATGGGATTTCGGACATCAGGCCCATGACCACTGACACAGAGTACTTGGATGTTGAGGATGTGCTTGATTGGTCCCCCATCCATCATCTTGTAGGTTTTCCGCAGCATCTGCTTGGTCTCATCAATGAGCAGCTGTGATTTGGAGCAGATTACAATGTCATCCACATACAGACCAATGATGACACATTTGGTCTTGTTATTTGCCTCCTTAATATAAAGGCTGCTGTCCATGTTGGAACAACAGTATCCTTGTTTGTGTAAGGTCACATCAATGTGCTTGAACCAAGTGCAGCCTGCTTGCTTAAGTCCATATAGTGACTTGATCAATTTGCAGACCTGACCATTAGCTGGGACAGGGCTTTCCATGAAAATGTCCTCTTGTAGGTTGCCATTGAGGAAAGCTGTTTCAACATCCATCTGATGGACAATCAGGTCATATTGGTTTGCAAGGCACAGGATTATCCTAAGAGTGTGGAAATGCATTATGGGGGTGAATGTTTCATCATAGTCGATTCCTTCTCGTTGGGTGAAGCTGCGGGCAATGAGATAGGCTTTGTACTTGTCAATACTGCCATCTGGATTTCACTTGAGTTTGAAAACCCATTTGCAGCTGACAATGTTCATATGTTGTGGGGTTGGTACCATCTCCCAAGTGCTGTTTTCCTTGTGTGAGGCAAGTTCCCTGTTGATTGCTTCTTCCCATTTTGGCCAGTCAATCCATGTGCATGCCTCAGCAATGGTTTTTGGCTCTGGGAGATCTGTGTTGAGCACAGTGTGGTATATGGGATACCTCCCATACCTGCCATTTGAAGCATCATTGTCTGATTCCTGGTCAGTTTCGTCATTGAGGAGGTACTCAATGTTGAGTCTGTCGACCTTGACAGTGAATTTTTCATTCTTGTAGGGAAAAATTGTTACAGGGATCGAGAGCCATTATGAAGTCTGCACCAGCTGCGCAGATCATCAGGACGAGATTGGGTGGAAAAGGCCTGACCCCAATGGATTACAGGAAAATCCATTGAAAAGAAAGGACTGATCCTGAGTCAGGAACTGAAATCAGGCGAGTGCACCCGACTTGCTGGATTTTGGGGAAATCTGTCAGGTGGATCATTTTTGCATCAGATCGGAAATTGGGTGAGTAGGCCTGACCCAATGGTTGTCAGGGAATTCTGTTGAGTGGGGGTCACTCAATGGAGGTACAGCATGGCACAATGGTGGATACCACACTTGGCTACTGCCATGGGTAGTGTCAACCAGGTGGGATGAAAGGGGCTCAACAGTGAGTAAGTCAAGGGGTGGCTCAGGAGCTGCCCAAAGTGACTATATATGTGTGTGTGTCCATTGGTTCTATCAGATGAGCAGGGCTCATCCACTCTACAGCATATATCCTGATCAATTGTATGTTCATTACACACTCATTTAAGAACTGTCTTGTACCGCAATACTAGTAGTTGCAGTCATTGTAGTCTGTGTCTCTGTCAGCATACAGAGAGCATTGCATAAGATGCCATCGACACCCACATCAACACTGTAGTACCTCCACTGCAGGTGGAACCTCCACTGCGGGCCTGGGACCTCAACCAGTCCTATAACACACTCACCACTGTCAACAGCAACCAGTGGCAAACTAAGACAACCCTTACTGTACTTCGTGATGTCTTGACACTTGCGTTGACATTGTACAGCTGTGCTGCATGACAGAACTTGCTGTGTTACCTCTGTACAGAGTGTCAACAGCGGTCTGTCGATATCTGCTTGAAGACCCCTCACTTACCAGAACTTGCCGATATCCATTGAGGCAGTAGTGACTCACCGGATCTCACAGAGCCGTTGTGCAGTGCCTCCTCACCAGAATTCCCCAGGATCCAGCGAGCCCAGGCCACTCAAGGGATCTCAGGTATCAGGCCCTGACTGCTGACATTGTCTTCATTAAATTTCACTTGTTTCGATGTGTGCCATTGCATCCCATCCAAGGTCAATACCCTGTACACTTTGGTCCCTAATTCCACACCTGTGTAAATTACTTTTTGGCTTTGAGGGCCAAACTTGCTCCATTGATGGTATGGGATGGTCATGTATCCAAGGCATCCAAAAGGTTTCAGCAGAGTGGTGGTTGGTACTTTCCCAAGTAACAGCTTGGTTGGCATGTGTTTCTCACCATTGCAGATGGGTAACCTGTTCTTGATGTATGTTGCATGAATCATTGCATCTCCCCAGAGGCCATACAGAGCTCCAGATTGAATTAGCATACACCTCACCAGTTGGCACAGGCTGCAGTTCATCCTTTCGGCTGTCCTGTTTTGTTCTGGTTCATAGGGGGCACTAAACTCTTGTGCAATCCCTTCCAACTTGAGGTACTCTCTGAATGCACGACTGGTGTATTCACCACCATTGTCACTTCGGAAATGCTTCATTTTGTGTCCCATAAGGTTCTCGAAGACTGTCTTGAAGGTTCTGAAGTGCTCAAAGACTTCTGACTTCTTCTTCATTAGATATGTGCCAACAAAACAACTGTAGTCATCAATGAAGGTGACTACATATTTGTCACCAGTAAAGGCCTCATGTGGCATCTTGCCCATCACGTCCAAATGGACAAGTTCCAATGGGTCCTTTGTGTTGTTCCATCCTTCTTTGTCTGACGAGTGCTGGGCTTTCCCAAGGCTGCAAGGCTCACAATGGGGACATTCTTGTGAGTCTTCTAGATCCATGCCCTGAGTTATCTTGGAGGTTTCTTTTACTGTCTGATAGCTGGCATGCCCCAGGCGCAAGTGCCATTCAGCAATGCCTCCCTTCACAGTTTCAGTGAAGAAAACCTCCTTCTTGGGTTCACATTTGGCATCTAGGATGGACAGGTTTCCTTCTTTGTGGAAACAGCAGACAACGCTCCCATTTGCCATGCAGATCTCTCCACTGTTCTGGTGGAACAAGATGGTGCTTTGGTTATGGATGATGCTGACTGTGATCAGGTTGACACTGAAGTCTGGGACATAGTGCACATTCTTGAGCATGAACTCTGAGTGAGTGTCACTTCCATTTGGTTTTAGTATGACTTCTCCCACTCCTTCAATGGTTGACATGCTTCCACTTCCACTTTTGACTTTTCCATAGTCACCCCTCTTGAGGGTGCTGAAGAGTTCGCTGTCATTGCATAGGTGGATAGATGACCCAGAGTCGATCACCCATTGTTGATCTGGAGGGGTGTCATTGTAGTAGACTTTGTGTTCCTCT
Organism: Ustilago cynodontis; assembly: GCA_928865425.1. NCBI lineage: Eukaryota > Fungi > Basidiomycota > Ustilaginomycetes > Ustilaginales > Ustilaginaceae > Ustilago > Ustilago cynodontis. The sequence goes on from CAKMXY010000008.1 coordinate 595,554, forward strand.
ACTTCAACAAAGTAGACCTCCATTCCCCCTTTGTTCTCCCCTTTGGCTTGGTCCCCTTGCTTGTCATCTGCCTTCTTGCCCTCATCATCTGTCTTCTTGCCCTTGTCATGGGTGCGAGGGGGGAAGCGTCTTGGGGGAAGCGGCTTGTTCTTGCAGAAGCATGCTATATGCCCATATTGGTCACAGCGATAGCACATGACCTTGCTGAATTTTCCTGTTTTGTTGTCTTTGTCACTTTTGGTATAGTATACCAGGTTTCGTCGATTATGTCTATCTTTGTTCTCCTGGCAGAGTTGTTTTTCACAGGAGCATAATTCATCCAGTGTACACTCATATTTTTCTCTGTACTCCTCCCTATTGAAAGTGACTTGGACTTCTGTGTCTTTGTTTCCAACCTTGACCATGGCAGTGCCTGTCACAGGTCTGGACATCTCATGGATGTTGTGGAAGAGCATCTCTCTATATTTACCCATCTTAGGGTGGAGCAACTTAGTGAGAATGGAGAGCTTCCTCTCATAGCTAACTTCCATGTCTGCCTCTTTGAGCTAGTTTGAGAGTGACATGATTTTGGTTGCTATGTAGTTGATCGAGTCCTCTGGGCCTTGATGCAGACTGTTTAGTTTGTCTTCAATATGAACAACCCTGTCCAAGAGGTTCTTCTGGAATGCTGCCTTGACAGCATCCCAAATGTCCCTGGCTTTTGTCTTGTCCTGATAGAGATATGCAAAGTCATCTCCAATGCTGTACCTGAGGAGGCCAACAGCAAGTGAGTTTGCTTCATAGTATTTGTCATTGTTTTCATCATCTTTGTGTATGAATGTTCTGTTAACAACCTCCCATGACCACTTGCCACAAATCATGAGAAGACTGATAAAGTCTTCTCTCCACTTGGGATAGTCAGCAAAACTGACAAGGAGGGGAATTTCTGATCATGTAGTGTCTTGAGTACCATTGTGCATTGTGACAGGTGTTGGGCTCATAACCTAAAAGAAATGGTAATTCTTTTCATGGGATAATTGTCAAATGCATCAATGTACTTGCAGTCCTACACAAAGTATATGGTGACCTCGACAGAGTTTTCTTTGTGTGAGTGGATGAGGAGAACTACATACAAAGGGGAAACATGGGTGAGGCCCTTTATAGCATTAGGGCTATGCTATAGACTTCTTTGTGGAGAGAAAAACTAAGAGTGAAAAACTTCCTCATGTGATGACCCAGTTTTGTGGTCGTTCACATGACGCCTAAGGAAGTATGGCTGATGCACTTTTAGTCAACTGAGAGAATAAGTCGCAACTAACATATCATATTTTTAACACAAAGACGGGGGCATCTGGCCAGTGCTTTGATCTTTTTCAGAAATTGGGATGCCGAGTCGCAAATGCGGGCCTGCAATCCGGAGATGCTGTGCACAAGCGTAAGCACGAGCGCAAACATACAATGAATCCGCCGTTTTTGACCTCTCAGCTCTGTCCCCTCTTTCAACTGTAACTTGGTTCGGGCAATCCTTTGGTGTCGCTCGCTTGCCAAGGCGCGTGAACAGGAGGCTTTCTCCTCCTTGTATTTCGAAGGAAAAAAAAAAGCTCTGAACATCAAATCCCGCAGACCCTTGGACGACGCCTTTTTGATTCTTGTTTTGGATCAACCAGGACCCTGAGACCCTTTGCCAGTGTCAAATGACTCTCCTCTGTAAATTTGCCACTCACCTCTTGATACACACAAGCCTTCGGGTACGACACCAGAGCAAGCAAGTGATCACGTTCGTTGTTCAACTTTTCACAGCTACAACTTTTTGTTTGCCTTATTAGCTTGTGTCTACCTTTCTTGAAGCTTCATCAACTCCTTACGATCGTACAAGTAGTTTCCGAGGACTTGGGAAGACATCAGAGCCGGGCCGAGATGATGGAAGTCGAGCAACTTGAGCGTAGCGTATCCAAATGCAAACGGCTGCATGTTGTGCGTTGATGCAAGCACCTTTTTCGGCATTTGACCTTGCACCAAGACCCGCAGAGCCACGATTAGAAGCCCCTCACTTCGGGCTCTCTCTCTCTCTCTTTTACGCCTGAGACGGGGTTGTGCGTTGCTTGCGCGGCGGCTGTCACGACGCGAGGTATACAGGCAGGCACTTTAGCAGTGTTTGGGAGAAGGGGAGATGGAGCGCGCAAAGAGGCACACACAGGTAGCCCACCGCAAGTAGCGCCGCACACAAGCACAAGCACAAGCACAAGCACAAGCACAAGCACAAGCACAAGCTCGCCGTTTACCTCTTGTTGACTTTTGCTTTCGCTTTTCGCTTGTGCTCGTGCTTCGTGCTAAGATGTTGCGGTGCTCCGGCAAGTGAAAAACAAAAGGTTAATGAAAATGAGAATTGCTGCTAATTTACCGTTGCTGGTCTGAGCTTCTCCATCCGCGTCAGGCAGCTTTTTGCCGTTTTGTTTCCCAAGCCCCGCCCAAGCCCGTATCTTGTTCTCATCCTAAATTCCGCGTGCCTGCTTGGATTCAATCGTTTCGCTCTGAGACCGTCGCCTTGGCCTTGGTGTTGGCCTTGTCCCTATTCCTTGCCCTCGCCTCCATCCAAGTCGATCAACTACAGAAGCAGCAAGCATCAGCTGCCCTTCCGTCTGCACCTGTCGTCATCGTCGTTTTCACCACCACTTCACCTCATACTCTGTCCCAGTACTTTCCATTCCGATTACCCTTAGCCGCCCTCTGATCCGTGCACTTCGCTCGTTGACAACACGACAATTGCGTACAGTCCTCTCAGCTATCTTCAGTCACACATCGGCAAAGGAATCCTCGTTATCACACAGTCACAGCCAAATTGTTCATCACCTCCTTACAAATTCCGGCTCTTCATTCACTACACGTTCTCTGTTGGCATCCTGCATCTCAACCGGGTTGACTTTATCTAGACCACCTACTATCCTGCGACTGTTAGCCAATCGCTAAACTCTTGAACTAGTGACAGCATCCGAGACGGAAAGCTTGATACCTCGCCTTTTCACTATACGTCCAGCGCTTTCTTTCCAGACTGCGCTCTCTTTACCTCGTCAGCCCTTCCACCGCCCGCCTGTAACTCCATTCAGCTTTGCAGACGATTTCTAGGGATATTCTGACATCGACGTAAGAAAGTAAGGTACATCCACTTTTCTCATATCCAACACGAAAGCCTGACCTACATGCTGTCTTCACTTCACTGTTGACCGTTTCCATAAACACCGCCACCCTGGACCGTACTTTGTTCAGGTTCTGATCCGGTCACAGCCCACATCCTCAACCCCACAGACAAGCCGAGTCGTTGTTCTCGACGCTCCCGCCCAAGAGCAACTGCGCCCTTGTCGCTCTTTCGCAACCATGCAGGGTCAAAACTGGTCTGGGCCCACGGCCGAGCAGCAACAACAACAACAGCAGCAGCAGCAGCAGCAGCAGCAGCAGCAGCAGCAGGGCTTCAATCCACCTTTCTTCAACGCCGACGGTCAACTGAGCCAAGAGGCGATGCAATCCATGTTTCAAGGCAACGGCCCAAATGAGATGGCCAACCCAGCCTTCGCCAACTTTGATCCCAACAACCCGAATCAAAACTTTTCGCAGATGATGATGTCACAGCACTCTGGCATGGAAGACCCTTCACAGCGTTTCATACCCAACATTGGGCCCAACAGCATCGACCCCGCTGCAAACGCTTATGGTCATCTTGGTTTCAACGGATCCGCGTCTGCACCCGGATCGAGACGTCACGTCCAAAAGACCAACGACACATCCCAGCTTGGGCAGCAGAACGACGGCACCTGGATGTCAGATTACATGCGGCAGCAGAACGGCCTGCTCAACGGATACGAGCCAGACGGTCCCAGCCCCAACAGCAGCGAAGACTCGGCTCAGGGCAAGCGCAGACGCATGACTTTCGGCGGTGCCCCCATCAACCCGGCCCAGATGCAACCTGGTCAGAAACCTATGCTGATGCATCACGATAGCAGCAGCAGTATCAGCGACCTCAACAGTATGGGTTCCACTCCTATGCAAGGGTTCGGCCCAGATGGACAGCCAACTTCCCTTACTCGACCGCCATTCCGCCATCGCAGATCCCGTAGCGGTTCAGAGTTGGCAGCGCCGCCAGGATTCGGACAACGTTCTTTCAGCAGCATCGAGCTTGGCACCGGTGTTCAGGATGTATACGGAGCCGGTCTCGGTTATCCCCAGCCACCGTCCATCTACCCCGCAGGTCAACAGCACAGCCACTCGTTCGTCAGATCCCAGGCCTTATCCGCATTAGGAGGCCATGCTGCTAGCCATCCGCCCGGCCTCGGCAGTCAGATTCTCCGCGGTGTCGATGTGAGCGCAAGTGGCTCTTCGGCCGCGACCGACTTTACCAAACGCAAAGGCTGGACGGGCCGTGTCGTGGAAGAATTGCTCGACTTTGTTCATGTCTTGGATCCCGAGGGCACCATCC